>CM033036.1:21131924-21731924 GCA_019207045.1 Branchiostoma floridae x Branchiostoma belcheri | reverse complement strand
GGGTTGACTTTCTTATCCAGATGGCCTCCTTAATCCACCGTGCCCGCCTATTGTCTTCCCTGTCTATGACCTTTGCCCCCTCCCAGTCAATTACGCAATTGTTCCTGGCGATATGGTCTGTGACTGCCGACTTCTTTTCTTCTTTGAGCGCAAGTCTTTTCTGTGATCTTGTGTATCTTGTGGCATCTATGTTGTTGGCTTCTTTCTTGTGTTCTTCTAACCTCGTCCCAAAAGTCCTTCCTGTTTCACCAATGTACACCTGATCACAGCTCTGGCACGGGATTCTGTACACACAGTCTGTTTTGGCTAAGTCCTCCTGTTTGTCCTTAGGATGCACTAACAGACTTCTCAGTGTTGTTTTGGGTTTGACTGCAGTGGCTATCCCGTGTTTCCGAAATACCCTTTCCAAAGGTTCCGTGACTCCTTTGATGTAAGGGATGGTCACCATACCTTTCGTCTTTTCCTGTTGTTTAGTGCTCAGTTCTTTCTGTTTAGGTCTCTTCTTCTGTTGTTCCACCTTGTTGAAGGCCCATTGGGGGTAGCCACAGCGTGTGAGGGCTCTCTTGACATGTTGTGTTTCCTGTTCTTTGTCCTGGTCTTCAGTGGTGACGGTGTTGCATCGGTCCAACAGGGTGCGGATTACTCCTAACTTTTGGTGCAGAGGGTGGTGGGACTGGAAGTTTAGGTATTGGTCCGTGTGCGTACTCTTCCTGTACACCAAAAGTTTCACTGTGCCATCCTCCTTACGCACTAGAAGGGTGTCAAGGAAAGGTAGTGTGCCTTCCTTCTCCTCTTCATACGTAAACTGTATGTTGCCGGTGGGGTCGATGCTGTTAAGGTGGTCTGTGAGCTCTTGTTGGGCTCCTCTCCTCACCACCTCTGCCACGTCATCAACATACCTTTTCCATCGAAACGTAAGCTATGTAAGTACCCACTGGTTGTGTACAAAGAATTCTCCTTCATCCTATATTCTACCAACCTGATGAAACTATTTTCGGTAGGTTGATGACTGTCTGTACTTTGTTGACTAGGTTAATGACTGTACTTTGTTGATTAGGTTGATGACTGCCTGTACTTTGTTGACTAGGTTGATGACTGTCTGTTCTTTGTTGACTAGGTTGATGACTGCCTGTACTTTGTTGACTAGGTTGATGACTGTCTGTTCTTTGTTGACTAGGTTGATGACTGCCTGTACTTTGTTGACTAGGTTGATGACTGCCTGTACTTTGTTGACTAGGTTGATGACTGTCTGTTCTTTGTTGACTAGGTTGATGACTGCCTGTACTTTGTTGACTAGGTTGATGACTGCCTGTACTTTGTTGACTAGGTTGATGACTGTCTGTACTTTGTTGACTAGGTTAATGACTGTACTTTGTTGATTAGGTTGATGACTGCCTGTACTTTGTTGACTAGGTTGATGACTGCCTGTACTTTGTTGACTAGGTTGATGACTGTCTGTACTTTGTTGACTAGGTTGATGACTGTCTGTTCTTTGTTGACTAGGTTGATGACTGCCTGTACTTTGTTGACTAGGTTGATGACTGCCTGTACTTTGTTGACTAGGTTGATGACTGCCTGTACTTTGTTGACTAGGTTAATGACTGTCTGTACTTTGTTGACTAGGTTGATGACTGCCTGTACTTTGTTGACTAGGTTGATGACTGCCTGTACTTTGTTGACTAGGTTGATGACTGTCTGTTCTTTGTTGACTAGGTTGATGACTGCCTGTACTTTGCTGACTAGGTTGATGACTGCCTGTACTTTGTTGACTAGGTTGATGACTGCCTGTACTTTGTTGACTATGTTGATGACTGCCTGTACTTTGTTGACTAGGTTGATGACTGCCTGTACTTTGTTGACTAGGTTGATGACTGCCTGTACTTTGTTGACTTATGACTGTTTGTACTTTGTTGACTAGGTTGATGACTGCCTGTACTTTGTTGACTAGGTTAATGACTGCCTGTACTTTGTTGACTAGGTTAATGACTGCCTGTACTTTGTTGACTAGGTTGATGACTGTACTTTGTTGACTACATGTAGGTTGATGACTGCCTGTACCTGTGTGCTGCTACTCTGAATACTATCCACGTCTTGAAGTATAACAGTAAAACCAACAACTTCTGTAAGAAACAGGTTAGTATTTAATTACTTTTATGTTCCTTTCTTTCCATGAATGTCCCATGCTGAAGAAGAAGAAAGATTGTTTGTAAGATCTAAAGATGGCAACTGTCTAAAGACAATTAAGACTGCCGCATCATTTATTTCAACTTCACATCCTTTGAAGAAATAAAATTTAACCTAATGATGAAAACTCATGACGAATGCGTTCACTAAGAACAATTTGATGAGGTGTACAATGTACATTGTTGGTCCCTTACTATTTGCATTATCTATGCACTTGCTTTTAATTTGGTTTACTGCAAAGAATATGACTGCCATGCACCAGTGCGGCGAGGACAGAAGCAGGGTATAAGTCCGTTGTGAATGACATAGACATAGGTATATCATTAAGTTGTTGTATGTTTGCGAGATTAAAGCATGGTGTATGTTGGACTTGTTGTTTCAGGACATCCAGACATCGGAGACATGCAGCTGTGTACAGTTTACCTCCCGTGGTTTCATTTTTGGATCAGACAAGTTCTTCCATGTTAATCCCATGACAGGGCAGGTAACAGGTAAGGGAAACCCTCTTGTCTGATGACGTCAATTGACTGAAAAATACTGCCTGCATTTTTGTTATTATGGTGTGGACAGAATGCTTTGAATGACTTACAAGGCTGCTGCTGATGATGATGATGGAACAGTCAGTTGCCCTGACTCCCTCAAGACTATACAGGAGTGTACTGAGAAAAAAATATAGTGTGTGTCCGGTTACCCAATCATGAAAAGCAAAAACCAGGTGTGTCGACTCCATAGGTAGCTTTTTCGGTCAACAGCTGAGAGCTGGCAAGGGACATACACTGTATAAATTTTCATTCTGACATTGGAGTGATGTCAATGTGTCCTACTCATTTTCCAACATATTGTCAGTTACGAATGATCTCTGTTGAAATTGAAAATTGTGCTTGCACAATATATACCAGAATAATTACAATATGACGTTGAAAATATTAGTGTCCTGATGCGTTTCAGTCTTACATTGTTAAACAGGACACTTCAGCTGAAATTCCAGAAAGAAAAGGAAAGAAGAAAAATTCCTACCTACATGTATCTACCCTAAGTTATCCAAGGCCATAATCGGGAACACAAATGTTGCAATGTTTTTTCTAGGCCGTATGACTATAGACTGATTTTACACCAATGTGATATTTCCAGAGTTCCTGGACAAGACAGACACGTCCCTAGCCTTTGCCATATTCGGTGCGAGCCAGTGTGACAGCTTCCCTGTGGCTGTGCTGAAGGTGTCTCCAGAGGACTGTTCTGAGGAGGAGTACCTTCTGTGTTTCCATGGTAAGGTTTCAAGACTCTAGACCCTATGTATGATAACAGTTTTCTCCTTTCCATATGGTATTATTATGCATGGTAGCATTACTCTATATACAGTGTACATTGTAACAGCATTCTCCTTTCAAGAATTGTAATACATGGTAACAATATTTACTCAGATTGTATTTCATGATCAGTATCCTCCTTTAAACACTTTATAGATTATAGCATTTCTCTTTGTTGCTGATTGATCAAATTAATGTTTCCAAACCTTTTTTCTGTTCAGTGTAGATACCAGAAAGGGGGGGGGGGGGTACTATTCAGTCAGTTGATTATAAATGGTCAACTTCTGTGATAATCTGTAATAAGATTTGGGTTGATTTTGTATTCATGGAATTGTAGTCTTTTTAAGATCAACACCGCTTCTGGAGTTGAGTGACTCATGTACAATGTGCCTCCTATAGAGTTCGGAGTCTTTGTGGACAAGTCTGGCCGACGCTCCAATGCTGAGGACTTGAAATGGACAAGACTCCCTCTATCGTTTGGTGAGCATCTTGAAAATATGTGAGTGAGTGAGTGAGTGAGTGAGTGAGAGAGAGTGACAATGTTCCATGCAAACTTCTGCATATAGTTTTTACATACAGTACAATCATCAAATATTTACTGTAAGATTAACATCTGAGTTCTGCACAGTTCAGATAATTTCAAGTCAATTGAGAGGACTGTTTTCAGAATCCGCTGTTAAAGGACTTAAAAATCAGGGTGGGCTCTGTACGAGGGGCATTCAATAAGTAATGCCCCTGACCCACTTTCAGTTGTCTGATCTAGATGAAATTTTGCATGTGTAATGAGTCATATCTCTATGGGTTATGTTGCAAAAAAAAGCTCTGAACTAATTGTGGTTTCTGATTTACTGGTGTTTGAACTGAGTCAGGTGTGAAATGGACCAGGTGTGAAATGGAGCAAGTTGAGTGTCGCGCAGTGATCCGGTTTTTGTATTTGAAAGGACGCATACCAAAGGGGACTTTTGATGAAATGAAAAAAAGTTATGGTGATGATGCCCCATCATATGACCTTGTAAAACGCTGGCATCCTGAATTCAAACAAGGCCGGAAGTCTGTGGAAACAGCTCCCAGACCTGGTCGTCCCTCTTCTGCCATTGATGAGGCATCTGTCGGAGGACCAACCTGGGATGTCCTACAAGAACGGTGTCCAGAGCTACATCAAATGATGGGAGAAATGCAAAACTCTGGGTGGTTCCTATGAAGAGAAAGACTAATAACTGTGCCAAGTTTCATTAATCTCCTGCTATGGGAAATGGGTCAGGGACATTACTTATTGAATGCCCCTCGTAACTAAAAGCCTGACCATAACAGAATGCTTAGAAACCTTTCTGCTTTTTCTGTGGGATAGCTACATGTATGTTGATAGAGCCCTGTCACTCACATTTTTAGTGCATGACTGTGATACAGGCATGCATGGAACCTGGTGTGCATGTAGGTGTGTAATGTACATGTACAGTCATAAAACTGTATGTTATATATGGTGTGTGATGCACATGATGAATCAGATATACATTTTTTGTGTACATGCGTGCTACAGGAACATCCGAAATGTAATTTAGCTGAGCAGATTTCATCCATATGATAAGATCTACATTACTGTCCTTGTACCTCTCCAGCCTACAGAGAGCCCTACCTGTTTGTCACCCACTTCAACTCCCTGGAGGTGATAGAGATCAAGCAGACAGGGGTGTTTGAAAGGTAAGTTATTACTAAAGTCACATTGCAGTCTGTGTCCATCAGTACCTTGGGTACACATACCTCTTGGTGTAAAGTAATAGAATAAGCACATAAAATAAAGTTTAAAAGTCCTTTATGCATCCAAACTTGTTTATGAGATTGCAGATCTGTCAGATTTGCAGATAAAGAGAACCACAGTATCACAGAATACCAACCAAACAGACAAATGACTGTCATCCTGTCACAAAAACAAACAAAATTTTAATTTTGTGCATACTGCACCAGATGCTGCATGGTTTTTAGCCATATTGGAAATTTGAATATTGAACAGAGTACAGCCTTGTAACAAGTAGGGCAAGCACATTTCTATATACATTTGTATTAGCAAGATGACCCAATCATAACAATTTGACCCTCGTTAAGGGCTTATTCAAGACATTATGACGAGGATCAGTACTGTGTAGTAGAATGTTTGTACATTGCATAATAAATGTAAACTTGTTGAACAGCGCTGGTTGTCGGACGTTTATGGAGCTGGCCAGTCCCAGGTACATCGGCAGTGCGCAGGCAGCAGGAGCGATCTACCTGACCTCCAGTACAGACAGCAGGACAGAGGTACTGGTACTGCAGGGGAGACAGGACAACATCGGACCTGCAGACACCAAGAGGACCACCAGGGGGTAAACATCTCAGTTACAACAACTTCTACACAAAACCTTAAACACACAATTGCATTAAGCCCAGTCTCATTCCATCTCCTGTGACTTCTTCCACAGGACTGACTTCAAGAAAACAATTGAAAAGTTTTTTAATTAAAAACCAAAATATTACGCCAAGCAGCTCAACCTCAGGGGCAACAGTTTGACATTAAAAAGGCACAGTACATTTTGTACATTTTTGTGCACTCAAAAGTGTTTAATGCCCACCTCTACATGAAACCACTTTATTGTGTTATTTTGCCATAATCATAGTGACCACCTGACTCTGCTGTTACAGTAACAGTTGTCTTTAAGTCCATTGTGTGGTCACACAGTTTAGTCGCTAAAAGAAATTTTCTCCATTGAAATTCTAACCAAATCAACTCAATACATGTACATGACAAAGAGTAAATAATTGCAGTTAATGGTAAAAAATTATGTATTATATGATATGAAGTATCGGATTGCTCCTGTTTGAATTTCGTTCTAAATTCTGTGTTCCAACAGATCGAAGAAAAGACGCCATGATGAGAACACACCTGATGACCTGTCTAGCAAACTTGCCCGAACAGCGTCCTGGAGCCCCAGGTTAGTTTTCATGTTGTCTATCGTCCTTTATATCAGGAAATCTAAATCAAGTTTGTACTATCATGATTGTGGAACTTGCAAGAAATCTTCTCAGCTTTCAGTTTTATTCGTCATAATTATGTAATTATGTAAAGAGAACGAAAGACACTCGCTAGAGACGGGGGGCGACATAGACTTTCTGATACTTATGACCCCCTCCTGTAAAAGTGATGTGTTTCTGATGTCACTGCTGGAGATAGAAGGGTCATTCTTTGAACAAGGTCGACGGAGATTGACCGAAAATTTAGAGGGGTAAGTCCCTATATATAGTTAATTCAGTGTTGGAAGTGAAGTGTTAGCATTTTTTCTATAAAAGACAAGCCTATTGATCCTGGCTATGTTGTTCCAGTGGAGATATCTCAGTGTCCGGTCCGCTGCGCCGTTCTACCAGATACAGTAACACGTCATCGGAGCTGAGCGTGAGCCCGTCGTCACGCAGCAGTGTGTCGTCTGTTACCGCCATGCTGCATTCTCCCTGTAACCCTTTCACACGCAGCACCCGCAGGAGGAGCTATGCAGCTGCCAAACAAGACACCTGATCAGCTGTAACACCAGTGCTGTGCATCTGTGCACCTGTACACTGGACCAGAACTGCACTTGTAAAAGTGTTTAGGTTAAAAACCTACACATCTGGAACCAGCTCTGGACTTGAAAAAAAAAAAATCTCTGTTTTGTTCTAGACCCTTTAAAAACCTTCCATAGATGTGTACTACATAGAGTAGATGAAAACTTTGTTTTTGTGTTTAGTAATGAGCTTTTACTTCCCACAAATCCTCGACAACTGGGAGAGTCATGATGATGATGGCTGAGCTTTTGTGTTTCCTAAAGCACTGACTACATGAATATATAATTTTGGATGTATATTTTTCAACTTGCATGTGTCATTCATCTGTCAATCGATAACGACCCCTTTCATCATCAATATCGTGTAGAATTTGTAGAAATGTGTGAACAATTTGTAGAAACTGTTTAACATACAATTTAACATATAACCTTGAAAATATATTTCTAGCACACATTTGCCATGGGTTCAGGTCCGGACATACATGTACATATTAAGTGACCTGAACCCTTGGACTTGAATCGGGACCTAAACCTGTATGTGTGTTTAGGTATGCAGCACTATGCAACAAATTATGATTGCTACTCTCTGAATATTCCAATATCTAATGGGGATCTATATAGGGTTTACACTTAACAGTATGTGTACGCTTTAGGAAATTTAAGTGCTGTGTTACAATTGAAGGTGAAATAGAATTATGTGTTTGTCAAATATTGAAATCTTAAATGGAATAGTGAGGATTTTTCTAAATTACAGGCCCCCATTGTAGGATTGGGACAGTCCAAAAAGTCAACATTTTTACTATTACTAGTATGTGCCTTATATAATAAGATGAATCTACCTTACATTTGTACATTGTATCATAGTGCCTCGTTAGTGATTATCAATTACAAATGCTATGTTGGTATGCTGTTCAACATGTGGAGAAATGTTGGGTGTGCTTATAAACAGTTGTTTTATTCATTACCAAACTGGCCATGGTGCACGGGAGGGTTTTCAAGATTTATTTAAGTTGATCTGGCAAAGAAGCTGTATTGTCAATTTTAGAAGGTTTGCAATAAAAATTCATAAATGTACCATTCCGTTTGGTTGTGATTTCTGTTGCAGTCATGAAACCATAATAGAGACATTTAATAGTATTTAAACTAGTTGTAAACGAGTTGTAATTATAATTGGGTCCTGACTTTTAATATAGCTTATTATCATATAGCCAGGGGCAGCAGACAAATCAGAAGGCTCCATTCCATGTTGGTTATGACGCTGTAACACTCGGTGGTTTTATTTGTTGGTTAGAGCAAAGGCCCAGGCGGTATGACACCATATACACCTCGGGGCGGGTCATTAACTCTTAGTTATAAACTCAGAGCCAAATCAGTCTGTTTTATCGTGCGACTACTAGTATACATGTATGCTTTACTCAAATCTGCTTTTGTAGTAATCACGTTGTGTTTTGCATATTCCAAAACAAAAATGCAACTGCAGCTTTCCCAGGACATCACTTTCCTGTGATTCTTGCATCATTCAAAACTTCCAAGCAGTTTGCATCACAAAGTTCACAACTGACTTTTTAATTAGTTTTAGCAAACTATGACCATTGAAGTATGTAAAAGTAAATGACAGTATTCTATTGGTAAACGATATTTCTACGTAGTGACATTCTTACAAATTATTATGATAATCCATAAGTATCATGAACTATACCACATCTACTAAGAATGAGCAGTTGCAGGAAAAATTATAATAGTAGCGTAAACCTTGGACTTATGAACGACTTACCATGGACCATAGTCCTCTTTTCACCCACAGTAAGTCCAATTGTCTGGAAATGGACTTACTCAGGGAGGACTGAACATGGACTTACTGCCTGAATTAGTGTAAAGGCCTTACTCTGGACTCTGGATAATAGTCCACCAAAACTAACACCAACAGTTCTCAAATATGGCGAAATGGGGTGGACTTACTCTGGGACTAACCCCCCCTCTGACACAAGTAAGTCCACCTTTAGTCTCCATTCATCCTGTTTTAGGTCCAAGGGTTACATGAGTGAGTATTGATAGCATCGTCACAAGTTGTGAGTAGGGGAAGAATACAGGGCAAACACAATAATTATTGATAAACAATAAGTAGAATGCATCTATGACTTTCATAGTCCATCATAATTGCTTTCACTTTTATGTATGGGGAGGGGGTTTCGGTGCACTCCACTATTCTGACATGACAGGGTTATGATTAGAGACGCAGCTGATACAAGTTTCTAAAACTTAAGTACAGTGCCACCTTGTACTTGTAATGTTAAAATAAATCACTCAATACAAAAAACAAATAGATTATATGTAAGAAGAATTTTAAAAGGGCCAATAACATTCATATATTTTCAGAAAAACTACTAGTTACACTGCAATAGTAAGAAATCTATTGTCCCTAACACATGCCCTTATCACATGAAATCCAAATTCAGCCCAGACGGTATACAGTTACTAATATATTAATCTCACAAGAGCAATTAATATTGCATTTATTGAAAACAAATTATCCTTTCATATTATTATTTTATCCATCTTTTTTCATCAGTAAGCAATTAAGGCCAGGGGTCTTTACGGTTACATAACGTCTGGCCAGTGACCACCGAATAAACCACCAAGTGAGCAAAGTGAAGGAGTTTGTCAATGACAAAGTCTGACTACACGATAAAACAACACCTATCAAAATCAAGCTATCGTTTCAAATGTTCTTTATGACATGTCATATATTTGGTTGGTGGATACAAACTGTTTATTTTCTGTATGCATTAAGTATCATCAAGTATGTTCTTTGTGGAGTTGTATTCAATCGAAGATGTTGGCCTGCGTGTTATATACTGGTGTCTGTGTTCTCTGTGGTATTCTGACATGCTGTTGCAGCATTGCTATGTCAGCTTAGTGATCACTAATTTGGTCTAGAGGTGTGATGGAATACGGTTCCATATCATCGTCCGAGTTCTGCTCAGTTTCTTCTGTTCTTCCCGTGTCTGCGCTAGCGTTGTTGATGGCAGTTCCGGAGGATTGGTACAGCCGATTAGAGATGAGTTGAGATGGGTTGATGGTGATCCCGTGTAGTCTGTGCGCAGGATTCTGTCTCCCCGAATCCTCATCAATTTCTTCTGTCTCTTCGGTGTCCCTGGCGTTCCCTGTGGCAGATCCGGAATGTTGGTACAGCCTATTAGAGATGAGTTGAGATGTGTTGATGGTGATCCCGTGTAGTCTGTGGGCAGGATTCTGTCTCCCCGAATCCTCATCAATTTCTTCTGTCTCTTCGGTGTCCCTGGCGTTCCCTGTGGCAGATCCGGAATGTTGGTACAGCCGATTAGAGATGAGTTGAGATGTGTTAATGACCCCTTGTAGATTCTGTGCAGAATTCTGTCCCCCCGAATCCTCATCAGTTTCGTCTGTCTCTCCGGTGTCCCTGGCGTTCCCTGTGGCAGATCCAGAGCGTTGGTACAGCCGATTACTGATTAGCTGAGAACTAATGATGACACCTTGCATTCTGTGGACGGGATTTTGCCTTCCCCTTGAAACACATCGCTTGTACATTATGACCACAGCTGCCGTCCCTCCTAGCAAGACTATTACGGCGGCAGTAAGTCCAAGAGGTAAGTAAAGATAGTCCACTGAAGCTTGCTTTTTGTCATCAAGATTCTTCTCCAGTGCGAAGCTACGGGTTCTGTCCATGGTACCGGATGTTGTTTTCGTCGCCAACTGCGTCAGGGCAGAAGCTGTGGTGCCGGATGACTTTGCTGGGAGCCTAGTAGGTTCTGCCATTGGAGATGTGGATGCATGCGTCTTTGTGGGAGTAGATATCAGTTCTGCAGATGAGCAGTATGGGTTGGTGTGGAGCGATTTGAAGTCGTAGCTGGTCAGTTCGGTCGGTGACGTGCAGTGGAGAGAGCCAGCACGGACGATGTTGCCTCGGCCCCGCCGGAAACTTTGCAAGGTCGTGGCGTTGCAGACCAACCATCGCACTCTGCCGTCACAGACTAAGGGGTTGCCTCTGAGAAGAAGGGAGACAGCTGTGCCGGAGATCTGTTCCCAACCCGTTTCCAACACTGTGCTGACCTGGTTATCCTCCAGATTGACCTGTAGACGCACCACCGTTGTGCTGCGGCGAGCCAGGCACACGGCCTCAAAGGGAACCGCCGTCAGCTGATTGTTGCCCAAGACGATCTTTTCCAAGCTGTTTAGGCCGATGAACGCTCTTGGAGACACAGATTGAATGAGGTTGTGCTTGAGACTGATTGTCTTCAAACTGGGCAGACTATAAAAGGTAAGGTCACCGATATGTAGGAGGCGACTGCATCGGATGGTCACCCACATCATGGACGGTGTGGAGGAGAACGTCCCCGCTTCTGGAAGAGAAAAGAATTTCAAAGTGATAAAACCTAAAAAGATGAGGTTTGTGTATTGATAGCATGGACAATTTGAAGACCTTTTCTACTACTGTCTTTGACATTTTTACCCAAAATGTAATTGTTGTCTTGCAGTCCAGTGATATCATTTTCAAGAAAAATGTTATTTATGCTTATTGGGTATACGGCATACATATTTCTGAATAGAATTGGATACATATTCTAGATTGTTGTGACCTGGTTTCAAGCAGTCATATGAAAAAAAAATGTATAAACATATTCTTTGGATTTTTCTGCTCCGGTTCCCCTGGTAAGAGACTAAATGTAATGAAGCTAATCTCAATTTTGTGTCATTGCCTAGTATTTCTAAATGTACTTTATAAAAGATTATGATTGTTCTGTTTCATCTTATTACTTTGCCCCATACATCCTGTCACTATACATGTATTTTCTGTCCGGTTCTATCTACAGTTGTTCGGTGCCATTATTTAAGAGATGGAAAAATCCTTCATGTAGTCATATTTCCATCGTCGACGTCTGTGTGTCATGTTGAGTAAACTTTTGATATACAGTCAAACCTGCCCGAGCGACCACCTCTTCTTAGCGACCACCTGGCCATTGCGACCGCTTTTTCTCGGTCCCGAAAATTTTCCCCATTGACGTATAAGCATTAAGCGACCTCTTCACAACGACCACCTGGCCAACCTGACCGCGACCGCCAAAAATTTCGACCAAATCCCTGCCAATAACGACCGCGTCATTTTCAAATCTTTAGATGTCATCGATTTTCAATGATAACTAGCACGATTTTTTGCCGAATTTGGTCAGTTCGCGTCGGATTTTGACTACCATTACCATGTTATGTTCAAAATAAAAATGGCAGCGGATGCGTATGCTTGCTATTTGCCATTAAACACAACGGAAACCATGCATCGGGCATGTTGTGACTCGATACTCTACTAACCGATCACCTGACTAAATCGACCGCTTTTGCCCGGTCCCACCGGTCGTCTTGGACAGGTTTGACTATATTTCCCACCCTTACCTATAGCCTGGATAGTGCTGCCGGTTATACCGAATGTGATGAGGTTGGGTAGCGGCGGGATGTGCTGTTTGGTGAGGGTGGTGAGGTTGAACAGACGGTTCAGCATGATTCCTGTCACGGTCTGATCAAACCCGGTAGGCACGTCATTCAGACACGTCAGGCCATGGTCATCTGCACCGCAAACTCTGTTAGCGGCAACCTGGTTGGAGGAAAACAAAACTGCTGATGACACTCAGGAACTGTAGCTAATTTAATGTCAAGTCACATTATCCTGCATTATTCTATCGTTCAACTGTAGTACGACATATAACCCCGTCGTGTGTAAGCACGTCGACCGATGACGATGAGTACGACATATAAGACGCGGACTTAAAAAAGTTAAAATCACTCAGTTGAAACATGTTATACAATTGATAAGTTTTGAAGTATTATAAAAGAAATAAACTTTAACTAACACAAACTCAGGAGTGTTGGGATAGTTGATCTTTCATAGTATTATGTCATTTACCAACACAGGTGAACTTCCATTGAGAGTTTTGAAGTATTTCAGTGAGTACTTTTGCGTGTTAGGTATCAACTTTCTTGAATATTGTCGGCTTGCTATACACGTAAGTAGGTATGGATTCTATTCTCGATACGAAAAGAGCGACGTGGTATTACCATATCTCCACTCGAAATGCACGTCTGAGAGCCAGGGTCTCGCTGGGTTGGGCACTCGCAGGTCTTTCTCTGCACAAATTTCCACTCGTGCTGCACGAAGCACTCCTCAGGGCAGGGCGAGCAGAACTTCACAAGCAACAGGACCAGGATGGCGATCCACTGTCGGGTCTTTCTCTCCATGGCGGTACGACTGAACGCACAGGCCGGCAAATCTACAACTGGCGATAACACAGCTGTACGTATGGGGGTTGATACAGTCTGGTTGGTATGTCTGGTATTAGTCTTTCTGTTGATTGTGTGCACAGGTCAATAACCGGGCTAAATGAATAGACATTATTTGGTGGTTGTTGGAGAGTGGAACATGCATTATTATTCGATGGTATCTAGCATCGAATTTTGCGTTGTGGACATCAACAGTGGTTTGAGTGAACCTGTTTTGCAAATCTTAGGTTCGTACCGTGGGGTTAGAATTGTTCTGGCATAGAATTTTTGTATTTCCTTATCCCACGCGACCTAAATACATAATTTCATGTAAGTACCAGTCAGTCTGACAAGTATCCTTTTGATTCTCTCTTGGTTTCATTCTTTAGGTTAGGATGTCCAAATTCTGGGTGTTGCCAGATTTGAGTATTTTCTATGTATTGATGTCTGTGTGTCCGTCTGTGTTTCAGCATGTTTTGGTCAGCTTATCTCGAGTTGATTTTGAGCGTCCCGACGCCTTTCCTTCGTACTTACCGCAGAAAGTACTATATGGCTTTAAGCTTTGGTGGCAGGTAGTTATTCATGCCATAAATGTTGTGCATGTATGGTCCCCCTGGCAGCTTGTTCCGGAATTGTTTGCATTTTTGACAGAATCGTTCAAAGAGGATAATAACTGAAGCAATGGATGAGAAATTTTTAAAAGTTTGGGCCTTACATCATTTATTATTTGGGCATCTAACATTTATGAAAAGCAGTGAACGGAGAGAGAATTTCTGTATTTCCGAATATTTTACCATGACGTCATAGAGTACCGTGCGGTATGCAGCCAATCAGAGCTCTCGCTTGTATCTCATGTCAATATTCAAAAGTCAAATGATCGTCTATTAACAGTTGCTAGCTATAGATTATTCTTTGGAGGCTTGTGATCAGAGGATCAAACAGAAGTAGGAATATGATGCTAACAGAACAACAAAATAAAGTACACACCGTTTAAAAGGTTTTCGTCAATCAGCAGGACATCTTTACGAGATGAACCGAACACACAAGCGCACGCCCCTACATGAGAGCGCCAGCTTACAACAATATTTAATCTGCGTTGAAATGCGCAAGCTTTTTTTCAAGCAGAGACGTAAAAATACCTCAACATTCTAATGTGAATTGCTGTCAAAAATTCTGCTTAGTTAGGAATTTAACGAAGAAAAATCTACCAATGATAAGAAATATAACGTGTTAGAAATACTGAAGATATATATACATGTAACATCACCTGCACATCATTTTCAGCAAACTAAATCAAGGACTGCCCCACCGCGTGAGAGACGCGTGCACGTGTACGATAGGTAAATCATGCAGACTGGTGGTAGAACTCAATACAGCAAGGCTTCGTTCAGACACGCCTTTCCTTTTCTAGCTCTGTATCAAATATGGAACAAATGGAGTTACGCCAGTGCTTTATTACCTTTGCCAGAATGTCAAGGTTATGTTTTAGGCTTGTACGTCTGTTTGTCTGTCTGTCTGTCTGTCACCAGCATATTTGGTAGGTGGGTAGGGGTCGGGAAAACGAAGGTCAAGTTCGATAATGGCGGAAGGTACTGCAGCGGAACTTCCATTTTTGATTACTCGTGTTCTGGACAAGATGTGGTAATGATGTTTGAGTGGTAGATAGCCCTATGAGCAGAAAGTAAGTGCTGTGAGTTTGGGGCCCCCTAGTGGCTTTTCTGGAACTACTGGCGCCTGTTTCCTTTCAAACTTTGGACTAGAATAACTTGATAACGTGCTGACGGATCGTCATGATTTTTGGTACGTGGATGGCCTACGTGATTGCTTACAGGGTGTCATGCTAATTATGCGAATCCACAACTAATTTGCATAATACATGAAATCCATTGCATTTCATTATAGGGCTTTCAGACATGTCACATATGTAGCTGAGAAAGAGAAAAATTTCACAACATATTGATCTTGCAAATGACGACCACATTTGCATAATAAATTGGAAAATATAACTTTGTTGACGGATCGTCATGATTTTGGTATGCAGATAGCCTTAGTGAAGAATTACATGATGGAATACAAATTATGCAATTCAACAGCTTATTTGCATAATTAATGAGGAAAGTTTATAAACCCACTGCATTCCATGATAGGACTGTCAAACTTGTCACATATGTAGCTGAGAAAGAGAGAAATGTCAATACATATTAATCATGCAAATGAGGTCATCATTTGCATAATTAATGAGGAAATATGAACGTGCTGACGGATCGTCATAATTTTTGGTATATAGATAGCCTAAGTGAAGACTTAGATAATGAGATACTAATTATGAAAATTTGCAGCTAATTTGCATAATTAATGAGGAACGTTTTTAAATCCACTGCATTCCATGATAGGACTTTCAAAGTTGTCACATATGTAACTAAGAAAGAGGGCAGAAAGTAAGAGGTGTATGTGTGGGTCCCCTAGCGTCTATTTTGGAACTGTAGGAGCCGGTATTCTTGAGACAATTTGATATTAATTATGTTCATTCGGATCTAATTTGCATAATTAATGGCGATATCTTAGGAACTAGCTCCAGACATATAAAATATGTTTATGTCTACAGACATCATTCATTGTACATAACAAACCTGGTTTATTTAGCAAAGGTATGTATTCGTGGAACTCGTTCGAACATGACTATCATGGTATCATGATCTGTTGCATGTGATGATATTTCTCATAACAATTTTTTCAACATCTTCAACCTTACAACATCAATATAACAGCTACTAGTTACTCAATGACTACATAATACATTCTTCTAACAGCTGTTGGGCATTTTTGATACATTTTTGTACATGCAGTTGCTGTTAACTGAAGAGTACATTTTGTGGCCTGCTTATGCTACATGATATCTATGAAGCAACTACAGGATATTCATACATGGACTTCTAACAATAACTCAAAGTGATTTTACTTCAACATTTTCCTTTGAAACTGGAAAACGTCAATCTGAAGATCTAGTCCTAAATCATCACTTTTGTCAGGCAAGTCTACATTGCTGCCCACTGTGCTCATCCATTGCTAATTGGAACTTAATTTCCAGCTCTGTATTACAGAGAAGGAAAGGTTCTTACTGCCCGCAAGCTTCTGTATGTCTTCTAGGTCAGGTTTCTTTAGTTTTTCACACGTGTCCACGATCACCTCACAGAAGTAATCTGCTGTGTCCATCAAGGCCTCGATAGTTTTCCGTGAGACGCCATGACACTCCATCAGACGCAGACTACTGAGGAACTCAAACGTATTATACTTCATCACGTCAGTCATGAAGTCATCTGTGAAGCAGTCCACACCCCACAGGTGCAGCATTGAAAGGTTGGGAGCATTTTTCAGCACTCTCTCCAGTTGGAATCGGACGGGCTCTTGTGGTGCTTCATTATTAACTATCTCAATGACCAGAGACTCAAGGTCTTGGAATGCACAGTCTGTTACCAGCTGGGCTGGCTGTTCAGCAAAACCTTGCACATTCTCTAGTGTTATGTCCCTCACGTTAGGACAGTGGACTGAGACAGCAAGCAAGTCCACATCTGAGAAACCTTTGAATGTGACCATCAGCATTCTGGTGCCAACTCTACTCAGGAAGGGAACGACCTCCGTCTGAAACGTGAGCTGTCTGTACTCATCTTCCTCAACCTCCAAGGTATCCAGCAGGGAGAGACTCTGCAACATCTCTTCGTCTACGTTTGACAGCATGGCAGAACGTAGCCCGAGAATGGTCAGATTGGGGCATAACCTCAGGGCCTGGATGTAGGAAGCAGGGACTGGCAGCGAGCCAAGCAGTCGGGAAGAAAAGCTGACACCGTCCAGCTTGAGAGGGCTCAAGGGAAGGTCATGCAGAAGAAAGTCGTGATAAATGCCGTACAGGACGAGACCAGTGTTCAAGTCGGTGCCGAGCTGTACCAGCTGCTTTAAAGCCTTTATCACGTACGACAGACCAAACAGTGTGACTTGAATGTTGTGTATCATGAGTCGGTTGATTTTCTTGCACCCCTTCCCTGATTCCCTCAGACCACACAGCTCAAATAAGCCGATGTCTGTGACGTTGGTCGATGACATGTCCAGCTGCTGGAGCTCTGGGCATGCGTTTGCCATCATGGCCATGGCCTGGTCATCTGCCTTGGTACGGGTGATGTCCAGAATCCTCAACTGGGGAAAACTGCACATCAAAAAGCTGACACCCAGGAGGGGCAACTGTGTGTATGAGTTCAGGTAGACATCTTGCAGGTTCTGCAAGGAGGAAAAATGAGAAAACCTAGTATAAGAATTTGAAAGTAGCTTACTAGTAAAGGACCTGACAGTATTCCCAAATATTGTGGGAAATAATTGTGTATTGACACATAAAAACATGCAGGTAAAAATCACACTTTCCACCAAAGGATAATAATTAGTGGTGTGAGGAGAGAGAAACTGCAAAAATAAAACTGCCAGGAATAGTCTTTAACATTCTTTAGGATAGCTCTTGACCTGATTGCTCAGAACATGTAACCTATGATGGCTAATGACAACAATGTGGGATTCTCCAAGCAGATCTACAGTACAAGAGGCCATCATCACATCATCACGGTCGAGATATCGTCAGGGTTATACCGCCCCTTACGGGGTGACATACCCTTTCGTTAGCTAATACAAGACGGGGATACGCCAGGTCTCCCGTCTGGGTGAATGGTGTAAATCACCATGTGGCTGATACGAGATGGAGGTCGCCAGTGAATCACCAGCTGTGAGGAAAGTCGTGTAAAGTGCCTTTCCCAAGGGCACAAGATCGGTGACACAGCAGGGATTTGAACTCGAGACCTCTCGGTCCTGAGCCACGCACGCTGCCGCTGCGCCATGTGATTTCATAGAAGCCAGACGGTATCCAAAGGGCTAAACTCTATACCTGAGGCCAACATGCTAAGTGTTTAGCCCTTTGGACACTGCCTGGTTCCCAGTAGAGCTGCTTGGAGAAAAGTGGTTGGAAGTTGGTATCTTCCCCCTGCAAAGTTCAATGAAGGTTGGTCATTGTTAACCTAAAGATGACCAGAGGACTAGTACAATAGATCCACATTCTACTCCATTCTTTTGGGAAGTACATGTATTGGTGTTTTCTCCATAAATGCATAATGTTACCTTCAAACATAGAATATCATGCTGTGAGAGGAGTCAAAAGTAATTAGCAAGTGATTTTTTAGCAAGTTCATTTTTCATCAAATGAGATTTGGCACAAAGGTCAAAGCGCATGTCTTCTTGGGACTGACTTATCTCAATTTGCTCACAGACTTTTATGAGAGACTGAATAAAAATACCTACAGGGCATCTCACAGAGATGAGCAGGGCAGAGTCATTGTCAAGAACGTGGAGACTCTTCTGGAAGTCAAACCGCAGACTCTGCAGACTCTCATGTGCCACACGCTCCAGGTTCCAGGTGTGCAGCTGCTCCGTTTGGATCAGGTGATCAAGCAAAGCCTGGTACAGGTTGGCACCTGAAACACAATTTGGGTTTTATATAATTCTGCACAAGAAGCCTTCTTGCTAAGTGCTACATTTCAAGCTAAGAAAGTTCACGAGAATATTTTTACAAGCGATCTGAAGAAAAAGTGCAGGGGTTGTTATCCACTGTGTTTAAGGCACAGTGTTGGATGGTGGAGCCCATCTCTCTCCTCCCATCACCCTTTACTTACCCAACCAATGTCAGATACCCACTTTTACACCTAGGTGGAGTGAAGAAAGTGCCTACCATAAGGGCATAACATCAGTGGCATGTCAGTGGGTTCAAACCCAGGACCTCTGGGTCTGGACACCCAAACAACTACCATGATGTATAAACCCATACCCAAACCATACATATTTGCATCACCATTGTTTGTTTTGTTTTGTTTATTTATTTGCACAACAACAAAATACATTAGAAATACAGAAAATAATTTATAAAAACAGGTGCAGGAGGAGGGGAAACCTTAACAGTTTATGCTGTGCCCTCCTCCTCTATACTAAACAAAATGTATGATCAATGAAATCAATAAATAACAAAGAAGAGTAACTAACGCATGTTAAATAATACAAAAAAGATAATCAAATAATTATAGTAATGTAAATTAAGATAAGATGATACTACTATAAGGGAATAGGGTGGTTTATGAGATGGGTTTTCAGGGCACTTTTAAATGTAAGAAAAGAAGAAGTTTTTTGGATATTTGTCTGAAGGCTGTTCCATATTGTGACATTTGTGACTTCACAAACCTACATTAACTGTTTGGTCTGACTTTTATAAAGAAGCTTTATTTCAGCCATGTGGTGATGTGTGGTCTGACTTACTGATGTTGTATGGCTGCCCTATGTTGCTGGTGATCTTAGGTAGCCATGTGGCGATGTGTGGTCTGACTTACTGATGTTGTATGGCTGCCCTATGTTGCTGGTGATCTTAGGTAGCCATGTGGCGATGTGTGGTCTGACTTACTGATGTTGTATGGCTGCCCTATGTTGCTGGTGATGTTAGGTAGCCATGTGGTGATGTGTGGTCTGACTTACTGATGTTGTATGGCTGGCCTGTGTTGCTGGTGATGTTAGGTAGCCATGTGGCGATGTGTGGTCTGACTTACTGATGTTGTATGGCTGGCCTGTGTTGCTGGTGATCTTAGGTAGCCATGTGGCGATGTGTGGTCTGACTTACTGATGTTGTATGGCTGCCCTGTGTTGCTGGTGATCTTAGGTAGCCATGTGGCGATGTGTGGTCTGACTTACTGATGTTGTATGGCTGCCCTATGTTGCTGGTGATCTTAGGTAGCCATGTGGCGATGTGTGGTCTGACTTACTGATGTTGTATGGCTGCCCTATGTTGCTGGTGATCTTAGGTAGCCATGTGGCGATGTGTGGACTGACTTACTGATGTTGTATGGCTGTCCTATGTTGCTGGTGATCTTAGGTAGCCATGTGGCGATGTGTGGTCTGTCCCAGCTGACTTACTGATGTTATATGGCTGGCCTGTGTTGCTGGTGATCTTAGGTAGCCATGTGGCGATGTGTGGTCTGACTTACTGATGTTATATGGCTGGCCTGTGTTGCTGGTGATGTTAGGTAGCCATGTGGTGATGTGTGGTCTGACTTACTGATGTTGTATGGCTGCCCTGTGTTGCTGGTGATCTTAGGTAGCCATGTGGCGATGTGTGGTCTGTCCCAGCTGACTTACTGATGTTATATGGCTGGCCTGTGTTGCTGGTGATCTTAGGTAGCCATGTGGCGATGTGTGGTCTGACTTACTGATGTTATATGGCTGGCCTGTGTTGCTGGTGATGTTAGGTAGCCATGTGGTGATGTGTGGTCTGACTTACTGATGTTGTATGGCTGGCCTGTGTTGCTGGTGATGTTAGGTAGCCATGTGGCGATGTGTGGTCTGACTTACTGATGTTGTATGGCTGGCCTGTGTTGCTGGTGATCTTAGGTAGCCATGTGGCGATGTGTGGTCTGACTTACTGATGTTGTATGGCTGGCCTGTGTTGCTGGTGATCTTAGGTAGCCATGTGGCGATGTGTGGTCTGACTTACTGATGTTGTATGGCTGCCCTATGTTGCTGGTGATCTTAGGTAGCCATGTGGCGATGTGTGGTCTGACTTACTGATGTTGTATGGCTGCCCTATGTTGCTGGTGATCTTAGGTAGCCATGTGGCGATGTGTGGACTGACTTACTGATGTTGTATGGCTGCCCTATGTTGCTGGTGATCTTAGGTAGCCATGTGGCGATGTGTGGTCTGTCCCAGCTGACTTACTGATGTTATATGGCTGCCCTGTGTTGCTGGTGATCTTAGGTAGCCATGTGGCGATGTGTGGTCTGTCCCAGCTGACTTACTGATGTTATATGGCTGCCCTGTGTTGCTGGTGATCTTAGGTAGCCATGTGGCGATGTGTGGTCTGTCCCAGCTGACTTACTGAATTGTTATATGGCTGCCCTGTATTGCTGGTGATCTTAGGTAGCCATGTGGCGATGTGTGGTCTGTCCCAGCTGACTTACTGATGTTATATGGCTGCCCTGTGTTGCTGGTGATCTTAGGTAGCCATGTGGTGATGTGTGGTCTGTCCCAGCTGACTTACTGATGTTATATGGCTGCCCTGTGTTGCTGGTGATCTTAGGTAGCCATGTGGTGATGTGTGGTCTGACTTACTGATGTTGTATGGCTGCCCTGTGTTGCTGGTGATCTTAGGAAGCCATGTGGCGATGTGTGGTCTGACTTACTGATGTTGTATGGCTGGCCTGTATTGCTGGTGATCTTAGGAAGCCATGTGGCGATGTGTGGTCTGTCCCACTCCTCCTGGGGCAGTCTACACACCACATCCAGGCACGAGTATTCGAGGGTTGGTGGGGACTTCAATAAAGGCATCCCCTGCAAAGAAAAATTGAAGCTATTATCAATTTTATTTTACTCTGACACCCACGAAAGTCCTAACACTCACCATAGTGCTACTAAACTACTAGAAGTCTCATACCTGCGACACACTTAAAAAAGTGTGGCAATTAAAATCATTGACATGGCAACGGTTTTATTGTTTAGGATTGTGTTGTTAAGGATTGTTGTTATTAATTGGTTTTCATCATCATCATCATCGTTCTTCCTCGTGTGAGGTGGAGCAGACGAAGTTAGTCCTCCAGAACTGCTTGTCATTCATCACCTCTCGGCGATGAATTGGTTTTAATAGTCGTATTCCATTCACCTGGTGATTAATGTTCAGAGAGCATTGCTGTCAAAAGGGGTTCTCTTGTGAGTGAAGGGTGAACTAATAATGTAGATGCTTCTCATCGCTTTTACAAATCAGACCCTCATTTACATAAATCACATCAGTTGATCATCTTCTCTAGCTTACCATAATGTCATTAAATCATTTTCCATTAATTATGCAAATTAGGTCTTTATTTTGCACAACATATATCTATCAATATTCTCTTACTCAGTTACAAAGGTCACATGTTGCAATGGTCCTATAATTGAACTGAGTATGTTTAGACAATTTCTCAATTAATTATGCAAATCAGCTTCCAATCTGCATAATTGATATGTAATTATATAAAGCATCACGTAACCTATCCACATACCAAAAATCATAACAATCCGTCAACCCCTTCATGAGTTATTCCCTTTCAAAGTCTGACACCAAACCTGCCCTGCAGTTCCAAAACAAGCCGCTATGGGGCCCAAACCTATACCACTTACTCACGACATCAAGAGCTGTCTACCGCTTAAAATTCATAGTCGCAACATGTCCAGAATTCGAGACATAAAACCAGGAAGTTCCACTGCAGTACCATAACAGGCCACTAGGGGAACCAAAATCTAATCGTTTCTAGGTCTCAACAAGGCCTATCCACATACTGAATATCAATACAATCCTTCCAGGCGTTCTTGAGTTATATTATAAGAAGGCCACCACGAACCCGGAAGTGATTTCCACGACTCACGGGTCATTTTCCGAGGAACATATTTCAACAATCTTTTGTCCCCTGTTTCAATTGTTTACATTCCCATGACCACCATACTACATACTACAATTCTGGAACGTCTGAAGTCCTAGGCTTTTCTCAATTTTGCACGGCGATCAGTCAAAAAAGTGCCATGCGCGAATACGGAACACTGCTGTGCACACGTATGTGCCCTGCGACTGGAAAGTTTACCCGTGGAGGTAATGGTTCAGTCCGGTATGATGCAACTACGCACGCGCGGACTTTGGCATTCCTGACATTCCTGTACAGTGTTTGGAATTCTTTGCAAACGGTCGCACACTATACTATTAACCTCTCTCTCTCTCTCTCTCTCTCTCTCTCTCTCTCTATCCAATAGAAAACTAGACAGGGACTATTGGCCCTGCTGGTCTATACAAATCTGCCTAGCCTAAGCCAATCGTGTCATATTCATCCGAACTCATTCAAAGCCATGCCCTTTCACAAGGACTGTTACAGATGCTCCTACATTGTAAGAACAGACTTAGAGTTATACTGGAACTCTCTACCATACTCAACCACTCAAACAGCAGATAAGGCAAAGTTCAGGAAGGAGGTCTCCTAATACCTAAGGAATTGACTATATAGCTATACAGTATCTCTCCCTGAGTGTTTGACCCCAACTACGGAACAGGGTGTTGTTCAGTACAGAGCTAGAACCTGAGAAAAGAAAACATCAGGCGAATGCCAGAGTTTGAACAGCTGACAATAACATGCTCTCAGTTCCAGGGTTTGATACTGACTTTCGAACAATGCCGAGGCCCCTAAGTTCCAGGTTCCGCATGCTACACACGCACAATGCTATATGAAATGTATGTCTGTAACGTTACAGCTTCAATCACAAATATTATGGTTGTTTTTCATGGGTTAACAGTAAAATGTGCGATGGCAAAATTGTCATGCGCATTCCCTTGGATTAGTTACCAGACTTTGGTTCTTCCCCCGTTACCCCGTGCTAAACGTTGCTAAAGTCCCAGTTGCCACGGTGGTGACGCTACAGTTTAAGCAACTGCAGTGATAGAGCTCAAATAAAAACAAGCTTAAGGCTTTAAACCATTAAAAAGCCTTTCTTGGTGGGATTCTATGTTAAATCTGGGCAGTTTTTGAGTGCCTGCGATAGGAAAGACCCTACTAGTACGTATATTTATAGATTCAGTTGTAAAAATGACCTTTCTTCATCTCTGAGGTTTTTCCATACACTACCTGTGTAAATGCAGAAATTTTCCTACCATGGCAGTAACAGACTATAGTGCTACCACAAATTTAAAACCACCACGAACAGTCGTCTTCCCGCTACAGCGAAATTAAATCCCCGCAAACTTAAATGCATTTACAACTAGTGGTATCATCGCCAGATAGCTGTTTCAAGCCTAAAGGACCCATCCAAGAGCTCCGGTCTGCCTAAATACCACAAACGACCACAAACGACTCGGAAATACCACAAACGACCACAAACGACTCTAAAATGCAGTGTATAGGGGTCAAAGACCTTCTGTGGCGCTCTGGAGACATTGTTTACACATTTATAAATTCAAAAAACGCAGCAAGTCCTGCGTATTCACCAGTTCTTTCAAGTTAGTCTGCCGGTTTCAAGATCGAAGCGATTCTCGGCTGCCATGTTGGATCGCCCGTGCTAGGAGTCTGCATGGGGAAGTTCTCGATACCTAATCCACGGCTCCATAGACGACAGGACGATAAAACTATGGACGCTGAACATTGGTTCATAGATTATAGCATGGCACTATTCTATCATTGTCAACTTATGAAACTTGTATACTAATTGTTTTTCAGCCTCAATGCAAGCACGCATTCATCGACAGTGCAGAATCGCTTCGACCTTGAAACCGGCGGACTATTCAACTCGAAATAACTGGTGAATATGCAGGACTTGCATGCGTTTTTTTAAATTCATAAATGTGTAAACAATGTCTCCAGAGTGCCACACAAGGTCTTTGACCCATATACACTGCATACTGTGGTCGTTTGTGGTATTTCCGAGTCGTTTGTGGTCGTTTGTGGTATTTAGGCACACCCCAAGAGCTCTGATGAAGACTAGCCATAACATTTACTATATAGAAATTCTTGCAAATGAATATTTGATGAGACTGGACATAGTAAGCTAGCATTTGATGGTAAGTTTGTATGCCTGGAAGTTTTAATTCTTGAGATAATGACAAATTTGTTTCCTCATCTTCCCCATATAATTACATGTCATAATATTTTTACTGGAGCAAATTGGAACTCCCCCCCTCCCCACACATATACGTACAGCAGCTGGCTTGCCGTATAGTTACCCACTTCAGCCAGATTTACTCAAATCAGTAACAGGACAAGTGAGACATGTACACATTGTACAAAATGGACACAAAACATACCAAAATACCTTTCGATATCAGCGTTGACTATTAGAAACTCCCTGCTAGTAAAGAAATCTTGCGTTTGACCCCAGTCAAGGGTCACCGACATTTCATGACCCAAGTGTGCCGCCAATGAGCAACTTGATTACCCAGATATTGTCGAAACTTTTCTTATCGTATTGCACACTTTTCAGACTCACGTATTGCATACTTTTCAGACTCCGTTGCCATATTTCTTGATTGATAGTGCTGAAGATATTTGCTCATTTTGGTCAGTTTGAAAAATAAGTAGGATCATAACGTTAATGAAATAAAAGCGTTATCAAATTTCTTAAAAATCCAGGGGCCATTTTGTGAGCCCTGATTGGTTCACAGACTAATTTGCTTGACCACATGGTTTCATTTCATTTCATTTGGTTTAATCTAATTTATTTTTCCAGGATATAAAATGCTTTCTTTTTTCAAACACTCAAAATAACTTGACATAATACCACATGATCATAATAAGAAAAACAAGTTAACGTTTCTTTCGAGAAAAGAACATTGGCATTGCGCCGGCACACTTGTTATGGGCATTCTAGAAATTCCTGGGCAAGAGTTATCAATTTACTGTAACGGTGTGTATTAGATGGATGTTTAAAAGTAGAGTTACAAAGCCTGGGTATAAATTACGATTGGAAAAGTTTTAGAAGTGAAACTAGTTGGATAGGTAAAAGTGGCCATGAGTTTAGTTGCATACGCTGGAAACAATGCTGATTGTTCTAAACGATTAACGTTACGAATTTACAATGGCTGCCGCTCTCGTCGGGCCTTCCTACATGACAGATCCATCTTACAAGAAAATACTGCGCACCATATTTCTGACGCCACAAAATTCCCGGATAAGTGACGTCTCCAACTTAGATTGACAAACTGATAGAGAATTTGAAGTGCAGTGCAATGTAGACCAACAAACGGGCAGCTACATTGTTCTCTTCGCCAAGAAGAGTATGTTTTTGTCGACTTGGGTCTGTATGTAGGTCAACAGCATATAACTCGAGAAATTGCGGATGGAACTTTGTGATTTTTGGTAGGTGTGTAGCGGTTGTTGAAAGGAATGCCAAGTTCGAAAACGATTTACCTGGCGTTTTCCTACGGTACTGCAGCGAGCTTAGTATGTTTTTGCGGTTTGTTTTGGGCAGCATAAGTCAAAATTCAACTGGGCGATTTTCACGATACTTGGTAGGTGTGTAGCGGTTTTAGAGAGGAAGGTCAAGTGCGAAAATGGTTAACCTGGCTCGTACCTACGGCGCTGTAGCGGGATTTGTATGTAAGTGCGTTTGTCTGTATGCAAAATAACTCGAGAACCCTTGAATGGATCCTGATGATACTTGGTAGGTGGGTGGGGGTCAGGAAAACGAAGGTCAAGTTCGATAATGGGCCCCCTAGTGACTGCCTAAGGTATTGCAGCATAACTTTTAATTTTGATACTTCGTGTTCTGGACATACTGTGGTCATGATTTTTGAGTGGTATATAGCCCTTGGGGCAGAGAGTAAGTGCTGTGAGTTTGGACCCCCTAGCGGCTTTTTGGGAACTGCAGGCACCGATTTCCTTTCAAACTTTGAACGAGAATAACTCGAGAACGTGTCGACGGATCATCAGGATTTTTGGTATGTAGATAGAATGAGTGATGACGTAAACAATTTAATACTAATTATGCAAATCAGCAGGTAATTTGCATAATTAATGAGGAAAGTTCATAAATCCATGCCAACAGCATATAACTCAAGAAGCTGCGTATGGATTTTCATGATATTTGGTATTTGAGTAGCGGTTGCAGAAAGGAAGGTTGCGTTTGAAAATAGTTGACGTAGCATTTTTCGTTAGGACGGTAGCAGGCCGAGTGTGTGCGTCCGTTTGTTTGTGGAATGCATAACTCGAGAGGCCTTGAAAGCATCCTGATAATATTTGGTAGGTGGGTAGGGGTCAGGACAACGAAGGTCGAGTATGATAGTGGCCCCCCTAGCGGCTTCCTAAGGTACTGCAGCAAAACCTCCATTTTTGACATCTCGTGTTCTGAACATGCTGTGGTCGTGATTTTTGAGTGGCAGATAGCCTAAGTGATGACTTACATAATGTTATACTAATTATGCAAATGAACAGCTAATTTGCATAATTAATGAGGAAAGTTCAGAAATCCACTGAATTCCATGATAGGACTTTCAAACTTGTTTGCATTGTTCTTGGCTGAAAGGTACTTAAGATAATAATCTGCATGGAAAGATGCTATATTCATTTGTATCTCATTTTGACCTATATCTATGGACACAGCTGTTTGACAGATGTTTTGCCGGAGGAGCCTTAGCTTGACAAGCATGAAATTCTGATTGACCAGGGATGCTATCAGGTCATCTGTGTACAATCAGGTCTTGATTTGGTAGCATATGTGGGTTTGTGAGGAACTCATTTGCTTTTGGTTAGGTACTATTTAGTGATACATGAATAAGACCTTAAAGTCTTAAATAAAGGCATGATTATTTGGCGAAGAGATGTGTTCGTCGAACTCTAGTTATCAAATAGTCTGAGGACATCAGCAAGAAGATTTATAGATCGTGATTAACATCAAACAAACAAACACACAGAAAACTTAGTTTTTGTAACGAATTTTAAGATGGTGAAGATCTAGGGGAATGTTTTTTCGAGAAACGACTCTTTAAATATGGACACATCCAAACGATTGGCTGCTGACACTTCTATAATAGATTATGTTATGAAAAGTTGAACTTTCCTTCGTTTTCGAAAAAGATAGAGTGTGACCGCGGGAAACAGACAAAATCCTGCTACCTGTAATGTTAGATGTCTGGGACTGCAGCTGCCCTCCCGATATGACGTCATTTGTCGGTTTCTTCACAGCAAAACCACGGGCGAGGTGCCACTTGTCAGGTTTCTTACAACAAACACAGTCCTACAACAGGCAAAACGGCCCCATACCCGGACCAATATGGTCTTTCATTACCGAGATGATTACCGAAACTAACAGAACAGAAAACTTGAAAGTTTACACTGTTGGATTAGCTGCAGACGTCTTGATTTTAATAGTTTCAGTCATTTAATTCTAAATCTTTCTTAAAAAATAATATCATTTCTGTGTCTTATCACAAAATCTTTATTGTGTACGTTTTATGCACACTTATTTTGGAGAAAAACAGCCTATTTGAAAAGGTCAAACTAGATTGTTTCTACTGTTACATTAGATTAGACTAGTTGTTAGATTCTAGCAATAGTTCATAGTACAACTCCCATGTATATACAAATTGTCATACATTGTACCTGGTACAATTGTCGCGCAATAAAGTTCTTCTTGTATTTACATAGTTATAGACTTGAGACGTGAGATCCGTCTTTGAAGAACATTCCTCTGCGCACCACGTTTTGTTTCCACCAGACGGTTTTATATATGGTATGATCGGTGGTATGATCGGTGACAACCTAAAATGCAAACTTAGATTGTTCCATTCATAGAAAACGTTAATTATGAAACTACAGAATATTTACATTTAAAACTAATATGACACAAGGGATGATGACTACGTTCTACGCCTCACCAAAATATGTTTCTTTATGTGTATTTACACATGCCTCGCTTTGTAGATTTCCCAGTATATTTGAATCTTGTATGATGCAACAAAAGGTTATCAACATTTTAAAACGTTCTGCCGAATCTCAAGAATTCTGAAAACGCCAGCCAGATTTCTGTATATTACATGAGAATTAAAGGTGTTTCCTTTTACTTATTGTGTAACGTCATCAGTGTCAGATATTGCTATTATCGTCTCAAAAAGAATTTCTCAAAAAGAATCTCTTTCTGTTGGCATTCATGCCTACAACTAAAATATATTGCGGAAATGGGGGTGGGTACTGATACAGGAAATTCAATTACAGGTACGGTTCATGTCCAGAGAATCAGGTCTTGATCTGAACCGGGACCTAATGATCTGTGAAAACATTTGAATGGGTGATACCCAAAGCAATGGTCCATTTCGCTACAAAGAAATCTGTTTGGTGGACTATCCGACATCCACCGGCGTTTTAAGATCCTATCTTCATCTAAACAACAGTTAATGCCTTTGCTGTAAACTTGGACCAAGTTTGACAAGAAAATTGGTAGAAATGATTATCCTCCCTCCTCTGCTTCGCTTTTATCATTTTCTTGGACAGGTAAGCCCCAAACACGTGAAGGCCTGTCGGTATTACCTGTTCATTTTCTTATCAGGGCAAAATTCGGTCCACAGATTTTTTCAGGTCCGGACCGGTCTAGTCTGTGTAACACAAACTCTACTGAACCCTCTGGCGGATGTTGGGCGGGCTGTTATAGACGAGATTAAATCAGGCTAGGACCGGTCCAACAACAAAAAACTTTTGTGGTTTACTGACAACAGTTGGCATACTACAACAGCTCAAATATGACGCAATGACAAACTGATCTTAGTAAAAAGTGTAATTTTTTCACAATATCGCACAAAGCTCGTTATAACTTGAATCTCTTAAACATTTCACAACAGACCTCTCAATGAAATATGATATAACGTTATGAACACTGCATTTAACATTACGTAGACATGAAAACTAAAAAAAAGATAACATTCAAATTAACCTCATCGGTGACTAGATAATTCAATGATCATGCAACCACTACTAGAATAAGTTGACGAATGGTTTGAATAACAACAAAAAATTGATATGAAGTAGTCGTATCATACCCATATATACATTTGTATATACATATATATGTCACAGTAGAGATCACGATCCAGTAGAATCGCCGATTCTCCTTGGAGAGATCGCGATCGGAGTTTCTCCTAGGAGAGATCCCGATCGCAATCTATACTAGTAGAATTGCCGATTCTACTAGTACAGATTGCGATCGGGATCTCTCCTAGGGGAAACTCCGATCCAAACTCGAATGATGCTAAGATATAGGAAACAGACTGCGATCGGGATCTGTCTTAGGACAATCGGCGATTCTACTAGTCGCACAGTCACACACACATACACACACAGTCACACACACACAGTCACACACACACATTCACACACACACACACAAACACACACACGCACACGCACACACACAAACACACACACAAACACAAACACACACACACACAAACACACACACACAAACACACACACACACAAACACACACACACACACACACAAACACACACACACACACACACACAAACACACACACACACACACACAAACACACAAACACACGCACACTCACCTCACTATGTAGTACCCTGCAGTTGAATCTTTCATGTTAAGGTATCAGGGAAGAGACTCGGGTCAGGATCTGGCCAGTGAAGTTCAGCATGCTGCTGATGTCGGTTGCCCTGTACGCGTCAGCTGGGATGGTGGGGCTTGCCCACTGGTCTGGATAGCGTGGACTTATGTTGTTGCAGTGGAGGCTCGACAGGTCATAGGTAACACGCACGACCTCGCAGAAGTTGGATTGGTACTCAGCAACATTGCTAGCCAACCGGTCGAGTCTGTGATCGAATGACTTCGATCCATGCACAGCAAACCCAGCGGCTTTCAAAGCTTTCTCCGCGGCTTGATGACACATGGAGGCAGCGCTGCTGTAGTATCTATGTTGCTCACAGAGTCTAGCGGAAGCGAAGTCAGTTTGTGCCTGTCGAAACCATCTGCGAGCTTCACCGTAATCAGGTGAGAGACGTGTGCGTTGTCTTTGCGATTCGTCGCTTGAGTATTGAAAGCGTTCCTCATAGAAACCACCACTCGCATGGCCTCCACCCTGTGTTGTTTTGGTGATGGTCAGATCGTCAAGTTGATTGAACATTTTATCGTAGTCCGACATCTCTCTGTTTCTGCCTGTTCGCTTGCGCCCGGACCGCCGTCTAGAGTGGGAGCGTCTTGGTCTCGGGATGTCCGCCTCGAATTCTTTAATGTATTCGTCATCCTCCCTGAGCATTCTTTTGATTTCATCCCTAATGTGTCCAATCACTTGCTGAGCGTAGTCTTCATCACTTGGATTTGACTTTGGATGCCAGTACAGATACAGTCGACCCACAACCCTCTTGTGGTCGTCCTCTTCTAAGTCCCAGGCCTCTTCAAGAACTTGTGTCACATGCTGCATGGCCTCCGCCCTTTCCATGACTTGTACTGCCTGTTCCTTGTCCAATGAGTACATTTCGGTTACTTTGACAAGAAGGTTTTCATCTCGATTTGCGTCTATTTCAAATATACGTTCAAAGTCTAGTGTGACATTGGCCTGTGCTTGTTCGGTGTTTCCTTCAGTTTGTAACAAGGATAACTTTTCACCCGATGTGGGAACTTTAGCTACTTCATGTTCCTCGTGGTCCATGGGCAACGCACCTAAATACAATTCTTTCACGACTTTTGCGAAGATGGCCTGGAAAACATTTTCTCCCTTGCCGGCACTGGGGAGTCGATAGGCTACAATATCTCCCTCCTTCAAGTTAATGTCTGGTCTGAAACTTATAATACAGAGTTCTTCAACAGAAGAACCCAAGGAGTAGCCATACCCTGTATTCTGGAGAACTTCGTATCTTATCTTGTCTAGTGTGTCTTTTGTTGGTTGACGCTGCATCAACTCTTCTAGAACATTCCCAAGATCCATATCGTACTCCGGGAACACATTACAGAGAGCTTTTGCGAGTTGCAAATTGAAAGACATGCAAATTCTGCTTTCTTCAAATATGGCATTGTGCTTCAGATACATGTTAAGACAAGTCGAGTCTTCAGACGAGGGTTTCACGGAAGACAGGCACGCCTGCATTTCTTTCCCCTTGCTTGACGTACCTACGTTCTGTAGGTCACACAGCTCCAGTTCTATAGTTGTGTAGCAGTGAAGTCGTATGTTAGCAAGACCGTCACGAACTTTGGGGATCAGCTCAGTTTTGTCCATGGATTTTCCCCCGGTTGAAATGCTCAGTGCCAAAAGGCGACAAAACTCCACATCTCGGAGTGTCTTGTCGTAAAACGCGCGGAAGGGACATCTTGCTCCATCCTCACATGGGGTAGAGAGTTCAGAGAACTTTTCCTCAGTGATGTCACTCAAGAATACTGGGCGAAACTGTTTAGGGATGGACTCTACAGCGACTCGAGAAAGCTTTAGCCAATTCGTGAGACGTTTCTGACCGAGGTCTTCCACATTGTGATTTTTGCCGTCCAGTATGACAATGTTTTGTGATGGCTCTAGTGTGTTCTCTTCCGAAGGAAGGTAAAGGATTGGTTGGGTTGTTTCAGACATGAACTCGAGCCACTGTTTAGGCCCATTATCTCCACAAGATAGCTCCACGATACGTAGAACTGCCGCACAAGCAACCTTCCACGGTAAGGCGTCTTCATCTAGACTATCTGAGCCAAATCTGTCCACAAGTTCACTGAGGATAAGTGCGTATTTTGCCAGTGTTACACTCTCTGTGGCTCCTAGACATTTGAATAACGGTTCATAAAGGCTTAACCGTCTGTATGGACGGTAGAGATATCCTTCAAAGACGGCTTTGTTTTCCGGGCTCATTTCGAAGACAACCCTTGAACCAACAGCAAAACTTTGACCGGAATCCACTTCGACGATAACGCAGGGGACAGTGCAAAGTTTTTGGTTGATCAATTGACAATGATCACATTCTGCTCTCGGGGGTGGCCTTTCGCCTTCAAAGCAATGACCGAAAACGTCTGCGCAGGACGTTTGAAGAAACTGGTAGATGCTTTTCATGACCTGACACAAGTTGGATCTAACGATTTCACCCTCTTGCTTGGAACAGATATTCACGCAGTTGTCGATAACATCTTTCAGGGGTGGCCTATCTAATACCCCAAGCAGTCTTGTTACGTTATCACATGGAGGACGCGCCCACTCTGGAAGAGCCAGTGATGTTGTCCAGACCAAGGATTCGTGATTAGATGTAACCGACCCGCGGAAACAGACGGCGTCCTTGTCTGCACTTGGGTGAATATCCGTCAGACGTTGGGAAGGATGGTGACACGGGATAAATCGTGTCTCTGATACCTCTTCTAGCACAGTATGAAGGTCATTCACATTTCTAAACAGGTAAGTCACAACTTCTCTGGCCAGCAGCTCAAGACTTGTGCTGTCTTCATCCCATTTTCCACGTAACTTCTCTTCCACAGTCCTAGCACACCGTAAAAAGTGATGCGGGTCCATCTTGGTGTGTAAACCAACGTCATGCAGGAAGTCTAGCCAGGTGTCATCACAGAACGGCTGCGGGGGAAATCTTATAAAGTCAACATGTTCCTGTGCTACAACAAAGAGTGGCTCATTGAGGTTGTAAAACTGATCAGCAGTGAACAGTTCACCGTGAATGTTTGCAATGAACGCTGTTGTCTGCAGTTTCTGTAGCAGCGCATACCTCTGTGGGTTTTGTGTGCTTAGCGAAGGCAGTAGATGATCTTTGATATGAGTCAGGTACGATATGCGTTGTTCATTATTGCTCACAAGATGGAAGACAGGAAGAATACGCTGGACATACAGTGTTGCTTGGTTAACTTCCGTCACCTCTAATACTTCGTATAGTTTCACCAGGTTTGGATTGAACTTCAAGACGACACAGCCCGTGGGTTCCAAAAGAGCGTTGATGTTCAATTGACTGGTATGCGCATCGGTACTTAGTGCAAGTACCTTCCTCACACCAGAGATGCTTCTCAGTATTCCGTCCAAAGTTTCGAAGACTGGAAGCTTTCTAAGAATACCTAACTTAGTGCTTCTCAGAAGATCGTCAGCGTCTCTTTGCAGGTGCTGGAGTAAGGCGGCGCACTCGACCTTGTCTAGAGTGCCCTCGAGACTGTACCCGTCATTCATGACACCTTCAAGTACAGTTATCACGTCTTTACTAGAAGCTGGTGACGACAAACTGTTGTGTATGACGTTTACTCCTTTTCCTAGAAGATCCCGATTTATAAAAGGGCAGTGCAATTTCTTCAAGATATCCAGAACTGTTGGAGAAACCTGAGTGTCTGTCGTGAAGGTGAGCTTCGCATTGGCAAGAGAGAAGAGAGAAGGCCTTGTGCTGGGGATGATCTGCCAATCCTTAATTGGGTTCAGACTGTGCCCATACCTTGCTTTCTTATCTATGAATGTCCACAGGAGTTTAATCCATTCAGCTGTTGGTCTTGTTAAGGTCTCTTCTGGACTCCAAGAGTTGTGTCCAGTTGCTTGAATCAAACACTCATCTGGGACGATGTCAGAATGACTAGTTGCCAGCAATGCTAAGTCTTGGATGTCCAAATACTTGACTGCTGTTCCTGTTGGGTCTTGTAGTAGTACTTTGGATAGCATTTCAAGAAGGGACTCGTGCACAAATAGGTATGTATACTTCGCGGAAACAAGCGCGTGGTATGTGGATATGTACGCGTGATTATCTTTGTTGAATCTGTAGAGATTTTTGTCCTGAGCCAAAAGTAATGGTACGTCATGTAGACAGTCATTCAGGTTGTGAGATTGCTTGCGAACTGGACTCAAACAATAGCTTAGGATATTCTTAAGACCTTCTGCGTCTCCAATGAGACAGTTACTTCGCATACATTCAAGGTCTTGTGACTGTAGCCATTGGACCGTGCTAAGTGGAGAAAACTTGATGGCATCGATACAAGCATGTTTGAAGTTGTTATAGATACAGCCCATGTACTTTGTTTCCACGACTTTGCATCCAATGGATAAGAGAGTCTTCTTAGCGACACATCTTTGCGTTTCGCTTGCATCATCATCTATGACGTCGCCGTCAACTTCAAACAAGCAGTCACTTGGCTTTTCGAATGTGACGGATGAGGAATTATCTGTATCTACAACTACAGGCAATAGATTCTCATCTCTGTTTGCGATGATGCGGTACACCTCAGCAGCTAACGCGTTGAAGGAAACCGCCTCTGCTTCCTCGTTCACCACAGGAAACAGTGAGCAGTACTGTCTCAGTTGGAATCCTTCAGACAACACTTGTGATAGGGACTCCACCATTAAGCTCACATAAGCTGGTGCTAATAGCTGCGTCTTCAACAGTTCGTTCCACTTTCCTCCTAAACCACTGCTTGCTAGGTTCCTTCTGGATGGATCTAGGGCGAAGTGGCCGTTGACATGAACTGGAAGACATGTCGTTGGTGTTGGTAGTGGAAGGTAGCAAAACACTTGACCAGACAATTTGTCACTGGTTTGCAGTGATTGGACGTCATTTGTTACGTCTAGTTTGGTCTCGTCAACCAGCGCAGCAACAGCTACGCGTGGCATAATGCACTTAAGTCGGGCAAAGGATAGCTGTTCTACATGGAGGTCTGGCCGCTTGTTGAATCCCACTCTCTCAGAAATAAGCCAATTTCTAACGGTCTTCTCATTGTCGTGTGTCTCTTCTGTAACAACTTGGTACGTTCTCTCAACGGGTGGAATGGATAAAATACCGTGTGCACTACCCGACTTATTCTTAACATGCTCTGAGTGTTTCTTAATGTGATTTGTGATATCGGAACGGTTTGATTGTGCTTTCTCGAACATTGTCTTCCTGACAGCACAGTTTTCAACATAACTCTCTGGCGTTTGCATTTCTGAATCATTCCCTTTGATGGTGGCGAAGACAATTTTTTCAATATTATTGAGGAACAAGATGGACTGGTTAGCTTCCTTCCAAAATAAAGTCATCATGTCATTCATATCATTTGGCGGAAACAAAATATCTGTAATTTTGCTTACAGGCATTTCTTTTGTCCTCAGAGGGAAACGGAAAAGGGTAGATCTCTTTAAAGGGGCTCCTTCATTAGGCACGATGAACGTCTTTAGGACGTCTGGAAACTTATCTTCCAAGTCTTTCACGGGGAACAGCCGCCCCCCTGGTTTTCTCATCTTAGCTCTAGGGACATATCGATCGTGAGGATCAAATATGCACATCACGTCGGAGTCCGTGATGAAAGAAGGACAGTCAGTGAGATGATACACGGCGTTGAAGCCGACACCAAACTGTCCTATGGTGGAACCTTTCTCTTGTTTATTTCCCTTTCCAACTTTCTGGATTGCTTCGATGTCACTTTGGCTGAATGTTTTGTTGTTATAGACCAGCAAGGCTGGACCCTGCAGGGGCTTCCAGTCTATGCCGAAGATCCTTTCGTCTGAATGACCCCTTGTGTCGTATATGAACTTGACCTCAGTTGCTCCTGCATCGTCTGCATTCTGAAGCAATTCTTTGAAAATGTCCATTCCTGTGGAGTATGATTCCAGAATGCCCTTGATTCTGTCCGTCATCTCTTCAGTTTGGCCGAAATCTTCTCCAATGTCACAAAAGTCCTCAGCCGTTTGGTCGAATAGTTTGGATGTTACAGTCTCCACACCAAAGAACTGTACGGCTTGTTCTCGTGGTATTTGAGGGTGAACATAGTAGGTAATCGATGGATCCTCCGGTAGCCAAGTGGCGTCGTTGTACGCAAGTTGTGAAATTGCTCGAAGAACCTTTTCCCGATCTGGCAAGAAAACCTGTCTCCTCAATGACATTTCGACACCAGTTCGGTTACTTTGTAAACGCTGAATGTGTTCTCTTTCAAGGTTATGAGCAAGAGCGAGAGAATCCTGCAGGTCGGATTCCTCAAGTGGCCGGCAACCATACTTGCCTGCCATTCGTTTCAGTGCACCCACAAAGTCTACAGCCTCAAAAAACTCCTTGACTCCACAAGATCTCAGAAAAGTCCTGTATGGTTCAAGTTCGTCTGGTACAGTTCTTAGCACAGTCATAGCTCGTCCGTGATTTCTAAAGGCCAGATCTCTCGTTCGTACAAAATTTCCATCCTTGGTGATGTAGATAAATGGAATGTCGATGAGGGTTTTTCTCACAACGTCATCAGTGAGAACGTATTCCTCCTTTCTCTTCCCGTCCTTATCCTCAGGTATTTTTCTACATGAGGTTGTCTGTAGAAGCTCATAAATTGCATGACAAAAGGTCGGAAGGCTTGATTGGCTATTCTGATCCGTAGGTGGCTTCTCCGCAACCATCACCAGATGCTTCACGGCGGTTCTAGCTAGATGTGTCATGTTCGTCACGTCCTTGATCAGGGCAGGCGTTCCTACGACAAATTTGTAGAGATACGACATCCTTTTCAGAGCTTGATCGATATCTGGATACCATGTCTCAAATGACTTAACACGTTCCCACAAAATATCCCAGGGGAGAGATTTTTCCATCATCCCAAGTCGCCTCAGAGATTTTGATCTTCGTGGTTTCTTCAGTTCTGCCCCGAATGGAAACCTTTGGTCATCTTCGTCGAAAAGTTTGCCAACTTTACTGTCAGGGCGCACCAATTCACATGGGCAGCGCAGTAAGGTACCCTGTGGAGAGCTTGGCACACAAGGGAGATGTTGTAAAGATGTGAACGATATGTCTTTTTCCTTTGAAATCTCATCAAAGATTACATCAAGCAGATGAAGAACGAAGCTGTCGAGGATCAACCTGTGATTTGCCAGATAACCTTGCTTCACTGCAGGGTAGAATACCTCACTATAAATGGTATTGAGCGTGAAGGCCTTGCCTTCGATAGTTGAGCCAGGATCTTTGCACGTTTGAAGGCCTTCAAACACCCAACTAGGTACATCGACAGCCACTTGTGTGGACTTGCCATCTTTACGCTGTTGATCTATCCAGATATGAAGAATTTGCAGGGCTTCCTCACCAATCACACTATCTCTGAGAGACGGGTGTAAGAAGGTTGCCTCTTCAATGGAGATCCAGTTCTGGTCCAAGGAGAGTAGTACTTTCGATGGTGACCTCATGGCCTGCTCATAGAAGCAAGGGATGAGATTATCTCGATACAATGCATCTTCAACTCTTGAAATGTTTGGCCATATACGAAATGGATCACTGACGAGAGATGCACAATTCCCTTGGATCAGTGTAAGATGTTGAAGAAGGGTAAGATACGCCGTGGGGATAGCGTCACGTAGCAGGCACTTATTCCACTCAACTTCCATTGACTGCTCAATACCCGAGCCAGACCTTTTACAGATTCCTTGACGGTTGGAGAATATGGCGAACGGAGCATTCATGTGTATGGGTAAACCCGTGAATTCTGGAAGAGGTAGAAAACAGAAAGCGTTTCCGACAACACTTATTGGAAGATTCGTGTCTGCGTCGAGGCAAGCTGCAACACTTGCGCAAGGTAGCAGTCCATTCTTCTTGCCCTGTTCAGTTTGCGCCATCCTGAAGGACTCAGCTGATCCAATGCAGGAGGAGATTAGCCACCTCTTGTTTATCCTAGTCCCTGATTCTATCGCTATTCTGCTGTCAATGACTTCCACAAAGACGTCTTTTAGAATTGAGGGAACTTCTGGGGGACGTTTCGTCTGTTGGCCTTCCATGTACGATGCTGCTGTTTGCAGAAGATAGGGTGGTTGGTCTTCAGGCCTATGTGATGGGGATTTCTTAATCAGTGGCGCGACTGTGCTCTTAACCTGCATCATTTCCTTCCTTACCCCCTCTTCGTCTATCTCGACCACTGTGACAGAGCGAACATGTTGGGTGAAGAGTAGGAGGGTGTCGAGATTCTGAGCAAAGTGGGTTAAAAGCTTGAACAGTTGCTTACGGTCGTACACCGTGCTACTGATTTGACTTTTTTCGGCCTCATCTTCAGTGCGGAAAGGAAAGCGAAACAGCGTTGCTGGATACGTGTCAGAGTCGAAGATATTACAATCAAATATTCCGTTGAACGGCGCAAACTGATCTCTGTAGATGTTTCGTATTTCATCTCGATTCCATTCAACCTGGACCCCTTCAGCTGGGTCATTATCGTTCACCACGGGTCCCAGATGTGTTTTGTGCGGATCGAAGCAGACGAAATAGTGTCGACTGATGAAGCTTGGCATGTCTGTTATATGATAAACCGAGTTAAATCCCAAACCAAACCTGCCGATTTTGCTGGTGTCTCTTTTCTTTGTCGCTCCAGAAATTTCATTGATGTTTTGTATGTCTTCGTCTGACTTTCTTGATCCCGAGTTTTGTCTCCAGTCCACGGCAAACTTCACTTCAGTTGCGCCTGCATCGTCGGCATTCTGGATGAGCTCGTAAAAGATTCCAGAACCTTCTTTGTACTCGTCTATAATTGTCTTGATTCGTCTTGTGATCGGTTCCCTCTGTCCGCAGGCTCGCATGCCTGGTCTAAGGGCAGTGGGCTGAACAAGCCTGTGTGTCAGAGATTGGATTCCCAGCAGGTTCGCCATCTTGGGAGAAATACTTTGGTGTAGCATCCGAAAGGAGCCGCCCATTTGATTGTTGTGTCCCTTCTCACGGAGCCAATCGCTATCACAGTACATACAGTCCTTCGGCGGCACAAGTCTGGTCTTTCCATCCTCGTCATGTGTGGGAACTAACAGACCCTCTAAAGCACATGCTTGAGAGCAGTTTTTCGTCAGAAAGTTGATGATTTTCATGGAAAGCTCGAGTTGTGACTGCGACAGTGATTCTCCATCCCCACATTGCCCCTGGATGTCGTGCAGCACCCTGACAACATGTTCGTCCTGCCACGTGTCGAAAACTCCCATCTGTAAGAAGAACTTTCTCAGCCTCTCGTCAGAGGGGAGTTGGGTGGGGAGAACGAACAGATAAGGACTGAGGTCAAAAGTCATATCTGAGCTGACGGCAACTCTCTCAGGAGACGTGAACCCACTTCCGTGCCAAACCCAATCTGTCAGATCGAAACGAGAAACTTCGCTTTCAAGTTGTTGACGAGTCACTTGTCTGTCTGCGAAGTGCTGATAAATCTGGATGATCATGTCAGTAAGAGCCCCCACGCTCTTACTTGGCGTACTAGACATGTAGGAAATGTATGTTTGGATGACTGACTGCAGGTGCTGGACGACATTATTGACTGGTGGTGGTTTGGGCCACTTAAACACGGACTTAAACTCTTCAGATGGTTCCCCATCTAAGATGGGCATAGTTGATCCTACCAGGCTCATCATCGCCTTTTCTACTACGTTGTCAGGCGTGGCCGTCACTACATTTTCCCCAAACCACCCTAATTCAGCAGGGTAACCATCTGGACTCTCTCGTCTGCAAGGCATCCACTCATATCCTTCAAGCAATCGTTGGTCACTTCCAGTAAAACACGATGTTTTCCGACTTATACATCGCAACACCGTTTTAGCCTTTATGATGGCAACACCCGGTTCCATCTTTGACACCAACCCTGCACTTGTCACAACGTTAGTAGTGGTCAGTGTGTTTTTGAGCCCCAACATCCTCAGCCTTGACAAATGTGGCTCTGTACAATATGCTCCTGTTGGAAAGACATTTTCACCCGCGAAAAGATCCTGGAAGTGAGGAAAGGTAGGGTCGAAAAGTTCCGACGGCTTTGCAACTTTACCATCTCGCCGCGTCACGAAAGCAATCCTCTTAATATGACTTATGATGTCACCCTTCTGCATCTGTAATGAGTCTAGCCTGTCAAGAACCCAGATCATTATATTCTGCACAGTTGAAGATGGTAAGGCTGGCATGATGGGTAGAACGTCTTCGATTAAGAGTTCTGCCAGCGTCAGTTTATGAAGCTTTAGTATTCTGCTGATGCTCACAGAACTACTATCACGTGAAGATAGCAGCCACCGGTTTAGAGGTACATCCTCAGGACAGTCGTCGTTCGGAAGAGCCACAGAAATACACTTGGCTGATGTAAACTTAGTCGGAGCGGACGGGTATGTACTCTTCTGGCATTCCAGGATGGGAAGGCTTCTCAAAACAATTTTGTGCTGTTCCATCAAGTCGCCGTCTTCGATCTTTGCAAGAAAACCTCTCAGTAAGACTTTCTCTTCTCTGTTCAGGACGAAATCAACCAATGCCTCTCGCCCTTCGAGAACAGACAAGACCCCGGTCGGTGTAGGTGATACAACGTAGTCCGAGATACGACTATGTGAAATGTATGGTGCAAGTGGAGTGTGGAGGAGGTTTACGCCAACTTTTTCCATGATGGCACAAATGCCATTTAGTTTAGTAGATCTTCCCTGCTTCATCATTGCCCCGAATTTGCGAAGTGAAAAGAGAACGATTTGCTTGCTTTGTAGAGTGTATGGTGGAAGTAGAGGCACACTTTCAAACTTCGTCAGAGACTTGGGGAACTCTTGGGCAATCCATTTCCATATTGTTTCCAGCCATGTTAACGGTGGTTGTGTGACTTCATCTGGTTGCCAAAGAATCTTACTCAAAGACTCGTTACACCATCCTTGGGGTAGCGCAGAGGTCAAGAGCCTCACGACATCATCTGGAGTCAACTCTCGAACTTGTGTGACCCTTGTTCGTGCCAAAGCCGTCAGGTGGTGGGACAATGTAGGGTTAATTTCATCATCAACAAGCATTTGGTTGAGACATGGAAGAAGACTAGCGGGATGTCTTTCAGAGGACAAATATACATCTGAGGCAATTCCTGTATCTCTGAAATGCACAAACTCTTTTGACTTCAGAGGTAGGAGCTGTAGGCCTGACATGTCTTTGTAGGAACTGTCAGACATGGTGTACTCCAATAGATGAAGCTTCATATGCCAGGAAATGTTTGACAGTAGAGCAGGAAACCTTTTCAGTGTTGCTCTTACCAAAGATGGAGGCACTGTAATCGGCTTATAGCCACCTATTGCTATCGCAGTTTGTACATGACCTGGAAGCGTTGCAACATTGACACCTACACCAAGCAATATTTCATCGACTGCCTCTTTGACACTTATGTCATCAATGTCATTTGCGTAAATCTTAGAGAGATATATCCATTGTCCGTTTGAAGCCTTCGTGTGGAATATGGATAACTCAATGGCATCCACTGCAAATTGAGAAAGAATCTCTTGCCATCTTGGTGACAGTTGGTGTGGCCATGAGTCGTATATCAGGGACGGCATGATACGTGATTCTTCAATATGCTCTGTGGCTGCCTTCAGGAGCTCTGCATACACTTTAGGAATGAGACGTGTGAGCAACAGCGCGTTCCACTCAGTCGTGTCGTCTCTGTGGTCGGATGATTCCCACGTCACAGACCTCCGGTTGTCGCTGAGACCGAAGTATCCTTGAACGTGCACGGGAAGTCCCGTGGAGTTTTCTGGGTCAGAAGGCAGGGGGAGGAAGCAAAATACTCGCCCCTTTGGAGGCTCATGTGCTTTCATCGCCACCCCTACCCAAGGGATGACTCCTTGCCGGGTGCACAGCTGTTCTTCCTCCATGTTCACAAGATCAAACACTTTGTTCTTCACCAGCCACTGAGCTTTCATCTTCTGTCCTTGTGCGTTTTCAGTTCTTATCGTCACCAACTGGCAGCTCTCGACATCTCTCTTCCCGATTGAAACGTCGTCAAGAAATCTGGCCCACTGATTCCTGTTGCCGTGGGATTTGGTAATTGCGGTGAGAACAACTGTTTTGCTATGGGGGTCATCTCGCTCCTTAACTGTAACTTTCTCTATGCTCTTCAGGAAGAGGAGTAGACAATCTCTGTCCACAAGAAGTTCTGCGAAGCGCTCCCGCATTCTTGTAGGCGTGTAGATGGTATCTGATAGATCCGATGGAGCGATACGCAAGGGGAAACGAAACAGCGTGTGTGGGTAATGTCTGTCTTGCCCAAGCTTGTCTAAGGTGTTTAAGAAGGGAAGGAACTCTGCGTACCTTTGACAGTAGGTGATCTTGTAGCGTCGCCCGCCTTGACGAAAGGCTCTAGGATGGCAAAGTGGATTCAGGATGGCAATGTAGTCTCCACTCATCACGCTCGGGACGTCTATGTGAATGATATAAAAGGAAAATACTTAGCATTACTTTCTTGCGCCCGAAATCCCCACATTACACGTTAAGCCAGTGGATACTTTTTTTTTTTTACAAAACCAGTAAATACTCACGTTTTGACTTCCCTCAGACAATTCCTTTAGAGCTTTTAACTGGAGTTCCGCTTCTCTTTGCTATTTGTAGCCAGTGTGGGTGGTGCTTTTGCGGCGAGACCACTGTCCCAAACGTGGTTAAGTTTGTTTCACCCTCGTCTTGGTTCTAAACTTGCCTTCCTTATCCAGACTGCCTCCTTGATCCACCAGATATGTCTGTTGTCTTCTTTGTCTATGACCTTGGTCCCAGGGTTGTAGCCAGCCTGAAATCATTTTCAGTCCCCCCGATTTTGAATCAGAATTTTGAGGTGTAGAGTTTGCTGGTAGACTAAGCTGTATATCTGCTTTGGTGAAAAATTACACAAGAAGACAGTTTTTTTTTATGTTTCCTGACTTAACATAACGTTATAGTTTTTGTCCATTACAGAGGACGGAATGGGCAAAATTTTTTCAGTCCCCAGCTGCAAAATTCCTTCAAAGGACTGAAGGACGGGTGCTGGCTACAAACCTGCTTGGTCCCCTCCCAGCCCAAATTTAAAACGCTACCTTTATCGGCTACAAGGCAACAGGCTAGGGTTCTCAGTTATCTTAAATAAGACTAGAGGACAGAGAACAGACTACGGGCCGATTCTTGGGGGGGGGGGTGTATTACGTCAAATCCTTTTTCATAGCATCCAAAGTATTTGAAATCTTTTAATGTAATTTTTATGCTGAAAAGATCATATGTTATCAAATATATACAGTGGTAATTTTTATTACATGTCGATTAATAATTCATAATCATTTCCGTTAAGCATATATACTATCCAAATAAGAAGCCTTTTTAAGCTTGAAAATCTTAATTTTAATTTTATCACACTATCATATATGATAAAAAATTAAGATATCTTAACTATCAAATAAATACATACATATTTACATATGCATGCAGCAGCATTTGTCTGTCATATCTATTTTTTATTCTTATACTTCATTGTTTAATTGTTTTTCAAAAGTACGGGCAATTTTAAAATTACATACTGTGCATTACCTGTAATATGGTACACCGAGTTGAAGCCAAGTCCAAACCGACCAATCAGGAACGGGTCCTTTCGTTTCGCTCCCTGTTCGGTGGCCAGGATTCCCTTCCAGTCCTGCTCCGTGAAGATTCCGTTGTTGAAGGCGTACAGGGCCGGCCCCTGGTACTGCTGTAGTTCAGGGTACTTGCACGTGACTCCGAGTGTGTTGTAGTCGGTAAGGTCCAGGAGGAAGGATACCTCGGTAGCGCCAGCGTCGTCCGCATTTTGGATCAGTTCCTACATACCCGGTTTAAGAATAGAATGGTTAGAGTTTACAATGACCAGGGCCACAAGTACTGATAGTGATTTTTGTTACATGTACTTATTTAGCGCCCACGTACAATTCATACTTTCTTCATTGTGAAAATCTGCAAATATATAATGACAAGACATCCGTACCTTTAAACATCGTTAACACATGACTTTTTACGGAAGTGATTATGACTAAGATAACTTTTGCAAGAAATCTTCTCCTGGTATCATTCCTTGGCATCTGCCCACTAAACCCCTTCAATATTAACAATTATAACAATCATCAGAACTAGTGATAAACCTAAACACAGTTTCCCTGTAGACAAGGTAGGCCCCTTCTTATTGATTTCCTATACCAACATAAGAGGTCTACACTCCCCAAACTTTTCAGAATCACATCTTCAAGAAGAAAAATCTGACTTTATGTTTCTTTCAGAAGGAGGTCAGTCCTAGAAAACGAACGGACGCGGACTATGAACGCTAAACTTTCGCTCTCGTTTTTGTACCATGTATATGTAGTTGTATATGTTGATAGATGTATTAGGACTAGATGCAATCTGTATCTCTTTTATATTTTATCTGACCCTTACCTCCCTCATGACTTAATAAAAAGCATCATGCAAGCCGATCTGAGCTTCTCATGAATAAAAAAGGTTAAAACAAAACGAACAAATGCCTGGCTACTCCTCTCTTATATGTATTCCCAAGCACGACCCGTTAAAACGTCAAGGCAATGGACAGGTACATAAAGGATGGGTTTCCATGCGGGAGGGATCTAACCCATCAAGACCCTGACTCTCCATACATGTGTTTCTGTGTCACACCTGCCCACTGTACTTGGCCCAAGACGACGGTGTTGAAAATTGACAAAATCTTGTCCGAATGGCCGCCAGCAAGCATACATATTTGTGGTGTCTTTAAAGTCCATCATAAGGAGTGGTTACAGTAATGTACCAAAGTACTGATGATGGTGACTGCACCAAAGAAGTTGACACAAGAATTAGCCAAGCTAACCAGGCTTTTAAGATCCTCAGACTAGTTTGGAGAACTAAAAATATACATATCAGTACCAAGGTCAAAATCTATTGAGGCAATGTACTCAGTGTGCTAGCGCTGTTGTATGGTGCAGAATGCTGGAAAGAGAAGGCGCGCATCAAACATAAACTCAATGTCTTCCAAAATAAGTGGTTACGCAGGATCCTGAAAGTATTCTGGCCGAACAGAATATCAAATAGAAACCTCCATGCAAGAACAGGGCTTATCCCAGTTGACAAAGAAATCGAGGCGCGCATGTGGAGATGGCTTAGCCATGTCTGCCACATGAAACATGACAGATTACCAAGAGTCGCACTGCGATGGACTCCGCAAGGAAAAAGACCGAGAGGAAGACCGAAGGAAAACTGGAGACGCTGTGTCGAGAAGGAAGTAAAAAGGAGGGGGTTCACCCTAGACGAGGCACCCAGAATTGCTGCAGACAGAAACAGATAGAGGGACTTCCTGATGCCTCAAGTACCAGCGGGTACAGAAGAGGACTGAGTGAGTGAGCGTACTCCAATAAGACAGACGACGAGGGTAGATACTGCCATGATTTTTCAATTCTCTATGAGCTAACCCAGATTGTAAACCAACCCACCCGTGTCCTAGATATACGGACGTTAATGGCCAATATGCAAATCTGTTAGACCTATTTCTTACTAGTTGTCCTGAAAGATGTGTTCCTACTATACTACCCCCATTAGGAACTTCTGATCACTCTGTGGTGTCCATTGAGGCTGATGCTAAGCGAAAAGAATCATCTGATGTTCCTTTTCATCGGACAATCTACCGTTACTCCCAAGCTGACTTGGACGGTTTCAGAACATTCATTGCTGAGATTCCACTTCCAACTGTATTTAAAAAACTCAGCCGTTGTTCCGTCTGATTGGATTCTCGCTGGAATTGATAATTTTTCCTCAAAGAAATACCATCAGAGACCAAACAGCCAGCCTGAGTGTGCTGCTGCAATTGCCCATCAATCACCGCTTCCATGATTACAATCGGAACAGGTGCAGCGAGACTCTGAAAAAAAACCCTGCACGTAACCGTTGTAAGAGTTCTAAGGAACGCTAAGAATAGTTATCATGCTAGATCAGCAGAAATTGGCTCTCGCGAGTTCTGGAGAATCATCAGGTAAGTCTTAGATAGAGGCAAAGCATCTATACCTACTTTTATAAATCGCCCCGAGGTTCTTTGTTCTTCCTCTGAGAAGGCCAACGTTTTGAAAATAATTTTGCCACTAACTCTACTCTTGATAACCAGGGTTATCCATCCACTTCCCTATTCTCCTGCTCTAACTGCTAATTTTCTGAGAAACATCAAACGTACAGCTCGTGGTGTTGCAAAGCTCATTAAAGATCTTGATTCTATCAAGGCAACTGGACCAGACAAGTCCGGCAGTTGTTCTTCAAACATTTCACCAGAATAGTCTCCCATCCTGGCCGAGCTCTTCAAGCTTTACCTACAGGAAACCATTGTGTGGAAAGTATCATCAGTCATTCCTGATTTTAAGAATGCTGGGGAACGGTCATCTCTATCCCAGTATCGGCCAATTAGTCTTCTCTGTATTATTAGTAAACTCTTCGAGTCCTTCATTAACAAGGAAGTAGCACTCATCTTGAAGCAACAAAATCCTCGGCGACAAACATGGTATGGGTATCGTCCACGGCAGATATTCTGTCATAACCCATCGAATAAGTGATCGTGGCTTTGTGTCTAGAGATGTTGCCTTAAATGTATCAAAGGCCTTCGACAAGGTATAGCATAGAGGTTTGCTGCGCAAAACTGTCAGCTATGGTATCTCAGGGAAGGATTACGTTCTTTCGACAACAAAGTCATTTTTACCCTGCATATCTCTGAAGTTTTTACGCAATCAGGTACTTTTTGTACTGGTGGTTGAAAAAGAAATCTCCAATGTCCTATGTTCTAACAACCTAATGAAATTATTTTCATATATTTCTTTATTTCGGATGATGTCGACCAATAACGAATACGTTAAGAAAGATGCCTATGAAAAGAATGTACTCTTACCTTTAGGATCTGTCCGCTGTCTGGATATTTCTTAAGGATGTTTTCTCTCAGGTGTTGAGATAAGGGTGGCAGGTAGGGCCCGAATGGTTCACCTGCATGTAGGTAGGGGATATCTGTCAATCTGGAAGCGAGCTGGCATACGCTGTAAACTAGAGTTCAACGACCTCATACATTCGCCTGATAATGTTGACGACTGACGTGTAATAAATGTTTCGCATAAAACATAATACAAACGCAATACGTAACTAGAAAGGAAGACATTTGCTTGGGTGCAAATACAGCATATTTCAGCCATACCCATTCCCACGCAACATTGGACTGTTCCAAGTCACCCCTGCGCAAAAATGCAATATTTTAACTGTAAGTTATCCCCAAAAGAGAACTAATATTGTGAATTGATTCCAGGTCAAAACAGAGCTTGCCCAATATGCCCCGGGCCCATATGGAGGAATATAATCTTCCACAGGAGCGTCTATGCATAACTGATTGGTTTTTAGAATTGTGGCAACTCTTATTTTTCCGAGAGTGAAAAAAAACGCATCTTCCATTCAGAAAATTTTCATCATAAAATTACATTACGCCATTCAACAATTTCCACTTCGATAACTAGGTCTAAGTACCGTCATAGTCTCCTTGTGATGTGGGTACATTTATTATTGCAGTGAACTTTTTTAAAAGTAGGGCATACGTTTTAATAATTGTCAAGCAGGTGCAGGTACTGTGTAGGAGTGTGTTTTTTTTTCAAGCTAAAAACTTCAAACTTCTTCTTGTTTTGTATGAGCGGAGACGTCTCCAATTTTTACAAGAATTTTACCACCCTGTCGCTTCATTTCTTTTCTGAAAAATCCCAGGACCAACAAGTTAACTTGATTTGGCTTTATCTATATACTAGTATTTCATTTTCCTTCGAATTCTTTGTTAAGTATATGCCCCTGCATACCACTGTTAAATTGTTTTACGTTGTATGCAATCAGCCATCGGACGTAATCTTGTCTGAGTGTTATAATTTCCTGCTCGTAGCGTGCGAGACCTGGAGGATACGAGTTTCTACCTTGTTCGGGGGTTTCTTTGCGGAGGTCAGTGGTGATACTCTGGTACTGAGAGTGTTTTATTGGGCTCAAACTCTGGCAGTTTAAAGTTACTTACAATTTGAATGTACAAAGTTTACGTAAAAAAAGAACAACAACAACACTAGAAGTACCTACATTTGTTCGGGAAAAAATACATGCATTCTCGCCACTGTCAAACTTACGTATCAAAACTAAACGCAAACTGTCCAATTTTCCCGCGTTTTCTGCCAAGTACCATTTTCTCGATTGTCTCAACTAACCCCCAAAGTCAAATCTGCCGAAAATGATTGATAGTGCCATGCGGAATGTTGGTAAATTCATCGACACAGACTTGCATTCTAACGTTCAATGCACGCGTACCGTCCGTTACCGCTCAAATGACCCTGTCTTAACTCCAAATCCTCGCAAACTACAATTTAAACCGGGCACAGGGTAACATATGGCCACTGTAAGGCTGTAATATGCATCTGTTTGTGTTTATACGGGATAGCAAGGCCCCGCTTATGAATATTAACTAGCATTCGGCTTCCTCGTCGCTGATTGGCTGGCGTCCATAAAGCAATTAACTCTCTCCCCAGACCGCTGGCACCTGGCACGTGTGGGCTCTGGGGTCACAGGAGTTCACGGGAGAAGGCCGAAAGAAAACCAATTTCCCCTCAGAAAAGTGCAGAAATTAGTAATTTGAAATTGGTTTATGCCAAAAATTTTACTTGGATCATTTTACCAACTATCTAATGCCTATCTACACCAAATTTAAGGTAATTCCATTGTAATTCAAGGGTACAGGGGGCCAAAATATACCGTTTTGGTCAAAACATGACCTTTAAACTTCAATAAAATCATTTTAGAGGCAGATATGAAAAAAATGAGAAAAACACACCTCGGTATTGACCTACTCTACCCTTGTGCAAAATTTCAGGTCATTCGGTTCAGGAACGACCGAGATAAAGGGATTTGAAGATTTGACAGGAGAAAACATTACGAATACAATATATTTCACCATACCATATATGGTATGGCTGAAATATAAAAATGGTAAAGAAAACAGGAGAGCGTAAGCAGCTCAAACTTAGCCCTCCTACTCTATACAAGACTAAATTAATTGTTATCGATGAATGATACAAGTAAGGTAATTTACATAGTATGGTAGTGGTAAATAATAAATATGGGTGATCAAGTAACAAATTAAGATAAGATAGGAACTGAATATATGATTCTGCTACAGGGGATAGGGATGATTAGATGGGTTTTCAAAGCAGTTTTAAATCTTCGAAAAGAGGATGTTGTTTGTAAACTTTTCTGTAGACTGTTCCATATTGTAACACAATTGTTATCTTATGGAGGGCTGTGCTAAAGATGCACGAACGAGAAGAACATGGAGTTGGTTTCTTTGCCTGGTATGATAGTTGTGTACAAGTGAATTAGTGTTTAGGAAATTATCAAACATATCCTGACCTATCCTGAGCTGAGATTGTTGGATTAAAGATTAAAAGTTACTCGTGAATAAACTGATTTGTAACTTGTAGTGTCGGACCAAAAGTCATAATCTATGCTTATGATATTTTCACCACAAAATATGAGGAAGATATTTTTTAGTATTAATGATAATTTGTTTGCTTCAAACAAAGCTACTTTACAAAATTAGCCAGTTGTATCAAAGAATAAAGTTTTTTTTATAAAAAAAGAAATATGTTGCTGTCATTGGCAAACAGTATGGAATAAACCAGAGAAGGCTTCCGCTAGATCGTTGATGTAGATCAAAAATAGCAGCGGGCCTAAGTTGGCTCCAGTGGCAAAATTGGCTCCACGTTGAATTTCGTTGCCTGTAGAGTTCAAAATCCCGTAATGTTGTCTGTTAATGAGATAGTTTCGAAACCAAGTGAATGCAATGCCAGTAATACCACAAGCAGATAATTTCCGGAGGAGTATGGTATGATCAACGGTATCAAAAGCTTTACATAAGTCTAAGAAAATTCCTATTGTATATTTGTTTTTGTCAATGGCCATGGATATTCTGTCAACTAATTGTATAAGAGCAAGAGACGCTGATGCACATTTACGGGACCCATATTGATGTATACATAGAATATGATTAATGTTGAGATATTTCAGCAGTATATTATGAACTAGTCTTTCAAACATGAACAGTAGTTGTTTTAAAGTAAAGTTGCGTCTCCTCCTTTGAATATAGGTATTACCCTTTGCAATATTTGTCCCGGTTGGAAGCTCTCCATGTTGTAATAATTAGGAGTAAGGATGTTTTAATGGCCAATTTTTGGGCTGCGGACCTAATTTCATTAAAACTAGTGGCAGAGTCTTTCAAGCTGAAAACAATTTCCTTAATCTATTTCTTAACGTGCACAAAATGTGTGTAGAAAATGACGTTCCTAGTCGACTTCGTGGGCACAAGAAAAACGCAACTTCTTATGCATGTCTACGTCTGCAGCCACCATGCATCAGACATGGTGTGTGTGAACGATTGATTGATTGATTGGTCTGCAAGGAGGCTAGCCCACTTTGTTCAAGATATTGTCCGGATATGGACCTATCCCAAACTGCACCGCTGGGGTGGAGTGTTTTGACTGAACTTTGTTCAAGATATTGTCCGGATATGGACCTATCCCAAACTGCACCGCTGGAGTGGAGTTGGAAAGAACTTCCATGCCTTGACCTTGAGTCATTGCCATCTTACCTGCCTTCTCCTTCTAGACCCCCGCATATACATTCATACGAGGTTCATGAAATCTTGAAGCGCCTTGATGCCAGGAAAAGTTGCGGCCCTGATAACATTTCCCCGAAAATTGTCAAAACATTTGCTGTCGAATTTAGTGAAATTCTTGCCCATATTTTCAACTGTTCATTGGAAGAGGGACGTGTTCCCAAACAATGGAAAGAAGCCATTATTGCTCCAATTCCAAAGAAAGTCCCAGCGTCAGTAGACAATCTACGACCAATATCACTCACTTCTGTTTTTATGAAAACGTTTGAATCGTTTATTTCAAAATGGATTTTCCAAGACATTGACAAAATTCTGGATCCAAACCAATATGGCAGTAGAAAAGGGCGCTCATCTGTCCACTACTTGGTTAGTATGATCGATTCAATTCTTCGCGGTGCTGAGACCCCTAAAAGTATCCAGACTGTTTTGCTGACTGATTTTAGCAAAGCGTTTGATAGAATTGATCATACTATCTTAATCCGTAAATTGTTATCATGTGGTGTACGCACTTCTATTTTACCATGGCTTTGTGATTTTCTTACTGAGCGTACACAATGTGTCCGGTACCGAGGCGTTATTTCAAGTTGGGTGAAAATTGCATCCGGTGTCCCACAGGGGACTAAACTAGGGCCGATCCTGTTTCTTGTATTTGTGAATGATGCTATGCAATTTTTTCTGGATAGATGGAAGTATGTTGATGATCTGTCGTTAAAAGAAAGTCGATTATTCAGTGAAGAGAGTTCAATGCAGACAACAATCAACCAACTAGATACATGGTCATCTGAAAACCGTATGACATTGAACGATGATAAGTGCAAATTAATGTGTATTACCTTCATGAAGGATCCCCCTCTACCTCCTGTGTTATTACTGAATGGCAAAGCCTTAGAGTACACTGAAGATGCCTGTATACTAGGTATCTGGATGTCTGCGGACTTGAAATGGGGAAAACATACTGACGCTATTATAAAAAAAGCAAGCTGTCGTCTTTTTCTGCTTAAAAAACTAAAACGCTCTGGTGTCTGCACTGAAGATCTCTGTGAGATATACCTATTATACGTCCGACCTATTATGGAATATGCGGCCCCGGTATGGCATCCAGGTTTAACATGCCAACAATCAGCTGCATTAGAACGCATACAAAAGCGTGCGCTAAGAATAATTCTGGGCAGCGATTATACTTGTTATGCCGAAGCTCTATGTAGGCTAAATATTTGTACCTTAAAATCAAGAAGAGAATTGCTATGTCTTAAGTTTGCGAAATCCATGTTTAATTCTCCCACTTTTCGAAGCTGGTTGCCTGCTAAACGTAATGAAGTTCACAACAGAGATTTAAAACGAGGGCTCGAGCTTAGCATACCTTTTGCCAGATATGATAGGTACAAAAACAGTGCCATTCCATACTTGTCCGCACTCTTAAATACTGATTTATAGCCTGTTATCAATGTCTTATTACCACTACATGGAAATGTTGATTGCTGGTAATGTTTGCCTTGGCGCGGACCGACTATTGTTAGTATGTTATGTTGTATATATCAGGATTTTTTAAAGACTGAGACTAACTTAATTCAGCTATGTTTACAGCAATGTATAACAGGCTGCAACGTTGTTTCAGTATGTCTTTGTATGTATATGTATAAATGTATGAATAAAGCTTTGGAAAGACTAAATGGAAAGAAAAGAAAATAGTATGAATTCGAAAACATGAAACGTCCCTGACACGTATTCGGAAGAACGGGAAATTCTATCCGTCCGGGCATGTGCTGAAACATTTCATGACTCATGATATTCTGAGACATAATGAATTGAAAATGTCATCTGACAATGGCCCAGAAATAATGCACATCATGCTTCGTGCAAACTCCTAATTTGTCCGGGTATTCCTTATCGAAATATATGGACCTTGGATATGTAAAGAATGTAGAACATATCACGTATTCGGAGGCAAGAAACGTCAATGGCGCGTATCCTGAAAAGCAGGAAAGTCTTATTTGTCCGGATACATAACAAGACAATTCCTGACTCATGATATTTCCAGATATGGGAAATATTGAACATCGTGCCCGGACACAGTCCGAATATTTAGCATGTCCAAAAATATGTCAACTCCGACTTTGTCCGGAAATCACACCCTTTCGCACAGTGCACTGTGCGAAAGGGTGTCATTTCCGGACGTTTCTATGTTTGTATACATCCGGATCGGGACCGTTTCTGGATATATCCGGACAATATCCGGACGAAATCTGACATGACTCCCCTGCGTTTTCGGAAAATTTCAGGAGTCCGGAACGGGACCATTTAATTCCTGCCTCATATCCGGATTTCCAGTAATGGAACGTTTTCGGACTCTTTGGAGACAAACCACGTTCCGAATATTTCGTATATATCCGGATAATTTCAGAAGTCCGGAACGGGACCAAATAATTACGTCTCATATCCGGATTTCCAGTAATGGAACGTGTTCGGACTCTTTGGATACAAATCACGTTCCGAATATTTCGTATTAATCAGGATAATTTCAGGAGTCAAGAATGGGACCATATAATCATGTCGCATATCCGGATTTCAAGTAATGGAACGTTCTAGGACTCTTTGGAGACAAAACACGTTCCGAATATTTCATATTTTCTGAGCGCGTTCGGGGCTATTACGCCCCGGAAAGGTTGCATAAACTTAAGATATACTGAAACATCTTAGGAACAATACAACACATTATTTCAGAATATCCAGTAACTTTACGATCATGCTAAATACCTAATATTTAACGTTTCCTGTCCGTTTTAACCCCGAAAATGCTAACTCGGTAAGGCTACATTTTGTGAAAGCTTTTCAAAGACTTTCCTGTATAAATCAGATGACACAAGTATCACAACAAATACATTATGTGGAGGAACAGATCATGTTAACGTCAAGGGGCAAATCAATATGCATTTGTCTCTTAGTCATACCAAGGAAGTTTTAGCTCACTACATCTCATTGGTCTTCACAAAAAGTGAAGCTCGAGTGAAGCCAAAGTTAAACAGTTCACTGTCAGATGCAATAATATCAAGCCCAAGTCAATAACATCATAACAAAACTGATCAGTTTAAATGTACAATATCAAATGTACAGTATCCGACACAAGTCTAACGTTATAAACCATACAATCAATATTCGTAGGATAAAAATGTCATTACGAAATCAGTACGACAGTCCATTTTCAAGTCCTCTATAAGTCCGTATCGTGTTGACTGTGGAATCATCGTCCGGGGCGCCCTCTTCTGCGTCTTTGTGGTAGTGGACGATCATTGGCGACGGAAGATGCTCTGGCAAGACCCCGTAATATCGACGGCACGTCTCGAGGACAGTCCGCTCCATTGCATAGTCCAGGCACCGTCCGTCTTCAGTTCTGGCAGGAAACAACGGCACCGGGCACAGACTGTCGTAAGTGTTACCAGGAGGTAGGCCTCGGTCGTCGGCATGGCAGGACAGGCGATTGGGAAACAGAGGCTCAGCGGCTGGAATGGAAAAAAAACGGCTAGTAACTGCCCCGAACCCATGAACGGTACATGTAAAATTATTCAAACAACACGGCCATAAAAATCACAGCAGGACAAGACGGGGACAAAGGCAGGAATCTGGAGTCGGCTATCATCAAAGGGCGCGGGCCACACAGATGGCACAGATAAGGACCCCCAGAGAACGAATGGAATTTTATATGCACACAATCACATTGGTCCTAGTGAGGAGATTACAGTTTCTCCTTGGTTCTATTAAAGATTTAGCCAGCCAAAACAACAGGACAGGAAAGTTTAGAAGCAGCCGTTACGGCACATACAGCACAAAATAATATGAGAATTTAACTAACTATGGAACAGGCAATTTGTAAACAAGCCGGGGATGACACGCAGGGGTTCCAGCTGAAAGAGAAGTGATCTATCATACAAGAATCTTTACAAAGAGATCACACTACTAATTATTAAATACACAAAACACTAGGAAGGGATAACAGACATTGCTGACAGACATATACGGAACTAAGAACGGTAACTGCTATGTATATACAATCTATGTACTAGAGAGCTACACTACTCACTTCTTGGTCCGGTAGCGGCTAGCGGCAGCGGCAACTAAGATTCAAATCTAGTTTCAAACCTAACTGCTGTCACCAGCTGGTCTACTATTGGTCTAGTCAAGTCATGTGACTTCCTAATATAGTCTTATTACCTAAGGACTCCTCCAGATGGTTCCAAGCAAGTTAGTGTCATCCATCATGCCTGTTTCACGGAAACACATGGCATTGTGCATTATTTTTGTGAATAAATGCATCATGTACTTACCAGTTTCAAAGTTGTACACAGCAGCAAACGCTGTGGCGCGGTGTAGGCTGTTATCTGCAACGACTGCCCCAGTAGGCGCACCGTTGACATGCCAACGTACTGGTCTGCTCGGCACTTTGCACAGCTTGCATAACCGCTTTACGAGTAAAGTTGCCTCGTGATATTGTCCGGATATGGACCATTCCCACACAGCAACGCTGGTATTCAATATCATGAGTGACTTTTTGTCATGATATTGTCCGGATATGGACCTATCCCAAACTGCACCGCTGGTGTGGAGTGTTTTGACTGAACTTTTTCAAGATATTGTCCGGATATGGACCTATCCCAAACTGCACCGCTGGGGTGGAGTGTTTTGACTGAACTTTGTTCAAGATATTGTCCGGATATGGACCTATCCCAAACTGCACCGCTGGAGTGGAGTGTTTTGACTGAACTTTGTTCAAGATATTGTCCGGATATGGACCTATCCCAAACTGCACCGCTGGGGTGGAGTGTTTTGACTGAACTTTGTTCAAGATATTGTCCGGATATGGACCTATCCCAAACTGCACCGCTGGGGTGGAGTGTTTTGACTGAACTTTGTTCAAGATATTGTCCGGATATGGACCTATCCCAAACTGCACTGCTGGGGTGGAGTGTTTTGACTGAACTTTGTTCAAGATATTGTCCGGATATGGATCTATCCCAAACTGCACCGCTGGGGTGGAGTGTTTTGACTGAACTTTATTCATGATATTGTCCGGATATGGACCTATCCCAAACTGCACCGCTGGGGTGGAGTGTTTTGACTGAACTTTGTTCAAGATATTGTCCGGATATGCAAAGAAACAATAATACTTGACTCATAATTGTTACCATCGCAAAGATTGCTTTCTGTGTCATTTGATTGTAAATGTCGATGTCAGTATATTTGCACATGTATATGGAAGCTTAAGCTTCAATTACCAGAAAATTAAAGAGTAAATATACATTGACATCGGGCATACTCGTTGTAGAATAATATACAGAAGCAAAAACGTTAATGACGTGTATTTGACAAGATAGGAAACCTTTTAAGGATACCCAACAAAACAATCTCAGATTCATGTATGACCAGAAAAGTAATTTGTTAACCATTAAGTTGTCCGAAAACTGATCTCTGGAATGTTTCTGTTTTGGACATCTGTCGTAAATGGAACGGAATATGAATTCGGAAGGAGCGAAAATTTCGGCAAAAAAATGCAGTCTTATTTGTTCAGATGCGCAATAAAACAATCACCGATTCACAATTCACGTATAGAATACCTTTATCGGTAACGGTCAGAATATGCTAACTTCGAATCTGTCCTAAAACTAATCCATGGAATATCTGTCGCGGATATGTCTCGTTTAAGCGGAGTGTATCAGTGTCTGTGCCCAGCAGCACTCCTCTGACTGACAGCGATATTGCCAATGTGATCAACCATCACTTTTCTGACATCGTTAACGAACTTCCATGCCTTGACCTTGAGTCATTGCCATCTTACCTGCCTTCTCCTTCTAGACCCCCGCATATACATTCATACGAGGTTCATGAAATCTTGAAGCGCCTTGATGCCAGGAAAAGTTGCGGCCCTGATAACATTTCCCCGAAAATTGTCAAAACATTTGCTGTCGAATTTAGTGAAATTCTTGCCCATATTTTCAACTGTTCATTGGAAGAGGGACGTGTTCCCAAACAATGGAAAGAAGCCATTATTGCTCCAATTCCAAAGAAAGTCCCAGCGTCAGTAGACAATCTACGACCAATATCACTCACTTCTGTTTTTATGAAAACGTTTGAATCGTTTATTTCAAAATGGATTTTCCAAGACATTGACAAAATTCTGGATCCAAACCAATATGGCAGTAGAAAAGGGCGCTCATCTGTCCACTACTTGGTTAGTATGATCGATTCAATTCTTCGCGGTGCTGAGACCCCTAAAAGTATCCAGACTGTTTTGCTGACTGATTTTAGCAAAGCGTTTGATAGAATTGATCATACTATCTTAATCCGTAAATTGTTATCATGTGGTGTACGCACTTCTATTTTACCATGGCTTTGTGATTTTCTTACTGAGCGTACACAATGTGTCCGGTACCGAGGCGTTATTTCAAGTTGGGTGAAAATTGCATCCGGTGTCCCACAGGGGACTAAACTAGGGCCGATCCTGTTTCTTGTATTTGTGAATGATGCTATGCAATTTTTTCTGGATAGATGGAAGTATGTTGATGATCTGTCGTTAAAAGAAAGTCGATTATTCAGTGAAGAGAGTTCAATGCAGACAACAATCAACCAACTAGATACATGGTCATCTGAAAACCGTATGACATTGAACGATGATAAGTGCAAATTAATGTGTATTACCTTCATGAAGGATCCCCCTCTACCTCCTGTGTTATTACTGAATGGCAAAGCCTTAGAGTACACTGAAGATGCCTGTATACTAGGTATCTGGATGTCTGCGGACTTGAAATGGGGAAAACATACTGACGCTATTATAAAAAAAGCAAGCTGTCGTCTTTTTCTGCTTAAAAAACTAAAACGCTCTGGTGTCTGCACTGAAGATCTCTGTGAGATATACCTATTATACGTCCGACCTATTATGGAATATGCGGCCCCGGTATGGCATCCAGGTTTAACATGCCAACAATCAGCTGCATTAGAACGCATACAAAAGCGTGCGCTAAGAATAATTCTGGGCAGCGATTATACTTGTTATGCCGAAGCTCTATGTAGGCTAAATATTTGTACCTTAAAATCAAGAAGAGAATTGCTATGTCTTAAGTTTGCGAAATCCATGTTTAATTCTCCCACTTTTCGAAGCTGGTTGCCTGCTAAACGTAATGAAGTTCACAACAGAGATTTAAAACGAGGGCTCGAGCTTAGCATACCTTTTGCCAGATATGATAGGTACAAAAACAGTGCCATTCCATACTTGTCCGCACTCTTAAATACTGATTTATAGCCTGTTATCAATGTCTTATTACCACTACATGGAAATGTTGATTGCTGGTAATGTTTGCCTTGGCGCGGACCGACTATTGTTAGTATGTTATGTTGTATATATCAGGATTTTTTAAAGACTGAGACTAACTTAATTCAGCTATGTTTACAGCAATGTATAACAGGCTGCAACGTTGTTTCAGTATGTCTTTGTATGTATATGTATAAATGTATGAATAAAGCTTTGGAAAGACTAAATGGAAAGAAAAGAAAATAGTATGAATTCGAAAACATGAAACGTCCCTGACACGTATTCGGAAGAACGGGAAATTCTATCCGTCCGGGCATGTGCTGAAACATTTCATGACTCATGATATTCTGAGACATAATGAATTGAAAATGTCATCTGACAATGGCCCAGAAATAATGCACATCATGCTTCGTGCAAACTCCTAATTTGTCCGGGTATTCCTTATCGAAATATATGGACCTTGGATATGTAAAGAATGTAGAACATATCACGTATTCGGAGGCAAGAAACGTCAATGGCGCGTATCCTGAAAAGCAGGAAAGTCTTATTTGTCCGGATACATAACAAGACAATTCCTGACTCATGATATTTCCAGATATGGGAAATATTGAACATCGTGCCCGGACACAGTCCGAATATTTAGCATGTCCAAAAATATGTCAACTCCGACTTTGTCCGGAAATCACACCCTTTCGCACAGTGGCCGTCGCCTACTATTAGTACCCCGGATTCGAAACCTTGAGACTTCCCCGTCAATGCGTCGCTATTCAAGGTAACGCCCAATGAGGTCACAAACACGGTATTCATACTTGATTGACGATGTCACGGGTCGTATTACCTTCGCCAGACGGTTAATGGTATGTTTTTTTTCAGCGTTCGTCTGTGTTTTTGTCCGCCTGCCATCAAAAGAAATCGAGACTAGAAAGGCCGACATTTGTTTGAGAGCAAATACAGTATATTTCAGTCATCTCCCTCCCCATGCAACAATAGACTGTTCCAAAATCACCCATGTGCGAAAATGGAACACTTCTCCTTAAAAATGTGCTTAAAATCACTTCTACTAATCACACTTTAGACCCAAAATGAATCTTACAAAATTCCCCCGTCCAAGAATGGACTTTTCCAGTGCACCTCATGTGAATTTACATAATAGACCAGACCAAAAATACTCCCACTGAAAACATGGCCTTTTGAATGAGAAAATAAGTCCAAAATTGAATTTGGAAAAAAAATCCCCCGTGCATGTGATATTAACTCGATTGCATTCACAAAACCATGATCTGGCGTTCACACGCAATTTGCCCATCCAGTCATGGAGAGGTCAGAATGCAGCACATGTCTTTCAGAAATATGACTGACATCGCGAAATGTTATCTTATGTAGGTCTTTACCCCAAGGAAACACCAACAGACGAATTCATACCTTGGTAAAGTAGATACAGCAAGTATATTACTGAAAAGAAAAAGATTTTCGATGATAATTAGCGCGATTTGGGGCCGAATTCGGCCAGTTTGCGTCGGATTTTGATTACCATTACGATGTTAGGTTCAAAATAAAGATTGACGGCGGATGCACGTGCGTGTGCTTGCTATTTTCCATTAAACACAAGGGAAAGCATTTATACTATGCATCAGGCATGTTGTGAGTCAATATTCTTCTAACCGACCACCTGTCCCAATCGACCGCTTTTGCCCGTTCCCCCGGGTGGTCAACTTGGGTAGATTTGACTGTACAACTAATGTTTAGACAAGAGTGTGTACATGCATACAATGGGATAGCCTCTACCAGGCTCCACATGTCACGTACATGTATGTCATGTCGATAACTGTAGTTTCGGGCCGGCTGACTCATCTGCTGAGTTGTCTATTTGACAATTTTCTAGTGACATGTGGAGATTGGTAGAGGCTAAGAAAACGAAACAGTTGTAAATTGGGCCAAAAACAATTACTCAAGCAACTGGATATGATTTTGGAAACGGTCAGAAGTTTCAACTGGAATCCACCAGTTTTCGTCAGTGACTGGAGTGATCTGGAAGAAACAGGTCTTTTATACTTTCATACTTGAAGACAATTTTATATGCCCAATATAGGAAATGTTGTATTGTAAGAAATATTTGGACTGAAGACAATTTGGAAGAATATTGACGTTTTCCTTATTTGGACATCTTATTCGTATAGATCAATGAACGTCAGGGTTTCTAAGACGATAGATGCACATGGATCAAAAGCCCCATCTAACGGCTAAAATAGTATTGCAGGAAAAAAAAAGGCTAGTCCTTTGTAATACCATGCTAGTTGGGTGTCAGAGGTCTAGTCTGAATACAGGTCTACGTACATTAAGTACCAGATTGGGAGTGACAGTACAGATTGGTCTGAGTGGTTTAACTGGAGAACCGTTTTGTGCACTGCTCAGGGCTGATCCGTAATCATTGACGTGTCACAGTGCACAGTACGCTGTAACGTATCCAGTACACGGTCCAACTTTGTAACTTCGCATTATTGTACACGCCGAATAATTGCACGAACTACGCTGGCAAATTGGGTGTGCAATTAAACGGCTTCTAAATCGTCCTCAACAGTTATGCAAATCAAGTCCTAAGTGCGTTTGTGAAGGTTAAACATCCAGGTAAGCAATATTCAAATACAATTCAATCTCTATAACTGGATAAAAAACGGATATTTACTTCCGGACGTTTCGAGTGACATCCATCATTCTTCTTCAGCAAAAGCAGAATGAACTAGTCAGAACAATTCAATACCAGTATGGCTAACTAGAAAAACTGGTTTAACCACTAAATCGTTAGGATTATATGCAAAAGGTTACACAAATGTAAATCATGTTAGGATAGTTCCTATGGTCAGACAATACGACACCTACATTGGAGAAACCAGTCAACCACTGAAGGCAAGGTACAAACAACACTGCAGGGCTACAGCAAGTGGATACTCCTCCGCCATCTACCACCACACTCAGCTACACCAAGGACATTCCTTCAGACTGGATACTACAGACATTCTTGACCGCGAACCACGGTGGTACGAACGGGGTGTTAAGGAGGCCATCTACGAGCGGATCTACAACCCCACCTTAAACCGGATGGGAGGACTGCGCGTAGAACTTTCCAGTACATGGGACCCCGCCTTGCACCACAAAGGACAATAGTTTTTTCCTATGGTATTGTCTGACCATAGGAACTATCCTAACATGATTTACATTTGTGTAACCTTTTGCATATGATCCTAACGATTTAGTGGTTAAACCAGTTTTTCTAGTTAGCTATACTGGTATTGAATTGTTCTGACTAGTTCACTCTGCTTTTGCTGAAGAAGAGTGATGGATGTCACTCGAAACGTCCGGAAGTAAATATCCGTTTTTTATCCAGTTGTAGAGATTGAATTGTATTTGAACAAGTCCTAAGTGGTTCCATTAATAAAGGGTTAATGCCCCGCCCCGAGGTGTATATGGTGAGATAATCCCTGGTCAGGTGCGATAACCAACGAATAAACCACCGAGTGAGCGTAGCGAACGAGGTGGTTTATGAGGTGGTTATCGCACCTGACCAGGGATTATCTCACCATATACACCGAGGATAAGGCGGGGCATTAACGTTATTATCATATAGCCTATCCAACTGACAGTTATTTCACACAAATTCCTTTATAACAAATAAACACTTTAATACATTACATAAAAATACATTTGCAATATATATATTGTACAATAGTGTCTATATACAATACAAACATTAAACTATTTCATCATCATCATTTAACTAATAATTTTAACTAATCATCTGTTTGTGAGATAGCATATCAGCATCAACATGTGGCTTATTTGCAATACAAACTACATGTATTAAGTGGAGTCCTGGTACCCCCCATGCAGAGCCTTTTCACTTGGGCACGACAAAGTACGTATATATGAAGTGATTTAGGAAGGTACCGGCTTAATCACGTTAGAAAGCCATAATGAAAAATGAGTAAAATTAGCATAATTCCTTTTCAAGTATCCCTATATTCCCCATGTGGAGCCCTAATTAACATAACCAATCAATCATAATATTTTTGACAGTTATGCATGGTTTACACACAAACAACAGTACAAAAAAAATTCATGACTGTCCCCTGTATAATGGTGCGGTCCAAAAAGTGGTCGGTTATTAGAATAACCGACCACTTTTGAGGTTACTGCCTGATAACCCATGGGAAATGGGGGCCTCTGATTGGCCAACTCCATCTGGCTATATGATAATATACTATCACGTTGACACCCGAAAGCAGAACCTTCTATGCATAGGTAATAAGCCCACACTGGGAAAGGACGACCTGATCGGAATGTGATTTGTGATGATCTGTACATACGCACTACCTATAGCTAGCGATGTAAAGATAATCGTTAGATCAATTTTACACAACGCAAATCATTTTTCTCAATAATCTACATTTAAGGCCCCAGGACACTAAAAGCACAGCGTCTAGTCTGTAAGTTTTATTTTCAAACAAATAACTTTTTCCCTCCTTTTTTGAGTGTTATACCTTTTCCAAAACAGCAGAGAACAAGTATTATAGTATGCCATTAGTCATTAAAAAAGATATGGCAAACGAGTGCATCGTATTTAACTGAGGACGTTAAACCTATGGTCCTATGCTTTACTGTATCGAATCATACTTCGGAGTCACGAAAAGAACCCAACGCACCAATGATAAGATCTGAGTAAGAACGTACAAACTAAAACGATTGTTTGTGTTTATATGTTTATGTTTGTAGTTATGTTTGTGTTTGTGGGCACAGAGCTCCAGGCATCCCGTTGCCAGACATTAACCCTACCCCAGTAACGTAAGACTACAAACGGTAATGTGATTACCACATGGCATACAGACGGCAAATAAATTCAATTAATTGTTCAAAGAGTTTGCAATCAAGATGTTGACCCTAATTTTCTACAAAAGCAAGGCCCTGAATAATTTATATTCAAAGTCAGTAATCGAGTCAGTACTACAATGTCTCATATATACTGACGACTGACCCGTACCGCTAAGTAAGTAATCTGAGGTGGTCACTGGAAGCAGCAATAGTGAAGATGGCATCCTTTCCAAAGTTTCTGACGTTTTTGAAAGTAGCGTTGGCTATCTTGCTGCATACAGGTATGACTTACCATGTCTGATATAACATGTTAAGAAATAGTTCTTTAGTGATGTAATGATGTGTAAATGAAAGCATTTAATGTGATAGATAAACAAGCAAGTAACGAGTAACCACCAAAGAAACAGAATATGTTTATTTCATTCTTACCCGAGGGCTTCTTCTCGGTAACATCAAATGAAAGCGGACGGACCGATAGTGTAAGAACAATCTAGCATGTGTCTACTCTAGTCTAAATTCTAACGTATTGGGTTTGACCTCATTTCCAGAGACAGTAAAAGACGAAGGAAACCACCTTTTCTGTAATGCGTGTGTTTTGTGGTGGATGTGTTAGGAGAGTACGTTTTTTGTCACTAAGACCAGTAACCAGATCATCAACAAGAGCTCATCCTCCACATGTACAAGAGCTCATCCTTACCTTGTTAATGATCAAATACCGAACTTCATCTATCATCTTATGTACCACGGACTAGTAGACTCTGGAATCCGCTTCCAGCTTCGGTGTTTCCAGCAAGACCTAACATGTTCAAGTACGCCATTTCCAACATGTAAGCTACCATTAGTGTGGCGGGTACTCACCGCCTCCCAGCTGCAGGGAGGCGGACAGGGATTAGCGCCCCTGCCCTTGAGGAGCTAGGCTACACACCCATACAAACACACAGCAAACTGTAAAGCATTGAAAAGCGACCACCCAAAGCCAAACGACCCGTAACCACGTCCAGAGCCTTCAACCACTTGAAGTTGGACGTTATACGAAGAAGAAGAAGAAGAAGACATGAACACTTTTAAGACAGCTGTTAACAAAGTTCTTTTAAACTATTATTCCCAGAGCTAGTTCCAATGCTAAAAATGCACACATGTATATGTTTGTACGGATATAAGCTGATGATAACGCTATTTGGATCACAATAATGTGCGTAATGTTCGAGGCTAAAACTGTAATGTGACGTATGATTGTTTTTCTTCGTATCATATGGGCCGCACATCGTTGGTACTGATAAAAACACAACTTAAAGCTGTTTGTAGGATGGCGATGTGTAGGTTTTGTTCATGTCTTCCCAGGTGTCAGCATCTCACAGTGTCCAGGCCAGAGCATCGCCTTTAACCACGCCTGTTACGAGTTCCCGGGAGCGGAGTTGAGAAATGTTGAGGCCAGACAGTACTGTGAGGGGCGGAACGGTACACTGGCCATGCCCAAGACGCCAGCTGTGGACGCTTACATCGTTGGAATCATTCAGTACTCCGGCTATCAAGCTGGATACTGGATAGGTAGGCAGGCGCTTGGAAAACAAGCTCTTGGAAATTTCCAGAGAATTATAAAACAACTAGTGTTCGGCGACCTCGTACCCGCACCAATTATTGATAGCTTTTTTTATTATAGATTTTATGCAAATGACTTAGAAATTTACATAATCAATGCATCGTGATGTTCCTCATTGACAAACTTTCCATTTCAGAACACACAAAATCTGTTACAAATAGAATGGAAACACCCTACAGAGGACCTCCGTAACAAGCATTTCGCTGCGTTAACGTACTTACTTATTTTGAGCTCCCGCTCAAACCAATCCAGAGAGACTCTTCCACAGCACTTCTCAATAGCTAGTATCTTGCAGGCTTGTGTCGCTGCGTAAGTTGTCTAAGTAGGTGACTCTGGGTCTTCCTATTTTTTCCTTTAGTAATAGGCTCCCAGAGTACAAGATAGTGTGCAGGGATTTTGTGGTGTCTAACACAATGGCAAGCCAGTTTCATTCTGTGTTAAAAACAATTCTAACCGCACGATGTCATTCCCCCCTCAGGAATAGAGGACCCGGGGCCGGTGAACGCGGATCCGCTGTGGAGTGACGGCACGCCGGTTACAAGCGGCTGTCAGTACGACGCTTTCGCCGAAGGAGAGCCCAACTTTCTCAAATTTCGGGACCGCATGCCGCCCCAGTGTGCCATGATTGGGTCCGATTTTCTTTGGTCCACGGATACATGTGATTATGAGAAACGTTTCATCTGCCAATATGGTGAGTGAGCGTGTTGTGTAGCCTTAGATCTCAATTGCTCCGGTGCCAATATGGTATAGATAAATAACAGATGTACTACACGTATTTGTCTCTTCTAACTGTTCCACTACTCATGTACTGCATGTAATTCGTCCAGACGCACCAGTATATGTTATCCCTCCATGTGCAATGGTACTCGACTGTACAAACTCTAGTCCTAGTTTTTGACAAATGTACTGTTGTTATTGTTGTTGTTTTTAATAAAAAAATAGATAAATAACACTCTATATATATATCTTTCATATATTTGCTCAATCATTTACATACCTGTTGACATTATCTCTATTGTTATTATTTGTTTTAGTTTATATTGCATTTTGTATTAGAGTAGTATTAGTTAATTTACGCGGAGGAGGAGTACAAGTCATGTAGGCTTCCCCCTTCCTCCGGCATTTTTATTTACTTAAATTCATCCCGGTGCCCGGCCGTGCCCCAAAATACCCCGGGTGTAAGTAAGCCGCAAGGTGACCCAAGTAACCAAGTAGGAGTCACGCCCGAATGTGCAAAAAAAACAGCCTGTGAACTGACTCGTCTTCCCTTGTCGTTCTGTTGATAATTTAGTTACAGATTTCTAGATTTGTAAATTCATGTTCTCCGTAACGAAGCGTAGTGAAAGAAGAGTTTAAATTCTTATGTTGTTTGTTAAAAAAATGTCAAATTGTTTTTATCTATTTTCTTAATGACAGAAGAGTAAAATCACTATGTTGTTTGTGAAAAAGAGATAACTGAATGTTATTTTCTACACAGGAGCTGGAGACCAAGATGAATGTTCCGGTAAGCTATTTCTAACTATTTTTTAAAGAAGATTCGACCTTCTGTGCTATCTTGAAATGGGAAGCTGGGAGGGGGGCAAATTCTCCTCGTTATATTTGAGTAGTAGAAAGCCTGTGGTACAATGTATATGAGAGAGAGAGAGAACTGGTTTATTCATTTAAACACACAATGCCATGTACAAGATTATAGTCCGAGGACTAAATTGCCTCGTACATTGTACAGGAGAGGCTGGCGCTTAGGACTAAACACAATGGAATGTCCTGCCTAAGTGCCTTAATCTAAATATACTTATCACAATTTTCACTAAACTTTACAATTTAAAATTGTGGGTCTACACACCATCAAGTAAATATATATCTATGTCAATTATAAAATCGATCTCATTCTGAATGATTAAGATGTGACACTTCAAAGACTAGTGTGAGTTTAACAGATCGATACAATAAGGCAGCGTGGTATTCCTGAAACGCGATGTTCGGCACTTAAACTGGCTGAAGTTGTCAGCATTTCTGAGGTCCCTGCCATGTACCTCAGAGCGGCGTGGTGGTAGCCAGCAGTTGAAAACCTCAGAGTGAACAATAGATCTGGCATACTTCAGGCAGAGAGCTTTACGCCTTACATGCAGAGGTTCTAATTTACAAATCAGTAGCGCTGAACTGTAGGAACTGAAAGAACGACCAAGAATGATCTTACAGGCCCTGGCTTGGACACGCTCAATCATACATGACAGTTCTACTGTAAGCCCAGGGTGCCAGACCTGGCAGGCGTATTCCAGGGTGGGGCGGACAAACCCTATGTATGAATGAATGAATGAAGACCTTTATTGTACAATTTTGCCCAACCGGGCTAAGTACAGGTCACAACAAGTCAGGATATATACATACATAAAAGTGTCACAAATCTAGTCTAACACAAAAGTTCGGCTTCTTCTCGCTTCTTGGTAATAGTGAAAATGTAGGACTGTATGGGTTTCGCTATTGTCGGTTTGTCAAAACGCATGAGAAATATAAACTTGTCAGTGCTACTCATGTGTCTAAAATGAGGGAATCTACTTTCTATATAGCTAAATAGAGTATTTCTATCATTCGCATACATATCGCAATCAACAGTGAAGTGCACTTCATCTTCTACCATGTTTGAGGTACAAAATTGGCAGACTCTTTGTTCTAGAGGAGTGCGGTTGTGCCTTCCTGATTCAATTCGCAGTCGGTGGTAAGTCGCTAGTGCTCAGACCGTGTTTCTTCAAACACCTAATCATGTATAGACGGCGGTTAGCTTTGCCCACAATCATTACCACATGTGCAGTCCACTTCAAGTTTGCTTGTAATATTACACCAAGGACCTTGGCCTTGTGCACAACTTCAAGTTCAGATGCACCAGCAAACAGTCTGGGAATTTCGGGTGTTTTTCGCAAGAAGCATATGAACAACACCATGCATTTAGTTGGGTTGAGCTGCATATAGTTTTTGTCAGTCCAGCTTACTAGGTTGTCTAGGTCGGTTTGTACTTTCGACGGGTGTGACGCTAGTCTGGCCTCTGCAAGAGACATATCGTCAACATATTTCCAGGCCTCTGCTGAAGTGTCATCTTGGGGGGCTGCATCATTTATGAGGGCGAGGAAGACCAGAGGACCAAGCTTTGTGCCCTGAGGTACTAGGTGAGCGTTTCCCACTCTGAATGTGTACCTTTGTATGTGACACGTTGCTGCCGGTGCGAGAGGAAGTTGCAGACCCAAGGGAGGATGGACCGGCGGACACCAAGTTCAAGGAGTTTGTTCATTGCCGTCAGGTGATGTACTCGGTCAAATGCACGAGTGAAGCCCGTAAGTACCAACGTACTAACATGTTTGGGTTTGTCAGTAGCACGGCAAGGCTGTGAACAAGGCTAGTAAGGCAATGTGTCGTGGACCTTCCCCTAAGTGAGCCGAACTGCCGGTTGTCAATGTTAGGTAGAATGTCCTGTAAACACCATCTGGTCACAAACCCTTCACATATCTTAGCAAAGATGGAAGTTAATGAGATCCACCGTAATTTGTCAAGGCGTGGTGGGTTCTCTTTCGGAACGGGAACAACGTTGGCTTTCTTCCATATGGAGGGCACCGATCCTTCAGCAAGAGAGGTGTTGAAGATGTCAGTCATAGGCGAGCTCAACTCAAACGCAAATTCCCGCACTAGTCTGGGAGAGATGTTATCAACGCCGGCAGCCTTTCCTACCTTCACTTTCCGGAGTTGGTGGTACATATCCCACACTGTGACCACCGGGGGAGGGTTACACGCAGGCAGGAAGGACGGCAGTTCGTCTAGCGACAGCGGTGGGAATTGCTGGGAGACTGCTGCCAAGTACGTGTTTATGGCATTAGCCGCTTCTTTGGGATTAGTGTTGTCAACGCCCAGGATTTGGTTGCCTTGGTCACGACGTATGCCGGTCATGTCTTTAATGTTGCGGTACCATTCCTTGGGATCTGCAGCCTTGAGGTGTTCAACCTTGTCCCGGTAGTGGTTTCGTTTAACAGTTTCCCGTATAACCCTGTTCCGATACCGTTTCCAGGCACTTGTGTTACCTCTGTGTGTTACCCTTGTGGAAAGCCTTCTGGCGTTTCTCGATTAGGGCTTTGATACAGGGAGTGACCCATGGTTTGTCTCTGCAGTGGAGGCGCACCACTTTAGTCGGGAAGTACTTATCCACCGCACACTTCAAAGTACTGTAGTCGAAGGCATCGCACTTGGACTCGGCAGAGGTGGCTAGCAGAACCTCATCCCACGAGTGAGTGGTGATCCAAGATCCAAACGCCCTGGAATCCGAGTCACGCATCGGACGTACTGCCTTCTTGTGTACAGTGTTAGATGTCTGTCTGTGTTTCCCTGGCATGATGACACAGACGTGGTCACTACGACCGATGGGGGGAGCTGTGACGGGAGATTCGTAGAAGCTACTCACATTAGTCAGTATCAGGTCCAGAACAGCTTCGCCACGAGTTGGGGCTTCAACGACTTGCTGAAGTGAGCTGAAACAGCAAAGATCAGAGATGTCCAGGCGGTTAAAATATTTTTTTATTATTTTAATATTTTCTTCTTGCTTAAGTCGTCCAACCCCTTTATATATGAAAATGTTGGACAATTCATCTCCTATTCCATACGGAAAAGAAGTAAAACCAATCAAATAGCTTAAGTAGAAATAGATTTAGGATAGTCGTTATTCCCTTTTAATTTATCTATGAGTATCATTCTCCTCCTTTGTTAAGTATGATTATGTATACCACTACTGCTTTATTTTGTATGCAATTGGCCCTCGGTCATGAATTTGCAATAAAGATTATCGTTATATTTTAATGTGATAGTCGTTCTGGTATAGGCTGTGCGTGGATGTCATCCATAAACGTTACTTGCTTTAGCGTTATGCTATGCCTGGTAGGCGTGCACGTGGCCGTTTTCATTATTTAAAGACGATGTGTCCCGTTGTTCAGCCATTTAGATATTTATACATACTTGCTCTCATAGTTTTCGTTCAAGTAATGCAGAAAAAAATATTGACTCTTTTGGAACATTACATGTATACTGTTTGAAGAAAAGATGTTTTTTTTAAATTTCATGATCTGTTATTATTCAGATCTAACTTTGTCTTTTGTTTCCAAACCTTAGGAGAAAGAACTGTCTTTACAAGTGGTAAGGATTTTATTGTGTTTTGTTTCGTTTCTTCATTTGCAATTTTGGGTTCAGCTCTAAGTGAATAAATATGTGATTGACCGTACGTACTGGTGTGACACGGGGTTATTCGGACTCAGTGGACAGAAAAATACTAGGAAAGCATATAAATAAACGGTTTTCCCGCTTAAGCTATTTCATCAACCCTACTTCAGATTCTCCATTGCCTTCTTCAGATATCAACTGTCTCTATCTGAAACAACAAATAAACCCTGGTGTTCGATTTTTATCTCTTGTTTTTGTTACCTCCGTCAAAAATGAAGGTATTGTTTCGATTTAAACAAGGTTTTCTTGGTTAAACATGCTTGTTTTCTTACAACAATAAAACTCTATTTTCATGATTTCAAATTTATAATTTATGCTACTTTTATGACATCATTAGTCAAAATCCAAGATTGTTTGAGGGTGTTTGAGGGTTAAGAACCTTTAGACGGATTGTGATGTTATTTGATATCTAGGTAGTTCTTATGAGGACGGAGGTATGTTATGGGCGCTCCTAGCGAGTTTTATTGATACTGCTGCACAAATGGTCTTATTCTCTGACAGATCCTACCCGAATCCGACCAGACGGACGCTGCGGGCCAGACTTCCCCGTTGAAGTCGGGGTTCCGGGAGAGTGTGACGCTACAGGACGGACGCCATGTTGTTCTGCTGATGGACAGTGTGGCAGTTCCGAACTCCACTGTGACTGTCCGAGATGTATCGACTACAGCCTACTCATAGGTAGACAAGAAAATACATGATAATTAAAAAATGTGTTAATTCCTCTCTGCAACATTGACCATTAGTAACGCTAGTTCATCTTTATCCGTAGGGTAGCCTATATCCGTTGCCTACAAAAACGGCTATTTCGGGATATCAAGTCGACGGACGATAGTTTCAAACTATGATAGTTTGAAAATATTGCGACTTGAAACCACCGTCCGTCGACTTGATATCCATTGATGCCATGTGGGTAAACACAACGAATATAGGTTACCCTGCGGATAAAGGTGAACTAGCGTTACTAATGTTCAATTTTGCACTTAACGTGTCTTTTTTCCGTGAAAAATTCGATTTTTCAACTTTTGGCTTTAGACATTGTCCTGTAATCTAGAATCCCCATCAATGAGTTATAAAGAAGACGTAGTGGTGTACCAATCGTATGCATTTCACTCTGAAAACATAAGATTCATATATAAGGCTCATTTAGGCTAACGTCACATTTACAAACAGGGGCCAAGTCATGCTGTTTCTAGAACCCCAAAATATGGAAGTGTATGCGTAAAAATGTACACAAATTATGCCCACGACTATTCTTTTTACGTCGTGTGTAGTTTAGTGTCTTTTTCATACTTTCGTTTCCAAAAGCTGCCCGGCCGGGCCCCGGTTTGGAAATGTGACGTAGGCCTTACTGTTTCCTTTGGGTAAATGGAAAGCAAAAACAAGAAGCAGTACCGACATAACATACTTAATGCTTAAGGAATCGAACAAAAAGTCTTTGTGAATTTTCTGTGCTGCAGTTCCGGACTGTCCGACAGGGTACCACAAGTTGAAGGACACGTGCTACGGGGCGAAGCAGGCCGTGTTGAATTACATACAGGCAGAGAGCGCATGCGCACAGGACGGGGGGACCCTCGCCATGCCCAAACACTTGCAGACCGACTTCTTTCTCATAGGACTCATGATAAGGTGAGCTTTTATATTGCAAATTCCAGGAAACGGGAAAGTAGTTGGAGGCTTGCAAACAACGTTTTAAAATATTTAAACCAGTAGATCAAAAGATTGAAAGAAATGTATACCAATGTATGCTGAATAATATGCCACTACATGCATTTTGTCAATTTTTTTTTCTTTTCAGAAACAAAGTAATAAGTATTTACGATTATTTTAGTAGAGTGGACTCATCCCTCAGCTAACCGACATCTATCGCACCGCAGCCACCCCCAGTAAGATATCTGGCCCGTAGGTTCATTTTCTGAACCCTTACTCGGCCTGCAGACTATGCGGCTCCAGATGTCTTACTGAGGGATGACTGCGGTGCGATAGAAGGCTAGCTGAGAAATGAATCCACCCCAGTATATACTACTGCATATTTGCAAGCTTATGAGCTTACACTGAGTTCATTACAATATTTAAGTACCTCATCATCATATTTGAATAAGTTATCTGGCACGACATTGAGTTTTAGGAAGAAGGTTCGTCTCTGTATAGAAGAATGAGTCAATCATGTATGTAGCACCCTCAATATGGCAACTAAACATGTCCTACTCAGGGAGGCGCCAGATGAAGACTTCTGGATCGGAATAGAGGACCGTCGCTGGGAGTACAACCACATGTTCGCTGACGGTATCATGTTGGCCGACTGTGCCTTCATCAAGTATGTATGTTAGTTACCACGTGTCTGTAACGGACGGGCAGCTTTCGGGAACATATGATATAATAAACACCAAACTACACAATTAAGACGCAAAGAGAATAGTCGTGGGCATTACTTGTGTATATCTTTACGTACACATTTCTAGTTTTCGTTTCCAAAAATTAACAGCCCTGCAAAGCTTTGTTTGGAAATGTGACGTTAGCCTAACTATGGTTCTCCTCCTGACCAGTAAAAGAAGCCAAGAAAAGCGTATAACGTTTTGCCTGTCTGCCAGTCTTTTCTTCAAATGTTTCATTTTCATTTCACCCAAAGACTTGCAGATATGGTTTAATTCGATTGTCAAGAGTCGTTAATATCCACTACGTTTATGAAGGTTAGACATCCAGGTAAGCAATATTCAAATACAATTCAATCTCTAACAACTAGATAAAAACGGATATTTATTTCCGGACGTTTCGAGTGACATCCATCACTCTTCTTCAGCAAAAGCAGAATGAACTAGTCAGAACAATTCAATTCCAGTACAGCTAACTAGAAAAACTGGTTTAACCACTTAATCGTTAGGGTCATATGCATAAGGTTACGCAAATGTCAATCATGTTAGCATAGTTCCTATGGTCAGACAACACCATAGGAAAAAACTATTGTCCTTTGTGGTGCAAGGCGGGGTCCCATGTACTGGAAAGTTCTACGCGCAGTCCTCCCTTCTGGTTTAAGGTGAGGTTGTAGATCCGCTCATAGATGGCCTTCTTGACACCCCGTTCGTACCACCGTGGTTCACGGTCAAGAATGTCTGTAGTATCCAGTCTGAAGGAATGTCCTTGGTGTAGCTGAGTGTGGAGGTAGATGGCAGAGGAGTATCCACTTGCTGTAGCCCTGCAGTGTTGTTTGTACCTTGCCTTCAGTGGTTGACTGGTTTCTCCAATGTAGGTGTCGTTGCACTGTGGACCTTCACACTTAAGTCTGTAGATGACGTCAGACTTGGTGCCTTTCTGTACACGGTCCTTTGGATGGACCAACTTCTGTCTGAGGGTGGAGTGGGGTTTGAAGTTGGTAGCAATGTTGAAGCTAATATCCACTGTTCATCCATCATCCATCTTAGAACATGGCCAGCACCGGTACTGTCCTGCTACATCGGTGTTTACACTTTGGTCTAGCGATCTCTTCCAAAGTACGACCTCGTTGCGACCGTGTTGCAACCTCGTTGCGACCGTGCTGCGACAAACTAAATTGACAGTGCGCTTAAGGGATTTCATTTGTCTTTTGTTTTTCATTTTTCTTTTGTTGACGAATTACTCAACGTGACCTCAAGTAAAATTCGCAAGACACCTACAAAGGTGCTTGCATCGTCATAGTGAAGAAGACGAAGTACGTGGCTTTCTTAGCGTGGGTGGTCGGGACCTAGCATGCAGCTTTAGCCAAGATACCACAACGAGGAGAAGGCTACTCCTGAAGAAACCCCGGACGCAGGTCTAGCGAGCCGCGCCTGTAACCAGCTATCGAAAGGACCAGCGCAAAGTGCTGATCACTCAAGAGCCCTTTCACCAGTAAATCGAACTCCATATCCAGCTGAATTATCCCTGACAGTTACACCCAAATACTACCACCCCCACAACGGGAGGATCACAAGCTCAAGATGTGAAGGTAAAACTTAAACTTCTGAAATGCAAGGTTCCCACAGTCTTCAGTACTTTTAATGTTAGAACCATTGCAAAAGCAAGTAGACAACAGGAACTTGTCAACTACTCTGCCAAGTATAATATCGATGTTATTTGCATACAAGAGCATAGAATTTTTCATCCACGAAATGAGATCAAGCACACATGTATTGACAACTATCTCCTCGCAACAGCCTCGTCAACAAAGAACTCCCAACGATCCACCATTGGAGGAGTTGGAGTTCTACTCTCTCCGAGAGCGTCAGACAACCTGCTCAAGGTAGGGTGGGTCAGTGAACGGATATTGACTGCAGAATTCGAGGGAAATCCCAGGATAACTGTCATCGCGGCGTACAGCCCTACAAACTGCAGTGAAGAAAGTCATGTGGATGACATTACAACGACCTCAAAAGAACCACCGACAATGTACCTGCACACAACTTCCTTGTTATTGCAGGAGATTTTAATGGCCAAATAGGACACAAAGATCCAGTTTTCACATATAACAGAACAACAAACAGAAATGGACGCAAATTGCTTGACTTTGCCCAGGAATTTGGCTTGATAATATGCAATACCAAATTCATGAAGCCTCTGAACAAACTATGGACACATCAACATCCTGCGGGGCACCGTTCACAAATCGACTACATTATGACTCGTAGAAAATGGAGAAACAGTATCAGGGATTGTCGGGCTTTTTCGTCATTCTCTACTGTAGGATCAGATCATCGAATGGTATCCTGTATTACCTGCCTCAGTCTTAGGGCATCTAAGAAACCACCCCAGTCAAACCCTATGAAAAGGGTAGACTGGAGAGCAGTAACCAGGAACCCTACATTGAAACACCAATTTGCTCTTGATGTGAAAAACCAATTTGATGTTCTCACAGACCCTTCTGATGACACTGAAATAACTTACAACAACTTGATCGAGGCAACAGAGAAATCGCTCTCTCTACACTACCTAAGAAAAACAAATCTAAATCTACGCCGTTGAGTTCTCACACTCTTGTCAACGATGCACGAAAAGAAGTGATTACAGCCAAACAAGTGTATGAGAATAGAGCCACCAGAACCAGCTACAAAAATCTTAGAAAAGCCCAGAGACACTTGGATGAAGCATATGCAAGTGCAGAAGCGGAATTCATCCAAGGAAAAATTAATAGCATTGCCCATCTTCATGTCACGAAACAACACGATGCTGCCTGGAGAACTATCAACGAACTAACCGGCCGGAAATCCAAACCAACAGTCAAGTTAAAAGGGGGATCTCCAGACGAGAGGAAAGAGAACTGGTTAACACACTTTAAGTCCCTACTAGGCTCAGCTACAAGCTACAAGAACTCCTTCTGACCGACAACTCAAGATGGAACCTGTAGTGGAACAAGAATCTCTACCTGCTAATAAGTCTCCTGGTCTGGATAATATACCGGCCATTATTTAGAAAGACCCTGTATTTCATGACCTTTTGTTACACTTGTGCAATCAAACATTTATGTCACACAGACCTCCATCATCCTGGCTCAAAGGAGGAATTGTGCCAATACCTAAAAAAGGTGATCTAACATCTGCCTCTAACTATAGAGGAATTACTCTCACTCCCATTGCTGCAAAGGTGTATAACAAACTTTTACTTAACCGTCTTACTCCTGTTATTGATCCTATCCTTAGAAGGAATCAAAATGGGTTTAGAAAGGGAAGGTCAACTATTTCTCAGATACTCGCAATACGTCGTATTATTGAAGAGATGAAGAGATGTAATAAGGAATTTGTGTTGCTGTTCGTTGATTTCCGTAAAGCATTCGATAGTATTGACAGAGATGTAATGTTTGATATTTAGCACAGTATGGTATTCCACAATGTTTCATAGATGCTATTAGGGCTTTGTACATAAATACCACAGCCTCTGTGATTACTTCTGATGGTGAGACTAGTTCATTTGAGATAGTTACTCGGGTTCTCCAGGGTGATACTTTAGCACCATATTTATTCATTATTGTACTTGATTATGTTCTAAGATTGTCACTGGACACAAATGTAAACAAAGGTATAGAAATCAAACCACGAAGGAGTCAAAGATATCCTGCCCAATATCTGACTGATCTGGACTTTGCAGATGATCTTGCACTAGTTGCTGAACAAATCAAAAATGCAGAAACTTTGCTTCAATCTTTAGAAGAATCTGCATCCCTAGTAGGAATCTACTGCAATGAATCTAAGACAGAGTTCATCAGTAACATCATTGGACCACTGGAACTCAGATCCTTATCCGGTGAACATTTACAAAGGGTTGATAACTTCAAATACCTTGGCTCCTACATCATGTGCCCTAAAAAGGACTTTGAAATTAGGAAAGCCCTAGCATGGGAGGCAAGCAACAAATTGGACAAAATCTGGAAGTCTAATATACCTAACAAATTGAAGGTCCAAGTATTCACTACTCTAGTGGAACCTATTTTGCTTTATGGTGCGGAAACCTGGACACTTACTTGTCAACTACAGAACAGATTAGACGGGACTTACACAAAGTTACTTCGCAGAGCTCAGAACATACCATGGACTCAACATGCTACACTCAAAACCATATATGGAAATCTACCACAGCTATCCCAGAAACTGACTCACCGAAGGGTAAAGTTTGCGGGACACTGTTGCCGAGCAAAACAGGAATTAGTGCCTTCTGTTCTTCTATGGAAACCAAGTGGCCGAGTACATTGCAGAAGTTTGACTTTTACGGACACTTTGACTAGAGACTCTGGTATACACTTTGATAATTTAGAGCAAGCTATGTCAGATAGGGACCTTTGGGGTGAAATCTGTACTTGCCTGGTTCCGACCGCTGGTCGATGATGTATGTGTATGTAAGGGATTTCATAGACAAGAAACGAATTTGCTAGCGCTGTGTGTGTTTTGTCTTTTCCGTAATACTTCAATGACTTGCCCAATCATTAAGTCAAGGTTACACAAATCCAATACAGATCGTAGCGAGGTCGTAGTGCTATCGTAGCGAGGTCTTAGTGCTATCGTAGCGAGGTCGTAGTGCTATCGTAGCGAGGTCTTAGTGCTATCGTAGCGAGGTCGTAGTGCTATCGTAGCGAGGTCGTAGTGCTATCGCCGTGAAGTGAAACGTGGGCCGAACCTGCAGACCGTAAGGGCGCGGTCACATACATATAGGTCGTGCGATCGTTGTACAACCACTAACTTCGGGCATTTTGGAGGACAAAAATGGTGGCTTGTTATGCCACAGCCTGCTTGAAAAACCTATGGCATCAAAGTCGTACGGCGATCGCACGACTTACGCGCTCTAAGTACCGATTTGAAACATGCTGACATATCAAGTTAGAACTTTAAGTTATCTTCAAACACTAGACGTATGCTGTACTGTTCTACACTCTTTGCATGGCCGTCCCTTTTATTTTATCTGCAACTAACCCTATGGCGAGAAATTCCAGTAAACTGTTGTTAAGAACTTTGACTTTATACATTGTCCTGTTTGTGGTCTGCAGGTGGTCTAGCATCGCTCCAAGGGACAGAGCTCACATGATGAACTGCATCATGTACTGGAGTAGCCGTGGCTACTTCTGGCATGACATGCCCTGTATGGAGAGAATGAGCTACGTGTGCCAGATAGGTGAGTGGGAATGGACGTGCATGGCCACCCTATGTAATTGTAAAAAAAAAACCCCAAAGTAAGGTGGTATCGCCCATTATTACGTGATACGTATGATGCAGATTCTAGTACATTGTATATTTTTACCTAACCCAGCCCGACCAATCATCTTTGCCGTTATCAGTTAATAAAAGAAAAGGAAAATGACATGATGAATAAAAACGATGAATTTACCTGCCAACACCCATAGCATTTTATTTTCCCTTCGTCTCTGATGAAGTTATGCATGATTATTGTTGAAAAAACAGAACAAGTCCTCTTGAAAACAAAATTACATGACAAGTTAATCAACGCATTTTTGTGTGTGTTTAGAGGGAGTTTTCAGATTTCTTCTTTGTATTTACAGTACGTAGAAACTTTATTACATAAGTTAAGTACAGGAACTACCCTTGCCTTGTGTAAATAAGTAGGAAAACTTCAAATCATAACCACGCCGTTGTCTGCTGTAGGTGCGATTACAGTGCATTACTAGAATGAACGTACCGTAGTTTCGGGTCAAGACTAAATCATTTTCTCTATTCTCATTTTTTTTTTCAAATTCAATTTTGGAACATTCACTTTATTTAAACTCCTGACATACATTACTGAAAATTAATGAATTTGGGATATTCTGCCATTTTTACACTAAAAATGTATATTATTGGCTCCGGTGCCTTTACATTAAAAGCAAATGATCTTAACTTTGGTATGATGGTGTGTACAGTATGCGATCACAGGACTCTATTCACATTTTTGATGTACATCACTTGTTTTTTTGTTGCCAGTTTTGATAAAAAAATGTAGATACTGGGTACCTGTGTATTGAAATAGCTTACTGATCTGGAATTTCGTATAAGGGTGGCTTTAGCACTAAGAATTGAAAATGGGCCACATAGACCCGTCCATTTTCCATAGACATGGGTGTTCCTGAAGACTCCATTCTTGCATTGGGGCGATTAAAAAAATATCCATTTTGGAGTGGGATGATTTTTTTTCAAATAAGTCAATTTGTGCAGAAGGTTGATTTGAAACAGTACATTTTTGCATTAGGATGGAGATGAATTGAAATATGCTGTATTTGCTCAAGAGCAAATTTCGACCTTTATGCTAGAGTTTATAATCGATATTTAAAAACTATATAACGTTAACGTCCTTAAAAAAACTGTAATACTCATGATGTCTTGATGGCACGTTGACATGTTCCAAATGTTACCTGCACCATTCATAGGTCCAGGGATCACTCAAGATTGTGGGCCAGGTAAGTACTTAAGTTGAGTCATACTTAGTAATGTTGGTGTAGGGTGCCACGGTTGTAGGCTTAAGTCGAGACAAGACTGTTCTGGACCATGCCCATTAGTATAAGAAAATGAGTTTTAATTTGTCTCTCGAAAATTCACAGACAACTACATAAATCGTATAGTCTTAGAATATAAACACAAAGTATAGGAAAAACCTATTTTCACATAGTAGTTTTGTATTTCTCAACTTTTGATTTTTAAATTTTTTTTTCCACGATAAGAAATTGTCACCACAACGATAAGCCACATTCCAGCCTCGGATCCCCCATCGTGGACAACCCGACCACCTGAGACAACTCAAGATCAAGATGCAAGTACAGTCCCTGTCTGGACCTGGCCTCGTCTCGGCAGCACCCCGCCACCACCGCCGCCTGCCAGTAACACGTTCATCCCGCTTACCATGCCTGGACAAGGCGGCAAGGCAGCCGCACAGGGGCAAGATGCCAGCGGGACCGCGGCTGTGGTGGGAGGGTCGGTTGGGACAGTAGCTACGGTAGGGGTGGGGGTCGGCGTAGGAGTCCTTGTTTACAAGAAGTTTATGCTGGCCAAGGTGGCTCCTATCGTAACAGTGTAGAGCTACTGGTTTGTTGTGATTGATATAATTTTAGGGCGTTTTACTATGTAATTAGGGATATTATTAGTCTCCAGACAAGAAGAAGAATTTGGCAATTTTTTGACGAGATTGTTCAAAGCAAGGGCACGAGACCACTTCAAGGCAATGAACTAGGAAGTTGGAAGTAACTGTGCACGCAGATAGCGGTGGGCATTTGTTTTGAAGGCTGATAAGTTGTAGACAGGAGGGGGAGTCTGTTGCTGTAGAAGGACTAGGAAACCGGCAATTGAACAGTATAGCGATGTGAGTTTGAAGAGAACCTAGTGTTGCGCTGAAAGGGTAAACCAACCCCCCAAAACGATCGTTCCGCTAACACTACACGATGCGTCGTGAAATGTCATACTTTATAATTACTAGTACCGCTTGCACAAAAGAAATCAAAAACAAGCGTTCGCAGAACTCAACCTTGAAATGGGTGATGGTGCGGTGGTGGAGGGTTTATATGTAGACGTGTCATTGGCTAGCTTTAGTTATGTGTCGTCCACAGAGCGTCACTTGTAAGTGGAAGTGAGAAGGCGAGGTGTTGAGAGGATGTTGTTGGTTTTAAATATGAAACTGTGAGGTGCATGTCAGGATGAGCGTATTCTACGTCAGGCCGACATTATTGGAGACTTTTGTATGTCATTAAGAATCTAAACGGCAAGTTACTTGGAATCTTGGCAGTAGGTGGTCAATGTTATCTGTGAAATGCATTGAGAAGTTGTAGAATATAATGCGAAGACACAGGGTTTGTGGTTTTTACTATGGAATGGAATGTATGTGTACGTTATGACCTGCTACAAATTGTGTAAAATGAAACCGTGTCTCTACGATCTACGGGAGCTGAAGAAGGCCTGCTTACGCTTTTTGGGAGAAAGTATGGAGACCGTCACATAGGAAGGTGCGCCGAAAAAAGTGATTTAGGCAGTAGCTGTATTTTAAAAGTATTCTATCATCCATCCTTTCTTGTTTGTGCACATGACACAAACGGTCCTGTCCATTCATTTCCATGGACAAAGCAAATACCTTTCATTGTCTTTTGAAGATAAAGACTTATATTGACTGGGCTAAAATGGACTGTTGCATCAAAATATCAATAAAATAACACATAAAACAATAACGTTGACCACATCAACGCCGTCATTGGTGAGATCCACATAAATGATCTTCACATCCCCAGCAAACACCTCCAAAATGTGATGGCTGGTGTCGTCACGGAATGCTCCTCCTCAGGTACATAAAAGTGTAACTTCCATTTTGGGCTTGCGACTTGGAACTCATGGAACTTTTCAGATGACCCCTTTTCTCTTACCCAATCGTTTTAGTAACCTATCAGTACAAATGGCATGAATCTGCTAACTAGCACTTGCGACCTACCCTAGATTGAATTGCAGAAAAATCAAGACATCAAAGTATAACTATCCATCTGGGCTTGCGACTCATGGAACTTTCGACATGACCCCGTGCGTGTCTCTCACCTAATCGTTCTCGCGACATGTCAGTACAAATGACGTGATTGTGTTAATTACCACTTGTGACCAAGTCCTTGTTGTGACCTATATACTCTACATTACGTTGCTTGGAAAACAAGACATAAAAGTATAACTTCCATTTTGGGCTTGCGACTTGGAACTCATTGAAATTCTGACATGACCCCGTGTCTCTTGCCCAAACGTTCTCGCCACATATCAGTACAAATGGTCGTGCCGTGGCGGGAACGCTTTATCCGCCCGCACGGGGCTTGTCAGTCAATAGGACTATACGCCTCGCGACACCTTTTCTGTCCGGGATAACATACAGCATGCATAATTTCTTCCTTGGAAGAGAGACCAAATGCTTATCCCGACAAGAAATTTGTCCAATTTCAGCAGGTAGGATAACAAATCCACCGCCGGAAGTAAATGTATTAATGGTTGCAACAATGATGATGTCGTAACATTCTTTGTTTCACAATGCAGTCCACTACATTGTGTATCCCATATGTCTAATGTACACTCCCTATAAACAATCTCATCAATGACTGCAAGTTACTGTGAAAAACAAACCCTGCTTTGTTCATCAGTGTATTGTACCGGTAGTAACTGTTACATGTGCAACCCTTTTAAAACGTGTAATATACGCCCCTATATACAATATCATCATTGCCCTTAGTCTACAGATTATCAAATCTTATGGGGAACATGCACACCCCATCATGTATAATGTACTGTCCCTATAAACCATTTTCTCTATTGCGCAACTATGACCTTTGGGATCACTTCCTGTGGGGATGGGGTAAGTGACAACTGCAGCCCATCGGTATGACGTAATATCACCTAAATATAGCACGATTGCGTAATACCCACGATTGCGTAATACCCACGATTGCGTAAAACCCATTTTCCACGTACAAACATCCCCTGCAAAACCGTCAGAAGCCACTAAACGAAAAAACACCTCGTACGTTTCATCTCCTTCTCAAGAACTATCCACATACCAAAAATCAGATCAATCTGTCATGGTCTTACGGAGCTGGACTGTTCACAGACACGCCATATATAAGGTTTCTACACATACCTATTGTTTCATGCAAATTACCACCTAATATGCATAACAAGTATACAATTATGTACATCATTACGTAAGCTGTCAGCATACCTACAGTCATTAACATCCATCAACCCCTTCTTGCATTATTCCTTCTCAAAACCTAAAACAAGAATTACTTTCAACGCCGCTGCAAAACCCCTATGTGGCCAAAACTTACACACCTTACTATGCTTTTACACAGCTATCTACCACTTACAAATCATCACCCAAACAAATCCCAAACAAAAAGTAGCAAAACCGGAAGTTCCACTGCAGTACCATAACACGCCGCTAGAGCGCCCTGCCGTAACGCAATTCCTGCCATTCCTTTGTCATGTCTAATCCTACCCGCATACCAAATATTAAAACCATCCATCCACGCGTTCTCTAGTTATCAGGCTGACAAACGACTACCTGACATCAAAACAACACTGACTACAAACCCTTCGTTTCACGAAGGGAACAATAGCAACCGTTTACGATTATATTAGTAGTGGCGTTACTTGCCGACCCTCATTTCACTTTATCACTATTCATTATCGTATACCATACTTTATCATTATATTTCAGCCATACATAGTATGGTGAAATATATTGTTCTCTTCGCCAAGAAGAGTATGAGATTGCTTGACTTGGGTCTGTATGTAGGTCAACAGCATATAACTCGAGAAATTGTGGATGGAACTTTGTGATTTTTGGTAGGTGTGTAGCAGTTGTCGAAAGGAATGCCAAGTTTGAAAATGGTTTACCTGGCGTTTTCCTACGGTACTGCAGCGAGCTTGGTATGTATTTTGCGGTTTGTTTTTGGCAGCATAAGTCAAAATCTAGCTGGGCGATTTTCACGAAACTTGGTAGGTGTGTAGCGGTTTTGGAGAGGAAGGTCAAGTGCGAAAATGGTTTACCTGGCTCTTACCTATGGTGCTGTAGCGGGATTTGTATGTAAGTGCGTTTGTCTGTAAGCAAGATAACTCGAGAACCCTTGAATGGATCCTGATTATATTTGTTAGGTGGATTGGGGTTAGGAAAACGAAGGTCAAGTTCGATAATGGGCACCCTAGTGGCTGCCTAAGGTACTGCAGCAAAACTTTTAATTTTGGCACTTCGTGTTCTGGACATGCTGTGGTCATGATTTTTGAGTGGTAGATAGCCCTTGAAACAGAGAGTAAGTGCTGTGAGTTTGGACCCCCTAGCGGCTTTTTGGGAACTGCAGGCACCGATTTCCGTTCAAACTTTGGACGAGGATAACTTGAGAACGTGTAAACAGATCATCAGGATTTTCGGTATGTAGATAGAATGAGTGATGACTTATACAATGTAATACTAATTATGCAAATCAGTAGCTTATTTGCATAATTAATGAGGAAAGTTCATAAATCCATGCCAACAGCATATAACTCAAGAAGCTGTGTATGGATTTTCATGATATTTAGTATCTAAGTAGCGGCTGCGGAAAGGAAGGTTGTGTTCGAAAATAGTTGACGTAGCATTTTCCGTTAGGACGGTAGCGGGCCGAGTGTGTGCGCCCTTTTGTTTGTGGAATGCATAACTCGAGAAGCCTTGAAAAAATCCTGATGATATTTGGTAGGTGGGTAGGGGTCAGGAAAACGAAGATAAATTATGATAGTGGGCCCCCTAGCGGCTTCCTAAGGTACTGCAGCAAAACTTATTAACAGAAATAAACTGTGCTCTATATATCTCATTTTGACCTATATCTATGGACACAGCTGTTATACAGATGGTTTGCTGGAGGACGCCCTTACACTGGGGACAAAGTCTAAATTGACAAGCATGAAATTCTGATTGACCAGGGATGCTACCAGGTCATCTGTCAGGTCACAGTCTGGTTTTGGTAATGTTTGTGTGTTTGTGAGGAACAATAAGACCTTAAAGTCTTAAATAAAGGCATGATTATTTGGCGAAGAGATGGGTTCGTTGAACTCTAGTATTCGTAATGTTTCTTCTTTCTTTCTTTCTTTCTTTCTTCTTTCTCCTGTCAAATCTTCAAAGTGATTCATCTCCGCCGTTCCTGGACCGAATGACCTGAAATTTGGCACAGAGGTAGAATGGGCCAATACCTTGATGCTTCTTTCTCAGTTTTTTCATATCTGCCTCTAAAATGATTTTATTGAGATTTTTTGGTCAATTTTAGACCACAACTGTATATTTTGGCCCCTGTACCCTGGTATTACAACCAAATGAGCTGAAATTTGACAGAGATGTGCCTTGATAATGCCTCCATATAAACTTGATAACACTTTTGGTGTACAGTACAACAAAATGCTTATTTTTGCGATTTTTTTACCAATTTTTGACCAAAAAAGGACACTTTTGGCCCCTGTACCCTGGTATTACAACCAAATGAGCTGAAATTTGACAGAGATGTGCCTTGATAATGCCCCCATTTAAATTCAATAACACTTTTGGTGTACAGTACAACAAAATGCTTATTTTTGCGATTTTTTGACCAATTTTTGACCAAAAAAGGACACTTTTGGCTCCTGTACCTTGGTATTGCAACCGAATGAGCTAAAATTTGACACAGATGTGCCTTGATAATCCCTTCATATAAATTCAATAACACTTTTGGTGTACAGTGCAACAAAATGCTTATTTTTGCGATTTTTGGCCAATTTTTGACCAAAAAAGGACACTTTTGGCTCCTGTACCCTGGTATTACAATTAAATGACCTGAAATTTGGTATAGATAGGCATTAGATACTTGGTAACAAGATTCAAGTAAAATTTTTGACATAAACAACTTTAAAATGATTAATTTTGGCACTTTTCTGAGGGGAAATTTGTTTTCTTTTGGCCTCCTGACGTGACCTTCCGTGACCCCGCACAGAGCCACACCTGTGCGCGTCAGCCGGAGAGTTAATTGAATCAAAGACCTAGCCAATCAGCGAAGAGGAGGCCAAAGGCTAATTAATATTCATAAGCGGGGCCTCATGATCCCGTATATAGCAGTGTTCCCGCCAGGGAGAGCGAAGCCCGCCTAAGGCTCTCGCATTTTAGACTATTCAGAAGGCTTTATATTGTATCAGTTCTTAGGGGCATATCTATGATAATCGCAGCAGTCACTTAACTTCTCTTCAGGAGTTTAGCGTAACACTATTTCATGTCAAACCGTCAAAGGCAACTAAAAACAAACTTTAACGTTACTGAGTTCAACAGTACTTATAACTTGTTATCCGAAGTTGAAACGCTAGCGATGGTATTTTCGCTGCGCTGTTAGCTCCGTGCGACTGTTGTTGACGGTCTTATAACGGTATATTTTGCACCCCTGTACCCTGGTATGAGTAACATTTGGTATAGATAGGAATAAGATAGTTGGTAAAATGATCCAAGTAAAATTTTTGGCATAAAGTACTGTAAAAGGCTTAATTACAGCACTTTTTTTAGGGGAAATTGGTTTTCTTTCGTTCTCCATGCCATGACCTTTCGGACGTTCACCCCACAGAGCCGACATCTGCACCTGCGTCTAGCCGACAGGAAGAGTTAATTCAATTAATGGTTCAGCCAATCAGCGAAGAGGAAAGCGAAGGCTAATTAATATTCATAAGCGGGACCACACAATACGTTAACTTGAAGACTCAGGCCGTACAGACTTCTCGCCAGGATTTTTTCAAAGCGTCGGACAGGGGTCCGGGGGCCGCCGAATGTCCCAGGCGGGGTCCAGGGGCAGGGCCACTGTGGGGGGGACCCAGGTGGGCGAAGCCCCCCCGGAAGCTCTTGCATTTTAGACTATTGAGAAGGCTTCTTTTATCAGTTTTTTTAGGGCCATATCTACGATAATCGTAGCAGTCACTTACTTCTCTTCAGCAGTTTGACTTTAAAATATTTCGGGTCAAAGCTTCAATGACAACTAAAACCTCAAAAACAACAAACTTTACTTAGCTCAACAGTATACAAAAATATTGTACGGGTTGCCATTCTTAGTTGAAGCGCTTATTTATAGCGCTAGTATCTTCGCTGCGCCGTTAGCCGCCGTGCGACTTTTGTTGATGGTCTGATATCCCTACGTCGCCGCCTCGCTGATATTCCCACGGACATGTTTCAAGAAAAATACCCAGCAAAAAACGCTGTTCTGCGTCAAATTCTATTCTATAAAACATGTGGGACTCAGTGTTACAGTCTAAATATTTTGTAGAAGCACCGCTGTAGGAAAGAAGGTCCAAGCAATGTAAAACATCACGTAGCATGAAGTTTGCACGTAACATGACGGTTTGAAGCTCTAAGTCTAATCAACAGCCGTGTTTGATTGATAGCCGGCGGTCCTTTGATGAAGTCGGCGAAAGATACTACAAGATACTACGAAGAAGGTGAAAAGTCCACAAAATTGTTCCTAAATTTGGAACGGAAAAATAACAAAAAACACACCATTACAAAGCTGATAGGGCCTAATAATCAAACGACTACAAACAATGACCAAATACTCAAACAATGTAAAGACTTCTACAAAGGATTATATACATCCAGGCAGGTGCCGGATGAAACAGTTGAGGAATTCTTAGAAAAAATTGACATTCCACTCACTCTAACACAAGAAGATAGAGAGATATTAGATAAAACACCTCATGATAGAGAATTTCAAAATGCACTGTCACAAATGAAAACAGGAAAAACTCCAGGATCAGATGGATTAACAGTGGAATTCTATCACAATTTCTGGGACATTGTAGGCCAGCTGGTGATTAATTCAATTAGCGAAGGCTTAGAAAAAGGAGAGCTATCTCTGTCACAACGAAAAGCTATCCTTAAACTGCTATATAAGAACGGTCAAGAAAACAATACTGAAAATTGGAGACCCATTAGTTTACTTAATGTTGATTTTAAAATACTTTCCCATGTACTTGCAAATAGATTAAAACCTCTCTTACCCAAGTTAATTAACGAAAATCAGACAGCGTACATTAAAGGGCGATGCATCACACAGAACATAAGACTACTTTTAGATGTTATTACATACACAGAAACAGAAAATATTCCTGGTATACTTCTATTTCTTGATCTGAGAAAAGCTTTTGATTCCGTTGAATGGAATTTCTTATTTAGAGTCTTAGAAAAATACAACTTCGGAAATGAGTACATAAGCTGGATAAAAACAATATATAACAATTGTAAAAGCGGAGTTATCAATAACGGCTGGATTTCTGATTTCTTTGTTTTAAGTCGAGGCGTTAGGCAAGGATGCCCTTTGTCTGCCATTCTGTTTCTTTTTGTAACAGAAATATTAGCTTTGTATATAGATCAAAATAACGATATATTAGGAATAAAAATAAGATCTGGTAGCGACATAAAAGAAGTTAAAATATCCCAAGTGGCAGACGACACTACACTACTTTTAAGAGATGAACGATCTGTACACATAGCAATTGAATCACTTTCTTATTTTAGTAAAGTAGCCGGCCCCGAACTCAATCTCAACACAAGCGTTCGCAGAACTCAACCTTCGTGAAATGGGTGATGGTGCGGTGGTGGAGGGTTTATATGTAGACGTGTCATTGGCTAGCTTTAGTTCTGTGTCGTCCACAGAGCGTCACTTGTAAGTGGAAGTGAGAAGGCGAGGTGTTGAGAGGATGTTGTTGGTTTTAAATATGAAACTGTGAGGTGCATGTCAGGATGAGCGTTTTCTACGTCAGGCCGACATTATTGGAGACTTTTGTATGTCATTAAGAATCTAAAAGGCAAGTTACTTGGAATCTTGGCAGTAGGTGGTCAATGTTATCTGTGAAATGCATTGAGAAGTTGTAGAATATAATGCGAAGACAAAGGGTTTGTGGTTTTTACTATGGAATGGAATGTATGTGTACGTTATGGCCTGCTACAAACTGTGTAAAATGAAACCGTGTCTCTACGATTTACGGGAGATGAAGAAGGCCTGCTTACGCTTTTTGGGAGAAAGCATGGAGACCGTCACATAGGAAGGTGCGCCGAAAAAAGTGATATAGGCAGTAGCTGTATTTTAAAAGTATTCTATCATCCATCCTTTCTTGTTTGTGCACATGACACAAACTGTCCTGTCCATTCATTTCCATGGACAAAGCAAATACCTTTCATTGTCTTTTGAAGATAAAGACTTATATTGACTGGGCTAAAATCGACTGTTGCATCAAAATATCAATAAAATAACACATAAAACAATAACGTTGACCACATCAACGCCGTCATTGGTGAGATCCACATAAATGATCTTCACATCCCCAGCGAACACCTCCAAAATGTGATGGCTGGTGTCGTCACGGAATGCTCCTCCTCAGGTACATAAAAGTATAACTTCCATTTTGGGCTTGCGACTTGGAACTCATGGAACTTTTCAGATGACCCCTTTTCTCTTACCCAATCGTTTTAGTAACATATCAGTACAAATGGCATGAATCTGCTAACTAGCACCTGCGACCTACCCTAGATTAAATTGCAGAGAAATCAAGACATCAAAGTATAACTATCCATCTGGGCTTGCGACTTGTGACTCATGGAACTTTCGACATGACCCCGTGCGTGTCTCTCACCTAATCGTTCTCGCGACATGTCGGTACAAATGACGTGATTGTGTTAATTACCACTTGTGTCCTTGTTGTGACCTATATACTCTACATTACATCGCTTGGAAAACAAGACATAAAAGTATAACTTCCATTTTGGGCTTGCGACTTGGAACTCATTGAAATTCTGACATGACCCCGTGTCTCTTGCCCAAACGTTCTCGCCACATATCAGTACAAATGGCCGTGCCGTGGCGGGAACGCTTTATCCGCCCGCACGGGGCTTGTCAGTCAATAGGACTATACGCCTCGCGACACCTTTTCTGTCCGGGATAACATAAAACATGCATAATTTCTTCCTTGGAAGAGAGACCAAATGCTTATCCCGACAAGAAATTTGTCCAATTTCAGCAGGTAGGATAACAAATCCACCGCCGGAAGCAAATGTATCAATGGTTGCAACAATGATGATGTCGTAACATTCTTTGTTTCACAATGCAGTCCACTACATTGTGTATCCCATATGTCTAATGTAAACTCCCTATAAACAATCTCATCAATGACTGCAAGTTACTGTGAAAAACAAACCCTGCTTTGTTCATCAGTGTATTGTACCGGTAGTAACTGTACATGTGCAACCCTTTTAAAACGTGTAATACACGCCCCTGTATACAATATCATCATTGCCCTTAGTCTACAGATTATCAAATCTTATGGGGAACATGCACACCCCATCATGTATAATGTACTGTCCCTATAAACCATTTTCTCTATTGCGCAACTATGACCTTTGGGATCACTTCCTGTTGGGACGGGGTAAGCATGAAGCCCATCGGCATGACGTAATATCACCTAAATATAGCACGATTGCGTAATACCCACTATTGCGTAATACCTACGATTGCGTAAAACCCATTTTCCACCTACAAACATCCCCTGCAAAACCGTCAAAAGCCACTAAACGAAAAAACGCCTCGTACGTTTCTTCTCCTTCTCAAGAACTACCCACATACCAAATATCAGAGCAATCTGTCCAGCCGTTCGCGAGCTTTTCTGTCCACAGACACGCACCATACAACGGTTTCCAAACATACCTATTGCATTCTGCTAATTACCTCCTAATTTGCATAACAATCATACAATTATGTACATCACTACGTAAGCTATCTGCATACCTACAGTCATTCCGTTCCATCGACCCCTGCTTGCATTATTCCTTCTCAAAACCTAACACAAGAATGACTTTCACCGCCCCAGCAAAACCCCTAAGTGGCCAAAACTTACACACCTTACTATTCATTTACACAGCTACCTACCACGTAAAAATCATCACCCAAAAAAGTCCCGAAAAAAAAATATCAAAACCGGAAGTTCTGCTGCAGTACAATAACACTCCGCTAGAACGCCCTGCCGTAACGCAATTCCTACCATTCCTTCCTCATGTCTAACCCTACCCACATACCAAATATCAAAACAATCCATCCATGCCTTCCCCAGATATCAGGCTGACAAACGTCCCTCTCACACACAAACAGCACTCAAAACAAACACTTCGTTTCACGAAGGGAAAAACACAAGCGATATGGGCAGGTTGTTGGAAGTTTAGAAAAAAGAAAATTCCTGGAATCTCCACACCTCAAACAGCAATCAAATCCTTAGGCATATATTTTGGTTACGACAAAAAAGAATGCGAAGAAAAAAACTGGAACAATAAAGTCACTAAAATAGAAAATATTCTAAACATGTGGAAAAGTAGAACCTTAACCCTGTACGGAAAGGTAACAGTATTAAAAACCCTAATCATGTCTCAAATAACTTATTGTGCAACTTCGCTTGTAGTTCCAGAGAATATTATTGTTAAGTTAAATAATCTATTCTACAATTTTCTATGGTCGGGGAAAAGAGATAAAATTAAAAGAACAGTCGTCATTGCAGAATATGAAAAGGGAGGTCTAGGAATGGTAGATGTTAAATCACAAATCGAAGCTTTACATGCTAGTATTATTAGACGGTTAATGGACAACACATCAGGCGATTGGAAACTTATACCACGTATGTACTTAAACAGTCTTGGGGATGACTTTCTTATTTTAAAAATGCACTTTAAAAACAGTTCAGACTCTCCGTGTCTGAAACATATACCACTTTACTATAGACAAGTAATATTAAGCTGGCACAAGGCTGGAGGGGGGAATGTATCTGAACCACTCACTCCAGAGGAAGTAAAAAATCACATTATTTGGGGATCTAGTCATGTCATTAATCATAGGAGCAAGAAAAGGAGCACAACGTTGTACTTTAAGAATTGGATAAATTCAGGAATTATATATGTAAGAGATCTGTTGGACGAAAATAATTGTATTAACGAGAAAAATATACTCAACAAATTAAGAGATAAGAAAGATTGTTTAGTCGAAATATACAAAGTGAAAAATGCAATTGCTAGAAGTTGGATAATACTACTGAACGACGTACACTGTCAATCCACTGAACAGAGTAGACAAGAATTCGACTACAAGAAGTACACATGTAAATATCTGTATAATAAGCTAATACTAGATAAACTTGATAGCCCCCATAGCTTGGAAACATGGGCGTCCACTTTCGACAGAAATCTGGAATCGTTTCAAATTCCGTGGATTGACAGAACAATCTACTTCACAACTGAACGAAAATTGTCAAATTTCATGTACAAACTACTACATAGGATTCTGCCATGCAATAATAATCTCTACAAATGGAAGATAATAGACTCTCCTCTCTGCAACATTTGTAAGGTGACAGAGAATGAGGAAAATATGTTCTTTAGTTGCGCCAGATTAGAAAACTTTTGGGAAAGAGTATCTAGATTTCTATATGTGATCAAGACAAATAGTAACATTAACAATTTTGAAACATGCATCCTTGGAATTCCGAGAAAGGTACACAACTCAAAAGCAGGGAACCATATACTAGCTATAGCGTTGTACTCTATATTCAAATCATGGGTGTTATACAAAGATAAGAAATGTTTCAGTAAGACAAATTGTTTTACACTATTCTATAGAAACTTGAAAAATGCCATAGTTACAGAAAGAAATTTATCAGAATCTAGAGCTGGACAAAAATGGGGAGAAATAAGTAATGTAATTATATCATTGTACAATATGTAAATACCGAATTTGTATACCTGTAAATAAAGTTCATGGATTGGACCATGAAAAGTTAAAAAAAAAAAAAAAGTCGGCGAAAGGTGCGTTAGTTAGAAAATCTGCGTTTAGTTTTGATACGTAATTATAAGTTAGACAGTGGCGAGAATGATTATTTTCTCATCAATATTTCTCTTCAGAATTATTTGAACTTAATTGTACATCTAAACAATTGGCTTACCTGTGCAATGTTTATATGATTAATGATCAGTGTACTAAAATCATGTGTAACGTATGGCTCCTAGTCAATAGATCAGCATTTTCTCTATAGTGACCACCTGTCTATAGTGGCCACATTTCCTAGTGCTGTTGTTGTTTGACATAAACTTTGAACATTTAAATTGTAAGTAACTTTAAACTGCCAGAGTTTCAGCCCAATAAAACACTCTCAGCGCCAGGGTATGAACAGACTGACCAGACAGACGAAAATAAATCCTCGAACAAGGTTCAATCGTATCTTCCGGGTCTGGCAGGAAGTTGTTCAACTAAAATAAGAATAGGCTCGATGGCTGATTGCATACAAAGTAAAACAGTTTAACAGTTTTACAGCTTGAAGAAAACAAACGCTCCTACAGTACCTGCACCTGCTTGATAATTATTAAATCGTATGCCCTACTTGAATAAAAAAGTTCACTGCAATAATAAATGTACCCACATCACAAGGAGCTTATACTTTTTTAAACTTACACCTAGTTATCGTACTGAAAATTGTTAATGACATTACATGAAGTCATTCAACAATTTTCAGTCATGATGAAAATTTTCTGAATGGAAGGTGTGATTATTGTCATTTTCTGAAAAATAGAAGCAAGCTCTGTTTTTACCTGGAATCAATTCACAATACCAGTCCACTTTGGGGGATAATGTACTGTTAAGAGGATGTTCCATTTTTGCGCAGGGGTGATTTGGAACAGTCCAATGTTGCGTGGGAAGGGGTATGGCTGAAATATGCTGTATTTGCTCTTAAGCAAATGCCGGCCTTTCTAGTTATCATTACCTCCATGAAATGTCATGGAATGGAGGTTATATTTTCTGTTATGTGTCTCTGTCTGTGTAGATGATTACTCAAGAACGGCTGGATGGATTGGTTTCATACTTGTTGTGTTGGTGGGGTGTGATGAAAGCTCGAATCGATGAGATCTTGGGAGCCGTATCTGTCGTTATAATCGATGTAATAAGTATCAGAAATCACCCCTATATTTGAGATATATTGGTACAGGCATCGTGTTGTATGTGTTTGTTAATGGGCTTAGCTGCAAGCACTGATAGTGAGGTGACAGCTGTTTGGGGAACCCCCAGTAGTTTTATTTATGTCTCCTTAGGACTGTTTGAAATATTTGTAACAGTTGGCACAGTAGTTACCTCCATGAAATGTCATGGAGGTTATATTTTCTGTTATGTGTCTCTGTCTGTGTACAAGATTACTCAAGAACGGCTGGATGGATTGGTTTCATACTTGTTGTGTTGGTGGGCTGTGATGAAAGCTCGAATCGATGTGATTTTGCCGTATCTGTCGTTATAATCGATGTAATAATATCAGAAATCCCCCCTATATCTGCGATATATTGGAACAGGCATCGTGCTTTAAGTGTTTGTTAATGGGCTTAGCTCCAGGCAGATAGTGAGGTGATTTGTATGACAGCTGTTTGGGGAACCCCGAGTTTTTTTAATATGATAATTAGTTTTATTTATGTCTGCTTAGGATATCATGGAGATGTGAAGCGTAAGTATAATTGTAAGAAGTTGAGGTACATTTAACGGTAATGCTTAACAGGTATGGATGTCTCACATACTGTACTGCTGATTTGAGTGACATGGTGATTAAAATGCCATTAGGTCCTCTCATCTTAGGTAGATGGGTTGGGTGTCAGAAGTTTTATGGGCGATACAGATGTTCTGATTTCGTTACGATAAGGGACAGTTGTTAGTTGTCTCTTTCGTAGCCAATGGTACTTGTTTTTTTAGCAGACGGGGTTGGCGCCAAGTATTCATCTTACAGTTGATGTAGGGCTATCAGAGGAAAGTGTGCATCTCATTTTTGTACCGTGTGAACAGCTGATGTTATGACATATTGGTGGAAAATCAAATCACCATCTGACTAAAGTTGGCCACATCCCTTCTTCTTTCTGAGTTTCCCAACTTCCTCCCACCACACCGCTCTGAGGCACATAGTCGAACCTCAATAATGCTGACAACCTTAGACAGTTTAAATGCCAAACATCAAGCTTAAGGAACACCACGCTACCATATGCCGTCGACCTCTTAAATGCACATTAATGACCATTAAAGTGCACATTAAAGTGTTAATGACCCGCCCCGAGGTGTATATGGTGTCATAACGCCTGGTCTTTTGCTATAACCACCGAATAAAACTATCAATGGTTTTATGAGGTGGTTATATCAAAGGACCAGGCTTTATGACACCATGTACACCGAGGAACAGGCGGGTCATTAACGTTATTATCATATAGCCTACCCAAACTTGCAAACTCCTGTATGACACATAGATCTCTTGGTACTATACGTGTGAATTTCTTTGTCGAATTTCTGAAAATTCACATTTGTTCTTTGGTACATGTAATTATAAGGAGATTACAGATTGCAGTTTGAAACGAAAATTTCCACAGAAAATATTCAAAACATTGCCGTCTTTGGCTTTTTAGAACAACGTAAGCAAAACTCATTATCAATGTTAACAGAAGGAGCCATTCCCCCCTTTCAGTCTGTACTTATTCCTTCTGCTCTGGCGTATGTTTCGCTCCTTTTGATTGGCCAATGCCTGCATATCACTTACTTTCTTCTGTGTATCGCTTCTTCTGATTGGTAAAAATGAATCGACACCGGCACCGGTGTCGATTCATTCTGACCAATCAGAAGGGGGATACACACCGGCCTGGTCGGAATCTATGTGTTATGGCGTCATAACCAAAGTGGAACGGGGCCTTTTGATTGGTCCACGGCGCCTGGCTATATGATAATTTGCGCTTAAGTCTTTTCTGATGTCACTGCCGTGGCAGTTCATTACCATACGATAGGCTGGAAACTGGGCGTTCTTATATGGCTTGAAGTGAGCGTTCGCTGATAGGTCATGGACGTTGGTTTCAACTCCACCAAATGGTATAACCCTACCAACAAGCAAACAGTGCAGTACTTATGCATTCTGGTACAAACCTTTCATGTCACGTCAGGTCGTTTTTGTTCTGGTTATTTGCACAAACATCGCGAAAAGGTGGCTTCATGCACTCTCCAAACAGAGGTTGGTGGGGAAGATTATGTCTCATATCTCTCGTTCTGTCCGTAGTTGGGTAGTGCTGGCAGAAACAAGCTTAAGAGATATGAAAATAGGGTCACAGGCTTCCCGAACCAACTTCTGTTTGCTTTGAAGAGCAGGTTTCATGCATTTTCCCGGTTTCTACCCGTTTACGTGAAGGCGACATTTTATAACGTTGTTTGTGTTGAAATTACAATGTATATGGATCTAATATGTTTTCCACAATGGCGCTTATGGGGTCCCGTTTCATGGTTCAGCATGCATCCTATGGTGGTAGCAACCCTGATGCTCATTGGCCCAAACCGTGTTGATGAATAGCACGTTTGAATAAGGAAAATGTCTTTATGCTGCGTTGCCTTTCTGTCATCCAGCCTGAGGGTACATACTCGTACGTATGCGTCATCTAGATCGAGAAACATACCAGTCCAACCATACGTCTGAGGCATGTTGCCTTTTATTGAAGATATGTCAGATATGCTGTTGATAGTACAGTACATCTTCATGTTAGCGTTCTATTACAGCTAATTCTTTTACATTCTATCACAGCAAATTTCTAACATTGACAGAGGTGAGATGATTTAAAGTTGAAAGTACGGCAGGTTTAATACAAAATCTCCAGAGGGATTAGAAGGTCGACCCGACTAAAGGTGTCAACTTATCAATTAAAGGTTTCATAGCCTAAGACTCTCTCATTTACACTTGAATGTTATAGAGAGAGATGGTGTTTAATACAATATTAGGACAGTACCAACGAACTTGCATGCGAATTCAACGACAATGTCCTACAAGAAAGCTCTATTGTCTATTTGAACAGACAAGCGTACATGTTACATACTCTAAAAGGGAGCTATAAACAGTTCCAGTCCATACTATGTACATGTAGCTTTGTTATCCACATCTCAAATATCTAAGATATAGAAAGACACCAATCTTTGGTCCAGACCAGTATTATAGCTACCCAGTCAAAAGGTTTACATACGAGGCAAGTTTCTAGTAGTCTTAGTGACATGCTTTTCTCAGATGTGAAAATTGCCCACGAGCGTACGAACGTATTTCTTGATGTAAGCAGCTTAATACCAAGGGATTGTGACCATCTGACGGGAACAGGTGTTTATCGAAAGATTTGAAACCACATGTAATGGCAATGCCATTCTGTCAGTATTTCAAGTCGATAAAAAATTAAATATTTACCGATAATAAACCTATGTGTGGAACGTTAGTGAAACTAAAATGTGACAAAATTGACAAGAAAGCTCCATATCCAACCATTCATTCTATCCCCTGTGCAAAAAAGAAAAAAAAAAGAAATTAGAAAGCAGATAGCTGTAGCGCTTTATCCATAATTGATTCCTAATAATTAGGTGGTCCGGCTAAGCCTCAAGGTCAAGAACAAGAGCAAGAATAAGAGAGATTGGAATAAGAGTGACAGGAGGGTGACACCACAGACAGTGCTGCCGACTTCACCTCTGAATCTTCAGGTGTCTTCATGTAACTTTAAGAAAGCCATGAAGCAAAACACCCATAAGAGCCCATCTCATTTTCCAAGTCGCGAAATGCCCAAATATGGGAAAATTATTAGTGGCCTTGCAGTACGGACTGTCAGTACTGAAATCTTTACATGGATCACAAGCGACCCCTATCAATAAGTTACAGTACTGCACTACTCCAATGCGAATGATGCTACAGTACTGCAACCGATTAATAGATGTCGCTTATGATCCATGTACCGACTACGGTTAAGTTGAGTTGTTTTCCTCACATACTTCAGTCAACCTGCTCAGCCTGATGAAAGCAGACCTAAAGCACAGAGGTCGAGCTTTTCCTACAACAGCAAAGAAACTCCAACAGCTAAGGAAGCTTCCAGGATGCAAAGCACAATGGAAAAGAATGAAGAAAGACTGAATGCAGCTATAGGACTTTCCAGACTATAGATGCAGAACCCAGTGAATGATGATGATGACTTCAAATTATGACTTCATCCAACATCTATCCGACATCCAGCTCGTCGAACTTCACTGTTGCAGCCAACCCGGATTGATGAGCCACGAACTCTCTCGATGCAGTGTCTTTATATATCTTTCAAGATTCATACGTGTTAACTTTCTGTGTTAACGTATTTGTTATGGTATTGTTAGATGTGAGAAGTTTTGTTGCTATTATATCACTGATTTCTGACGAGCTTTATCCAGTTAGCCTAATTTAAGCTTTCATTGCTGCTTTTATTAGTCTCTACGTTCTGACATGTCGTATTTAGAAATATATAACGCTTTATAGGGTTGTCCAAGGTACAGTAGCTATATTTATGAATTATTACAGATATGTTTAAGTTTGTGATTAGGATGAATGCCATAGTAACGTGTTGCAAGGTTATCACAATGACAGGTTTTTAGGGATGAATAGTCACAGTTTTAACAAGTTGTTAAATCATTTAGGAAGAGTCTCGATTGTAACGTGTCCTATACGCTCTTTCGTCGTTAGGTTTCTAGGTATGAAGAGCTACTAGCATTCAACTCCGCTAGTACATTTCGGCCTTTTTGTAGTGAGGTTTCTTATTCAAGGTGTGACGTGCTGGTATTAATTTCCATGATCTTAATACCTTATATGTCTGCTTTGAATTTCCCTTATCGTGCTACTCCTATAAGCTGAACGTTTCTGTGGCAAGACGGATGAAATTACGTGAAATTGTCATTCAGAAAAATTATCCACATTATATCTTTCTGTAGTAAAACGACAATTGCCAATTCCGAGTCACCGAGAGGGTTTTAAAATAATGTTTGTAATAAGTTTGAACTATTTAAAGTAAAAGAGTTTTTCAGTCACTATAGTTCTGAATTGTTCAAAGAATTAAAAATGAAAGTTTGAACATGTTTGAACCTATTCATATTTGTTAGGAACATTGGGAAAGTAACAATACGAATATATCTTTATTTAGAACAATTTTCAAACATCTATGTGCTTTTGTTATTGTTCCAACATATTCCAATAATTTGTGTCATTTTTTCCCTCCGTAAAAACTTTTATTGCCCCAATAAACAAAAGTGCTAAGCTGGGTCCTTTGTTTGGCCTTGTATTTTTAGATTTTCTTCAGAAGACACTGGTGAGTCTTTTTGTGAAAAGGTGGCAGACAGACATAATTTCCTGTACTTGGCAGGGATGTGTAAATTAACCTCTTTCCAGCCCACTGCCCCAGATACAAAACATTGTATCAATGTTCGAACATGTGATCACAAATGATGAATCTATGTTGGAATAGTTTAGAATGTATTTGATGTTAGAAATGTTTCTAACATGTATGAACACTATAGAAAATATTTTGAACATCACACAGATGTTATAAATAGTTCTAAACAGTTAGATTGTTACAAAGATTTCCAAAATGTTGGAACAAAAGGCAAGAAACGCCCTCTCGGTAATGTGGAATTGACTCTATTAGAATTAGAAATGCCACGAACTGTTCTAGTGTCTGTTTATATAAGTTTGCGTACTTTCCTAAGCGATTCCTTACTACGTTGTTCACGGTTAAGTTGGCATTGGCTGATTTGCGAATTAAACACACTCTAGTGTCTTGGTGGTCTTTTAATTTTAAATAATACTTGAAAGCCTTACTCTGGTAACGAGAAAAGAATTTGCCACACGGCAAAATTAATGATATTTGGTGGATAGGTGGCATCACAAAAAAGGTCAAGTTCGAAAATAGTGTACCTTGTGTTTTCCTACTGGTCCCAAGGGAGTTTTGTACATAAGTGCGTTTGGCTGTAAACAACATAACTCGAGATGTTCGTTGATGGATATTAATGATCTTTGGTCGAATACGTTAAGGACCTCTACAATAGGACAGGACCATCATAACACCCACAATTTATAAGGTCTCAAAAACAGACGTTCTTCATAATAACCCTTGTTTATTTGGCGAAGGCATGGATTCGTGGAACTCTAGTTGCTATTTATAGCAACAAACTGTTGTTAAATCTTCCTCATCAGAATTTGCTTAGCGATATTTAAAGACCACAAATATGTCTTTGTACTTGGCTATGTAATTTAATTTTAATCTCAAATTAAAGCAGATTTCCTGGCATAACAGATTCTATGAGGTCCAAGAGGTACGACTTTTTTTATGTACATTGTATTAATCTTTCTCCCAACGTATTTATATATATAACTGTGGACAGAAGACGCAGCTGTAAACCGCCTTAATCCAGAGTGCTACCATCAACTTTCGAGATAAACGGCTGCCTACTATATCTCTGTTCAATAACAGTTTCTTCTGTGTGGACAGGTAAATAGTCTATTCATTAGTGTTTTCTACATCTTTATTCACATTTCCTATATCAATCATTAGGCACAATCAAAACCATTTAAAAAGCTCGACACTAGGACAACTGTTCATCATCTTTGCTATCGACGGAATCGAAAATCGATATGCATATTTCAATCGTAAACATTCCGCATCTCAGGGGCAAATTCCATGCTAATTTCCCTCCGAATTATCTTTTTGATGGAACAAGCTTCCTCTCTATGTTTTTCCCTAGTTAATATACTTGAAACTTTTCAAAACCATCTGCTTTTAAATAAAAAGTTAGCATGACCTAAACATTTGATTAGCTTTAACGACGTATTGTGTCGTGATCGTGAAGTAAATAAAAATGTAAATAACCTTTGATTTTACACCTAGAAATGACAGATAATATAAAAATGAAATGCCTTAACCCACAAAACAGCCAATATTTCCATTCACAGTATTTTACATAACCATACATCTACGTCAATACCATCGCTTACCCTGGTAATAAACCCTGCGGATGGACATAGCAACTACCACTTCATCAAATCATCAACTCCAAACTTGGTTTTCTCTATACTTCTGAATTCTTTCTTTTAGTGTGGAAAAGAAAAATTGCAGACCGACTTTGTTTGGCAATCAATAATTAAATCCTATCCTTTGATTCATACAGCTCAGGAATGTAACGAGTCCCTAATACTAAATGAATACTGTAAATGAATTTAAGTTCGCGGGGATTTAATTTCGCGATAGCGGTAAAAAGGACTTTTCGCGGTAGCACCATGCACTGTAGTATCTTAATGCCCTGGAATAATGTTCGCGGTGGTTTTAATTTCGCGGTAGCACCATGCACTGTAGTATATTAATGCCCTGGAAAAATGTTCGCGGTGGTTTTAAATTCGCGGTGAAATGGCTAACGCAAAGACCGCGAACATAAACCAATCGCGAACATTTCTGCATTTACAGTACAATGATTCTTCTCGGTACGTTACCTCCGAACAAGTCAGGGTCGAACAATCGTGACAACCAGAAATCGTGACCACGGCTTCAGCCCATTAGTTAAAGAAGCACGATCTGCTTTTCCTGATTGCGAAACACGTTACATTTGTATCATCCCATGTATTCTTCATTGAAAAAAAAAACACGTTACATTTCCTCTTTAGAGAATAGAACGCAAAGCCATTAATCCAGTCTGTCGCCTCTCTGTCCGGCTCAACTAACATGATGTTAGAGACTGATCATGAGTCTTATGTCGTGACAGACAAATGTTCAATGACAGCTGCAATTCAGGATGCCTCATCTGCCAGTCCAAGAAGATTTGTGGCGTACTTTAGGGCACGTCAAGTAACGGATTTGCTAATAAGTTTTAAGTCTCTCAAGTCTCTCCCACTTGTCTTTTAAGTGCGTAAGGATTACATGTTTAAGCATATTGTACATCATGACTGATCCTATTTGCCAGCTGCCGTTGTTTGTTAATCTACTCATAGGAAGAAGATAAAACTAGTTGGAGATCTCAAAGACAGCTGCAGCTTTCATAATGTTATCTACGACTTTCGTGTTTGAGGCACATGGGAAATCTTCTTAAATTGTAGCATTGCTGTCATTCAAACTTGCCATATGTCGTTCTTAGCATGCAACTTTCAAACTCTTGGGTTGAAAAGTACGGGAGAATAAAGTGGTAAGTAGCCTGGTTTATTTATTCCACAAAGAATACAGAAACATGTCACAGAATAAAAGTAGTCTTGCAGTCAGAAGGGGGGGGGGGGGATTGCACAGCTTTACAATCATTGTGTCGTTTAAACGATATTTTCAAAGCAAGGTCATTAGACCACTTTAAGGCAATGAAATAAGAAGTTGGAAATAATTGTACACGAAGATAGCGGTGGACATGTCTTTTGGAGGCTGCTAAGTTGTAGACAGGAGGAAAACAGTTGGCGAGAGAGTTAACTATTTAAAACCCAATTCGAACTACTTACATCAGAGCTTCTACATTGTGCGAACACAGTTATTGACTGCCAACACTGATCTAGATTACAGGGAGTCTTCGAGAATAGTTCGGTCGGAAATAACAGAGCGTCCTGAATGTTCAAAATTGAAAAGGCAATGCTAGATAGACATCGCTGTTAGGCCAGAAGTCAAGACAACTGTAGATCAGATAGCATTATGTACTTTGAAGTACATTAGAATTACACGTAATATCGTGAGAATTCCTTAGTCAGTTGCCGGTCATGTAGTATTATCGACTTAAATCGAACAATAGGTTTTAATGCTGTAAGCGCCGGGGATTTCAAAGACAGCTGCTCCTGGGGTTACGGTCGCTATAAATTTGCAGCGTTCAGCCTTGTTTAACATTGCTCTGTCTGTTACATTGGGGGCTTCAGACAGTTTCTATCAACACAGACCTCATCCAGTCATCACTTTGCATCACCAAGAACTGATCAGCTGAATATGTTGAACAACAGCTCGGACATTTTACAGTTTCCTGACGTGTTCAACAACAGCTCGGACCCTCTACAGTTTCCTGAGGTGTTCAACAACAGCTCGGACCCTCTACAGTTTCTCGACATGTTCAACAACAGCTCGGACCCTCTACAGTTTCCTGACGTGTTCAACAACAGCTCGGACCCTCTACAGTTTCCTGACGTGTTCAACAACAGCTCGGACCCTCTACAGTTTCCCGACATCTTCAACAACAGCTCGGACTCTCTACAGTTTCCCGACATCTTCAACAACAGCTCGGAACTTCTACAGTTTCCCGACATCTTCAACAACAGCTCGGAACTTCTACAGTTTCCCGACATGGTCAACAACAGCTCGGACCCTCTACAGTCTCCCAAAGCACGTACGTTTGACAGTATGCTTCAATGTTACTTCTGGTACCTCCGATGGACGAACGCGTCCTACAGTGAGGACAGTGGGACTTGCTCCTCATATGACACATATTTGTCATCAAGTAATGGGTGGTTTCCGAACATGTATGGAGTCGTTGGAGTCTTCATAATCATAGCCAATCTTGCTGTTCTTTTGGGCATCATCGGAACACAAAAGCTCCACAAGGCCATGTATATGTACATCGCAAACCTCGGCATGTCAGACCTTTTGTCAGGCATGCTACTTATTTCTGTGGCTTTTGGTCAGTTGAATCACTACGGGGTAGTTGCTACATTACACGTTTTTGTCTGTACTTTGTTTAGCCAGATGATGTCGGCATCAGCTCTGACTTTGCTATCAGTAGATTGTTACATAGCTGTGAGGCACCCTATTATTTTCCACACCAACGCTTCAAAGTCCAAGCGCAATGCATGTGTAGCAATTGTATGTTCATGGATCACAATGTCCTTGATCGTTTTTTCAGCTTCTATGGGTTGGAATTGTTTGTATAATCGCTCCTTCACCACAGTATACTGCCTTAGCATAGTCCCCTTGAGCTATGTCATTTTGATAGCTTCCATATTTCTGTTTCTCAGTTTTATCCTAATGTTCACAAACATCAGCGTTTTTGTGTGCATCAAACGACGTCAAAAGACGAGACTGCGACAGTTCCGAGGAGGTAGGACCCAATGGGCTCAACCTAGAGGGAATATTGGAAGGACTGAAGAGAGGGAAGGTCGTGATGCTCAAGACGAAACCCAAAGAAGATTTGACTCCAGCGCAAGAAAAGCTAAAACCGTAATGGTCCTTGTGATGTTAGCATTCATTCTCTGGCTGCTGGCTTTTGCGGCTATCCCGCTTGGTCGACTCTGCTTCTTGAACAGGGAGCTGTGCTCAACTACAACTTTCGCGAGCTGGGTACTTTTCCTGATGACGCTGAACCCTTTGGCCAACATAATCCGTATGGCTGATCTGAGAAACGCGATCTGGCAACAACTCACTTGTCCTTACCGTGGATGTTTGAACTGTTTCGCGAAATTTGGCCGACAACAAATACAACAACCGGCTCCAGTAGTCCTTCTGGGATTTGTGAGTACACGTGACAATGCGCGACACTCGTGATCTACAAATAGACCTCACTCCAGCCATCGTGGCCGGCAAACCAGTTTTGTAGACATGGACAAGTGCGAAAAATGTGTCTTATTATACTACTTGGTTACTTATATTACTTACTTCTACCGAATATGTTTTAATAACTGTTCAAATGTGTGGTTTGAGAAATAGAAGTCAGTTGTGTATCTAGAACCAGCTGTTTTCACGCAAATCATCGGGTACAACCCATGAAGTTTAGACATAAAAGAAATGTAAAACGAATTTGTCTGACAGATTTCACATCTATCCAATTGATTGATTAACCGTATCGTACGTATCACGTGTCGTTGGCAAAAAAACATTCGAAAATAAATGAATTGTCAGTATTTTCAGTGATTTCTTGTTGTCTCCCATGTTCTTTTTACTTTTCTGTGCCTAAAGTGTCTATAAATTTCTATACATATATATTGTATTACCTTCGCCAAGAAGGTTATATTTTCGGTAGCGTTTGTTTGTAGAAAAGCACCATAACTCGAGAGCGCCTGAATGGGTTGTATTGGTATTAGGTATGTGCGTAGGTCTTGATGAGACCTGGATATGATTAGATTTTGGGCCCCCCTCCGAAGTGTATGCCCGTAGGCTCAGGGGGAGTCCCCGACAACTTCAAACTGCGTATAAAGAGAACTCGTCGGGCTCCCGACAGCGGGAGTCAGGGTTTAGGCGATCATTTCATTGCGTAGCCATAACTTATCAGGTCATCACTAAAAGAAAGGGATCTTCTATCAAACAGTTCGCGTTGAATGGGTTTTAAAGTCCTTTTTTATCAAATATTTTGTGGTCGAAGTTAGCGGAAGTGTCAGCGAAACAACAACGTAGTCAGGGACGTGTATTTCTTATGAAAGTCATGTATTTGAATTTTCAATCACTTGGAAGTGGTAAGCAAACAAAAAATCAATTTTTGTTCAATATGACAGCGTGCAGCTAAAAACAAAACTGCGATGATCTTTTTTTTAAAATTTTTTTAAACATAATCTTTATTCATTTTTGAAAAAAAAAAGACACAAGAATACAAAGTGGATGTACACAAAAGCAACCTAAACCAGGATAGACAATTTGCATTTTCCTAACTAAATTAATTTAAAAGTGCATAACCAATGGGTCCCCACTTTAACAAGGGTTTTTCGGTTTTGAGCAATGATGTACTCTACTTTGTAGTAATAATGTACATAGGCTAAAAAGCCAACTATTGTAGGAATTTTGAAATGTCTAGAAATGTCTACATTTTAGCAATGCAATTAATAACAATGTGTTCAGAATGATAGGATAGCCTAAAGAACCAAATAAAATAATTCTACTTGTAAATCTAAATACAATATCCATATGCTTCCTGATCCAGTTTTCTACATGCCCCCAAAATTTCACAAGAAAAGAACATTTACTAAAAATGTGGACGGGAGTTTCCTCCTCAGTCTTACAATAAGAACAAAGTGTATTTTCTGACAATTTCCATTTATAAAGCTTATTCTTAAGAGCAAGAAAATTATGCAACAATTTAAATTGAAAGGATCTTAAATAGGAGTCGATGGTTGTTTTGTAGGTCAAACTATATACTGTAAATGCAAAAATGTTCGCGGTGGATTAATGTTCGCGGTTTTCGCGTCGACCACTTTACCGCGAAATTAAATCCACCGCGAACATTTTTCTATTAAGGTATTAGATTGCAGTAGATGGTGTTACCGCGAAATTAAATCCACCGCGAAAAGTCATTTTTCCCGCTACCGCGAAATTAAATCCCCGCGAACTTAAATGCATTTACAGTACTACATCCCATTGTATCTGGTCATTAAACAATTCCATCCAATATTCCTGGGTTTTACAATGGAAATCAACACATTTCCTTTCAACTAAGTAAAAACGGTACAGTTCCTTGTTTATCTTAAGTCCTTTTACCCACTTGGAAAATTTTGTAACAGGCATAATAGCTGTTTCACATAAGGGAATACCTTGAATACTTTGTTTCCATTTAAAGGGGATACTAGATAACAATTGTAAGAATTTAAACTCATCACAAATTCTTCCATATTTACCAATAAATGATCTGTATGTCATAAAGTATCCATCAGTGTTCAATAAATCATAAACAAACAAAATTCCTCTTTGGCTATAGGCTTCCCAGAAAAAAGGTAGTCTATCAATAAGTATATTGGAATTGAACCAGAGAAAATGTCTCAAGAATTCAGATATATTATCAGGAGGTTTTTTCTGGGCCTTCAGCCAGGCTAACATCACCTCTTCAAAAAATGAACTTAAATGTGAATGTTTAGAAACAACATTGTGAAAATGTGCTTCGGTAAGTTGTAAGAATGGAAAAATATCATAGTTAAAGTGTATATAATGATTTAACATCTTCCTACAAAACCAGCTTTTGTTCAAATACATTCTAGATACCCATGCTGCCTTAAGTGCAGCATTAAAGGCTTCTAAATTGATCAGTTTTAATCCACCGTATTCATACATATTATATACTATATTCCTTTTGACACGTTCTGGCCCTCCTGACCAAAGAAACTTAAATACTTTTTTCTCATAAGTCTGAAAAAACTCAGCATCTGGAGAGGGCAGTGACATGAATAAATATGTAAACTGCGTTCTTTACGGTTAGACTTTCCCGCGGGTGGGTTGTGTTGGTCAGATTGAATGAAAATATGATACCACCATTGGGACTAACTGTTGCTGTTGCATGGGGGCTACCACTATTCATATTGTCTATGTACTGTAAAAGTACCATTGGTCAAATTATGTAAATAACATTCCAATCTCAAGTGATATGTCACTCCAGAAATAAATCTTTAATGAATGTCATCAAGAACACACACCAAGGAGATTTAGCAGCTGCATCAGGGTAATACATTGAAATAGGAAGATATCAGTACTGAATATATCATGTGACAGAATAACTGCATGGGTCATCTGAGAAAAAAAAGTAGCAAAAAGTTGTCTCAACAACTTCAAGGTACTGTGGTTGGTTATGTACTTAAGAAATCAAAAATAAGTAATGTTCATCCATGTCCAAACTTAAAAATTCAGAAAATGGAATTTCAGACTTTTGCATGGTGCACAACCAACACGGTAACAGGGTTCGGGCTATTGGCGTGATCTACCTGTTTCAGATGTAATTGCTAACTTGATACTTGATAAGGTCTCCTCATCGTTGTTGCGAGTCGCCTGCGTCAAGGATCCTTCGTCTCTCAAGACATATTGCCTCCATATTGTTCAGCCTCTTCAAAGAATGGTGGGTTTTAGACAACTTATTTCGGGATAGGTATAGACCCATCCGAAGGACACTCAACCGGTGACTTTGTCAGAACTCACATCTGCAATGTTGAAACGTGTTACGTTTTCCTGTCCTACAGTTGGGTGGAGTCACATGTTTTCCTGATATATAAGATTCGTCACAGATGTACATGAAATAAGCATCAACCAGCACAATTACCGCAGGGCTCTACACCTTGAGAAAGTTTCATCTAGTACTGTTGTCATTAAGCGATCTCATCATACGTCGTGATTGATCTTCGTACTCAATGGCTCTCCTCCGGTCACCTGCTTTTCTCCATGCTAATGCGATGTTGTGGAGCAACTGTGCAACATCTGGATGTGCCGTATTGTCTCCATAGATTATTTTCATTAGCATTAGTGAATGTTCGAAGTAGCGTAATGCTTTCTCCTGGTTGCCTAGAATACTCCAAGATGACCCAAGGTTGGTAAGTAATGAGGAAAAAACTGGATGTGCCGTGTTGTCAGCATGGATGGTTTTATACATCTTAAGTGACAGTTTGAAGAAACTTATTGCTTTCTTTTCATCGCAAAGTTTACTCCATGACACACCCATGCCATGAAGTGACATTGCGATATCCGGATGCGCTGTACCGTCGCCATAAATTGTTTTGCTCATCGTTAGGGACTGTTGGTAGTAGCTGACTGCTTTCTTATGATCTCCTAGTTCACGACAAGATGATCCCAGATTGAGAAGCGTCCGAGCTATCTTCGGATGTGCCGTGTCGTCTCCATGTATACTTTCCATCATTGTTAGTGACTGTTGGTAAAAGCTGATTGCTTTCTTCTGATGGCCAAGGTTACCCAAACATGCTCCCAGATTGTGAAGTGACGCGGCAATATCCTTATGAGCCACGTTGTCTCCATAGATAATTTTCCTCATATTCAATGACTGTTCGTAGTAGCTAATTGCTTTCTTCTCGTTTCCGAGTTTACCCCAAGATAAGCCGATGCTGAAAAGGGCCTTGGCAATGTCCGGATGAGCCGTGCCGTCTTTATAGATAGCTTTGTTCATCACTAATGACCGTTCGTAGTAACCAATTGCACTCTTCTCATCGCCGGCTTTTCCGTAAGATAGCCCAAGAGCATATAGCAACATGGCAATCTTCGGATGTGACGTATCTTCTCCATAGATTGTTCTGTACATCGTTAATGACTGTTTGTGGTAGCTGATTGATTTCTCCTGATTGCCCTGTTTACTCCAAGAAACCCCCAGGTTGTAAAATGACCCAGCAATATCCGGATGTGCCGTGTTGTCCCCGTAGACTAATTTTCGCATCGCTAGTGACTGACTTTTATAGCGAATTGCTTTCATATGATTACCGGCTTCACTCCAATAACACCCTAATTTTTCCAGTGAGGTCGCAATATCCGGATGAGCGGTGTTGTATCCATAGATCGTTCTCCTCATTTTTAGTGACTGTTCATAGTAGCTGATCGCTTTCTCCTTATCGCCGAATTCTTTCCACGATGTACCCAGGCTGTCAAGTGTATTAGCAATGTCCGGATGAGCTTTTCCGTGTCCGTAGATTGTTTTCATAATCATCAGTGACTTTTCTAAGTATCGTATTGCTTCATTCTGATTGCCCAATCTATTCAAACTTGATCCCAGGCTGTGTAATGACAAGGCGATGCCCGGATGTGCCGTATTATCTCCATATATAGTTTTCCTCATCGCCAGAGACTGTTCGTAGTAGCCAATTGCTTTATTATGATAGCCAAGATCATTCCAATATGATCCCAGATTGTGAAGTAAGTTGGCAATGTCCGGATGTGTAAATTAATTTAAAAGTGCATAACCAATGGGTCCCCACTTTAACAAGGGTTTTTCGGTTTTGAGCAATGATGTACTCTACTTTGTAGTAATAATGTACATAGGCTAAAAAGCCAACTATTGTAGGAATTTTGAAATGTCTAGAAATGTCTACATTTTAGCAATGCAATTAATAACAATGTGTTCAGAATGATAGGATAGCCTAAAGAACCAAATAAAATAATTCTACTTGTAAATCTAAATACAATATCCATATGCTTCCTGATCCAGTTTTCTACATGCCCCCAAAATTTCACAAGAAAAGAACATTTACTAAAAATGTGGACGGGAGTTTCCTCCTCAGTCTTACAATAAGAACAAAGTGTATTTTCTGACAATTTCCATTTATAAAGCTTATTCTTAAGAGCAAGAAAATTATGCAACAATTTAAATTGAAAGGATCTTAAATAGGAGTCGATGGTTGTTTTGTAGGTCAAACTATATACTGTAAATGCAAAAATGTTCGCGGTGGATTAATGTTCGCGGTTTTCGCGTCGACCACTTTACCGCGAAATTAAATCCACCGCGAACATTTTTCTATTAAGGTATTAGATTGCAGTAGATGGTGTTACCGCGAAATTAAATCCACCGCGAAAAGTCATTTTTCCCGCTACCGCGAAATTAAATCCCCGCGAACTTAAATGCATTTACAGTACTACATCCCATTGTATCTGGTCATTAAACAATTCCATCCAATATTCCTGGGTTTTACAATGGAAATCAACACATTTCCTTTCAACTAAGTAAAAACGGTACAGTTCCTTGTTTATCTTAAGTCCTTTTACCCAAAAAAAATTTTGTAACAGGCATAATAGCTGTTTCACATAAGGGAATACCTTGAATACTTTGTTTCCATTTAAAGGGGATACTAGATAACAATTGTAAGAATTTAAACTCATCACAAATTCTTCCATATTTACCAATAAATGATCTGTATGTCATAAAGTATCCATCAGTGTTCAATAAATCATAAACAAACAAAATTCCTCTTTGGCTATAGGCTTCCCAGAAAAAAGGTAGTCTATCAATAAGTATATTGGAATTGAACCAGAGAAAATGTCTCAAGAATTCAGATATATTATCAGGAGGTTTTTTCTGGGCCTTCAGCCAGGCTAACATCACCTCTTCAAAAAATGAACTTAAATGTGAATGTTTAGAAACAACATTGTGAAAATGTGCTTCGGTAAGTTGTAAGAATGGAAAAATATCATAGTTAAAGTGTATATAATGATTTAACATCTTCCTACAAAACCAGCTTTTGTTCAAATACATTCTAGATACCCATGCTGCCTTAAGTGCAGCATTAAAGGCTTCTAAATTGATCAGTTTTAATCCACCGTATTCATACATATTATATACTATATTCCTTTTGACACGTTCTGGCCCTCCTGACCAAAGAAACTTAAATACTTTTTTCTCATAAGTCTGAAAAAACTCAGCATCTGGAGAGGGCAGTGACATGAATAAATATGTAAACTGCGTTCTTTACGGTTAGACTTTCCCGCGGGTGGGTTGTGTTGGTCAGATTGAATGAAAATATGATACCACCATTGGGACTAACTGTTGCTGTTGCATGGGGGCTACCACTATTCATATTGTCTATGTACTGTAAAAGTACCATTGGTCAAATTATGTAAATAACATTCCAATCTCAAGTGATATGTCACTCCAGAAATAAATCTTTAATGAATGTCATCAAGAACACACACCAAGGAGATTTAGCAGCTGCATCAGGGTAATACATTGAAATAGGAAGATATCAGTACTGAATATATCATGTGACAGAATAACTGCATGGGTCATCTGAGAAAAAAAAGTAGCAAAAAGTTGTCTCAACAACTTCAAGGTACTGTGGTTGGTTATGTACTTAAGAAATCAAAAATAAGTAATGTTCATCCATGTCCAAACTTAAAAATTCAGAAAATGGAATTTCAGACTTTTGCATGGTGCACAACCAACACGGTAACAGGGTTCGGGCTATTGGCGTGATCTACCTGTTTCAGATGTAATTGCTAACTTGATACTTGATAAGGTCTCCTCATCGTTGTTGCGAGTCGCCTGCGTCAAGGATCCTTCGTCTCTCAAGACATATTGCCTCCATATTGTTCAGCCTCTTCAAAGAATGGTGGGTTTTAGACAACTTATTTCGGGATAGGTATAGACCCATCCGAAGGACACTCAACCGGTGACTTTGTCAGAACTCACATCTGCAATGTTGAAACGTGTTACGTTTTCCTGTCCTACAGTTGGGTGGAGTCACATGTTTTCCTGATATATAAGATTCGTCACAGATGTACATGAAATAAGCATCAACCAGCACAATTACCGCAGGGCTCTACACCTTGAGAAAGTTTCATCTAGTACTGTTGTCATTAAGCGATCTCATCATACGTCGTGATTGATCTTCGTACTCAATGGCTCTCCTCCGGTCACCTGCTTTTCTCCATGCTAATGCGATGTTGTGGAGCAACTGTGCAACATCTGGATGTGCCGTATTGTCTCCATAGATTATTTTCATTAGCATTAGTGAATGTTCGAAGTAGCGTAATGCTTTCTCCTGGTTGCCTAGAATACTCCAAGATGACCCAAGGTTGGTAAGTAATGAGGAAAAAACTGGATGTGCCGTGTTGTCAGCATGGATGGTTTTATACATCTTAAGTGACAGTTTGAAGAAACTTATTGCTTTCTTTTCATCGCAAAGTTTACTCCATGACACACCCATGCCATGAAGTGACATTGCGATATCCGGATGCGCTGTACCGTCGCCATAAATTGTTTTGCTCATCGTTAGGGACTGTTGGTAGTAGCTGACTGCTTTCTTATGATCTCCTAGTTCACGACAAGATGATCCCAGATTGAGAAGCGTCCGAGCTATCTTCGGATGTGCCGTGTCGTCTCCATGTATACTTTCCATCATTGTTAGTGACTGTTGGTAAAAGCTGATTGCTTTCTTCTGATGGCCAAGGTTACCCAAACATGCTCCCAGATTGTGAAGTGACGCGGCAATATCCTTATGAGCCACGTTGTCTCCATAGATAATTTTCCTCATATTCAATGACTGTTCGTAGTAGCTAATTGCTTTCTTCTCGTTTCCGAGTTTACCCCAAGATAAGCCGATGCTGAAAAGGGCCTTGGCAATGTCCGGATGAGCCGTGCCGTCTTTATAGATAGCTTTGTTCATCACTAATGACCGTTCGTAGTAACCAATTGCACTCTTCTCATCGCCGGCTTTTCCGTAAGATAGCCCAAGAGCATATAGCAACATGGCAATCTTCGGATGTGACGTATCTTCTCCATAGATTGTTCTGTACATCGTTAATGACTGTTTGTGGTAGCTGATTGATTTCTCCTGATTGCCCTGTTTACTCCAAGAAACCCCCAGGTTGTAAAATGACCCAGCAATATCCGGATGTGCCGTGTTGTCCCCGTAGACTAATTTTCGCATCGCTAGTGACTGACTTTTATAGCGAATTGCTTTCATATGATTACCGGCTTCACTCCAATAACACCCTAATTTTTCCAGTGAGGTCGCAATATCCGGATGAGCGGTGTTGTATCCATAGATCGTTCTCCTCATTTTTAGTGACTGTTCATAGTAGCTGATCGCTTTCTCCTTATCGCCGAATTCTTTCCACGATGTACCCAGGCTGTCAAGTGTATTAGCAATGTCCGGATGAGCTTTTCCGTGTCCGTAGATTGTTTTCATAATCATCAGTGACTTTTCTAAGTATCGTATTGCTTCATTCTGATTGCCCAATCTATTCAAACTTGATCCCAGGCTGTGTAATGACAAGGCGATGCCCGGATGTGCCGTATTATCTCCATATATAGTTTTCCTCATCGCCAGAGACTGTTCGTAGTAGCCAATTGCTTTATTATGATAGCCAAGATCATTCCAATATGATCCCAGATTGTGAAGTAAGTTGGCAATGTCCGGATGTGTAAATTAATTTAAAAGTGCATAACCAATGGGTCCCCACTTTAACAAGGGTTTTTCGGTTTTGAGCAATGATGTACTCTACTTTGTAGTAATAATGTACATAGGCTAAAAAGCCAACTATTGTAGGAATTTTGAAATGTCTAGAAATGTCTACATTTTAGCAATGCAATTAATAACAATGTGTTCAGAATGATAGGATAGCCTAAAGAACCAAATAAAATAATTCTACTTGTAAATCTAAATACAATATCCATATGCTTCCTGATCCAGTTTTCTACATGCCCCCAAAATTTCACAAGAAAAGAACATTTACTAAAAATGTGGACGGGAGTTTCCTCCTCAGTCTTACAATAAGAACAAAGTGTATTTTCTGACAATTTCCATTTATAAAGCTTATTCTTAAGAGCAAGAAAATTATGCAACAATTTAAATTGAAAGGATCTTAAATAGGAGTCGATGGTTGTTTTGTAGGTCAAACTATATACTGTAAATGCAAAAATGTTCGCGGTGGATTAATGTTCGCGGTTTTCGCGTCGACCACTTTACCGCGAAATTAAATCCACCGCGAACATTTTTCTATTAAGGTATTAGATTGCAGTAGATGGTGTTACCGCGAAATTAAATCCACCGCGAAAAGTCATTTTTCCCGCTACCGCGAAATTAAATCCCCGCGAACTTAAATGCATTTACAGTACTACATCCCATTGTATCTGGTCATTAAACAATTCCATCCAATATTCCTGGGTTTTACAATGGAAATCAACACATTTCCTTTCAACTAAGTAAAAACGGTACAGTTCCTTGTTTATCTTAAGTCCTTTTACCCACTTGGAAAATTTTGTAACAGGCATAATAGCTGTTTCACATAAGGGAATACCTTGAATACTTTGTTTCCATTTAAAGGGGATACTAGATAACAATTGTAAGAATTTAAACTCATCACAAATTCTTCCATATTTACCAATAAATGATCTGTATGTCATAAAGTATCCATCAGTGTTCAATAAATCATAAACAAACAAAATTCCTCTTTGGCTATAGGCTTCCCAGAAAAAAGGTAGTCTATCAATAAGTATATTGGAATTGAACCAGAGAAAATGTCTCAAGAATTCAGATATATTATCAGGAGGTTTTTTCTGGGCCTTCAGCCAGGCTAACATCACCTCTTCAAAAAATGAACTTAAATGTGAATGTTTAGAAACAACATTGTGAAAATGTGCTTCGGTAAGTTGTAAGAATGGAAAAATATCATAGTTAAAGTGTATATAATGATTTAACATCTTCCTACAAAACCAGCTTTTGTTCAAATACATTCTAGATACCCATGCTGCCTTAAGTGCAGCATTAAAGGCTTCTAAATTGATCAGTTTTAATCCACCGTATTCATACATATTATATACTATATTCCTTTTGACACGTTCTGGCCCTCCTGACCAAAGAAACTTAAATACTTTTTTCTCATAAGTCTGAAAAAACTCAGCATCTGGAGAGGGCAGTGACATGAATAAATATGTAAACTGCGTTCTTTACGGTTAGACTTTCCCGCGGGTGGGTTGTGTTGGTCAGATTGAATGAAAATATGATACCACCATTGGGACTAACTGTTGCTGTTGCATGGGGGCTACCACTATTCATATTGTCTATGTACTGTAAAAGTACCATTGGTCAAATTATGTAAATAACATTCCAATCTCAAGTGATATGTCACTCCAGAAATAAATCTTTAATGAATGTCATCAAGAACACACACCAAGGAGATTTAGCAGCTGCATCAGGGTAATACATTGAAATAGGAAGATATCAGTACTGAATATATCATGTGACAGAATAACTGCATGGGTCATCTGAGAAAAAAAAGTAGCAAAAAGTTGTCTCAACAACTTCAAGGTACTGTGGTTGGTTATGTACTTAAGAAATCAAAAATAAGTAATGTTCATCCATGTCCAAACTTAAAAATTCAGAAAATGGAATTTCAGACTTTTGCATGGTGCACAACCAACACGGTAACAGGGTTCGGGCTATTGGCGTGATCTACCTGTTTCAGATGTAATTGCTAACTTGATACTTGATAAGGTCTCCTCATCGTTGTTGCGAGTCGCCTGCGTCAAGGATCCTTCGTCTCTCAAGACATATTGCCTCCATATTGTTCAGCCTCTTCAAAGAATGGTGGGTTTTAGACAACTTATTTCGGGATAGGTATAGACCCATCCGAAGGACACTCAACCGGTGACTTTGTCAGAACTCACATCTGCAATGTTGAAACGTGTTACGTTTTCCTGTCCTACAGTTGGGTGGAGTCACATGTTTTCCTGATATATAAGATTCGTCACAGATGTACATGAAATAAGCATCAACCAGCACAATTACCGCAGGGCTCTACACCTTGAGAAAGTTTCATCTAGTACTGTTGTCATTAAGCGATCTCATCATACGTCGTGATTGATCTTCGTACTCAATGGCTCTCCTCCGGTCACCTGCTTTTCTCCATGCTAATGCGATGTTGTGGAGCAACTGTGCAACATCTGGATGTGCCGTATTGTCTCCATAGATTATTTTCATTAGCATTAGTGAATGTTCGAAGTAGCGTAATGCTTTCTCCTGGTTGCCTAGAATACTCCAAGATGACCCAAGGTTGGTAAGTAATGAGGAAAAAACTGGATGTGCCGTGTTGTCAGCATGGATGGTTTTATACATCTTAAGTGACAGTTTGAAGAAACTTATTGCTTTCTTTTCATCGCAAAGTTTACTCCATGACACACCCATGCCATGAAGTGACATTGCGATATCCGGATGCGCTGTACCGTCGCCATAAATTGTTTTGCTCATCGTTAGGGACTGTTGGTAGTAGCTGACTGCTTTCTTATGATCTCCTAGTTCACGACAAGATGATCCCAGATTGAGAAGCGTCCGAGCTATCTTCGGATGTGCCGTGTCGTCTCCATGTATACTTTCCATCATTGTTAGTGACTGTTGGTAAAAGCTGATTGCTTTCTTCTGATGGCCAAGGTTACCCAAACATGCTCCCAGATTGTGAAGTGACGCGGCAATATCCTTATGAGCCACGTTGTCTCCATAGATAATTTTCCTCATATTCAATGACTGTTCGTAGTAGCTAATTGCTTTCTTCTCGTTTCCGAGTTTACCCCAAGATAAGCCGATGCTGAAAAGGGCCTTGGCAATGTCCGGATGAGCCGTGCCGTCTTTATAGATAGCTTTGTTCATCACTAATGACCGTTCGTAGTAACCAATTGCACTCTTCTCATCGCCGGCTTTTCCGTAAGATAGCCCAAGAGCATATAGCAACATGGCAATCTTCGGATGTGACGTATCTTCTCCATAGATTGTTCTGTACATCGTTAATGACTGTTTGTGGTAGCTGATTGATTTCTCCTGATTGCCCTGTTTACTCCAAGAAACCCCCAGGTTGTAAAATGACCCAGCAATATCCGGATGTGCCGTGTTGTCCCCGTAGACTAATTTTCGCATCGCTAGTGACTGACTTTTATAGCGAATTGCTTTCATATGATTACCGGCTTCACTCCAATAACACCCTAATTTTTCCAGTGAGGTCGCAATATCCGGATGAGCGGTGTTGTATCCATAGATCGTTCTCCTCATTTTTAGTGACTGTTCATAGTAGCTGATCGCTTTCTCCTTATCGCCGAATTCTTTCCACGATGTACCCAGGCTGTCAAGTGTATTAGCAATGTCCGGATGAGCTTTTCCGTGTCCGTAGATTGTTTTCATAATCATCAGTGACTTTTCTAAGTATCGTATTGCTTCATTCTGATTGCCCAATCTATTCAAACTTGATCCCAGGCTGTGTAATGACAAGGCGATGCCCGGATGTGCCGTATTATCTCCATATATAGTTTTCCTCATCGCCAGAGACTGTTCGTAGTAGCCAATTGCTTTATTATGATAGCCAAGATCATTCCAATATGATCCCAGATTGTGAAGTAAGTTGGCAATGTCCGGATGTGCCGCGTTGTTGCCATAAATCATATAATTCATATTTAGCGACTGTTCGTAGTAGTTAACTTCTTTTTCTTTGGCCCCAAGTATACCCCAAGATGAGCCAAGGTTCAGAAGTACATTGGAAATGTCGGGATGTGCCGTGTTCTCTCCATATATGAGATAGCTCATATTAAGTGACTGTTCGAAAAGGCATTTTGCCTTCTTCTCATCGCCGAGTTTACTCCAAGACAATCCCAGGTTATTCAGACATGATGTGATATCCGGGTGTGCCGTATTGTGTCCATATATTGTTTTCATTAGCGTTACTGACTGTTCGAAGTAACTAATTGCCTTCTTCTGGTCACCGAGATTATGCCAAGAAGATCCTAGGTTCACAAGTGTCTTTGTAATGTCCGGATTTGCCATGTTGCCTCCATGGATGGCTATATCCATCTTCAATGATTCTTCAAGGTAGTTAATAGCTTTCTTCTCATTACCAAGTTTACTCCAAGATACTCCCAGATTGTTGAGTGACGAAGCGATGTCCGAATGCGGCGTGTCCTTTCCATGGATGGTTTCATACATCGTTAATGACTGCATGTAGTAACTAATTGCTTTCTCCTGATCGCCAAGTTTATTCCAAGACGACCCCAGGTTAACAAGTGACTTAGCAATGTCTGGATGTGCTTTTTGGTCTCCATAAATGGTTTTAGTGATCTGTAGTGTCTGTTCAAAGTAGAGTTTGGCTTTTGTGATATTATTGTGTGACAGCCAATATATCCCAAGCTCTCCAAGCATTTGATATCGTTTCACATTGTCGTTTCTGGCATCGTTCAATGCTGCTTGCAGATGGTGTAAACATTTATCTGACAAAAGCAGATGTTTAGCTATTTGGCTCCTACATTCATCGGATGCATCAAAAAATGGCGTTTTCAATATTACGCTTATTGGTTGGACCTGTAAAGAATCTTTGACAATATCTGGTAAACACTTCTTCAAAGGAATATTCCTGCAGTAGTACCGGAAAAGTACTTTAGTATCTTGAATTTGAAATACTGACATGGCACTTTCAGAATCTTCCCGTATTGTGGCAAGAGCAGACAGGTTGTCTTCTTGCCCTCCGTTAGCAATGTATGTTCTCAACCGGAGCTCTGCCGATATACTGGTCAGTACCTTTAGGTGGTTGGTATTTTCTTCCGGGATCCGTCCTGTTTCCTTCAGTCTATCTATTAAATCCCACGTGGAAGCTATAGTAATCTTAAAGCAGAGAGCTAGTAAGTCGATGGCTACGCCTGGAAAACGATAGATATCTTTTTTCACATTTAGCATTTGCCCCGTGGGTCCATAGGTCATCAGCCGGTCCCCGTTACTCAGCAAGATTCGAAAAGCAGACAGGCGACACTGATAAAGTGAGAGATGTTCTGTAATGAATTCATCTAATTCGTCCATATACTCGTTCACCAGGGTCTCTTCTCCTGTAAAGAAGACAACACGTCTAAGGATGTCTGATAAGTGGTAACCTTCTGACAGGAAAACGTCTAGCTGCTGAAACTGCACCATCTTGCCAGGGGTCTGGATTAGGCTGACAGAGGGTTTTGTCTTAGTCTTGTCTCTTCCAAATGGTGTCTTACTCGCCCACGGCATGAAACCATCGAAAGCAAACCCTCGTGGTGTGACAGAGTCAAAGAACCAGTCTGCCTCTGGGTCCTCTGATTGAAAATCGTTGAGTGATGGGATGGCCATGGCTGGGAGGATGGTCTCTCCCAGGTTGATGACTTTCAGGTGGAGGTAGTGTGTGAGGTTGATGAAGTAACGCCGTGTGTCGTCATTGTCTTTGCCTTCCTCAATCAGAATGGCGAATTCTAGATCAGAGTAAGGTGTGGCCAGTTCTGTGGCCTGTGAGCCTAATCCAATGAAAGCGTACTTACATGGAGGAGCACCGAGTGTGGCAATGCATTCGTCAACAAGGTGCTGAAAGAAACCCTGTCTATCTTTAGCGATGCTCTTGAACAAAGCTTTAAGTGTTTCAGCTCGCTCTTCCTCGACTGCTCTCATCCTTGGGTCATCTTCATCATATTGGTATGGATTATGACTCTTATCAATGGCTTCTAATTGAGACCCAGCACGCATCTTCATCTCTTCTAGTTGCCTCTTGTGATCTGTTGCCGAATCAGACGAACCCGGACACGTTTCCGCATTTGCTGAGTATCGAAGAAACCATTGCTCTGTATCCTGTAAACGTGTCATAACTTTGTTTTTATTTCTATCTGTTCTAGCCATGGCAGCGTTGTACAGAGCTGCTGCCTGTGTGAATTTTCTACCTTCTTTTGTTTTTTTACCTTGTCTGACGTAGACATCACCTAGTCTGGACAGACATTCGGCCTCTTTACATCGATCGGGTTTGTTGGGATCTGCATGTAAGGAATCGAAGAAAAATTAATCACGAGAATTATAAAGATAACTGTATGTTCAGCAAAGTTGTAGCTATATGTAAAGCCATGTTTTATTTTGCTAATTAAAGACTGACGTTGATGACCCATTACGTTGGCATTTCGTAGTTCTAGTTCTGCCAATATCATGAGAAATCCCCCCTTGTTGTACTGTTAGTAGAGAAACAACATACAAAATATGGGTTAGTAGAAATACTATTAGGTCATTTGTAAAAAAAAATTAGCGTATGAAAATGAATGCATGACAACAGAGACATACTGTGAATCAGTCTAAGGGCTGAAGCAAACTTCACTTCTGCTAATTCCAAGTTCGCATCGGTCAGCGCGTGGTCCCCTGTGATGAGGTACCCATTGTAAGTCCTAGAGTGAAAAAGGTTTTAAAGGCTTTTAATCCTGTTTGATGTGTCAGTAAAATTGTATTACTAAGACCATCATCTACCGTTATCCATATTCAGACATGGCTTTTTGGGTCCATCTCTGCGGGGGGGGGGCTTTTGTGCGGTTGAAACTACTGTAACTCCTAAACGACCATAGGACGACCAAATTTTTAGACAATGATGTAAAAAGCTCAACATGTAATTTGACGCCATTATAACGTATTATAACGTCATTATGACGTCAAACACGTGACTGTATCTGCTGGAACCATGAAAAAGGGTATTCCAAGAAACATTCGATGTATGCAAAAAATGTCAAAGCAGGTGTAGATAACAGAATAATGGCTGATACGACTTCTGTTGTCAATAGCAACGTCAACGACATCTTAATGACGACAAAATATGACGTCATACACATTTAAGCTACCAGTTGGGGTCCGCCATCTTGGGTCCGGTTTGTTCAGTAAACAATCGCAGACAATCGAAAATAGGCTATTTTGCTGAAAAATAACAGGTAGGTACGAATTTTAAGGGATAATAAGCTAGTTATATTTGATCTGGTGATAGGGTCCGCCATATTGGATTTTGGTCGATGACATCATTATATCAGCATAATTTATGAATATCTAATTTCGAAAGACGTACTAAATTTTAAAAGATTTTATCTTCAACGTTGGTGGTCAGGCTAGAACCGGACAAAATTCATAGAAGTAAAAGAAGTAGTTTTGGGAAGTACGTAGTCCACTATTTCATTCTTTAGAAAATTCACTACACAGTATACGAAAATGAAAAAAAGAGAAAATTTTATTTCATTCCTTTGGATAACTGAGGCACTAGATTTTTTGTATGTCTTTACTTTATCCCGAATGGTTAAAATCTGATAAAGGGAAACGATTGGATCAGTCTACATTGGAATTCAGTGTAGCATAAAACATTTTCTAAACACAGGGGCGCTTTTCTCGAAAGCCTTCTAAACACTGCTTGTTGATAGAAAAAGGATAAATGAGCAACGCGTCACTGACCGACAAGTGAAAAACTCATTTGCAACCGGACCCATTCACAACAACACTAAAGAAGCTGGTTTGTTACGCCAAAAGGTGGATATACCGGCTATATCGATACAGATACAGAAACAGATACAAGTAGAAACCTGTAGTCAGGAGCAAGGTGGTTGGGTTTCTGGCTAGCGATGAAATCACTCGGTGACCTGAGGAATGATAGTTATTTTTAGATTCTATAGCACTACCAAAATATACGTTACTTTAAACTTTCCTTCCGATCCATCGAATTTCGCATCTGTTGAAGCAAAGGAAACATATTACATAACTACATTAGACATTAAGTTTTTGTGTGACTATCATTATGTCAAATTTTAGGAATCCTACCAAACCGTCCTGGAGGTCTGTGACAGTTTGTCTGAAGAAATTTGTAGTTCTACTGGATTTTACAATAATAATTACCTCCATGAAGTGTCATGGAGGTTATATTTTACCCCGCGTTTGTCTGTGTGTGTGTGTGTGTGTGTGTGTGTGTGTAAACAAAATAACTCATGAACGGTTGGGTGGATTGGTTTCATACTTGGTGTGTTGGTAGTGCGTGATGAAATCTGGAAATGATTAGATTTTGGGCCCCCTAGCGGCTCCCCTTGGTACTGCAGTACAACTTCCGGTTTTAATATCTCGGTGTTCTGAACATGCTATGGTCACGATTTTTTAGTATTAGATAGCTCTTGTGGTCAGAAAGAAGTGACATAAGTTTGGGCCCCCTAGCGTCTAGTTTTGGGATAGCAGGGGCATTTTTGTCAAAAACTTCTGAAGAGGATAACTCAAGAAGGGAACAACGGATTCTCATGATTTTTGGTATGTAGGTACCTTAGACAAAGTTGTACAAGATAAGATACTAATTATGCAAAATATGAGTACATTTGCATAATTAATGAGAATATTCTATCATAGCAGTTTTTTCAATGTGTCTCTTGTTCCAGACATGCTATGGTCTTGACATTTAGGTGGTAGATAGCTTTTTGTGCCATAACAAAGTGGAGCAAGTTTCAGCCCCCTAACATTTAATTGTGGAACTGCAGGGGGTTTTTGTCAAGACACTCCAAAGAGGATAACTGCAGAAAGGAACGACGGATTGTCTGCATTTTAGGCTTGCAGGTAGCTTAGGCAAAGATTTGCATAATGATATACATGTTATGCAAATGAGGACTTAATTTGCATAATTAATGAGGAAAGTGTATAATTCCACTGTTTTCAATAACTGGACCTCAATACATGTAACACATGTTAATTATGATAGGTGGAATATAAGCAGATACCAAATATGGTAATGAGGAACTTATTTGCATAATTTATGTAAAAATTGCAAACCCGCTTTATGATTGATGATGGGAATTTTATAATTGTGACATGTGTACGTTAGTCAATGATGAACAACACCATGCATAAATTATGTTAATGTGTTAGTCAATTGCATGAAATTTACGAAAGCTCTAAATTTTCATGGAGGTATGAGGTCGCCGAACTCTAGTTTCTTTTATAGAATTTACATCCTCATCTGATGTTCGAAAGAAGTTAGTTTCATGGACTACGTTACTTGTCCCCCAAATCATATATGAGTACTCATCCTTTCAAATAGTTTGGTTAACACAAAACTAGTCTTTCACTACCAATATAGATATTATAACTGCTGTGCGTACATGAACTGTTGACACTTGGCGTCGCCGATGAAGCCAGTGGTTGCTGACTTGTTACGTCCGTTGCATGACATGTTGCGTTTTTGCCGTCGTCTGTGCCTTAGACCCTTCAGTTTATAAACGGAATAGAAAGAATCTTGTTATGTGAGCATAAGGTGTTTGTTTCTTTATTGCTAATAAATAATAAAAATAAATTGTTACATTCAACGTAGATGACCAGCATACCTAGTTTTGATGATGTTTTAATGATCATTGAAGCAATATATTCCACCAGACCCTGGGTCTGGTGGAAAATATTGCTTCAATGAACATTAAAAGGTAAAGGTAGTCCCGTACACCTTTTTGAGGCCGTAAGGCCTCTTAGGTATTGGAAGGCGAAGCCTTTCACTGCCTTTTACCTCCCCAACCCAAAAGTCAGGTACCCATTTTTACACCTTTGTGGAGTGAGGAAAGTCTTGTATAGTGCATTTTCTAAGACCCCCTTTCCACTAGACGGCGATTGCGCTTCGCTCTCACTGCGAACTAAATAGGATATGTGTAACCTTCGCTTTCACGCTGCGTATATAATACAAAACGTAAATGTGTGACTGATAAGACAACAATATACACAAGGTGTAAAAAGATCCGCTTCTTTTCTATACAAGTCGTTGAGTGATCTGTCAAATTTTAGATCGCAGAGAGAGCGCAGCGAGAGCGCCGTCCTAGTGGAAAGGATATTTAACCCTATTCAGACGGGGGGGGGGGGGGCTTTTGAGGCCTAAGCCAACTTTGATGTCCTATTACGTCAGAACGCCTTACGCTAAAGCCACCAAATTTAGTGAGTTTTCATAAAATATTGTTGGCAACAATTTTACGAAGTTTGACAAATTTTCCATTTTTTCTTGTTGCCATGGTAACCGTTTGTTGACAGGCAGTTTTGCAAAAAATCACTATTTTTGCTTCTAACAACGTATTTTTCACATTTATTTGCTATATTACTGCTATTTTGTTACATAAATAAAATCTTATATTATTTAGCATATCTTTCATAATTATATATGCATACATTATGCTAATTTGATGACGTCATCGGCCCAAAATCTAAGATGGCGGACCGTATGGCCAGATCAAGAATAACAAGCTAATTATCCCTTCAAATTTGTAACTACCTGGTATTTTTTCATCATAAACCATCTAAATGAATGAATTTAGTCTATTTCCATTACCTTTTGTGATTATTTGTTGCAAAAAAAATTGAAGGTGGTGGATATAATATGGCGGAGCCTAACTCGTATCTTAGATGTGCATGACGTCTTTTTATGACATCATTTTGACGTCATAGATGTTGCTATTGGCAATACAAGTAGTAATAAACATTATCATTCTGTTATCTGCACTTTGTGTTACATTTTTGTAGTTTAAATAGAAGTTTTCTGAGAATACCTTTTTCATGGGTCCGGCCAATATAATCAGATTGATGACGTCATAATTACGTCATCTTACGTCAACGTAACGTCAAATACTTGTCAGATATTATGTCGATATCATGTCCTGAAAATTTGGTGGCCCTACGTTACGTCGTTCAAGAGTTATAGGCCTCAAGAGTTATAGGCCTTTTCTGGTGCTCCTAAGTTTTCGGGGTTACAACGTCTGTTGTTCGGTGGAAGAGATGATCACGTTATATAATTTATGCAAATTATAACCTTATTTGCATGATTGATGACAAACACAATAAATACAGCAGTTGTAAAAGAATCATTTGGCGAAGGTATGGGGTTGTGGAATTCTAGTTGTTGAATGTGATATCAAGGACACTCGCCAGTCGCCACACACAGGAGACCTTGACAGCAGTGCCCTACAAATATTCATCTGTGAAACATCCTTTTTAGATACAGCCAGACCATATAAATTTAGATAAAGGCGTATACTAAAACACACCAAAAACACCAAATGTACAATTAAATACATATAAACCATAACAACATCGCCATGGCAATGCATTTTTATTGCCATACTTTTTAAACCTCAAGTACATCATTGTTTGTAGACGTACATGTCGTATTTGTGTATGGGCCATGGTGCCTGAAATAAACAAATACTGTAATAATTATAGTATCCGCTTCACGAAAACGTACCTTATATGTGGTCCTTCGCATGTCTTCTCTGATTTTTGCCGTGTGCAGTAAGCGGTGATTGAGTACCACTGTTCCATGTACCCACTCACACCGCGCCAGTGCAGTATTGTACAGAGCAGTGGCCTTGGTTAGGAATGTTGTGTCGCCAGTTTCTGTTCCTCTTTTCAGGTACACGTCACCAAGACTTTTTGTTGCTTCCGTCTCTAGCATATTGTCCTTGTTTACGATACCTTCTATCATTAACTTAGTGTATTCGGTCAAAACATAATCCCTGTTGTGACTGACATCCACCTTTTGGTCCAGGTGTAAGAACTTAACTACCATCTTTGCAAATGAATCCGTTTTCTTGTCGTTACTAGTATAGGGCCCATGAACCTTTTTGGCTGCACGTAGTCGCAGCGTCTTTGCATACAACTTACGATAATTGAGACTTTCTCCGATCTCCGCGTCCTCGCACCGGAGCAGCGCAGTTGTGTACAGCATTATTGCCCTGTAAAACATTCCTTGGTGTTTCTCAAGCTTGCCCTTTTCCAAATTCACGTCTCCCAGAGTTTTGAGCAACTCCACTTCCATCAACCTGTCCATGTTCGCCATGGCGTCCGACAGGGCACGGAGGTAGTTTTTACCGGTAAGCACTAACCCGAGTCTCTTGTTCTTAGTGTCCTCATTGCGAAGTTTCTCGCATACCCTCAACATGTTGTACACTTGACAACGTTACTTGTAATGTAACAGATAAAATAAGTTGTACGTATGGGTGACAGACGCCATTAGTTCTGGACAGCCCATTTCTGTGGGATTGTTTTCACTTCCGGGAGCGCGTCATTTCTTTGTAGTATACAATAAGCAGTATGTGTTTCGGGTGGGTCTCGTCGGGGTAGAGTAATGCTTACTAATGTTGAATGTACAATTTTGTTTGTCTATATTGCCTGCAAGAGTACTTAGTACTTCCCTTGTATTTGGGTAATATTGTGTATCTAGATTTCTAAAACATATAATTTTAAACTTTGCTCTTCAAGTATCAATATTGTTTTTATTTCTATGTAACGTTATAATTAATCTTACAAGTTACTTACGAGGAGTTTATCGCTGGGTTTCCATTGGTAGCTCCTCCCCACAATAAGGTTAATACAGAATGGCGTGCTTTATAGGTCCTACAAGTTCTCGCTGGAATTGGTGGATGGGGGTGACGTGAAAGAGGAACACCGATAGACATGGTTTATACAATACATGGCCTCATCCGGCCCATGAATGATTATTCATGTTTACTTAGTATTCTGGTCGAGGTAACATCAATGGAAAGAGGGTGAGGACCATGCACCTGATAAATCAGAAGATGCTATTAACTTGCATTGGTTGCAACAAAATATGTTTTTCTGATATATAAAGCCGCTTGAATATTGGTTATGCAAATACCAGATGTCCTTTGAGCATGATCATGCAGCTGCAGGGGCATTGTATTTAAGACTTTGAAACAGGACAAGAAGAGATTGATAGCTTGTAATTATTTCTATGAGTATAGTAGATAACATTAATCAACACAAACACGAAATGTATGTTAAGTATGAACAGAACCCTTTGAATTGCATGAAAACATTTCAATTTTATTCAATGACAGACACTTTATATCCATTACATATGTAACTTGGTTCCAGTAGAACACAGATATTAATCATGCAAATAATTATTAATTTGCATAATTAATGCAACAAGAATATTAGTTCCTAGTACAACACGTAAGTTGGGAAAAGGTGCATTTTATCAGATATAGATTTTGTAGCATTTGACATGATTTGTATGATGAATGAGTAAAGTAGGAGGGAAAGAACTTTGATACTTGCAATCTAGGTAATTTGAAAGAATGACTTGATTTTTTCGTAGAAATCATGGCAATAAGAACCTTCGTCGTATAATTGCGCTTCTTTATAATTATAACGTTAGGGGCTGGACGCTTGTCGCCTTCTTCGGCTATTCAGGTCGGTTGCCTGTCAAACCAACTGGAGCCTAACCCCTGCTTGAAGGGTAACGTTGTTACCTCCATGAAATGTCATGGAGGTTATATTTTTCCCTGCGTTTGTCTGTCTGTGTGTCTGTGTGTGTAACAAAATAACTCATGAACGGTTGGGTGGATTGGTTTCATACTGGTTTGTTGGTAGTGTGTGACAAAAGCTAGAAATGATTAGATTTTGGGCCCCCTAGCGGCTCACCTTGGTACTGCAGCGCAACTTCCGGTTTTGCTATTTCGGTGTTCTGAACATGCTATGGTTACGATTTTTGAGTGTTAGATAGCTCTTGTGCTCAGGAAGAAATGACATAAGTTTGGGCCCCCTAGCGTCTAGTTTTGGGATAGCAGGGGCATTTTTGTCAAAAACTTCTGAAGAGGATAACTCAAGAAGGGAACAACGGATTTTCATCATTTTTGGTATGTAGGTACCTTAGACAATGTTTTACAAGATAAGGTACTAATTATGCAAAATATGAGTACATTTGCATAATTAATGAAAATGTTCTATCATAGCAGTTTTTTCAATGTATCTCTTGTTCCAGACAGGCTATGGTCTTGACGTTTAGATAGATAGCTGGTAGATAGCTTTTAGTGCCATAAACAAGTGGGGCAAGTTTCAGCCCCCTAACATTTAATTGTGGAACTGCAGTGGTGTTTTTGTCAAGACACTCCAAAGAGGATAACTGCAGAAAAGAACGACGGATTGCTTGCATTTTAGGCAGGCAGGTAGCTTAGGCAAAGATGTTCATAATGATATACATGTTATGCAAATGAGGACTTGATTTGCATAATTAATGAGGAAATTGTATTGTTCCATTGTTTCCAATAATTGGACCTAAATACATGTAACACATGTTAATTATGATAGGTGGAATATAAGCAGATACCAAATATGGTAATGAGGAACATATTTGCATAATTTATGTAAAAATTGCAAAACCACTTCATGATTAATAATGGAAATTTTATAATTGTGACATGTGTACGTTAGTCAATGATTAACAACACCATGCATAGATTATGTTAATGCGTTATTCAATAGCATGAAATTTACAAAAGCTCTAAATTTTCATGGAGGTATGAGGTCGCCGAACTCTAGTTAATTGAATGTGAAAAAAATAACGGATCATATGCCACGTTTAATTGGTTGTACATGTGCGGATGTAATGGGCTTTGAAGTGATTGTTTTTGCACGTCTTAACCATGCATGTATATCATAGGAAAGTGCATTTCCCAGTGTCTCCCCTTTTAAACTTTGGGTGCACTTTGGTTAGCAGCCGATAGGTGTCGCTGTCTAATGACTATGCAATGGCGGCCTAAACAAAAATGGCCGACGTTTGAAATTCTGCACGACAGGACCAAAAGTTTCACTGACTGACGTTGAGAATGAAATTGTTAAAGCCAAGCTGGGTAACTCACGATGGTAAGTCCGTACTCAAAAGTCATTCCGTGTTGCACAACTCATTTAGTAGATGCCCTGGAAAATATAACGGCAGAAAAACGTGGAGGGTGTCGGCAAAAATAACGTGGCCGGTTTCACGTGTTGATTTTTTGTTACACATTTTCTTCCAATACTGTGTGTTTCAATACTTTCCAAAACGTCGTTGTTAACCATGTCGACTAGAGTAGCATGTATGAAGACTATACATGGAATGTTGAAAAGTTAACGTTATATTATAAGCATCGCCATGATGGGAATTCGAAGGGAAAATACCGTTTTTCAAACAATAATAATAATGCCCCCCTCCCCATTTGTTTACAGTTAATGTCGAGATATAAAAAAACCGAAGCTCCACAGCTGTACTGCTAGGAGATCCCAAATCTAATCATATTGAGGTCTCATCAAGATCTAGTACCCATATACAAAATAGCAAACGCAAAACTACCGAAGTCACGGGTTCCTCTCTCAGCACTCGGTGTCTAGTGCGGAAGGGGCCTTCCGCACTAGAAGTCTAGTGCCGAAGTTACGTCCGCACTAGGTGTCCAGTGGTGAGTCGACTTCAGCACTGAAAACCCCGATTCACCACTAGAAACCGAGTGCTGAGACTACCTTCCGCACTAGAAAACGAGTGACGACAAATATTCCGCACTAGAAAACGAGTGACGACAAACATTCCGCTCTAGAAAACGAGTGACGACAAATATTCCGCACAGGAAAACCAGTGACGACAAATATTCCGCACTTGAAACTGAGTGCTGACAGCCAGCCTCCGTTACGTTATTTACAGTTCCGGGCAGTTAAAGGTGGTACACATATATAAAAGAAGTGTAACAAAACGTTCACCTTGAGCCTGAGAAAGCTGCGTATGGGAGGAAATATCCGTGTCGGGTTTTCAAAGAACAGTACATCAATTATCTTTCTTATTTAGACATTAATTTCTTTCGTGGGATGGGGTTTTGTGCGCGTGAAAAAGTTGCGCGTGAAAACTTGCGCGTGAAAAATCTGCGCGTGAAAATATGCAAATAAGCTGATTCCCAAGGGATTCAAAAAGTTTTTGCAGTTTTATACTTAAAAGCTCAAACAAGATGGCGCAAAATGGAATCAAGTATCATATTGCTGCATTCTAGAGTACAAAATCTCAATCTGAGTGCTTTTCAAGTGATTTTTCAATGTTAAGTTTTTACGCGCAAAAAAGTTTGAAATTTGCGCGTGAAACAATCTGCTTCAAAAAAGATGAAATTTAGCTTCTAGAATTTAGAAAAGCCTCAAATTGTTACATTATACAATATAAAACATCATATGTGTAATCTTTCCATGTATTTCTGTCCAATTTACTTGATTTTTAAATTTTCAAAATATGCAAATTAACCTATTCCCAAGGGATCTAAAAATCAGTTTTTTTCAAACCAAAAATTTAGGTAACAGATGGTAAATCATATCATAGGTTCACATTTTTATGCCTTAGAATTCCTTGCTGCACATTTTCTGACATATTTCAGGAACTTTGTTTTTTCACGCGCAGATTTTTCACGCGCACGCGCAAATTCTTCACGCGCAGAAAACCCGTTCCCTCTTTCGTGACCAAAGTAGAACTGTCTAAACTGTCTGTATCCACCACGCAATGATGCATGCGAACGATTGATTGAAAGTAGTCTGCAACTCAAACACGACAAAGGGAGCTGTAACGTTAATGTATTGTATTAGCATTTTATCTTCGTGAAATTTAGAAAAAGGGAATGAAGCTGACACACTGTTGACATGAGGTCATCATATACATAACACTATATACATGTAGGATGTAGCGTATGATACACACATGCTGTTTGAGTTCCGACAGAGACAAGACTAAGCCAAAATTGATTTAAAATACTGAGTTTACAAGTGACCGTCCGAAGGTGAGTAGGCGCTGCTGCATGTCAACTATGTTTTTGAGTAACGATTTGGACGCGAGCACTGGAAACCCAGTGCTGACGGTCTTAAAATGATAGTAGCACTCGGCCTCTAGTGCCGAAAAGTCACCGAGCACTAGAAATCCCAGTGCGGAACCCGTGACTTAGGTAGATCGGCACTCGGTTATCCAGTGCTCAATGACCTCCGCACTGGGTAACCAGTGCTGAACGACCTTTGAACCACCCTTCCGCACTAGAAACCGAGTGCTGAGCGGAGATCAGCACTAGAAACCGAGTGCTTAGCGGAGTTCGGCACTAGAAACCGAGTGCTGGGCGGAGTTCGGCACTGGAAAACGAGTGCCGAGACAAGGTGTAGCTCTGGAATTCCGGTGCTGACGGGTCTTCAGCACTCGAACAAAGCCGTTCCGCACTGGAATTCCTGTGCGGAAGTTTCTTCCGCACTGGGCCCCGAGTGCCGACGCCATTTTCTCCACGTATTCCGCACTGGGCGGCCAGTGCGGAACCCGTGACTTCGGTATACTTGCGGTTTTTGCATAGCAAACAATGAATCTTCTCGAGTTATACTGGTCTTCTACAGTGTCAGGACAATTCCCCGTTATGCATATTCCTCGTCATACCTTTTCCCCGTCTATGTGGACATTTCCCCCGTCATGTTATGTCGGTGTTAAGTATATTGCCCTTCAGTGTGGAAATTTGAACGATCTACGTTACTACATGTGATTGCACACTATAAGTATAATTGCTCTAATATCTGTGTAATGTAGTAATATTTCCCCCAATATTGACGAAATTTGCAGATTTTCAAGAGAACAGAATGCGTCGGCGAGGACTTTTTCCCCACCGTAAACACCACCAGATGGGGTCTTTGCGCTGCTTATCAATGCGACTAAAAAATCCAAACATGAATTCTTGTACACAGTGCTCGTCTTCTACAACCGTCCATACATGAACGACAAATGAAAATGTCCAGACTTTCCATGATGTACAAAATGACCAATAAACTGGTGGACGTACCAACGGATAAGTATCTAATACCAGCTCAAAAAGAACAAGAAACAGTCATGCCTTCAAATACCAGAGTTACCAACCTAGGATTGATGTGTTCAAAAATTCGTACTTTCCCAGAACTATCGTAGAGTGGAACTTGTTATCACCAAGTACAGTAGGGGCATCTTCTCTCGGTAGTTTTAAAGAACGCTTGCAGATAGATGTGCAAAAGTTAGGGGTAACGAGTCATTCGGTGTAATATAACCAGCTGCTGCCGCGCCGCGTGCCTGCGAAGCTGGTGTGTTACGCCGAACGGCGGTTATACTGGCTATATACTAGTAGATACAGATACAGATACAGAATTCAATGCTACCGAAAACATAACCTGCTTGACGAAGATGAATAAAAGACATAGTGCAGTATGATCAGCTTGGTGTTGTTGTTGCATATGATTGTCTAACCTGTATCTTAAGATTTTCTTTTATTCAAATGACAAATATGTACTTATGTTATGATTGAAGCTCACTGATGCATGACCGTGACGTTTATGTTATCTGTGTGTGTGTGTTTTAGGTAAACCCATCTTCTCCATCGACATCCACCCAGATGGGTCCAGGTTTGCCACAGGAGGGCAGGGTGAGTAACTGTGGAACAGCCTAGCCTGGGTACCATCTGGGTAGTAGTTTGCTCCTTCAGGGGATCTGTACATTAAAACCTTTTGGTGGTGACGTCAATTAATGAGCAAATTAAGGCATGGGTGTCAGGCAGGCAGTTCAGGTAGTTTGGCTCCAAGGTAGCAGAACGCAGTTTTCGGCCTATGGGGATTTCTATAGTTAAGGGCCTCAAGGTGACCGGCTTCGATGCATTAAAAAATATAGTAGGGTGCACTTTTGGAATACCAAAAACGGATATGTTTGAGTTGAAGGTACAAGCGACAAAGTATTAAAAACAAAAAAATCCTGTCGGCGTATCGTCTTCTCACGCCCTCTTTGAAATGCCCCTCTGCGAAGGTCACAGAACTGCAGCCGACTCACGCTAGAAAGGCAGTTGCGTAATGGGGCGCATTTATACACGAAATATAAAACTTTCACAATCCAAACCATGCAGTCTCAAAGTTGACACCATCTGTGACCACGTAGCACAGGTTATATCTGGCTGCCCCTCAAATAAGGCTTTTTACCTCTCCTTCAACAAGTTTATCCGTACTATTTTATGTACCCGTGTCATAGACCCCGGGGTTCGCCCATTAGTACATGTAACGTTACTGTGTTCTGCTACCTCCAAGCTGGTCAGGATGATTCAGCACCAGGCCTTGGTCTGTTTCTTGATGCACATTTCATTGGCAGCTAGTTCTAACCTTAATTCCAACTTGGACCTAACCGTGATTTAACCCTAACCACAGCCTTAATTCTTAACTGTAAGTAATCCTTGAGTAAACCATGAGTAAAGTTAATAATAAACCAATTGCTTTGACTTTGACTTTATTCAGATCCACTTTTAGCTACTACTACTACTACTACTTGTCCTTGACCTGGTGCCAAATTGTCCTGATTGGCTAGGGGTCGAACTGTCCAGGTGCCAAAATGTCCTGATACGGAGTTACAGTGCTGCACACATGTAGGCTTCATCAGAAAACCTCTATCCAAATTTACGACCTTATTTTCTCGATCAGCGTATGCAATCAAATTAAAGTACAACGTAAAATGGAGAAACCCAAATAAAGTATGCACTATTCTTGCCCACATGTTCAAAGTGATGAATTCATTTTGTAATGTAGTGTTTCTTTTCTAAATCTTTAAGTAATTCTGCTTAACTCAACTTATGTCCTTTCTTAAGTTTATGAAATTACACTTGGTGCCTTCTGAGTGGAATATGGCACCTATTGTTATTTATGTGTTGTCGTGATGTTTAGATGGGTGAAACTGTGTGGAGTATGGCATCTGTATGGAGTGAGATAGATCAGAAGTTGTTGTTGTTGACGTGTTGTTGTTTATACAGGTGAAGACTCAGGAAATGTGGCTGTATGGAATATGGCACCTGTACGAAGTGAGGTCGATAAAAAGTTGTTGTTTACATGTTGTTGTTTGTACAGGTGAAGACTCGGGAAAGGTGGCTGTATGGAATATGGCACCTGTACGGAGTGAGATAGATGAGAAGAATTCCAACATCCCCAAACTTCTATGCCAGATGGATAACCATTTGGGTGGGTACACTTGTTCTCTCTTCTTTCACACTTGACAAATCACATCTATGTATATTAACATCAATTTGGGACTTTCATGTCTATAGTTTACTGTAACAATGAGTGTGTTTGAGACATACATGTGTAAATGTATTGCAATTATGAATTTATTTGGATCCACATTTACTTGTAGCTTGATGGAACTGAGTCAACTTACACAAGTGCAGTAGATACATGATAGCTGAATGCAGAAATGCTTATTGTTACTTAGCACATGTACTGCTGTACACAATGTAGGATCCTGATGATAGAAAAATCCAGTCACCCTGTATGGAAATTCCAATAGACCAAAAACTGTGTTCTGCTACCTTCAAAGTCTAACCACCCCCCTCCCCCACCCCAGCCTGTGTGAACTGTGTCCGCTGGTCGTCAGATGGACGATACCTGGCTTCTGGTGGGGACGACAAACTCATCATGATCTGGCAAACTGGAAGGTATGTCTGACTACATACTCAGCACCTGTAGTAGACATGACTGGACTGTATAGAAGGACTTTCCAACACTGAAATCAATATAGGGACTTACCCTAAATTTTCGGTCAAACTCCGTCGACCTTCAGGGATCGAAATACTTTTTTTTTGCTACATGCAAAATTGCAAGTTGGCAAAAATTTTACGTGCATTTGAAAAAAATTACATGCAAAATACAACTAGGTGGCGATCGCGAGGAGGATCACTAGCTTGAATCAGCAAATTTTGATTACATCTAGTGAAGCTACCGGAGAAAGTTACCAACAAAAACAAGGCAGGAAAAGACAGATGTCCATATGTCATTCTGTCTAAGAGTAGGGTGTCTAATTCCTCAGTATTTTTACTATAGGCCAGGTATTTTCAACATGCAAGATTGCAAGTTCAGAATATCTTTACGTGCAAATATCAAAAATTATGTGCAAATTGCAAGTTAAGTATGTGTATTTCGAACCCTGACCTTGTTCACAGAATGACCCTCTCTATCTCCAGCAATGACGTCAGGAACACGCCACTTTTGCAGGAGGGGGTCATGAGTATCAGAAAGTCTATGTCCCCCCGTCTCTGTTGAGTTTGGGCCTGTGGGCACTGCCTCCTTCACTCCTCGCGCGAAGAAATCCTGTTCCGAGTCTAGGATTTTTTACTTTATCCAACGAAATAGAATGTCCCGGAGACTCTATGTCAATATGTTGCGCATCCCTGTATTGATTTCAGTGTTAGAAAGAAAGTTTAGCAATTTCTATAATGTATCCTACCAACACAGATGAACTTTCATGCTATGATCGGACTTTATTGTGGTTTAAAGTCAACTTTGGTTTGTTGTTTTGCCCTAGACCAGCTACTTTAAATGCATTCAAGTTCGCTGGGATTTTAATTTCGCGGTAGTACCATGCACTGTTAGTAGTCTCTTACTGCCATGGGAAAATGTTTGGTGGTGGTTTTAAGTTCGCGATAAATTTGCAATGCAAAAACCGGGAACATAAAACCATTGCGAACATTTCTGCATTTACAGTATGTCAGGGGGTCCTATACTAAAAGAAAGTGAAATAAAACACCCTCTTTTCCCTGGTTATTAAATTGTACTACGTGATACGTAGTACTACATAAACATATGTCTCATAGGCTGGACTGATCTGCACAGGGGGTGAAATCCTGCTGTCATTTCAATCTTCTGATAGTTTTTAAAATACCAGAGTTGACTTTTGAAATATCCAAACATATCCATTTCTAAAATATTGAATCTGATGTGTTTTGAAGTGATTTTATTTCATAGCATTGTGTTGTAATACAAAGCTCATTTGGTTGGCTGTCTCCTGTATGCACATAATGTTATGTATGTAAAGAAAATTCAGATATACAATCTTGTTGTTTTTTGTTCCTAAGGTACTTTGCAGGCCCATCCACTGTGTTTGGAACTGGTGGGAAGACTGTCAACATTGAACAGTGGAGATGTGTGGCCACACTACGGGCCCACACTGGAGGTATGGACATGTAGTTATCATTGAACAGTTTAGATGTGTGGCCACACTACAGGCCCACACTGGAGGTATGTACATGTAGTTATCATTGAACAGTTTAGATGTGTGGCCACACTACGGGCCCACACTGGAGGTATGGACATGTAGTTAACATTGAACAGTTTAGATGTGTGGCCACACTACGGACCCACAGTGGAGGTATGGACATGTAGTTAACATTGAACAGTTTAGATGTGTGGCCACACTACGGACCCACAGTGTAGGTATGGACATGTAGTTAACATTGAACAGTTTAGATGTGTGACCACACTACGGGCCCACACTGGAGGTATGGACATGTAGTTAACATTGAACAGTTTAGATGTGTGGCCACACTACGAACCCACAGTGGAGGTATGGACATGTAGTTAACATTGAACAGTTTAGATGTGTGGCCACACTACGGGCCCACACTGGAGGTATGGACATGTAGTTATCATTGAACAGTTTAGATGTGTGGCCACACTATGGGCCCACACTGAAGGTATGGACATGTAGTTAACATTGAACACTTTAGATGTGTGGCCACACTATGGGCCCACACTGGAGGTATGGACATGTAGTTAACATTGAACAGTTTAGATGTGTGGCCACACTACGGGCCCACACTGGAGGTATGGACATGTAGTTAACATTGAACAGTTTAGATGTGTGGCCACACTACGAACCCACAGTGGAGGTATGGACATGTAGTTAACATTGAACAGTTTAGATGTGTGGCCACACTACGAACCCACAGTGGAGGTATGGACATGTAGTTAACATTGAACAGTTTAGATGTGTGGCCACACTACGGGCCCACACTGGAGGTATGGACATGTAGTTAACATTGAACAGTTTAGATGTGTGGCCACACTACGAACCCACAGTGGAGGTATGGACATGTAGTTAACATTGAACAGTTTAGATGTGTGACCACACTACGGGCCCACACTGGAGGTATGGACATGTAGTTAACATTGAACAGTTTAGATGTGTGGCCACACTACGGGCCCATACTGGAGGTATGGACATGTAGTTAACATTGAACAGTTTAGATGTGTGGCCACACTACGGGCCCACACTGGAGGTATGGACATGTAGTTAACATTGAACAGTTTAGATGTGTGTCCACACTACGGACCCACAGTGGAGGTATGGACATGTAGTTAACATTGAACAGTTTAGATGTGTGGCCATACTACGGGCCCACACTGGAGGTGTGGACAGGTGAAAGTGCAGGTGAAAGTGAAACCCATGTGTTGTTTAATGTGTTCCTGTCCTGCCCAGATATCCTGGACCTGGCCTGGTCACCGCAGGACGCCTGGCTGGCCACCTGTAGTATCGACAACACCATCATCGTGTGGAACGCACAGAAGTTTCCAGGTTTGTCCCACATGTACAGACATACACCAGGCACATAATTATACTTAAGTCAGGGTGGTAGATTTGATGGTTGTAAACTATGAATTCAACGTCCTTTATACTTTAAAGTTAGTTAAACTTAAGTGTTTTTTATTGCAGTCTATGCAGTTGTGTTTTTGGTACAATAGAGATTTAGTGTGTGTTTATGCACTGCAGGCATTTGTGTTTGAAACAGATCTGAAGACATTAGTGTTTCTAGTTCAAGGACTTGGCAATGATGTACAAATATGTTGGTATTGATGAACAACGTTTTTGACACCCTTCAGCAGGTTGAACTGCAGTGGAAATGCTATTGTTTTATCAATATTTCTAAAGAATCTAAAAGACTTCATGAAGACCATTGGTCCCCATGTATGGTTATTAGCCAATCTAAATACCTGTTTCATTTTTCCTATCCCAGAGATCATCTCCATTCTGAAAGGCCACACAGGGCTGGTGAAGGGGGTTACCTGGGACCCTGTAGGGAAGTACCTGGCCACACAGGTGAGGTAGCATTCCTGACATTCACTACTTCTAGTGCCATTTCTGGCTAAACATCATGTCCATAGTATAGACTCTTTACTTGACTTTGCTCACTCCACCCAGGTGTAAAAATGGGTACCTTACTTTGGTTGGGGAGGTAAAAGGTGGTGGAAGGATTTTCACATGTGACATCATAATAAATACAACAGCCAGCTCTGAACCTGGTACCTTAACTCGCAAAAAGCGTTCTTTTGGGAAATAAACATTGCATAATCATCATAATGTACAATACAATTGAAAGTTTTCATAATGTTTGCTTTACTACTTCTCAAAAGAACATTTTCGTGTCACAGTACTGTTTTCAGAACTGACTGCTGTGTTTACTATGACGTCACAGAGGGAAATTAACTTGATAACCTGATTCAAGTTTCAAAAACTGGAAGTGTGATTTGTAAGATAAGGGTGTATATTTTGTACAAATGTCTTTGTTTATTTAGATAACTCTTATGATGATTGCTTGTAATCAAGGACTTGTTTCTGTAGTACCATTGGTGACGTAGCACTTATGTGAGTGCAGCATGAGTGGTGAGTTTTCTGGCTGTTTTTCTGTACAGTCCGATGACAAGAGTCTGCGAGTGTGGCGCACAGTAGACTGGCAGCAGGAGGCCATGGTCACCAAACCATTTGACGAGGTGAGTTATATAAATTATATTTATTTGCAAATCCATGCCCGTAGGCTAATTGCAATGATACAGACAGTAAAAAGTAACAAGTGTCTATTCTATATACACACACGTTAGCTATCTAAAGATGTACATGGTTCTACATTCTTTACTGGGAGGTTTGACTTCTTCTTTGGAGGCAGTGGCTGATGAAAAGTCCCACTTCTTTAATGATTAGTGGGTTCTGTGATTTTAACAGAAATATAGTTTTTTGGAGGTCTACTTATATATATATTAGGAACTTCATCTGTATGCACACCATTAGGGAACAAACGTTTTAGAAGTTTTTACAACTTCAAACTAATAGCTTTTACTGGTGCAACGACCTTGTAACTTCTAATCACTCTAATATAAGTGTTCCCTTTGCATTCAGTAGGTCGTGAGTGTGATCTCTTTCTGGGTCATACAAAAGATTTTAAGGATAGTACACTGTACATTTACAATGTTGTACTGCTTTATCTGCTCAGCTCACAGCTTTTGGCAAAGAGTATGATAGCTAAATACTCACCACTACCAGCAGACTTAGCTTCCTGCTGTTGTGATTGCACAGTTTTTTTAAGCTGCATGGCCCAAGGGCTTGGAATCACTGATGGGTGCCACCATCTGCACCACCATTTCTTGAATAAAGCTGGAGTTGCTCCATAGAAAAATTTTGAATCCCAGTACCAGTTGCCAATTATTTGGAGCCAGCACCTCAGCTTTAAGGCAGCTTGCTACCAGTTGAGCCACAGGGACATCCTTTTATCTTGATTGTAGTTCCTGATACCATGTTGTGATCTTACAGTCCTTTTCCTTCCTGCAGTGTGGAGGTACCACCCATGTGCTGAGGTTAGCGTGGTCACCTGATGGACAGTACATTGTGTCAGCTCATGCCATGAACAACTCCGGACCAACTGCACAGATCATCGAGCGACAGGGGTTCAAGACTTCCATGGACTTTGTAGGACACAGAAAGGCTATAACTGTAGTTGTAAGTCTGTCAACAATATTCATTCTTGAAATAATTGAACTGTATTTTCCAACACAAAAATTGGACTCACCCAAATTTTCGACTGAACAGCATCAGTCTTTGTCAAGGAATGAACAATCCACTTCTGTCGTGACGTCACGTTATGCAGATAGAACAGGTGACTCAGTAAGCAGTGGTTCATAGGTTGCAGGAAGTCTATGGCGCCCACCGTCTCTATTCAGGGATGGTTGTAAAGCCGATGGCTTCTATGTAACCATGTTTATTAGTTACTTTCACTGCTGTAGCTGCAATCAGTCTTTCTTGAGAAGTAAGGTTGTGTTTTGGGTTTTGCTATTGTGGAGTGTGATAACTCGAAAAGCTCTGGATACGTCTACATGGTATTTCATCAATTTAGGAGGTGTTGGGGAAACTAAGGTCAAGTTGATAATAGGCATTGGGTTGACTTCCTATGGCGATGCAGCAGAATTTGTATGTATTTTTAGTTTGTATAACGGCATAACAATTAACAGCTGTGGATGGATCTTCATGATTGCTAGATTTGTGTCAGGAAGATGAAAGTTGAGTTTAATAATGGGCCTCCTAGTGGCTTCATATAGAGAGTATGAGATCTCATGATCGTGGGCAATGTTCATAATTTTGAGTGGTGGATAACTCTTGTATGTACATGTATAAGTGTACAGTCACGCATCTTATACTCATTCAGCAATGGAATCTAGCCCTCATCGCTTTTCTTTTTGCAGAGATTTAATCCCAACATATTCCAGAAAGTAGTCAACAAGGCCAGCGGGAAGGTAAGAACATTTGTGTGAATAAGTTCATTCGAGTCCAAAACACCAGGGAAGTCACACTGGTGAAACATGCAGCTCAATTTTCAATGCTCCAAAGCAAAATTCGTCCATTTTCTTAACCTCGCTGATCTCCGTGACCACATTGTCACGATCTCTGGGTCAGCAAAATTTGGCTTTACAATTCCTGGATATCAGAAACAGCGGGAAATGTCAAAGCAGGAATCCCTGTTCCGATTTCTGAAGAGCTCTGTTCAAATTACCAATTTGGTAGGTTTGCAATTAGGTTATTCTGATATTCTGCTTTGTTCTTGGTGCACCAGTGCACTTAATCCCAAAAATGAATTTTGAGCCCTGTTATGATGCGTCATGCAGTTTTTACAACTAGAAAATACAAATTAATAACTTAAAGACAATCCTTTGTCAGTTTGTGTGAAGTGAAAAAAATATCCTAGAACTGATATGTATTCTTTGTGTTCTGTTGTATTTCAGAGCCAACAGTTCTCCTGCTGTGCTATAGGCAGTCGTGACAGGTCCCTCTCTATCTGGGTAAGCTACATAATTATGTGTGTACATTATTATAGTATTTTTATAGGTACGTGTAAATTGGTAACAAATAGACTACAACTTGAACACTTAGGAAAGCTGTAGCTCAGGGTGTTGTATTTTACCCACTCGAGAAAACAAATGTTTCAATGCACCAGAAGTTGAGAAAATTTGATGTACTTAAACCAACAAGCAACAGCAAAATGAATTCTCCTATATCCAGCATTTCTAACATCCTAATCTGGTCTTTGAATTTTCTACATAGCTTGCTCTCCTAAACTTACTGTTATGTTAAGTATTTCCAAGATTCCCCCTTGCAGACGTTCTTGAAAGCTTTTCTTTCTCTTTAATTCACACTAGAGCATTTCCAGGATGCAAACCCTCTTGTTGAAGCATTACCAGCTGTACTAAATTCACCCATAAGTATTTCTAGGATACCCCATGCAGACCCTCCTCCTCAATATTTTCTCCTGTGTGTTATGTACAGTTGACAGCCCTGAAGAGACCTCTGGTGGTGGTACACGACATGTTCCAGAACTCTGTCATGGACATCTCATGGTAAGTTCACATACAATCTGCCTACACCACTCATTTTAGATGGTTACTGGGGATTTTCCAGCACTTTTAAGTGTATACAGTCATATATATGATATTACTAACTTAAAGTTGTAAATGCCAGCTATAATGCTGCTGGGGAGCTGGGTTTGTAAGAATGTCAAGCAGGATATTGTACTGTGTACTAAATATGCATTCAAATGAATATTAATACGATATTGAGAGATATGATCTACCAAATTCAAACATACTGTGCCAAGGTTATTGTGAGCGTTGTGATTGTCAATGTTCTATGTACACCACTTTGTTGAATCTTTTGTGATCCAGCATTGTCCACCTACACTGTACATGTATGGACCACCAAGAAGTTGTGAATCTTTAAACCAAAACTGCTGACAGTTTTCTGGTAGACTAAGAAGAAAGGTGGAAGGCATTGCTTTGTTTTCGACATTAACTTTGTTCACCTACAATATGGTAGGACCCCTCTTACCTCTTCCAGGGGGAAAAGTGGTTTTGAGCTGCTGGTGTGCTCCTGGGACGGCACTGCTGCGTATGTGGAGTTCACTCCAGAGGAGCTGGGCACCCCTCTCACTCAGGATGAGATGGTAGGGTCCAGTGTTATCACGTTTTTTCATTGTTTGTGCTGTTGAAGGAATCTTTTGTTCATACATTGTATTGCAAATCTGGTAAACTGCCTTATGGACAAATACAGGTTTGTACTTAAGAGTACAAACTGTACAAATGTATATCAAGACGGATATATTTGACACACTCACACTGGGAAGGATTAGACTCATTTCAATATGTGTGGTGGGTTGGAATTCTTTTACATGGTTGAGGTGTGGCTGTCCTTGCAAACACGGGACCTCCATTTGATGTCCTATCCTAGGGACATTTCTAACTGAAGCTACTACAGTGAAAAAACTTGTGTTAAGTGCCTCTGTCAAGGGCACAACGTCAGAGCTTGTCAGGGGACTCAAACTGAGGACCTCTGGGCCAACACCCTTGCGTTATGCTGCATGACGCCACTACTTGCGTCACCCATTTTTAGTTTCAAAATTCAAAGAGATTTTGTTAATAGTTGTTGACCACTGATCGTATAGTGAAAGTGGATTTTTTAAAGATGGATGAATGGAATATCAGTTCTGTTTCTGTTAGTTTACATGATGTATATAGTTAAGCTGAGGGCTCGAAATATACATGTATGCAGGTTAGTGCAGGTAAAATTGGAGCTGTGCAGGTATTTCTGGTGTCTACCTGCACCTAACCTGCACTGGTCCATGTACTGGGTTTAATACATAAATGTCATAATATTATGATGTAGGTGTATGTGGATTGTTATTGACTGTTACCACCTATGAAGTATAAAAGAAAAAAAATACAAATGGTTCCTGAACAATTTTAGTATGATCCATACTTCCTTAATTCAGAGTGGTGCAGGTAAAATTTGTCTGGTGTGGGTAATTTTCAATGTAGTGTGCAGGTATGCAGAAAACAGTATTTCAAGCCCTGTTAATGTATAGATTTTGTCTTCCCTCAGAATTCCCTTCACCAGAGGATCTATGGGAAGAGCATGGCTATCTCCACCCAGCACACTGTTAACAACACCATCATAGAGAACCCTGCCATGCTGAAGCTCCAACAACAGCACACGGAGCACAGGGAGAAACTGGCCGCCAACAAACAAGTCAACGGGACCCCCACCAAGATCAAGAACCCCATGCTCACCAGTCCTACCGAAAAACCTGTAAGTAACTTCAGCATTTTCTAGTGTCATGGTCAGACATCAGAGTTGGGTTTCCCCATCAGAGCCTTAAGTATATGAAGCACTGAAATAAGTGCCTTGTTAAAGTACTTAATGCAACTTTCATCTCAAAATTTTTTCTCCAGCAGAAAGTCAGAACGGTCTACTTAATAACCAGGGCTCGAAATACCACCTGCATATGCAGGTTAGTGCAGGTAAAAATGGAGCTGTGCAGGTATTTCTGATGTCTACCTGCACCTAACCTTTCTCTGGTCCATGTACTGGGTTTTTATACATACATGTTTTGATGTGGACTTTTACTGGCTGCATTGACTGTTACCACCTATGAAGTATAAAAAGAAATAATGGCAATGGTTTCTGAACTGATTTTAGTATGATCAAAATTGATAAATTCTAAGTGGTGCAGGTAAAATTTGCCTGGTGCAGGTAATTTCCAATGTTACCTGTACCAGTGCAGGTATGCAGAAAAAAGTATTTCGAGCCCTGATAACAAACCAAAGAAAACAGGGTTGATCAACTTCAACTCCTAGAAAAGCTTGCCTTTGACCCCGCCTTTCTAGTGTATCCTTCCGCAGAACCCGACAACTCTATTCTGTCCTTTCGTCAACTACAATTATATTTGGGTAAACTGAAATCTGGACCAAATTAGGATATAGCTTGTAATGATGTAGTGCTCACAGAGACTTGTACTAAGTGTGTCTTGCAGTAGTTTGCTTTGCTTCATCTATTGTATATAGTAATAAATACTCTCTTCTCCAGAACCCAAAGGCACAACAGATAGAAACCAGGACTCCCGATGGCAGAAGAAGAATCACTCCTCTATGTATTGCTCCTCAAGTGGATTTTGGGTAATTATTTACCAGTTTGTTGTTGTTTTGATTTGAGCCTTAGATGGATGTTTATACCTTTAGTTTGTCAATAGCAAAAATTCATACTGGGATATTGTAAACAAGAGAAACTTTTGATTTTGATGATTTTGTTTTGAGGGCATTGAGAATTGATTTAGATGTGTTGAGAACCTTAATATGAAGTGATACATTTATGTATGTGAGTAACTGCAGTCGATGAGTGGTAAATGTCTCTTGCTTCCCTAGGGATATTCCTCGCCCCTTCATGAGTAGTTCCCTCCCCATGTCTTCCACCGGGGTGGCACAGTCCGGTCTGGAGACGACAGGAACTCCCAGGACCTCCGAGCCTTCCCAGAGTTCCCCTTCCTCCCAGCATGCAACAGTCAAGCCTCTTGCGCAATCCATGTTGACATCTGTACCGGCATCCATTCCAGCAAATATTCAGGTATTGGTGAATTGCAATTTTACGATAATGATGATAATGAATTGTTTCTGTTTTGAGTTCAAGTCCTTCCTGCACCACACCTGGTGGCACTTATGTTGGCGCCCATCTCTTATTCGAAGCCCTTGGTCCACACATCTTTGTGCATGAGGCTCATGTGTACAGGGTCAGACAAGTCTTTTAAAGTTCACTTGTCCTATCAGGCGAGCACATAAAAATTTACTTGCCTGAACCAATTTTTCACTTGCACCTAAATTAAATGTCACTTTGCATTTTTACTTCCAGCAATGGAATTCTCATTATATATTATTGCCCCTATTTTTCCATGTTGACCATTGCTTGATGTCATGACTGTAAAATGTAATCTCACTCAATGGAAAAGTCTTAGGCCCCGTTCATACTAGGATTCGCGTATCCGGATATATCCGGGTACGGCGTGAATCCGGATATATCCATTTGCGTTCATACCAGGGTTAGACGAATCCGGATATGATTATTCGTGTCCAAAATCAGATCCGGATATATCCTAATTACATCATCTGATACTGTTTGGTGACGTCAAACGTAACTCTTAAGTATCGTTTGCATTGGTGTATGATGGTAAGGGTGAGGCAACGGGCTGTGTCGTGCACTTGGAATGCAACCAAAATGACGGAGTGTTTGCACGGCTACAAGTACACGTCTTCACGACCTACTCGAAACTTTAAAATGATCTTTATTCTTTAACTGACCGTTCTAGAATATGTTGTTTAGAACAGGTGTTCGTACCCTGCCACCTGCGACGCAGCCCGTTGCCTCATCCTTACCATGCTACACAAAAGCAAACGCTACTTAAGAGTTAAGTTTGACGTCAGATCCGACAGCGAATCCGGATACGTGAATCCTATTGCGTTCATACCAGGGTTCACCCCGCAGCGAATCCGGATAAATCCACCTCCAGATGTGGATTCGGCGTATCCGGATATATCCCATAAAGATCCGGATTCGGACCGTTCATACCAGGGTTCGCGAATCCGGATTCACCAGGAATCAGGATATATCCGGATACGCGAATCCTAGTATGAACGGGGTGTTACTTGCCCGATCGGGCAAGTGGGGTAGGTCATGCACTTGCCCAATCAGCACTTTCACTTGCCCTGGACAATAGAGCTCTTGGACTTGTCCAACCCCGGTGTGTTTAGCTTCCATGTTTTCGTTGTTTGTTCGTTTGTTGACTTTTTATACCCCCTAGCATAAAGTTTGAAGTTAAAGCTTTGTGTACGGATGATGAAGGAAGCTACAATGCCTGTAACCCAGTCCTGCATGATTGTGTTTCAGCCTATGAAAGCTCTGGACTCCAGGTTTACCGAGAAGTCAAAGGCCACAAGCGGTACAAAGGCACAGTCAAAACCAGACAAGTGAGACTTTCACTTCTACCAAGGATAAAGAAGGAAATTTGATAGCTGTAGCATTTAGCTACATGTATGCAATCCTCTAGTGGCATTTTATTTCAAAGTTTGAGTTTTCAAAATCAAGTTGTGCTAAAAATGTAGGTTTTTGGTTGCCAGTAAAAGCCATTTTTCATTGGCATCATAAAGATCAAATGTTCTAGGCATTTTATGTAATAATAAGATCATTATGAAGAGCATTATGCCTTTCCTATGAGAAACCTTTCATTTCCATGATATCTAGTACTTTTTCTTTGCTCTGTAAGGCCATACTGGTGTGATTATATGAATGGCGTCCTCTTGGAACTCTCAAACGGATGCGATCGTACAGAGAAAACGACAATAAAAGAGATGCTTTCATGTGGAAATCTGAAGGTTCAGCAAATGACTCACAGACAGTATGGTATATGGAACGATAGTATTTACAACATTTTTGTGTTTTCACATTGGAATTGACTTTCAATCGGTATTCTATGATATTACTATCTGTCTACCAATATCTCCAGCTTTATATGATTTGTAGGATTTCTTTTATTTTTTTCATTTTTGGGATTAGGTGCACTGGTGCACCCAGCCTAGAAATTTGGGTGCACCAAAAGAATTTTTGGTGCACCACATAAAATAAAGTAGAATCATAATAACCTAAGTGCAAACTTTTGACTAACTTATGTCAAGAATATGGCGTTTATCAGTATACTGACATCTTTACATACATAAGCCTATGAAAATATCTAGGTGCACCCTGTGCACCCATGGAAAAAAATTAGGTGCACAGCTCCAATTTTGGGTGCACTTGGGTGCACAAAATCCCATTATTTCGAGCCCTGCATCCATGTACATGTAATACATGATCAACATGGCCTAATCTTCTGAATTGGCTTGAATGTAAAGCAACTGTTAATGTTTTTCCTTCAGAATCACCCCGACCACAATATCTACGGCCAGGCAGAAGGAATCAGACAGACCCCCCCTCCAGGACGCCTCAGCTCCAGGGCCGACACTCATCGCAAAAAGAAAGTTGGACGGCCTGTCACAGCCTGGGACCAAACGGATGCGCAAGGACAAACCAGCACTGATGGCACCAGCAGCTCCTACACAGGTACATGGGCATTAACACTAGTTCACCTTTATTCATGGGGTAACCTTTATCTGTTGTTTTTAAAAACATGGTATTTGGGGAGCGATGGTGGTTCTAAACTGCAATGTTTTAAAAATACATGTATTGCAATTTAGAGCCACAGTCCATTGACTTATTATCACAGTGACTAATTAGTATAATTTTTATGCTCTGTTTTTTAAACAACGGATATAGGTTACCCCACGGATAAAGATGAACTAGCATTAACGCTGGAGTACATTCTCTTTCATCTTTTAATTATAAGAACTACTCATTTAAGCAATTGCTATTTATAATAATACAGTCATGCATGCTCAAAATGCCACCAGCATACAAGTTTGTGCAAATGTTAAATTTCAGACCAAACTTGCACCAGTGTAACTTGCTTTCATCCTCTGAAACCACCATCAGAAATAGCTCACACAGACCAAGAAAGTTAAAGTGCACTACAAAGAAAACAGCCAGTCCAAGTTAGCAAACCATGTGGTCTTCACATATCCCCTTTAACTCACTTTAACTTAAGAAGAAGAGATACAAAAATAAAATTATGATCAATGAATGTAGTTCACTGTTTTGGTTGTGCACATAAGTTTCTTTTGGTGCAAGTAATTTTAAAACCTGTACCACTACAAATGTATTTTCAGGCCCTGAGTATTGTTTTTAAGTTCAAAGCTGGAGACAGTCCTGCATCAAAAGCTCATACAAAGAATTGTTGGCCAGATGCAAGCCTTGGGATACAGTGTGATAGGGCATGAGACTTCTGCAGTGCAAACCAGATGCGTTTTCTACACTAATACACAAAGTTGCACTTTCACATTATTCTTACATACAAATCTTACATGCATGTTCCTGTGGGTATTTTGAGCCCTGCAGATGACCTGTACAGTTATTGTGATGACATGACTTTTCTGTAGGTGACACCAACAATACCTCAGGACACCCTCACCAGATCAGCCCCACAGCCCGTAATGCTCCGATCTCCACCTGCCGAGAAGAACATCAGCCTACAAGTGAGTATTATCTTAGTTATCACCTCCATAAAAACATTTTTCTAGTTACTACCAAATTTTCTTCCAACAGTGACTGTTTTGAAGGTAAAGTACATATCTCCAAATTTCCGATATCTGACAGCACATCTTGATCACGGAGAATGACCCCATCTCGATCTCGCGAGAGAACATGAGACTAGGTCAGGCTTGTGCAGATCATCTGCCCCCTCCCCCGCCTCCTTGTGGAGAAGGGGTAGGTAGGACCTGGGCATCTCGCAACCCTCGTTGCGGTTCAGCTTCGCCCCCTCTAGCTGGATGTGGAATTCCTCCTTAATCTACTATGAAGTACATGTATCTAGTATGAATTTGTTGTGTAGGGATATGTATGTTGGCATTGAGACATTGGATTGTAAAGTTTTCCAGTTTGTGCTCCTTCTGACACAACTGCCTCTCCAGTGATCCTGCTACATTGTACACCTCAGTCTGCTGAACTCTGCAGAGGGCTATTAAAAAAAAAACCCAAACAGTTGTTATCTAAATACATCTCCTTGATTGGTTAAGTGAGAAAAGCGCCATACTTGTACAAGCTGCACTACATTTTACAGGACGTAATTTTTTTGTTACCATGGTGTCTGATGTGTTCATATAAATGTTTTTACAGGTAGGTGGAGAGGAGGAAACTATGGTTCTGGAGCTGGAAAACAACATTCAAACTGCAGGTAGCTTCACAAAATACTACTTATCCTTCAATGTGTATGTCCGATGATTTAACCACTGGAAAACATTATATAGAACCAGGAATAAAGCCTTGCACTTACGTTATGTCTCAGTACGGGGCATGTTGGCACTGTAGATGGAAATGTCATGAACTTTCTACTGAGTAATAAACTAAACTCCATCCAGCAACAAAATGCTAGATACTGGGGATAGTGGTTTCTTTGATTGCAGCCATGCTTGTGATGGTTTTATGTTTACAGTTTTTGTGGGGACCGCTTCACTGCGAATTAAAATCCACAGCGATGATCTGTCTTCTCTGTGACTGTCTAATATGTTCTATTTATTGTACAGTTACTGTATCATGTGTTGGAGGCGCCTGTTACAAAATGTACAATGAAGACACACGAATACTAACAATTTGAAAGCACCAATTGAACACTGACTCCATCTTTAAACGTTTAGTTTATACATATTAATAGTCATTATGAAGTGCTAGGTATCCAGACTGTCAAAAGCGACTCGCTCACTGCAGCACCTTTGCCCAGTTGCTTGTAGCTGTCTGTCTGTAAAGGCGTTAGTGGTTCTATTACTGCAGTACAGAATTTGACTATATCATCATCATGAACTCAAGACTACAAACACTCGATTTTCTCCCTACCACAAAATTAAAATCCTTCAAAGTTTAATTTCAAGGCATTAACATTGCAATGGGAAAGGTCCAGGACACTATTTGTGTTACTATAGGTGTGAAGCTAGCTGGTCTGAAGTGCAGACGAGGAGGAAAAGTGGAGTGGGAGACTGTACTGGGCACCAGGGGCACCCTGTTAGCTGGCAGCAGGTTAGTAAGATCACCACTGCATGCACAACTCTCTACCTTCTGCAAGTTCCATCATGGAATGGTGACAATCAACTCTAAGAACTTACCTACTCTTAGCCAACCCAAACGTCAGACAAGACAGTCTCACCCTTTCTACTACAATATTCCTCTAGGCAGTACAGACAGGTATCATTCATTCCACGAACTGTGTCCGAGTGGGACCTGCTTCCTGCAGAGATGGTGACTGTCCCTTCCCTGGAATCCTTCAGAGATAAGGTGGCAAATCTACACTAACAGTTCAGTAGACCCCCCAAGACAGACCATTACATCAAGCTACAACAGACAACCTTCTGTACCAGCACCTCTGTTAAGTGTGGCAGAAACATCAACAAGATGATGGTGGCCACTTAAACAGCTAAGAGGAAGAAGAACTCTGTAGATCTATTCAATAACAAACTTTAAGTTCTTTTCACACAACCAAGTACTGAAGAAGGGATAGATACCATTACCGTGTACCAGTAAACTGTGTTTTGTTGCATCCATTGTTTTGACTGTTGCAGCCCACTCATCAGTTTTCACATTATGTCCAGGTTCGGGTCTAGATCTGTACCTGGTCCTCTAGACCTAGACCGTACCTACATTGTATACCTGAGCTATACCACCCAGTAACGTTAGTAAGGTAGAAGAAAAAAACATGGACAATTAAGCTGCGACCTGAAGTGTGCGTGCCAACTTGTAGTCAGACACCCATTTCTTTCTACTTGAAATAGGAAGAGAATCATTATCAAACATTTTGACAATGTCTTTTGTTAATGACAAAGAATGTACGGCATGGGGAACTCGACCAACACATGTCTGATCACAATTCACCCTTGTTTTTCTCGCCACTTACCTTCTGATTAAAAAAAGATCAAATGTCTGGAAAGTAATGACTGCAATGATTTGACATTTGGAGGATATTGATAAAAGACTTCATACTATGAAGTTGTGCCTAAAAATTTGAGTTGTGTTATAATTTCCAGGTGAGGATGAGAACTTCCCCTCTTATGTGTGTACTGTACAAGAAGGTGCTGTGTGTCTCCTGTGAGGACAGGTCCCTGTGTGTACTATCTCCCATGTGTGTCTATGTGTACTGTACAGAAAGGTGCTGTGTGTCTCCTGTGAGGACAGATCCCTGTGTGTACTATCTCCCATGTGTGTCTATGTGTACTGTACAGAAAGGTGCTGTGTGTCTGCTGTGAGGACAGATCCCTGTGTGCTCACACATGTGTGTCCATATATGTGTACTGTACAGGAAGGTGCTGTGTGTCTCCTGTGAGGACAGGTCCCTGTGTGTACTATCTCCCATGTGTGTCTATGTGTACTATACAGGAAGGTGCTGTGTGTCTCCTGTGAGGACAGGTCCCTGTGTGTACTATCTCTCATGTGTGTCTATGTGTACTGTACAGGAAGGTGCTGTGTGTCTCCTGTGAGGACAGGTCCCTGTGTGTACTATCTCCCACGTGTGTCTATGTGTACTGTACAGGAAGGTGCTGTGTGTCTCCTGTGAGGACAGGTCCCTGTGTGTACTATCTCCCATGTGTGTCTATGTGTACTGTACAAGAAGGTGCTGTGTGTCTCCTGTGAGGACAGGTCCCTGTGTGTACTATCTCCCATGTGTGTCTATGTGTACTGTACAGGAAGGTGCTGTGTGTCTCCTGTGAGGTTAGGTCCCTGTGTGTACTATCTCCCATGTGTGTCTATGTGTACTGTACAGGAAGGTGCTGTGTGTCTCCTGTGAGGACAGATCCCTGTGTGTACTACATGTATCTCCCATGTGTGTCTATGTGTACTGTGCAGGAAGGTGCTGTGTGTGTCTTATGAGGACAGGTCCCTGTGTGTACTATCGCCCATGTGTGTCTATGTTTACTGTACAGGAAGGTGCTGTGTGTCTCCTGTGAGGACAGATCCCTGTGTGTACTACATGTATCTCCCATGTGTGTCTATGTGTACTGTGCAGGAAGGTGCTGTGTGTGTCTTATGAGGACAGGTCCCTGTGTGTACTATCGCCCATGTGTGTCTATGTTTACTGTACAGGAAGGTGCTGTGTGTCTCCTGTGAGGACAGGTCCCTGTGTGTACTATCTCCCATGTGTGTCTATGTGTACTGTACAGGAAGGTGCTGTGTGTCTCCTGTGAGGACAGATCCCTGTGTGTACTATCTCCCATGTGTGTCTATGTGTACTGTACAGGAAGGTGCTGTGTGTCTCCTGTGAGGACAGGTCCCTGTGTGTACTATCTCCCATGTGTGTCTATGTGTACTGTACAGGAAGGTGCTGTGTGTCTCCTGTGAGGACAGGTCCCTGTGTGTACTATCTCCCATGTGTGTCTATGTGTACTGTACAGGAAGGTGCTGTGTGTCTCCTGTGAGGACAGGTCCCTGTGTGTACTATCTCCCATGTGTGTCTATGTGTACTGTACAGGAAGGTGCTGTGTGTCTCCTGTGAGGACAGGTCCCTGTGTGTACTATCTCCCATGTGTGTCTATGTGTACTGTACAGGAAGGTGCTGTGTGTCTCCTGTGAGGACAGGTCCCTGTGTGTACTATCTCCCATGTGTGTCTATGTGTACTGTACAAGAAGGTGCTGTGTGTCTCCTGTGAGGACAGATCCCTGTGTGCTCACACATGTGTGTCCATATATGTGTACTGTACAGGAAGGTGCTGTGTGTCTCCTGTGAGGACAGGTCCCTGTGTGTACTATCTCCCATGTGTGTCTATGTGTACTGTACAGGAAGGTGCTGTGTGTCTCCGGTGAGGACAGATCCCTGTGTGTACTACATGTATCTCCCATGTGTGTCTATGTGTACTGTGCAGGAAGGTGCTGTGTGTGTCTTATGAGGACAGGTCCCTGTGTGTACTATCGCCCATGTGTGTCTATGTGTACTGTACAGGAAGGTGCTGTGTGTCTCCTGTGAGGACAGGTCCCTGTGTGTACTATCTCCCATGTGTGTCTATGTGTACTGTACAGGAAGGTGCTGTGTGTCTCCGGTGAGGACAGATCCCTGTGTGTACTACATGTATCTCCCATGTGTGTCTATGTGTACTGTGCAGGAAGGTGCTGTGTGTGTCTTATGAGGACAGGTCCCTGTGTGTACTATCGCCCATGTGTGTCTATGTGTACTGTACAGGAAGGTGCTGTGTGTCTCCTGTGAGGACAGGTCCCTGTGTTTACTATCTCCCATGTGTGTCCAGATATGTGTACTGTACAGGAAGGTGCTGTGTGTCTCCTGTGAGGACAGGTCCCTGTGTGTACTATCTCCCATGTGTGTCTATGTGTACTGTACAGGAAGGTGCTGTGTGTCTCCTGTGAGGACAGATCCCTGTGTGTACTATCTCCCATGTGTGTCTATGTGTACTGTACAGGAAGGTGCTGTGTGTCTCCTGTGAGGACAGATCCCTGTGTGTACTATCTCCCATGTGTGTCTATGTGTACTGTACAGGAAGGTGCTGTGTGTCTCCTGTGAGGACAGGTCCCTGTGTGTACTATCTCCCATGTGTGTCTATGTGTACTGTACAGGAAGGTGCTGTGTGTCTCCTGTGAGGACAGGTCCCTGTGTGTACTATCTCCCATGTGTGTCTATGTGTACTGTACAGGAAGGTGCTGTGTGTCTCCTGTGAGGACAGGTCCCTGTGTGTACTATCTCCCATGTGTGTCTATGTGTACTGTACAGGAAGGTGCTGTGTGTCTCCTGTGAGGACAGGTCCCTGTGTGTACTATCTCCCATGTGTGTCTATGTGTACTGTACAGGAAGGTGCTGTGTGTCTCCTGTGAGGACAGGTCCCTGTGTGTACTATCTCCCATGTGTGTCTATGTGTACTGTACAAGAAGGTGCTGTGTGTCTCCTGTGAGGACAGATCCCTGTGTGCTCACACATGTGTGTCCATATATGTGTACTGTACAGGAAGGTGCTGTGTGTCTCCTGTGAGGACAGGTCCCTGTGTGTACTATCTCCCATGTGTGTCTATGTGTACTGTACAGGAAGGTGCTGTGTGTCTCCGGTGAGGACAGATCCCTGTGTGTACTACATGTATCTCCCATGTGTGTCTATGTGTACTGTGCAGGAAGGTGCTGTGTGTGTCTTATGAGGACAGGTCCCTGTGTGTACTATCGCCCATGTGTGTCTATGTGTACTGTACAGGAAGGTGCTGTGTGTCTCCTGTGAGGACAGGTCCCTGTGTGTACTATCTCCCATGTGTGTCTATGTGTACTGTACAGGAAGGTGCTGTGTGTCTCCGGTGAGGACAGATCCCTGTGTGTACTACATGTATCTCCCATGTGTGTCTATGTGTACTGTGCAGGAAGGTGCTGTGTGTGTCTTATGAGGACAGGTCCCTGTGTGTACTATCGCCCATGTGTGTCTATGTGTACTGTACAGGAAGGTGCTGTGTTTCTCCTGTGAGGACAGGTCCCTGTGTTTACTATCTCCCATGTGTGTCCAGATATGTGTACTGTACAGGAAGGTGCTGTGTGTCTCCTGTGAGGACAGATCCCTGTGTGTACTATCTCCCATGTGTGTCTATGTGTACTGTACAGGAAGGTGCTGTGTGTCTCCTGTGAGGACAGATCCCTGTGTGTACTATCTCCCATGTGTGTCTATGTGTACTGTACAGGAAGGTGCTGTGTGTCTCCTGTGAGGACAGGTCCCTGTGTGTACTATCTCCCATGTGTGTCTATGTGTACTGTACAGGAAGGTGCTGTGTGTCTCCTGTGAGGACAGGTCCCTGTGTGTACTATCTCCCATGTGTGTCTATGTGTACTGTACAGGAAGGTGCTGTGTGTCTCCTGTGAGGACAGGTCCCTGTGTGTACTATCTCCCATGTGTGTCTATGTGTACTGTACAGGAAGGTGCTGTGTGTCTCCTGTGAGGACAGGTCCCTGTGTGTACTATCTCCCATGTGTGTCTATGTGTACTGTACAGGAAGGTGCTGTGTGTCTCCTGTGAGGACAGGTCCCTGTGTGTACTATCTCCCATGTGTGTCTATGTGTACTGTACAGGAAGGTGCTGTGTGTCTCCTGTGAGGACAGGTCCCTGTGTGTACTATCTCCCATGTGTGTCTATGTGTACTGTACAGGAAGGTGCTGTGTGTCTCCTGTGAGGACAGGTTCCTGTTTGTACAATCTCCCATGTGTGTCTATGTGTACTGTACAGGAAGATGCTGTGTGTATAATCTCCCATGTGTGTCTATGTGTACTGTACAGGAAGGTGCTGTGTGTCTCCTGTGAGGACAGGTCCCTGTGTGTACTATCTCCCATGTGTGTCTATGTGTACTGTACAGGAAGGTGCTGTGTGTCTCCTGTGAGGACAGGTCCCTGTGTGTACTATCTCCCATGTGTGTTCTTGTGTACTGTACAGGAAGGTGCTGTGTGTCTCCTGTGAGGACAGGTCCCTGTGTGTACTATCTCCCATGTGTGTCTATGTGTACTGTACAGGAAGGTGCTGTGTCTCCTGTGAGGACAGGTCCCTGTGTGTACTATCTCCCATGTGTGTCTATGTGTACTGTACAGGAAGGTGCTGTGTGTCTCCTGTGAGGACAGGTCCCTGTGTGTACTATCTCCCATGTGTGTCTATGTGTACTGTACAGGAAGGTGCTGTGTGTCTCCTGTGAGGACAGATCCCTGTGTGTACTATCTCCCATGTGTGTCTATGTGTACTGTACAGGAAGGTGCTGTGTGTCTCCTGTGAGGACAGGTCCCTGTGTGTACTATCTCTCATGTGTGTCTATGTGTACTGTACAGGAAGGTGCTGTGTGTCTCCTGTGAGGACAGGTCCCTGTGTGTACTATCTCCCATGTGTGTCTATGTGTACTGTACAGGAAGGTGCTGTGTGTGTCCTGTGAGGACAGATCCCTGTGTGTACTATCTCCCATGTGTGTCTATGTGTACTGTACAGGAAGGTGCTGTGTGTGTCCTGTGAGGACAGATCCCTGTGTGTACTATCTCCCATGTGTGTCTATGTGTACTGTACAGGAAGGTGCTGTGTGTGTCCTGTGAGGACAGATCCCTGTGTGTACTATCTCCCATGTGTGTCTATGTGTACTGTACAGGAAGGTGCTGTGTGTGTCCTGTGAGGACAGATCCCTGTGTGTACTATCTCCCATGTGTGTCTATGTGTACTGTACAGGAAGGTGCTGTGTGTGTCCTGTGAGGACAGATCCCTGTGTGTACTATCTCCCATGTGTGTCTATGTGTACTGTACAGGAAGGTGCTGTGTGTGTCCTGTGAGGACAGATCCCTGTGTGTACTATCTCCCAGTGGAAGAAGACTGCTGCCAGGCCTGGTACTAAGCCACCCTACTGCCATCCTCCACTGTAACGGCTACCACGTCATGGCGGTCACTACTGTGGGCAACCTGTCCGTGTGGTCAGTACTCATCGGCACAGTTACATTCTCATGTTTGGAGTCAGTGCTCATGTTCAGATTCAGGTCCCAAGGTTCATGGTGCACACCCCAGTTTATTTGGGGTCTCAATTTGAGCACTTTTAACGTGTAGGCATACAAAAAACTTAGGCTCGGGCCCGAAACCAATTTTCACCTAAGTTACATCACTTCCTACGCTTTTCAGTCATGCCAGTATTACATTGTAAATGCCATTTCACAGCAAATTATGAGAAATTTGAACTCAAATCCAGACCCTCGAGACCCCTTTGTCACATTTTTTGAGCACTATCTCGGACCCCTGTCACAGAAGAATTGGCGTGTGCACCATTAAGGTCTGAGCTTGTAAGACCTGAACCCAGGGCATACATGTATATGTGCTGGAAATCTTTTTTTCAATTACATGGGCAATGTAGAATTGCATGTTTTGCATAGATTGTACATGCAATTTGAAAGAGATACATTAAGAATTATATGTTTTTAATATTATTAGTTATAATAAACTCATGAGCTCAGTAATAGACACAAAATAGCAATTTTAACATCTTTTTCTAGAACAAATGTCACGATCTATGGAATGTTTTAGATGGTTAATATACATTGTAAGAGAGATACGTTTTTTACAGGGTTGGATGTCTGTTTCCCGCTGTTTAGGATTTGTTTTGGATCTGAACCTAAACATTTATGTAAACAAGTCTAGTTCTGGTTTGGTGTACATTTATTATACTACACAATACTAACTGTGCATGCAGTCATGTTGTTTGAGTTTTGTCCATGATGTTAGCCTTATATGTATATACTATGCATTTCCTTATCGTATCTGAATCTTCCTCTTTGTTACAGGAATGTTCAAATTGCCAAGGTGGTCATAAAAAATGAATCATTACTTCCAATAATGTCAGGTAGGTTGAACTCCCTTTCATTTTGACAAACCAAATCTACAAAATGTGCATTGTATGCCTATCTCAGCAAATGCCCCTTGGCACTATATAATGTATACAAATGTGCTGAGAAATGTTTGCATCAGAGATGACTGAGACCTATCTCCAGGACCCATCCCCCCATCCCAGAATGGAAATTTCACCGTCTGTTAAAAAAAATCTGAACTTCATGACTTGAAAAGAACAAGGAAAGTTGATGTTGCAATACATAAAAATTAAAATTCTGAGACAGTCCTGGTTAGGAGGCATGCACAGCTGTGATAGGGGTGCTAGGGTTCACATGTTTGTTGTTAAGAATCATGATGAACATGTATGATTGTTTTGTGACTCAAATGTATATTCTGGAGCGGCGGCATTTACATTTTTGTATACCTGTATCACCTATTAGCCCCTAATCCTCCACACATTCAAGAAAATGGACACATATATTAATCAGAAAGACCGACATTCGCTTGGGAGCAAATACAGCATATATCAGCCATCTCCCTCCGTATGCAACAATAGACTGATCCAAAATCACCCATTTGAAACATCACCTTTACTAATGACGTTTTAACCCAAAAATGAATCTTACAAAATCCCCCATGCAAGAATGGACTCCAGTACACCTTATGTGAATTTGCACAATAGACCAGTCCATAAACACTTCCTCGGAAAACATGGCCTTTTGGATAAGAAACCGAATCTAAAACCTAATGGTATGGCTGAAATATAAAGATGAGATGTATGGCTGCATGTCTGATTACCAGGCTGTGTTTTCCAGGTGACGTGGTGATAAAAACCTCCAGTGTGACGGAGCAGGGTGTGCCTGTCTTCAGCCTGTCTAATGGCAAGGTCTACACCTTCAGTGTGTCATTAGGAACATGGTGAGATTTCTAGAACTTACTGTACTACTTAGTAGTATGGAATGTACTATGTAGAAATTCTTGTGGTGTAACTGCAGGGTATTTGGAACTTAGAGGCCTTGGATTAAAATCCTAAAATTAAAGTCAAGGTATCAATCCCTGGAATTAAGGCACTTCTGTATCTGTATCTATATAGCCGGTATAATCGCCCTTCGGCGTAACACACCAGCCTTGCAGGCACATGTCGCAGCAGCAGCTGGTTATATTACACTAAACGACCCATCACACCTTAACTTCACAGGATTTTCTTCACTATACCGAGGTATAAACTAGATACCTGACTTTGGGAGAGGGATTGGCTCCACTTTCCAATTACCATTTAATGTAATGATGATATTACCCTAGGCCTATAGACACAGTGGATATCAACCCACTGCCCTTACAGCCTTCAAAGGCTATGGGACTACCTTTAACCTATGTCTGTCCTTTGTATGTGGTCCTGTAAGTAAAATACAAACTGAAGTACAATCATGCCTCATTGTCCTTGTCCTAATCTTAAAGCCCCCCAAAAAAGGTCTGGTCAATTTTTTTTACAAGAAATTGGCCTTCACCCAGGTCTATAATGTTACACAGACCTCCCTCAAAAAATCTTGCTGCAACTGCACCATTTGTGTGACATCTCTGACATTGTTTGGCTATTCATCGGCCATAGAGAAAAACTTAAATCAGACCATTGAATTTCCCTCTCTGAAACACATTCAGACATAGCCTTGAGTTTTCTCTTGACTCATAAATTCCATAATCTGTTATGGCCATATGGGCAAATCTCCTCAGTCTTTTTTTGACCTCCATGAGGTTTACTATGGCCATGGGATCGTCAACTATAAAACTAGGCACAGACATACTTTTCATTCTTGCACCCCAAAGTTGAAGAAGGGATGCATACTTTATTTGAGATTTTCCATTTTATGGTTCAGTCCCCCAAATTTTTCTGTGACTGGCCCAAAATTGGGGGACGTGTTCTAATCCAAGTGCATTCTATGAAATTGAGAAAATATGGTATACAGCATTGAAGAACCTGTTGCTCTTTGTGTATTTTAGAATATATTGCCCTTCTCATTTTTGCTTGGTTTATTTACCATATGATATTTCCAGGTCCACTTTGTCAGATGTCCACAGCTCCTTACAGCAGTGCTCGGACCACCAGGCCATCATGTCTTCCCTAAACTCTTCTGCTCAGGTCAAAGGTCCCCTGGCATCCTTACAGGGTCAAGGTCAGAGGTCAGTCAACTCTCTTTATTCTCCAGACTACTATAATGGTACGTGGTAGAACATAGTAGTGGCAGTGGCAGGCCTTATGGGCATGTTCGGGCATGATGCACCTGCTTACACGAGTCAGGAGTAGGAGGGACCCCTTACATCCTTGGTCGGAAGTCTTCCTAGGAGATAGATACTCTAAACAACAAAGCTGCATCTGCTGGGGCCGTCTCACACGTGGCATACAGTTCTGTGCCTGTGAGACTTAGTGCGCCAGTAGACGAGAGGGTGGAGAAGGAATTGTACACCCCTCCTTCACCATGAAAAAAAAAGTCATGTGCAGGTCAGGCAAACAGGTTGCCAAACCCAACGGCAAAATGCCTGTCTGCCTGTCAAAAAATTTGACAGGAGAATCACAAAACAAGCAAACATAGTAATGATAAACTATTTATCCAAAACTCCTGTCTCCAATAGTAGTTTGTAATTTCCAGATCATTAAGGTGGTGATAGGTTTGAAGGCTGATAGCTGGTAGAAAGCTACCATACCAGAATGGCTATCACATCAAAATATATGCCACAGGCCTTCTACTTCTATTCAAAAATAACAAGGAGAATTTGCCACCTTGAAGGGTAATGATATCTGAAATTTGGAGTCCTTGCCCATGGACTATTTGGTATAATTAATAAATTTAAAATAAAAATTAAATGACAGAACTTTGTAACTCTGATTACCTAAAATAAAATGTATTTCATGTGTCTCTAACATGAGCAGAAATGACACAGAAACTTGTTGAAGTTAATGCCAGGACAGTCTTTTATGCCTGATGAACCCATGGACACTGTTGTTTTTTCTGTTATCATCACAGGTCAGGTCGCCAGGCGGGCCGACTATTCCGTGCCAATCATAACCTACAACAAGCAGTCACATTAGGCCATCTAGAGAACCAGGTGGGTACTGCAGCCAAGCTTCTGCATGTTATGGATTACAACTGTTACAACAGAATTCACCATCCCAACACTTTGTAAAGCAACCATTTAGATATGCTATGTCGCCCGTGGAAGTTCCAACATTGTTTGTATACAAATAGCCTTTTCTTCAGATGACCTCTGATCTTCGAACTTGTGCACAAACTATTTTTTGTGATGTAATGCAATTATGACTTGAATTGTATATTGTAATTAGATTGTAGACCGATTTTAGATTAACTTGTCGGATATACATGTGTATTGTTAGTTCTTGATTATGCCAGTGATGTGTAGTGTTATGATCTTCTTCTGTATTTGTCCCTGCCTGTAGGCTCCATTATCAGCTACACTGCCTGTGAGTCTCTGTAATGTATTTGTCACATTATAACAGTTGTTGTATTGTTTCAGGTGTCTGCTGCCCTGATGCTTAGGTCCAGTGCAGAGCACAAGTTCTGGCTCCTGACCCTGGTCAGGTATCTGGTACAGGAAGGTGTGTGTTTACTGTTTTATTCATCATAGCAGAGACTTGTGACATTATTACTAGGTTCATCTGTGACGGTAGTCAACATTATGTTACAACTTTTAAGAACCAAATATCTGTACACAAAATAAAGCGCTTACCAACAAGCTTATGATCAGTCCTCTGATCCTTCTCAAGTTGAAATGACCCAAAGCCTATGTCACACATCCGGACCGGAAGCAAAGGGTCAAAGGTGCTTGGCAGTTGGTATCGGCCCCGTCTGGGTTTAGGGAAGGTTGGTGGGCTCTGATGTAAATGGCCTCTTCCACTCCCCTGAGAAAGTACAAATGTCCTGTTCAGAATCAAGGCTTTGGGTCATTTCAACTTGAGAAGGATAGAGGACTGATGGAAAGCTTGTTGGTAAGTGCTTTATTTTGTGTACGGATATTTGGTTCTTAAAATTGTAACATAATTGTGAGATTCTGTAGATCCTGTGGGGTCGTGTGCTGTAATGGTAGGGTGTTTGGCCCAGAACACAGAGATCCTGGGTTTAAATCCGTTGATATGCCACCAGCCTTGTACCCTTGAGAAAGGCACTTTACGTCTTTACTCAGGTGGAAATGAGGACACAGCTTCGTGTTTCAGGAGAGCCACCCCGAGTATGTAAAAGAACTCACCACACTTACTGGAAAGAGTTTCACGAAGCCCTTCCCAGTGTATTGAAGTCACCTGAGTTAGCTCTATACCTCATCATTCTGCTTATTGTAAGGTCCTTGCAATACATCCATGCCTGCGATAAAAGACTGTCAGCCCACCCAATAACAATCATTATGATAATGTACACTGTATGGCTGTACAGGGTTGGAGGCTCAGTTGAGAAAAGAGAGTAGTCGGCCCACCCATAATAATGATAATGTACACTTTATGGCTGTACAGGGTTGGAGGCCCAGTTGAGATAAGAAAGTAGTCAGCCCACCCAATAACAATGATAATGTACACTATATGGCTGTACAGGGTTGGAGGCCCAGTTGAGATAGGAGAGTAGTCGACCCACCCAATAACAATGATAATGTACACTATATGGCTGTACAGGGTTGGAGGCCCAGTTGAGATAAGAGAGTAGTCAACCCACCCAATAACAATGATAATGTACACTATATGGTTGTACAGGGTTGGAGGCCCAGTTGAGATAGGAGAGTAGTCGACCCACCCAATAACAATGATAATGTACACTATATGGTTGTACAGGGTTGGAGGCCCAGTTGAGATAAGAGAGTAGTCAGCCCACCCAATAACAATCATTATGTACACTATATGGTTGTACAGGGTTGGAGGCCCAGTTGAGGGAGATCTGTGATGACCTGCTGGGTCCTGTCACTGCCCAGGGTCGACTGGCCAAGGGAAGTCTGTGGGAACCTGAAGTCCTGGTGAGTTATCATGGAAGCTCATCTGTGTTGGTAGTAAGCATAGTATAATGCTAAACTTACATAAAGGTATACACAGGTCAAATTTTTAACGACCACTGTCGTGTTCTTCAAGATTAATAATGACCTGTGTTTGCCAAACTTTAACTTGAAAGAGTTACAAACACATGACCTTGAATGTAAGTTCATCTGTGACGGTAGTTAACATAATGATACAATTTTTAAGACTTTATATACGTACACAAAATAAAGCGCTTACCAACAAGCTTTTGATCAGTCCTCTGATCCTTCTCAAGTTGTAATGACCCGTTCTGGAAGTGTGATTTAGGTTTTGGGTCATTACAACTTGAGAAGGATCAGAGGACTGATCGAAAGCTTGTTGGTAAGCGCTTTATTTTGTGTACGGATATAAAGTCTTAAGAATTGTATCATTATAACACATGACCTTATTGACACATGATCTTGTATATGTGACATCAGCAATTGAGAGGTGTAAAGGAGGCCATATACATCCGGGCAATCACTGAACAGATACAGTGGGCATTACAAACTTCCTGGCACGTTTGACCAGTAATTCTAACATCACGTATATGCAATATCACGTCAATAAGGTCACGTTTTGTAACTCTTGTGAGTTAACTGAACTGTGAGTTAACGTTCTGAAGTGACTGAAGGAGGTGACAGCGGTTGTTGAAAATTAGATCCATGTAATATTTTTGTGTTAAAAGAAAGTTTTGCATTGTACTGGTAAGTCCTAGTAAGGTACAGTAGTTAGGTCTCAGCAGGAGTGGATCAAAGCAGCATATAGACGACTTTCACACTTCCCATAATACATTGCGACAGGGTTCCGGATATGGATGTTGACTGGGATGTTACCACCGTTGCCCAGGGTGCAAAACCAGGGTGAAACCAGCTAAAACCTTCAGTACGACGGCGGCAAAGCATATTAACTAATTATTTGTCAAGCAAATATAGTTACAGTACCCGGGACATGGTAAAAATCATTTTCAGACAACAAAGAACAAAGGCTGCAGACGAAACGCAAGTCGTGACCCGTGAGGTCATCGGGCGAAACCAACTAACAGCCACAGTGGTGACGGGCTTGCTAGTTTATACTTCTGACCACAAAAATTGGAAAATTCTCAGCCCTGATAATAGTTGTACAATATTTTTTGGACAACTCATTAGTTTATATGCTTTGCCGCCCTCGTATTGCAGGTTTTAGCTGGTTTCACCCTGGTTTTGCACCCTGAACAAAGGTGGTAACATCCCAGTCAACATCCATATCCGGAACCCTGTCGCAATGTATTATGGGAAGTGTGAAAGTCGTCTATTCTGAATTGATATGCAGGCCTCAAATTTCATTTTTGGCAATTGGTCGCAATGTATTATGGGAAGTGTGAAAGTCGTCTATTCTGAATTGATATGCAGGCCTCAAATTTCATTTTTGGCAATTGGTGTATTGGTGCACCCAACTTAAAATTTAGATGCACAGAAAAACTTTTGGGTGCACAACATGTAGAATATAAATCCTACCTAATTACAAAGTTTAACCTTACATTTGTTAAACATCGTTGACTTTGTTCCTTCCTCCCCTGCCCAGGGTATGTGTAAGCGGCTGTTGTTGGGGGAGGTACTTCAGGAGGTTGGCAGTAACCTGCGGCTGCAGCGGCTGTACACAGAGTACCAGGAGCAGCTGGACATGGTGCAGACACCTGGCCAATAATGTTACCCTCGCTGTACCTGCAGACACTGCTCAATAATGTTACCCTCACCGTACCTGCAGACCCCTGGGCAATAATGTTACCCTCCCTGTATCTGCAGACACTGCTCAATAATGTTCCCCCCCTGTCCCCCTATCTGCAGATATCTGCTCAATAATGTTACCCTCCCTGTATCTGCTGACACCTGCTCAATAATGTTACCTTCCTTATCTGCAGACACTTGCTCAATAATGTTACCCTCCCTGCCCCCCTATCTGCAGATATCTGCTCAATAATGTTACCCTCCCTGTATCTGCAGACACCTGCTCAATAATGTTACCCTCCAGTGTATCTGCTGACACCTGCTCAATAATGTTACCCTCCAGTGTATCTACCGACACCTGCTCAATAATGTTACCTTCCGTATCTGCCGACACCTGCTCAATTATGTTTCCCTCCCCATATCTCATAACACCTGCTCAATAATGTTACTCTCAGCATATCTGATAACACCTGCTCAATAATGTTACCTTTACCATATCTGATGACACCTGCTCAATAAGGTTACCCTCCCAGTCCCCCTATCTGCTGATACCTGCTCAATAATGTTACCCTTCTCGTATCTACCGACACCTGCTCAATAATGTTTCCCTCCCTTTATCTGCAGACACCTGCTCAATAATGTTACCCTCATAGAAGTTAGAATAATTCCAAGACTGTAAAATATTTGTGTAACATGAGGAGGGCTGCCATCAATGTCCCTGAGAACACATGTAAGTTTTACAGGACAGGAACTGACACACTTGTAATATGACCAGTTTGTAATCATGTCAGTCTGACAGATAGTTTATCCAGAAGATACTGGAAACAAAACTGTGCTATTCAACATAATAGAACACAGACCCAATAATTTATATTTCGTTGTATTACTTTATAATTCATTATTTCATGAAGAATTTCAAGTCAAAGCATTTATTCATTTCTAGGATACTTACAGTTAGATCAGTGACTGTTGATCAAACCAGCACTGCCAAAAATAACATTTCTTTCCATTGATATAGAACCCATAATGAGTTGCTATCTAATCACTGCACATGTAAAGTATCTACAGTTGTCCCAGACCTTAACATGATTCTTACCTGTCCCAGCCTTGGAGCTGAGCTCATCTCAATGTTTCATGTAATCACTCAATAAACAACAGACTGGTAACTTAGATGATACCAGGAAGCTAACAGTTGTGTGTTGTATCCATTTGTAGTGGATAATTTGCATTGTTCTCCTGGCCTTTTGTATACTGCTAGCAGCCATTTTTCATTCTTCAGGTATGGTCATAGATTACATGGCATTGGAATATGATATATCACTGATAGAGATATGATGTTGGATCATACAAATGTAATTTTTCTTAACACATATATTAGGGGGACTAACAAAAAATAGAAGAATAAATGATGCACAACAACAGACATCTTATCTATGCAACATACTTTGCTGTTTTGGTGAGTTTGGTCACACCACTGTAATCTGTTGGTTTGGGAATTTTGAAAGTGAGGTCATGATGATTTGATCATATGTATGACATCCTCTGGGCAAAACAAAACTTGGCTTCCTTTTGAAATCTTGATGGTCAGGAAGGTTTTACAAATGACTGAGGTTACAGAATATACAAGTAGCAAACGTCGATGTAGGTTAGACGAAAATCAACATTCCGCCATTTTCGGGGCGCCATTATGTCCCGGATTGTACAAGTAGCATACATTCCATTTTAATTTACAGTCGATTTTGGTCTTTCTCATTTTCTTTGAAGACTTTGGAAAAATTTCCTCAGGACTCTAAACATTCAGTTCAAGGAGTAAGGCAAGTGTGCATGACATTAGTATTCGTTTTCTGATTGTTTTTGACGGTAACGTTATATATTTGCTCATTCTTCAGCTACTTTGTACAATTTACAGTACGGTCCAAAACTTTTCTTTGGAAACAGAGGAAACTTACTGATATGTTATAACGTGCGGATAACATATAATTGAGTCAATGAGGTTTAATGCTGAAAAGGAAGCTTAATACAGATGAAAATGTGAGCGAGTTAAGTGGGTATCTCACCAGACTGATGGTAGTGGCATTGCTGCATTCTAGATTGAGTTTGTGATACCCTGACTTTATAATGGGGATATCATGCAGAATATGTATGACTAAGAGAGAAATTTCACAAAGTATAAAAAGATTCCTTTTTCATCTACAAAATTTGTTGACCACTCTGTCAAATTGCTCAGCCACAGCGACGCTACCAACGTGCTGTATCTCCTGTGAGATACCTGCTTTAGGAAGGTCTTTTTTTATTCATTTATTTATTTGTCCAGCTGTTTACAAACAGCCAGGACTGCCCAACTAGCCGTAGGCTATTGCTAAGAGCTAACCCTGTACACGTTCGCACATGTTTACACACGACGGGTTATACCGCCCCTTACGGGGTGACACACCCGTCCGGGTGAATGATGTAAATCACCATGTGGCTGATACGAGACAGAGGTTCACCAGGCCTCCATCCGGGTGATTTGAAGTGAATCACCAACTCCAGACAGAAGGATTTGCACCAACGCACACCGCACCATCGCACGTGTGGGGGTTCTTTAACGTGCATGGGGTGTGGCTCTCCCCATACACGGGACCTCCATTTAACATGTTTACACACGACGGGTTATACCGCCCCTTACGGGGTGACACACCCGTCCGGGTGAATGATGTAAATCACCATGTGGCTGATACGAGACAGAGTTTCACCAGGCCTCCATCCGGGTGATTTGAAGTGAATCACCAACTCCAGACAAAAGGATTTGCACCAACGCACACCGCACCATCGCACGTGTGGGGGTTCTTTAACGTGCATGGGGTGTGGCTCTCCCCATACACGGGACCTCCATTTAACGTCCTATCCGAGGGACGGCCCTAGCCGAAGCTAGGTACTCATTTTCACCTGAGTAAAGTGAGGAAAGTCGTGTAAAGAGCCTTTCCCAAGGACACAAGATCGGTGACACGCAGCTGGATTCGAACCCGCAACCTCTCGGTCACTGGCCGAACACAATACCACTGTGCTACGCGGTCGACGTCCCTCATATTAAGGTTGATATGAACGTACAATAGGCTGTACTGATATTAGACAAAATCATGGCGTGGATAATTAATTTAACTGACTTTAATTTAGAACTTAGATCATCCCGCAACACTGTTGAATTGGTCAACTCGGTATATTAATAGCAAATCTACGGGAGTATACTGGAAGGAGTTTCTAGCACGTCTCAGCAGACTTGTTGATAAGAGGAGGAGTCACCTTGGTGTTATACCTTCTCACATCCTAATTAGGTATACAAAGTCGTGCGCATATCCTGTTTATAGCCCTTTGGCCAAACAGTTGTGTAGGGAATACATCGGGGTGTTATAAATAGTTGACATACTTGTAATCTACATTATGATAACTTTAGACAGATTTTATGAGGAATTGCTTGTAGAGGTAAGACTTTTGTTGGCGTAGATCGTGTTAACCTTTATCCCGACGTATGTATATGTCTGTAGACAGAAGACGCTGTAAACTTCTTTAATCAAGAGTATTACCATCAAATTTCCAGATGGACGGATGCCTACTATATACCTCTGTTCAATAACAGTTTCTTCTGTGTAGATAGACTAGTAAAAATTATTCCATTCTTTAGTATTTTCTACATCTTTATTCACATTTCCTATAGCAATCGTTAGGCACAATAAATTACAATTCAAAAGCTTGACACTGGGAAAACTCTTAATCATCTTTGTTATGGAGGGATTCGAAAATCGATAAACATATTTAAATTGTAAACATCAAACATCCCAGGGGCAAATGCTATTTTTTCTCGAATTATCTCTTTTAGAACAATACCTCTCGATTTCTTCTCTTGTTACTGTACTTAAAACTTACTTAAGACCATCTTATTTCAAATTACAATTAGTATGATCCAAACATTTCAGTAACCTCAGTGACGTATTGTGTCGTGATCTTGAAGTCAGCAAAAATGTAAATAATCCTTTATTCCACATCTAGTAATGACCAATAATATAAAAATGAAATACCTTAACCATAAAAAGCGGATACTGCAATGTACATTAATTTTACAAACATGTAGGCACACATCAACGTAACGACATCGCTCACTATAATGGTAATAAACTGAAATAAATGAATAAACTTAACTCTACTTATATACAAAGCAATCACCTCTTCATCAAATCATCAACTCCAAATTAGAATGATATTCACTTTCAAGCTTTCGTAGTATTTCAATTCGCTTTTCCCTTATACCATTATGTTTATTATATACCGTCTTATGTAAATTTGTTTTATACCGTTGTATATATAGTTATGTTATTTGTAGACCTATGCAATCAGCTATGCAGCCTATAGGTCTGTGTAATGTGCCGTCGCAATTTGAATTAAAAAAAACTCCAAATTAAACTTGTTTCACTTTAGAATTTTGAATTCTTTATTTCAGTAGATTCTATTCTTCGATTCATACAGCTCAGGGCTGTAAATAGTCCTGAATACTAACTGAACACAAGACATAACTTGTTTCTCCTTACATCCGTCTGATGTCATGACAGTGAATCAAGTGTGTGCTAGTAATCACCTCTGTATCCGAAACACCTAGCCATCGATATACGGTCAAACCTATACAACAGATAGACAACCTCTACTGAAGGACAACCATGCCATTGAAATATAGTCAAATAGTCAATCCTAGTACGTGAACATGGCCAATACTATAATCCCAACCTGTACAAGATACAACTTCTACATAAGGACCACATGGCCATTGGTATACAGCGAAAGCTATACAAGTGACCTCCTCTACATAAGGACCACCTGGCTCTTGACAGTCAAATCTGTACTAGTGCCCACCTACATTAGGTCATTAATGTACATTCAAACCTGTACTAGTGACTGTCTCTACATAAGACGAACCGGGCCAACTGGCCATTGATATACAGTCAAACCTGTACAAGGGACCACCTCTACATAATATACAATTAAACCTGTACTAGTCCCACATCTACACACTTGGCCATTGATATTCAGTCATATTTGTACTAATGACGACATCTACATAGAGGACCACATGGCTATTGATACACAGCCAAACCTATACGACCTACGATCACCTTTACCACATGACAATTAAATAGTGAGCACTTCTACAATCAAGTATGAATATGTATGTATGTATGTACTTCTACATAAGGGCAAACTGGCCTTTGATATGCGGCAAAAACTGTACGATTAAACACATCTACATAAGGACCATCTGATTCTTGATGAACAGTCAAACGTATACTAGTGACCACTTCTACATAAGGACCATCTGACTAGTGAGAACTTCTGCATAAGGGCAACCTGGCCTTTGATATGCGGCAAAACCTGTGCGATTAAACACCTCTACGTAAGGACCACCTGGGCATTGATATACGGTACAAGTTACCACCTCTACATTATAAGGACTGTCTTGCCATTGACATACAGTCAAATATGTAACAATGATCACTTCTACATATAAGACCACCTGGCTATTTATATACAGCCGAACCTATACGAGTGACCACGTCTACATAAGGACCACCTGACCATTGATATACAGTCAAACCTGTACAAGTGACCACCTCTACATAAGGACCACTTGGCCATTGATATACAGTCAAACCTGTACAAGTGACCACCTCTACATAAGCACCACCTGGCCATTGATATACAGTCAAACCTGTACAAGTGACCACCTCTACATAAGGACCACCTGGCCATTGATATACAGTCAAACCTGTACAAGTGACCACCTCTACATAAGGAACACTTGGCCATTGATATACAGTCAAACCTGTACAAGTGACCACCTCTACATAAGGACCACCTGGCCATTGATATACAGTCAAACCTGTACAAGTGACCACCTCTACATAAGGACCACCTGGCCATTGATATACAGTCAAACCTGTACAAGTGACAACCTCTACATAAGGAACACTTGGCCATTGATATACAGTCAAACCTGTACAAGTGACAACCTCTACATAAGGAACACTTGGCTGTTGATGGGCAGTCATCTTCATAAAAGGATCACCTGGCTATTCCCAAGTTGAAAATTTTTTCAAGTTGTGCTTACATGTAGCCTGGTCTAAAACCTGCTTGTTACTCTTTAATAATTGTCTCCGCTACTGGGGATGGTTTCAGTCTATTTAGAATGATTCGCAACATAACTTGATGGATGACATATTAGACTTATTGTACGATAGTTCTGACACATTTGCAAATCCCCTTTCTTTGATTGAGTGATGATCAGGGGTCTATGGGGTTGGCCATTTCCCTGATTTCCAGAAAGTATTGCGAATGAAGGTGAGTGTTGTGATGTCTGCTTCTTTCGTGAGACATTTTTTCTGTCTTACTCTGTATGTTAGTTGGCCTAGCACTCTCATCTTTGGTAAGTTTTTTGACCACTTGATACGCTTGCTTTGAGGCTAGTTTGGATTTCAGTGCATTTTTGTCCTATCCATGCTTTCTTTGCCTTTTTAATTCCTCTCCTGACTTTGTTGTTTGCTGCTCTGTACTTTTGGAATTTGGAGCTGCCTTTTCTTTTCTTTAATTCGCGTATTTTGTCACACTCTTTGACAGAATATCTTCTTTCACCCAAGGCTTATTGGGACGCTGGTACTTCCCAATTGTCTCTATGGAAGTTTGTAATGCCGCTGTAATGCCGCTGTGTTGAACCTTTCTACAACTTCCTCTAAGTCATCGTTTTCATTGCCATCTAACCTGCAATGTCAACGTAACAAACCTTCCTCCAATTCTAGCTTGGAGCTGTTCCTGTAGAGCAGGGTCTTTGAGTTTGTCCAAGTACAGTGGAAGCCGCTTAATTGCACACCCAATTTACCAGCGAATTTCGTGCAATTATCCGGCGTGTGCGATAATGCGGAGTAGGTCTTTTGGACCGCATCACCACGGTCGGAGGGGCCGAGAGGTGGTATGGGAGGTAGTACAACGCACAGTTTATTTACGTGTTACAGTAGTGTTGTACCTGTTGTACCTGTTGTTGACGTCATATACATGTCTTTACGAAACATCGTACTGCAATGCACTTGAAATCGAAAGTAAAAGTAAGTTACTGTATACGTTATGTAGCTTCCTGATCACGAAACTAAAGCATTGCACCGCCGAATGCGAGTGTTATGTCCGTCTGTAGGCCCCGAGTCGCTGTGTTGTTTCCGACTGGCTGCCAAGAACTTAAAACAACTGCATAAGTATTTCCCCGCCACCCTAATTACAGTAATTAGACAATGGACAGATAGAGAACAGTTTTTATTGAGTATGTCACAGCAAGTTGTCTGCCAAATCGTAATGCGGGCTTTGACGACCTTTAGCGGGCGGGCGTCTCTTCAAGGTGCCGACCCCACAATATCGCTTTCTTTTGATCCCAATAACAATTTCATACATGTTGTCAGTATAGCGACTTCACAAAGGCCGTTTTCGGCTTATTTGTACCGTGTCTGACGATTTTTAGCGAGCATTTTCAGTCAATTTGTTGACGATGTTTGACAAATTTTCGTGCAATTATCCGGCGTTGGTGATTTTTTGTCGTGCAGATAAGCGAAGTCACTAACAATGTAGTGAATGGGAGACGGTTTGGGATTTTGTGATTCCGTGCAATTACCCGAAGTGTGCGTTTATCCGAGGTGCAATTAACTGGCTTCCACTGTATAATCAAAGTCTGGTAAATTGCTGCTTCCTGACCTTGTCAGACGCATTCTGAATGTCATCAAAACCAAGTCATTGTCATTGCCAAATAGGCGCCAGGAAAACTGCCAGTACCCTAAACGTTTATTCCTAATCGGAAGTGTTTAGGCACTAGAATGTATATCTGGTTGTTGTGGCCATTTGGACTGTGCCATGTCATTCTTTTGGAGTATTTACGTGCACCTAATGTGTTTGCTACTACTGGCCACATATACCCTTCCAACTGACCTGAACATCCTGGCATAACTTTGCATTCCAATCTCCTTGGATTATCGATAACATCGTTTTTGACTACTTCAGTGTCTATTGTAACTTGGAGATTTTGGAGTTTGGAGTCTTCTATTACATTACCATTATGGTCAGTTGTAGGTGCATATACTTGCACGACTGTGATGTTAAATGTAGCAGCTCTAAGACGGGTTGTCATTATCCTACTAGCGATTTGGCGACACTCCATATCATATACGCTCCGGATTTGACTGAATTGACTGATTTCTGCATCAATCCGTCACTGTTAAATTGTCCAGGATCTCTTCCCCGCTCACCAATGGTGATCATCTCCAACTTTTTGTCATGATTTTCTGCAAGAAATCATAAAAACAATAGAAGCAGTACGGTTGGTACATTTACAACAATTTGTTACACGACCCTTACTATATTGCCTCCATGAAATGTCATGGAGGTTATCTTTTCACAAGCGTTTGTCTGTCTGTGTACAAGATAACTCAATAACGGCTAAATAGATTGGCTTCATACTTGCTGTGTTGGTGGGGTGTTGTAAAATCTGGAAATGATTAGATTTTGTGGCTAGTGGCTTCCGTTGGCACTGCAGTTCAACTTCCGGTTCTGCTATCTCGTGCTCTTAAAAAGCTGTGGTCACGAATTTTGAGTATTAGATAGCCCACGTGCTCAGAAATAAGTGACATAAGTTTGGATAGCAGGGGGCATTTTTGTCGAAAACTTCTGAAGTGCATAACCCAAGAAGGGAACAACGAATTTTCATGATTTTTGGTGTGTAGACACCATAGACAATATTGTGCAAAATGAAATACTGATTATGTAAAAAAAGGAGTACATTTGCATAAATAATAAGAATAATCTATCATAGCAGTTTTTTTCAATGTATCTCTTGTCTCGGACAGGATATGGTTTTCAAATTTTAGTGGTAGATAGCTTTCGGCGTCATGACAAAGTGGGGCAAGTTTTTTTTTTTGGAACTGCAGGTGCATTTTCGTCAAGACATTCCAAAGAGAACAACTGCAGAAAGGAATGAAGGATTGACATCATTTTAGGCATGCGGGTAGCTTAGGCAAAGATGTTCATAATGATATACATGTTATGCAAATGAGGAATTAATTTGCTTAATTGATGTGGAAATTGCATAATTCCATTTTTTTTCAATAACTGGACTTCAATAACTGTAACACGTGTAAATTACGATAGATGGAACATAAACAGATACAAAATATACATATGCGGAACTTATTTGCATGATATATGCAAAAATACAAAACCGCGTAATGGGTAATGATGGAAATTGAATACTTGTGAAATGTGTACGTTAGTCAATGCTAAACAGCACCATGCATTAATCATGAAAATGTGCAAGTCATTTGCATAAAATTTACAAAAGCTCTAAATATTTCATGGAGGCATGAGGTCACCGAACTCTAGTTTATCTTTTATTTTTTGTTATGTCTTTATCCTGGGTTGCCAAGATGAGCTTTGGAACCTATGACATAAGTGTTATGAAGTCTTACGCCACAGATGCTCTAGTTGAACCCACCAACTCTCCGGACGAAGTTTCGAGCTAGTCTCACCTTTGAGCTGTGAGCTTTTGGACACTGCCGGAGGTGTGGGGACAGAACCGCTGGAGCCAGTTTGGCTGGTGGTTAAGGTAGAAGCCACAGTCAGCTGGGGATAGCTTTCTGCAATAGGGGATAGAATCGTACCAGGAATGATGATGATGATGGCTGTATGAGATGTTCAGTGGGAGGGTATATTCACAGATATAGCAAGAATATTCACATCTTAAATCACTATCTGCTTTACTCATATTAAGTTTGGGATTCGACCATAAAATAATTTTTGTACGTTAATTACAATGACATCTTCATCTAGTGCAGTTATATGAAGTTTCAGAGTATTGACCAGGAATTTGAAAGATTTTTTCATGTAACCTGAAGGCATTTTTAACACAGAAATTTAATCCTTTGAAATAGATATCAAACTGAAGCAAAAGATATTCTGACGTACGCAACGCGTCAAAGGTCGGATGAATCGAGCTGAATGTCACAGAGAGACAATGTCCAAATTTAACACATCATAACAACACACCCAGATGTGAAGTTCGAGCTAGTCTCACCTTTAAGTTGTAAGCTGTTGGAGACTGACGGCGGTGTGGAGACAGAATGGTTCATTCGGACAAGAGGTAAAGGCAGTAGCCACACATTCAAGATAGTTTTCAGCAATAGATGATAAGATCGTACCAGGAATAGTTACTCTTTTTATGTTCTTTGGGACAGACGAGAACAATGTGATTCTGCAGTCAAATTATTTACTTATTTTAAGAGTGCCACATATAAAGTGCAGACAGAACGAAAAGGTACTACTCATTTACCTCCCCGACTGAAGGTACCCATCTCTAGCTACATCATGGCCAATCACCCGGGCAGGACTAAAATAAATCCTGGAACCAATTGTGATGTCGAAGAGTGAGGAAGGTCACGTCGGTGGCGAGTTTCGAAATCGGTACCTCTAGGTTCTGAGCCGTACACCGAACCCGATGCCAATAGTCACATTTAGAACACTGTTAACTATCTAACTTAAACATTACGACTCTCATGTTAGTTTAAAAATGTATGTACATTTGTCATAAAGACCTCTTGAGGACAGCGCTCAGGACAGGTGACAGTGCCTATATCTCACCTGTACGCTGTGAGCTGTTGGAGACACCTGGCGGTGTGGGGACAGAACTGCAGCATCCAGGAGTACCAGGGGTAACGGTCTCTGCTGGTTCTAGCTGTTGGATTATTTGACATGGGATCATAAGAATGAACTATCTAAACTCTGGCAAAATAGAAAAATCTGTCTGTCCCTGTCGACGATTTTTTTGGACACGACAATGGGAAGCATATCCTAAATGGTGATACATGGGTTGGGAGGAGGCCACGTCACCTATTGTTGTGTCAAGAAAATGTATTTAAACAAGCAAACATACAACATAAGTGATTAGATTCTTACATTCATCTACAAAAAAAGGAATAGATATACAGAAATGAACATTGTAATGAATCAGCCGGCATCTGTATAGCTGTGATGCCATATTGAAACCTGTTTTAAACAAAGGAGTATTTTCTGCCCCGACCTATTTTTGCATTACAAGTGTTGAAACAGCTAAAGATATCTAATCAAATCTGCTTATGGCATTAACTATAGTGAAATTGATGGTGTTTATGCAAAAATGCGAATAACTTGTTAGATAAGTTAGAAATGCCATCATATCAAGAGCATCTTATCAAAGTTGAACTTTTGAGACGGAACTGTTTAAATGAGAGAAAAAAACTAATAGAATGAATGGTCAACATAGCCATATCGAGACAGACGGATACCTCTAGTGGGTTGATATTAAGAAATAACCAGAGAAAGACTCCGCCAACGATGCACGACACAAGAAACGTTACAACTGAGCACACCACCAGGCGCGAACATTCTGAAAAAAGTGCATATTGCAGTGATTGAATTGAAAGCAAATCAATTGAGCATGGTGTTGAGACGGGAAAACCATCTTAAAAGGTATACTAGAAGTTCTATAACAAAAGCTGGATATATAACATCTATTGTCATAACACCGCCAGTAATACTTATACCGCCAAATGACATAAACGATATATTTCCGGTGATCCACTAGCGCAGCAACAATAATCTCCGAGGTATGCACACTTCAGACATCCGTATTTCACACATTTTCAAAAAGGCTTCGGTAACAGGGCATTCGAAGACAACAAGGCCAAAAGTTTTCAGTTCATTTTCGGGGCAGGTGAGCTCGTCGTGGGACGAACACACGGTCACGTTCATCGCAAGATTTGTAGATAATAATCATATGTGCTCACGGCACAAGACGAGCATGATTCAACAGCAATTTTGAATTTCTTTTGGTGACCTACAACTCGTGTAAAAGTGTGAAGAACCGTTGCATTATCGCCCGGATCTACGGCTGAATGGGTCAAATTGAACGTACGCCGCCATTTTCCCGCAATTTTAATGCTACGCTAGCAGTAACGTTTTACGTCATAGCGGTTGTGACGGGCCAAAATTAAATGAAAATTCTTGATGGTATACGTCCGTTTCCTCATGACTTTCTGTATGATCATGCTGGTTTTTGTTTCGTGCAATTACTAACAGGAAAGGAAGGAACAACTGAGGATGAATAAAGGTACATAGCGGCAGTTAATGGTGCAGTGTTTTTCCTGGCGGTATTATTGAACCCCCTCCCAACCACGCACCCGTTCTCCGTGTAATTCCGCGGTGTATTACGATTACGATATTACGCTTTTAGCACGACAAGAGAGACAAAAAAGATACCGAAAACAAATTGCAAATGTAAGCTTTACCAGCAACATGTAACTGGAAAAATGAGGCGTTGATCATTTGTCAAATTAGTATCGCTTACTAGCAGTAAACTTGGCGGAATTATGATAATAGATGTTGGACCTTATCTAGAACTAAATTTGAAAACAGCCTGATTACTAGTACCTGAAATATGCTGACACAGCCATACTAACCATTTCACAAAGAAAGGATACTGTGAATATTTGTTTTAATTTGTGTGGAATACTTAAGCTGTGTAATTCAATTGTAATCATACATTGTGATTTTTCACCGTAATATTTCTAAATTCAAGCATATTTCAACTTCAGACACAAAACATCTATCCAAACCTTGTCAAAAGCCTCGAAATCAGTAATGATCAAAACTTAAACATTTTCCGTTTCATTGATTGTCTTCGTGTGAGCCATGTTCTGCTTTTTAAAATCAGGTGGCACGGAAAGTAACTAAATTCTTAGAAAGTTAGAGGCATCTTACCGCAAGCTGCAGGATGCTGAACGTTTGGCACGTACATCGGATTTGGATCCGGATGAAGCGCATTCGGGACATGTTGTCTTTCCTCACCGACAAGATCAGAAGGATTTGTACCATTGCTCGAAAGGTTGGTCAAGGCATCATTGTTGAGGCTACTTGAGGCTGCTGACTCACAGTCGGATGTCCCGATGGGAGGTTCGTCGTCTTTCTGGTATCCAACAGCATATGGTTGGATGTAGGTGTCGCTATCATTGTTAGCTGAGTCAGCGATATCTTCAAGGTATTTAACAGCATAGGGCTCCACAGTGCTTTGCAGATACATCGGGTTAGGGTTAATGTCGTTTGGAGAAGGGTTCATGGTGCTTTGTGTGTACATCGGGTTAGGAGTAATGTCCATGGTGCTTTGTGTGTACATCGGACTAGGATTAACTTCGTTTGGAAAATGCTTCATCGGGTTTGGATCCCGAGTTTCTCTGTGCGCGGCATTATCATTTTCGATGAAAACTGAAGTAACAGAATCATTCTTGGATAAGCCAAACCCTGCCAAGTGCATGTCGTCAATATTGTGGCTACTGTTGGACGATGCTATTGTGGCTACTGTTTTAGTCTCTTCCAAAGTCTTCTTCGTGTAAGTACTACGATCCTTGCATATGTAGGCAATAGCGTACGTGTCAAAATCACCAGGGCTGATATCGATGGCTTGTCTGTTCTCAGCTGCAGCATCGCTCTTGGTAGACAGTTGTTCATCAGGGATGTGGAAACCTTCGTCAGCTTGCCTGGCGGGAGGTTGCACAGTTTCTGTACCTGGTTTTGTTGTACTGTCGCTTAAGAAGTCTTTTCTAGCGACATTCGGCATGGTGTCGGAGTCTTCGGCCATGTCTCTGAGACTTGACGATACCTTACGGTTGTGATGTAAGGTGTGGTATTTCAAAGTTATATCAGCCCCAGTTCTGTGTTCTTGTTCTAAGGTGTAGAATCTTCTCGTTACTCGACTTCTCTTACTTTCACTTCATTGATTATCGCGAGCGCCGTACACTTGGATTCTGTATGGCTATGGTGATGTGCGCTGTACAGTCTGAGTTTCTCCGCCTACTGAAAACAAAGCTCTATGTCGTCATCGGGCAGACAAAAACAATTAATTGCTATGTAGATAAAGCAGCCCACGAGTCACCTTCTGAAACCAGACAATATATATCAGTTCTAAGATCTGAAGTACGTGTTGTCCCGGCTGCGGGTGTAGCTGACATGTTGCTCTAAATTATAGTACTTTTAACGATCCATTCGAGACTAACATGCTACATGTTTCTTGACTAACTTGAGGTTGTCTAATCATTAAGTTCAATTTTTTTGCGTGGAAGTACGGGCTAGCGAGAACATTTACTTAATGGAGCATCGTCTGTTTGGATGCGATCATGATAACATTGTTGTTTGAAACAATTTGAAACAACGGTATAGGTTTGTAAATTTATTTGTGGTCCTACAGAAGATCAGACACCTCTACTTTACTTCTACTACAATTTGCACCGTTGATTCGTTCATGAAGGGAAAAAGAACATGTAAATTTGAACGTGTTTCTACAGCGCATAAGAATAAATATCCAATGAATTTGTATCCTATAAATTGGCGTGAGATTCCTAAACTTGTTTCAACGTAACAGAATCTACTTCCGTTAAGATAAGAAGACATTTCGTACTTACGGTAAAGATTCTGAAATAGGTTTGCACTCAAGAGTACATTCTGAACTGATCATGAGACTCACATAGGGCCGAGACATGATATGTGTAGGCGTCTAAAACATTGCATAAACAAATTAGGCATTGAACATTGTGCTCTCAAAAGAGGGCAAATTCTAATGACAATTTGACTATAACTTTGATGTAGTAGTTAGATGAAACATTTACGAACTTAAGAAAGTCGGTTTCATGTAGACGAATACAAAATATGTCTCTATTGATTGAGATGTCATGGCGTTGTCTTTCCTCCCATGGGAATGACTAAAGTAGACCTGCCCAACGTCTGTAGACGTGGAGTTAGGTTTGGGAGTTAGTAGAATGTATACATATTCATAAGTATGGTTCAACTTTATGCCGACACTCACGTACTTCATGATGTAGACCTAAATTGCGTGGGTAGCTTGTTGCTACGGTAACAGCATCCAGTTCCCTACTGTTGTAGTGGTATGCTCAGTCTGAAAATATATAGTTGCAAGTCTGAGAGTCTCATCAGAGTATTGCCGATAAGAGCCCTCACGGTATTAGTTATGATCTTCCCAAAGTAGGTTTGCGTCAAACCAAGGAGGTTTGCGCCTATTTCCGCTCCTGTAACCACTGATTGTGCGAGCCGGGTATTAATAAATGAATGAGTGACCTTTACTGTACATATGTGTCAAAACAAGCTAAGTACAGGTCGTAGCGCTAGTGATAAGGTACAACTTTGATATAAGAAAAATGTATCTTATCACCTCTACATCTCCTTATCACCGCTACGCTCACTCGGTGGTTTATTCGGTGGTTATCGCACCTGACCAGGGATTATCTCACCATATACACCTCGGGCCGGGGCATTAACCCTTTAGTATTCTACAGTACCGTGTATGTGCTTTATTTTGTCGTCTATGTGCAGACATTGATGATTGTTCAGCTACAAATGGTGGCTGTGACCATGTATGTACCAACACAATGGGCAGCTTCCAGTGTACCTGTGTAGCTGGGTTCACCTTAAATGTTAACAACTACTCCTGTGACGGTAAGAGACCATGTAGATAAACCTTTCACATACTTTAAGATAATGAAATATATTTAGAGCTTTGGTTGCTTGTCCCATTTGATTCTTTCTTCAAATAAGCCAATTTGCTGATTGGTCATTTTAGACTTGAATGTCCTTTTCTGTTTGTTTTAGAATGACTTTTGCCACGTTTAGGTGGGGAGATATTCAACATCTCATTGTAGGGATCTATAACATTTTTTTCGTTTCCATAATGCAGACATTGATAAATGTTCCGTTAGAAATGCCGGCTGTCAGCAGAACTGTATCAACATCATTGGGAGTTACTTCTGTTCTTGTGGAACTGGCTATATATTAATCATCGATGGCCACACTTGTGATGGTTGGAATCTCTTTTATTGAATAGCATTGGAAAGTATAATTGAGATAAGATACATGCCCATTTGGCAACTTACATGTTTTGTTAATAATATGTTCCTTTGCCTACAACTTGAGAATTGTGTTTGCTTTGTCCTGTGACTGGTGATTAGCTATGGAATTTTAATACTGTAAATTACAAATAGCATAACTTGCCCCATGTGAAAGCCAAAAGAACTAGACCACAAGGATAAATGAAAGTGTGCCCACGTGCAGCTACATGTTGTCTGTGAACATGATAATACATATGTTTCTCCGTTTCTTTTGAACTTCCAGATGTGGACGAATGCTGGGCTGCCAACGGTGGATGTGCACAGACCTGTACCAACACCATCTGTAGCTTCTACTGTTCCTGTGGGTCTGGCTATAATTTGAACGCCAATGGATTTTTCTGCGACGGTGAACTTATCTCATACATTTTTTAAAGAACACAATGTAGATGGATTTGCCAATGCTTGCAGGATTGAATCAGGGTTAAAAAACATAATGAAAAACAAATGATTGGAAAAGCAGGCCGATATGATGATAATAGTTGTACAGGAGAAAATATGTTGATGATTTTCTTCTTGCTGGTCAAAAGCAAGTTTGTATGATGGTAATTAAGGATCATATCCCTTCTCGTTTTTTCTTGTTGTCCTCAATGCAAAGTCAGTGCAGGTTAATTTTCTTTACCTGCCTGTAGACGATGATATCCATGACTTGTTTTGATGCAGACGTTAACGAATGCTCCAATGTGAATGGTGGATGTGATCACACTTGCAAAAATCGTATCACAAGTTTCCAATGTTCCTGTCAAAATGGATATAGTCTGGATAGCGACGGATTTACCTGTAACGGTAAGCACGCATATTTGTTTTTTGGAATTGTGGGAGGGGAAATATTTTTGTCCTTTGTGAGAATGATCATCTTTCAATTTCTTTTTCTAGATTGCAATTGTCACATTAAACTGCAACTTATTCTGTCAAGAGTATAAGATATCTATCTTGTAAGGGGTTCGAGTCTATCAAGTTTGTTATTTCATGCAAAACAATATTTTATATACTACCATATAGTTCAATTTAATGATGCAGACGTGGATGAATGTACCTCTTCAAACGGGGGCTGTGAGCAAAATTGTACGAACGACATCGGGGGGTTCCAGTGTTCCTGTGGGGCCGGCTACAGCTCGAATGGGAATGGTTTTAGTTGTGATGGTAAGCATCTCCGTTTTGATACATGTTTTGCAGCTGTATGTTATGTTGTTATATTTCAGCCATACCATAGGTATAGTGAAATTTATTGTATTCGTACTGTTTCTTCTTCCTCCTATCAAATCTTCAAAACGCGTTATCTCCGTCTTTTCTGGACCGAATGACTTGAAATTTGGCAAAAGAGTAGAATGGGCCAATACCGCCACATTTTCTATCTATTATTTTTTTTCATATCTGCCCCTAAATTGATTTTTGAATAGTTATTTTGGTCATTTTTTACGAAAACTGTACATGTTGGAACCCTGTGCCCTGGTATTCTTCTTACAACCGAATGACCTGAATTTTGGCAAAGATGTGCCTTGATCATATGCAAACATAGATTCAATAACAGTTTTGGCATATGGTACAACAAAATGCTTAATTTTGCCATCTTTTGCCATTTTTTTGCTCCTGTACCCTGGTTTTACAACCAATTGAGCTGAGACCTGCCCTGCACATGGATTCACTAAACACTTTTGGCATACAATACAACAAGTTGCTCAATTTTTCGATTTTACGGTCATTTATTGACCAAAAATGACACTCTGCTCCTGTACACTGGTTTTACAACCAAATGACCTAAATTTTCGTAAATGATTGCACTAGTTATTTATTCAAATGTCCCATGTATGATTTTTGGCATGAACGTCTTCAAAATGATTTTTTGGGGTATTTTTTTTGTACAAAAATATTTCTACAAAGCTGGTGATGGTTTAGAAGCAACTAGACTCTAGTACATTGTCCCAATACATAAATAACCATAAATCAGGAAGAACAGACGACCAAACTAAGTATCGGGATATTGCAATTTACATCTGTCTGGGAAATTATTTAGTTCGATCCTAAACAAAAGATTGTCAACTTGGTCTTGGAGAAAAGGAAGTATCAAAGCCAAATCTAACAGTATGCAGGAAAAATCACAGAACAGCAGACAATATCTTTATATTGAAAACTATTACCCTCGTTAAAGATCTGGGGGATTTGGCCACTTTACGTGAGCCAGATCGACTTGTTTCTGTCTGCCCTTTAAAGATTTCGCCGCTGGATGTTTTTAGCCGGCTTTAAGAGTTTCCGCTGCTGGGAGCGTGGTAACTGACTCCAAGCCCGTAGAAAACTACCCCGGCGCGCGCTTATCAGCTGGACGGGCGGGCCCGCTCTCATCACCGTAAAGATGGGAACAGGCTCCCGATGATATGGTAACCAGGCTACCACGAAGTAGATTCAACCCCCCAACGTGCGCTCTAGATCTTTAACAGGGATGGAGAAGTTGAGAAGAGCGGGGATAGAGCGCCACAGGCCCAAATGAAACAAGTTTTCGCCACGATATTCCGCTTTTACCGCAGAACAGCAGCTTACCACAGCGGACCACTAGCTTCCACGGCCCATAGAGGAGTGTTGCGTTTGCCGTAGCCCGTCTCAGTCCTGTTTTACCGCACAACCACACCTCACCACAGCGGACCACTAGCTACCACGCCCGTAGAGGAGTGTTGCATTTGCCGTAACCCTTATCAGTCCTGTTTTACCACTGAACCACACCTTACCACAGCGGACCACTAGCTACCACACCCCGTAGAGGAGTGTTTCGTTGCCGTAGCCCGTCTCAGTCCTGTTATACCACTGAACCACACCTTACCACAGCGGACCACTAGCTACCACGTCCCGCAGAGGAGTGTTGCATTTGCCGTAGCCCGTATCAGTCCTGTTTTACCGCACAACCACACCTCACCACAGCGGACCACTAGCTACCACGCCCGTAGAGGAGTGTTGCATTTGCCGTAACCCTTATCAGTCCTGTTTTACCACTGAACCACACCTTACCACAGCGGACCACTAGCTACCACACCCCGTAGAGGAGTGTTTCGTTGCCGTAGCCCGTCTCAGTCCTGTTATACCACTGAACCACACCTTACCACAGCGGACCACTAGCTACCACGTCCCGCAGAGGAGTGTTGCATTTGCCGTAGCCCGTCTCAGTCCATACAACTGAATTTGATTTCATTAATCACTGGCTACCACACCCTAGCTAACACACTCCGCACAGGAGTGTTGCGTTTGCCGTAGCCCAGCCCGTCTTAATCCTGTTTTACCGCATAACTACACCTTACCACAGCGGACAACTAGCTATCACGCCCCGTACAGGAGTGTTGCGTTTGCCGTAGCCCGTCCCAGTTCTGCATCATGACTGGCTTACACGAAGACTGTGCCAAGTTTTTACGCGCTGTTTGCCATCAATTTCGTGCTACTATTGCTATTACGAGAATAGCGCGTTCGGGCATAGGGCCCGAAGTTGTCCCGCACCTCTGGCTGCATTTGCCGGCGATTTTGTGATGGCTTACATGAACGCTACGCTACACCCAAAAAGGCTGGTCCCTTTTTTAAGAAGGCTTTCTGTGAACATGTTATAAACGTCTTCTTACCACTGCACTCTGTTGTGTGGTGTTTATGTATATGCATCGGTAAAACATTGTGGTTATGTGTGAGTGTGTGTGTGTTTGCGCATGTGTGTGTGAATGTGTGCCAGTGCATGTGTGTCAGCCAGTTTTTGCGATTGTTAGCATTTGTGTGCGGGTGAATGTGCATGTGTCTGTGCATGTGTGTGTGTGCGCGCACTCGTGTGTGTATGTATGTATGTGTGTGTGCGTGCATGTGTGTTTTTAAACTTGATTTCACAGAGCGTTAACGAACCACACAAAGGAAAGTTATGCCAGTTTATGACACTATCTTCTAAAACTCGAAAAGGAAATTAACTCCTTAAAACAAATTAAAAGTTAGTTTACTACAACAGTCTTCTAAAAGAATCCTACTTGTACCTAATCTCCAAGCAGATGTCAGGGCGAAGCATTGTAACGTTTCCTGGAGTGAAGATTGGGCTTCTCTGAAAAGTTGAAAAGCTGAAAAGTTTGGACAAAAATGATGATGAGAAAGTTTAACTCAGTCATGTGATAACTAACGTTTCAATGAATGATAGCACTGGTAATAAAACTTTTTCCAACAATTATCAACTATGATTCCAGATGAATTTACATGTTAGTGACATGTACAAAGTATAACAATGAATTATTGATGTGATGCCAAATTAGCTATGTATAAGAATTGACCTCTTTAGTTAATTCTTGTCTATTTTCTAAAACATTTTGATCTGAATTCCTCCCAGTAGAATTGGAGATTGTCCTGGAAGAATTCCCTGATCTAAGAGAGATTGCAATTCCCATATCTGCCCTAGGGGAAGCAAGGCTTTTCCGAGGACTAATCCCAATACTGTAACCGCAGAAATTTTCGCGGTGGTTTCAGATTCTCGGTTTCGCGTTACAAGTTAGAACTCCCATTTGTTCTAGGACACCTAGGACAGATTGTAATTCCCACCTCCCCTAGGACAAGCCAAGATTCTCCTGGATCTTTTTTTTATTAACACACACACACACGCACATTTTTATACTAAACCATGAAACGCAGAAATAACAGACACCCAATTTTTGCGCACGTTTGATACAAAACTTACACTTTTTAAAGTTTTACTTCATTGCAAACAAGAATGGTAAGCATGCACGTTTAAAATCAGAGATATGTACACACACAATGTGTAATATGTGTTCGACGGAGTTTTGTCGATTTCATCAGGTAAGGCCATGTTGCGTTGATTATATGGATGACTCCCCGCACGCATCAATTTTCCACCATACGTAAATCGATGTCATCCATATAGTGAAATCAAAATGGCCTATGGGGACGTCTGTGGTGTCTTTGACTTACAATATTGTTGCTGCAAGGAATGGGATCTATATACCACCTTCTCCGGTCATGCATGTAATAATTATAATGTAATAGAACTCAAGTTCTAACAAATGAACGTAAAGATCAACAAATAGTAGGTTACATGTAATACTAATAGCTTGATGTTATCTGTTGATCTTTGTTAGCAAGTCTAACCCTTTATTTTTGTAATAGCATATCTAAGTAAGTAAACCCGTCACAGTTTTGTGCTACAGGGTTGTGTTTTGGGTATGTTAACACAGCTTCTTTACATAATGTCTCGCAACAACAATGTCTATTATTGAACTAGTTTTACTGTAATATCCAACACAAAAAATGGAATCACTCAATTTTCGACTGAAGTCTATGTCGCCCACCGTCTACGTCAGGGCTTTACAACCATCCCTGAACAGAGACGGTGGGCGCCATAGACTTCCTGCAACCTATGATCCACTGATTACTAAGTCACGTGTTCTATCTGCATAACCTGACGTCACGACATCAATGGATTGTTCATTCCTTGACAAAGACTGGTGGTGCTGGCCAGTCAAAAATTTGGGTGAGTCCAATTTTTGTGTTGGATATTACAGTTAAACTAGTTCAACAATGACGTCTACCAACACAGATTACCTTTCAAGTTAACAATGTCTATTTGTGAAGTGATAGAATATATGGATGAGACAAGAGTTTAAAGATAAAATACGCAGTTCTAGCCTCTCCACACTCATACTTGAGAAGCAGGATATTTACATGAAGTTCACTCTTTTTTGGTCACTATCTATGTTCTATGGTCACACGAAAAACGCCTAAAGGCTGCATGCACTTTCTACTTACTAATGGATACATGCTAACAAGTAGATGAATAATAAGTTAAAACGTATAGATTCTTATAGCAGATGTTTTGTAGAAACACCAAAAATATTGGATAACAAAATCGTTATATCATTGACCTTGAGATTTCACATTTACGATATTTACTACAAATAAAATTTACACTGTACGTAGCGCCATCATTTCTACTGGTACAGATCGAATTTGAAATGCGCCCTAGCGGAATGTAAACATGATGGCAGCTTTTTGATGCGTTCGTATGATGTTGCATTTTCATTTCCTGACTATTGTTAGCCAATGCAATAGAGGACGGAGAATCGGTTATAAAATTGACTTCAAGGATTTTCCAAACTTACACTGAGTACCTTTAAGAAAATACAACATCACGCAGGGACATCCAACGGCGCCAGCAAACCGCCTCTTTTCTGTGCTCTGCTATCTCAACTGTCACCATCAGTTCCTGTGGGCGTCGTCACAAACCAGCTGTCAGCCAATCAGAGAATAGGCTTTACAGTTTTCAAAAGGGTTTTTGCATATATATGGGTAAGCTCATAAATGTTTATAAGCAGGGCGGTCGGGAACTGATGGTGACGGTTGAGATAGCAGAGTACAGACAAGAGGGTGGTTTGCTGGCGCCGTTGGTGTCTCTGCGTAGGAGAATAATACAACATCTGGTCTGTATTATACGCTCCATAGGTTTACACGCTTTCACATTATTGCTAATTCTAAAGACTTCAATCGAATGTGTATTTTACTTAACCTGTAGTAGTTCTTAAAGGACTAACCCTCTGTAAATGTTCGGCAGCTCCGGCCATACATATGGATCATTCAAAGCTGAAGTAAAAGAATAACAGCTAGTAATAAAGACAACCTTTTTGCGAAAATACAGAATGTTTCCCCTGTATACGTAGCTTTTTGCAAACTACTCGCATAGTATACTGTACAATTAGGCTCGCCCAGGGCCAATAGCATTGTGTGCGAGTAACAAAAGAGCCACTCTACATCTACATGATTTTGGACCAGGTCAGTAAAATTATTGTACAATACCACTAGGCTCGCTTTATAATATTGTGTGCAAGTAAAACAAGTGCTTTAAAAAAGCTGGCATTTTGCTTTTTGTTTTTTCTAGTTATTGGAATGTGCTGAAACTATTGTTTATATTAAATGGATGTAAAAAGGAAACAAGAACAATTGAAAATCACCCTCCCCTGGACGCGATCCCGGGTCGCACGGACCGTAGCTCTGCAAATCAGGCTGACGTCAGAGGTATTTGTGTAGTGACCCCTGAACCCGGAAGTCACTTCCCTGCATCATAGCGCACTTTTCAGAAAATGATATCTCAGCAATCGTTTACCCCTGCTTTAACATTTTTACATTGTCACGGTCTCCATAGTACATACTACAAATCTGGTAAGTTAGAAGGTCCAGTTCTTTTTCGATAATACAGGGCGATCAATGAAAAATCGTGGCAATTTCCATTTTCGCACTGGAAATCCTACTAATGAATATTAACTAAGTCGCAAAGGAATCTGGGATAGGCTATATGTAACTGTTATATATATATATATATATATATATATATATATATATATATACGATTTATTTGGAAAACATTTCATCTTTATGAATTGGTAATACAACATTAAAATGTAAGAGCAATAATTTGATTATATGCTGCATCAATCTTAGGAATATCATACTTCATTCATTTAATCTAATCAAATATCAGGCCCCATTACGGACCACAGACAATGACTCACGACAGAGCGTCAATGGTAAGAATCATAGACATGTTATAGATTATTTGTGAAAGGGCAAGGGATTTTAAGACAGTAACTTTTCCATATAGAGTTAGGTTTCTACCTTTCCAGATTTGAAGTGTGGTTTTCAGTCTTTCTATCTTTTTCTCCCAGTTTAGCAGTTCACATTCATGGTGTAGGGATGAGTTACAGAAGTATATACCTAGGGATTTTATAGGTGTCTTTGGCCAAGATATACCCAAGGGGGTGTCTTGTCTGTCAACATAGGATCCAATCCATAAACCTTCACATTTTTTAACATTTAGATTTAGGCTTGAAACACTACAGAAATCTTGAATAAGTTTGAAGGCATTTTCCATTGATGTAAGGTCAGATACAAACAAGGTGGTATCATCAGCTACCTGTGAGATTTTAATGTCAACAGTTTCATTAGAATGGGTTTTAACTTTAATTCCTTCCACGTCTTGTGCCTGTCTGATCTTTACAGCCATAATCTCTACTGTGAGGATGAATAAAAGAGCAGATATGGGACAGCCTTGGCGTATGCCTTTCTTTAAGGGAAAGAAGTCAGATAACCATCCTCTATTACTGATGGTGCTACTAATGTCATTATACATGCATTTTATTGCACTGATAAACGAGGGGCCAAAGTTAAATTTTTCTAGAACCTTCCACATAAATTTTCTATTCAAAGTGTCAAAAGCTTTAGTAAAATCCAGGAATATTACTGCTCCAGGGATATTTTGGGTTTTAGCATATTCAATAACATCATTAATTAGTCTTACATTTTGTCCAATGAATCTACCCTTGATATAAGCTGTTTGGTCATTATTAATCAACTTGTGTAAAACTTTCTTAAGTCTGTTGGCAAGAACAAAGGCAAATATTTTATATTCAGTGTTGAGAAGGCTAATTGGTCTCCAATTGTCTAGGTTGTGGCGTTCATTTTTTTTGTGTATTAACCTTAGCATTGCACGTCTTTGCAAAACAGACATTTTACCTTCTATCAATGTTTCCTGAATAGAATTATAAACTAGGTCTCCTATATAGGGCCAAAACATCTTAAAAAAATCTGAGGGAATGCCATTAAGGCCAGGGCTTTTGTTTTCTTTCATAGAGAAAAGGGCATCCTTACATTCATCTTTAGTAATTGGTTTAGCTAAGAATTCTCTGTCAGTTTGGCTCAAGATATTTTCTAACTGTACACTTTCTAAGTACTGATCTATGTCTATATCACTTATATTGTCTTCCTGGTATAGTTGTTCATAGTATTCCTTACATTCACTAAGAATATCTGAGTCTCTACTAATCTCTCTCCCATCAATGGATAACAAGTTAATATCCTTGTCACTTCCTCTTTTCTTTTCCAAGTTTAAGAAGTACTTAGTAGGTTTTTCTCCCTCTTCTCTCCATCTGGCTCTAGCTCTTACATATGCTCCATGTGATTTTTTCATATAAAGGTCTTCTAATCTAAATTGTGCTTGCTTGTAGCTAAGTACTAGTATATGGTCATTAGTGGGATTACTATCTATTTCACTTTGAAGGGAAGACAGTTTTTTCTCTAACCTCTCTATCTGTTCTCTGCTTTCTCTGGCTTTCTTGGCTCCATATTGTTTTGAAAACTCAGTTACTTTAATCATACATAAATCTAGTTTATCTCTATTTGATGTAGTGGTCTTATTACTCTCTTGTTGAATTAAGTTACAGATTTTCTCAAAGTATTCTTTGTCTCTTAATAAATCTACATTTAGTTTAAAAGTTCCAGGGCCTCTGGCACAGTTATGGAATTTGAGTTTTAGAAATATAGCCTGGTGGTCAGTAAGTATTGCAGGTCTTATATCACATTTGCCAATTTTTCCTACAAGGGTCTTGTGAATTAGCCAAAAGTCTAGTCTACAGGCTACATTTTTTGTAAGATTACGCCAAGTAAACTGTCGGGTGGTGGGGTTAACTAACCTATAGGCATCACATATTTCTAATCTAGAACATAGCTTTTTCACAACTTTAGCAGACCTTCCTGCAGTATCTAGTCTACCTCCCTTTTTATCAAATTCAGGATTCAATACACAATTTATATCTCCACCACAAATTAGGTTAGTAGGGTCTAAACTACTTAACCAATCTGACAGTTTCATAATAAAGGTATTTCTTTCTTTAACTCTATTTGGGGCATAAATGTTAACTAAGCAAAACTCTGTATCATCAATGGTGCATTTCAGTAGAAGGGTTCTTCCATTATTGTCTAGGTACTTACAGTCTACTAACATAAAATTGGCTGAAGGCTTAATCAATATTGCTACCCCCCTGCTACAATTAGATCCGAAGGCTTGAAAACAAGGGCCTTGCCATTCTCTAGATAAAACATCTCTTGTCTCTGCAGTGAAATGCGTTTCTTGAAGGAAAACTATGTCAGCCTTTTGGTTTTTTACATATGATAATAATGACCTTCTTTTGTTTTTTTCAAGCAGTCCGCGGACATTTAGTGATAGTAAAGATATATCGTTGGAACTAATATCAGAATTCTGTACCTTTTGTTGTTGTTTATGTGCAGTGCACTTTGGCCTAACGTCGTCACGGCCGTTCATAAAGTCCATAGCCATAAGTCCGGTAACAGAGCGAGTTTGTCAACATTGGGGTCAGTTCGTGGAATTTCCGGAATGCCTAGGTCGCGCCGCCGGAGCCATGTTCAGGTGGGGGTGGGGCGTTCCTCAGCTGCTTCCGTGAGGGTTCGGACGCCACGTATCTTATGAGGTCTACTTAGGCCATGATGATTTGATTATAGGGATAACATCCGCGCGCACATTAATTGTCGGATGTTTGCAAAAATGAAAATAAACGTTTACAACCATACTTTATATCGTAAAAAGCAGCTGCACTGAAGAAATACATAGCGTAGTTTGCAAAAAAATGTCAGAAAACGGATACTAATGTCAAAATTGCCAACGGCAATTCTAAGGCCAAAGAAGAAGATGTCAAGAAAATGCAGAATCTATTGTTCGGTATACCATACTGTTGGGTCGTTCTGTGTGTTAAATCTTCCTGCCACTTTAATTTCACAAGAAAGACATTTTTGGCCAACCTTTTTTTATTCGCACGCTCGCATCAATTTTGGGGTTCCCAGAGGATGTCTTCCATGTCTTCAAATCAACCTGGCCTCAGTCTAAAAAATTTTATTGTAACGAGTGACACGTACTTTGCCATGTAGTGGAGAAAGAAAGCCTTCGCCATTGGAGACAGACTCCCCTTCTTGCCGTGAATGGTGATGATGTAGATGGTGAAGAACAGGAAAAGTCCCATAAGCCCCAAGCACACGACAATCAGAGTAGCTGTAACATCATCCATGATATTTGTTTTGTTACGCGTAATTCATGACATTTTGGACGTAAACAGATACCAAGCATGCAAATGAGAACTCAGTTGCATTATTGATACAAAAATGGCAAAACTGCTGAAGATAAATGAGGGGAACTATATACTTTGACATGTGTAAGTTAAAGGTGAACATCACCATGCATAAATTATGCAAATGAGTATGTCATTTGCATGAACAGTGCATAAAGCAAGAGATCTCAACTTTTCATATCCATCTTTACTCACCCAAAAAAGGCAGGTCTCCCTTGACAGGAAGTACCTCAGTGACAAACACGAGAGACACGACCATGGAGAGCAGGATGGTCACTCCGAAGGAGATCCGGTCTCCCTTGTCTATAGGCATGATGAAGGTGATGGTCATCAGCACCACCAGGATGGCGCAGGGCCCGATAGTAGTGGCGATGTGGAACAGCGGGATCCTCTCCAGATGAACAGCGAAGCACGCCTCCTTGTTGCCTTTAGCGAAGATCTTGTCCTTCCGGTTCCATTCGCCCTCCTGTTGTGGGGGAGACCAGACGTCGCAGGAACTGCTCCGACCGCATTCTGTGTTTAATCAATCATCGCAACAAATAGAGTTATTTCCGGGACTTCACAGATATGTCCTTTTAGAGGGGCAGAACTTACCACTGAGAACGGCCTACCTATACTTTAATACATGCTTTCAACTAGGGACACTCCTATCCAGCCTCGTTTTGTTGCATGGCCCCCGGAAAATCCAAGATGGCCGCCGTTTTTGAAACTGACTATGTGACAATGACTATGGGAGACGCGTACTGGCATCATTAATTTTGTTTGTCTTAGAAATTCTCTTCGTAGAAATTTTAATGGTTTTAATGTGATACAAGTGTCACTGTAAAATTAAATATAGGAAATAATCATCGCTGGTCGATTTGCCGTATTGTATTGCTCCACCTTTTTGTTACATTCTCTAAATTTTAGAATTTAGGCATCATTCGTTTTGTGTGTCCAACATAGTGGTAGGGGCAAACCTGAAATACGGCATCGTACTCCATTACACTCCAATAAATGAAACTGTTGATACTTTTTATGACGTATCTATTAAACCTTACCGACGGTTTGATCAATTGCTGGGAGAACAGAGAAACAGATGTGGCATTCCATGGTGTCGGCAGGGAAGAAAAACGGATGTGTAGTACAGATGGTGCTGGTCAGGGTCTCTACCCTCCATCTAACTGTACCATTGGAGCTGATCAAGACAGGTACGTCATCTGGCAGGCCTCGGTACAAAGGATCAGCACTATGGAGGGGGGGGCAATATATGTGCGAAATATATATAATTCATATTGAATGTAGGAAAAAAATCCTCGCTGGTCGATATACACACACACTCAAAAATCATCGTTTGTCGACATAGAGACACAATCACACAAACACACACTGGCACACACACATATACATACAACACACACACACACACACATGTACAGATATATACACACACACACACGCGCGCACACTCACACACGCACGCACACACACACACACACGTACAAAGACAGACTACATACGTCCTCTTCAGAGTAAAAGTAGGGGTCCAGATGCTGCTGCCCACGACGCTGAGGGTTTCAATATTTCCGAAGTACTTTGGCTTCCACTCCAGTCTGCTGTCCCGCCATGTCTGGAAAAATCAAAATTTGTGAATTTTTAACCCTATTCAGACCGGGCGGGTCAATCTGGGACGGGGATGGGGGGTGGGGGTGGGGTCTGGTTTGAGCCCCGCCTCTTCTAACTCCTGTAAGTCTTAAACGACTTCTCACATGCATGGCAAACAAATTTGTAGAGAATGGTGTAGACGATATATATATATATATATATATATATATATATATATATATGCATATATCTTAAGATTTTAGGAAATTTGACGCTATACGTATATGACGTAATACGACGTAATTATGACGTCATCAACAAATACATTTTTTTCAGCAAATAATTGCAAAAGGCAACGGAAATAGACTAAAATTGTCCGTTTAAAGATTGTTTGATGGAAAAAACACAAATCTTAAGGGATTATTCTAGTTATTCTTGATCTGGTCATGTGGCCCGCAATCTTGGATTTTGGCCTATGACGTCATCAAATTAGTATGATTTATTTATATTTAATTATGAATATATTCTAGATAACATACAATTCTATTCATGGAAGAAAATAGTAGTAATATAGTCAAATAAAATGAAAAAAATACATTGTTAGAACCCATTTTTGTCAATTAGCCTGTCAACAAGCGATTTTCGTCAAATATGCCTGTGAACAGACGATGTCCATGGCAGCACAAAAAAAATTGAAAATTTGCCAAATTTAGGAAATTGTTGCCAAGTAAATTTCAGGAAAAGTCACCATATTTGGTGGCTCTAGCGTAAGTGGTTCTGACGTTATGAGACATAAAAGCCACCCGGTCTGAATAAGGTTAACCGCAGGAAAACCGCCAAATGTCTTCAATGCAAATCGACATAAATGCAATATTTTCAAACTTGTCGAAGATGTCACAACTGGGTCCACTTACGAAGTCGATGACTAGAGAGGCAACCAGACGCTCTTTCTTTTCGTCCTGAAATAAAAATGACATGATCCGTTACTTAAGTTCTGTTATGTACCTCCGTGAGTTATCTTTTGCTTATAAACCAAGAAGGGTCTAAAATGTATCACAGATTCTAATGGTAATAAAGGATTATTTATTTATGTTTTGATCCGAGGAGGTTGTTCGATCCGATCACACACGGACCCGCAACGATCAGCTTTAGTTAATTAACTCCAGGCGGGATAGTCCGGGGCATCATTCCCGGATAGCCCTTTAACGCGTGCGGACGCGAAACTCCTCTCTCTCCCAGCGCCATGGCCGAATTCGACTTCACAGAATGACGGTCAAGGCCTTGGCCAAGGCCGAACTGGCCGAGAAGGAGGCCCTTCTCTGTGTAACAACCGAAATGCTACAAATGCTGGACCTGTCCGTGGGCCAGTACGCCCTGCTATGCACGGCCACGACTAAGCTGCAGGCGGCGGCCGGGGCAGCGAATCCCGCCAAGACTAAGGCGACAGTCACCATGGATGACCTGAAAGTGGACAAGGAGCTGTCCGAACTCCTGTCCCAGGTGGAAGGAATCGACGGTCTCCTGGTGGACGGCGCAGCGGCAGCACAGCAGACCAGCGACGACCAGTCATTCTATCTACACAACAGCGCCCCCAAACAATGTGAGAAACCCCTACTTATCCCGGAGTTCGTGGACTCCTTTACACAGCCTGAGAACGACCACGAGATCACACGCGACGGTCAGACGTCCATCATACTGCGGAGCAGCCGCTCCCGCCCAAAGCTGGAGTCGATCAAGATCCCCCGTGGTCGGCTGCCAATGCGGATCGTTCGGTGCAATCAGCAGGGTGTTCGTTTTATAACCTAGAGGTTCTGTGTTTTAATCCGTGGATGTGCCATCGATTTTCTTCCCATGGGAATGGCACTTTACTCAGCTTTCTTCACTTCAATCAGATGAAAAGGAGTACCTACATGTAGCTTCGGTAAGGGCTGTCCCTCGGATAGGACGTTTGCGGAGAGCCACACCTCGAGCACGTCAAAGAACCCACCATACTTATCTTCACTTATAGTAGGGGTCCTTTCCGGTGTGAGTGGATCAAATAAATCTGTCCGGATATGCAGCTTGTACTGTTCAGTGCAAACCTGGTCTGTTACGTCTTGAGCTATTAGGCGGTTTACTGGGTACGCAATACAAACAAACAAACAAACAAACAAACAAACAAACAAACAAAGCATACCAGGTCGATGACCTCTTCCACAGTTCCATTGAAGACGATAATAGTGTGACCCCCGCTCTCAGTATCAGGTGGCTGGCTTTCACTGTACCCATTGAGTAAGTCCTCTTCCAGTTTACCGCTGATGTCCACTAAAGAGGAGGGGAAAGATGCATGTAGGCATTATTATTTATCACATTTATTTTGCTTGGAATAGTATTTCAGGACAGAAAACGTTATAGTTGGAAAAGTTGTGATAACTCATTTTTGAACTGTTATCTCAATAATCGTCTATTTACTACTAGTAAATTAATGTGATAGATGGATGCTATCACATTTTATCACTAGTAGACAACATGTTTCTCCTCTTACTTGTGAATTTGTGAACTAATGTGAATTGATGTAATAGTGGGGTGCAATCACATTTTTTTTAGTAGACACAAATTTATTCCTCTTACTAGTGAATTTATGTGATAGAGGTATGCTATGACACTGCATGTTCACAGTAATACCCATGTCACATTATCCACGATCTTCGGGCGTATCGATGGAAAATCGGCCATATTTAATTAAGATCGACAGAGGGTTGCGCGTATTTTTCACCTGAAAACCGCCCCTATCACATATAAGCCATCCTTTGTACCTTGTACAATTGTTGTGCAATTAAGTTATTATTATAAGCGAGGTTCGGGCGATTGCCGCAGAATCGTCGTCCAATCGATTTTCGCCAAATGTGACAGGGGTATAAGGAAGACAGATTGTATCAAATGCAGACTGATCGTGATCGTATTTGTGTCAAAATGTTTGGAATATTAGATTTATTCACAGTACGGAAACAGAAATTTAGGCAAAGTGATCGATCTACTTATAACTTTATAAAGCAAGGAGAGAAACATATCTAGCTTTTAATAGTGGACCCTTTCGCACATGTTAATGTATCGTAAAATACTGCGTTTCTTTGTATATGTTTTACAAGTATTTAACTGGGCTATACAATGAAACACGCCTAAAGGTAGCAGAAGGTAATAGAGCCGTGCAATATGAAGGAACGGGGATGAGAAAGGGACCTGTCCCTGACCTAAGAACATAGGCGGTAGGCTTAGCTGCTGAGACAAAATTGTTATGGCCTAGAGAGGTATGAGAAATGTTCAGTTATTTATCAATCCATAGCACGTGTTAACCCTGTTTGCAGCAGCTTTGTGCAATTAACAGTATGGTTTAGAGCATTTCTGGACGAAAGTAGTATAGTAGGGACAGGATCACTAACATTATTCAGGCGGAGCAAGGTGGAGCAGGTCAGAGGTCACATATTATTTATTCAGGCGTAGCAAGGTGAAGCAAGGTGGAGCATGTCAGAGGTCAGGAGGAGCAGATCAGATGGTCACATATTATTTATTCAGGTGGTGCAGGTCAGAGGTCATCGTCTGACGGCAAAATCTACGGGATCGGTAATTTTTGAGCTCTGGTCGGGGTGAAACAGAGGACAGGCCGACCTTTTGACCCATCAAGGTAACTATGACAACCGCCACCCCCTTCCCCCATTGTGAAAGACATGCCTTTATTTGGCTAGCTTATATATCTCTGCTAGGGGACTGTTTTGAAAGTGTTGTGGTCTTCACGTAATGGATATATATGTCAACCGGTTAAATGTGCTGACATCAGTCTTCAATGGATGCGCTGAAAGCACAAACAACAGACGTTTTCGTCAGTTACTATATCACAAAGCCCCAGACTTGTTTCCCGAACACTGTCGACGCCCCAGTTCGGTGGCGTGCCTTAAAGTAATACAATGGGTGGATACGATCTCGGCGGAAGAGGGATATGAAAATATTATCGACAGTTTCATGGACAACGTACCCAACGCGAGGGATGGGCTGAAAACGGTACTCGAGAAAGTACTGCAAGAGCAACGATTAAACTGTGGTCGACTCGTTACCGCAATGTCTTTCGCCGTGGACGTGTGTATCAACTCGAACGAACGGTATGAAAGAAATACCGATGCCATCTCGACCGAGTTAGCAACGTTGATTTGCGACTATGCGGGAAACTGGTTGTAACGCCAACGTGGATGGGACGGATGGCTTGACCGTCGGCGGCACGACAAGTACCCGTTGTTTGTACAGTGTCTGTGTTGGCTTCTCACTGCAAACGTTTGCATAATCGTAACGTAACTTTTGCACTAAACACGCCCGAACTGGGGCGTCGCCAGTGTTGGGGCTTTGTGATATAGTAACTGACGAAAGATGTCTGTTGTTTGTGCTTTCAGCGCATCCATAGAAGACTGATGTCAGCAGATTTAACCGGTTGACATATATATCCATTACGTGGAGACCACAACACTTTCAAAATAGTCCCCTAGCAGAGACATACAAGCTAGCCATAGTTATAGTTACCTTGATGGGTCAAAAGGTCGGTCTGACCTCTGTTTTACCCCGAACAGAGCTCAAAAATTACCAATCCCGTAGATTTTGCCGTCAGACGATGACCTCTGACCTGCACCACCTGAATGAATAATATGTGACCATCTGACCTGCTCCTCCTGCATATATTATATGTGACCTCTGACCTGATCCGCCTGAATGAATAATATGTGACCTCTTACCTGCTCCACCTGAATAAATAATATGTGACCTCTGACATGCTCCACCTTGCTCCGCCTGAATAATGGTAGTGATCCTGTCCCTACTATACTACTGACGAAAATTGATGCGCTCGTGGATGTCATCCATATAATCAAATCAAGATGGCCTTACCAGAACAGCTGGGTTTGTCATATTGCCAGGTGCCATCTTCGAAGCATGTCACCCTGCTGGTATGCCTAAAATCAAGGTTGTACCCTTCGTTGCAGGTGTAAGTGACCCTTTCTCCCACGTTGTAGAACCTCTTGGCAGGGACTCTGATGCCGTTGGTTGGAGGACCCATGTCCCAGCAACCGTTTTCATCTAGGTGATATAAGTTAGAGGGGCAATCATTTTTATGAAAGTTAGACTCAATCATTAAGAAAGATAGATCAGGCCACAGGAAGTAAATTGTATTGATGACATCAGTGTTCTTATTAATTGGTCAGATAGACCAAAATAGGCAAACATGTTGAGTTGTTGCCAAATAATCATACTTGTAAAAGTGACACTAGGGAGGTATGCACAACTTACTGCATGGAATAAGGTCACAGTCTTCTTGTCTGCCATCTTTCACAAGACAAAATGGCCGCTCGTGACCGGTAGGGTTGCGGCAGTAGTTGTTCACCAAGTTAGCCCAGGGGTACTTTGTCGTGTAGAAACCAGCCTGCGCATCGGACCACTCCAAACATTCTGCCCCGGATATAGTTTTACTCGATCTACCACGGTAGTTTATGCCGTTGCCATGATAGCAAACTGGATATTAAAGGAGAAATCGCCATATATATATATCAGCAATTCATCGTATCGATGTACAAAATGATACATTCCTAAAAGGTGAAATAAAACTGAATATGAAATTCAGTGACCAAAGCCAAATTGATAAAAAGACAAACAGCCAGGGCTACCCAACTAGCCGGATGCTACTATAAATGTCTAGTCCTGGTAACTGCACATTATACAATACAGGTGGTTATACCGACTACTAGTATATAGATACAGATACAGATTTCCAGTGTTAGGTAAATAAAGTTTAGCTACTTCACAATGACATTTATCAGCACAGATGAACTTTATGATCTGCGAGCTATGGGGAATAGTACAATTTAAGAAAAGTAGTGAGTGAACGGAGTATTTCTCCTTACATTCGTTGTTCTTCCATTCTGGTTTAAGGTTCCAACAACCGTGTTGTGGTGACGGAAACAAGTCACAGGTAGGGAGCTGGTCCTTCATCCGGTCATCGGCCATTTTGAGGACCTCCTCACACCACGAACGGCACGCTAGCAGTTGTGTGCCCCTACAAAATATAGTAAAAGCGAGCAGATTGTTATTGGACTGAGCAGAGCTTTGGACTAATGCTTGTAGCCATTTTCAGCTTAAAATGACACATCTGATATTTTGTGAGAAACTTCTCTGTTACTCAGAGGATTATTATGACCCCCAAGAAGGTTTTATTGAAAATCGAAAAATCTTGAGATTTTTACAATAGATCTAAATGTTTTGAAAATTGTTTGAAAAAGTCCAAAGTCTTGGGATGTCTGGAAAAGTATTGAGATCATTTCAAAGGATCTTGAGTCGTTATGGAAGATCTTAAGATTGTTATGAAAAAATCTCGATTGTTCCGAAAAAATCTTAAGGTTGTCCTAAAAGATTGTCTCAAAAAATCTTCCCATGGGAGCGGAGATTAGGCAGTTGCAGAACTACCGCTCTCTTCTTCGTAAACCCAGAAAAGAAATACGTATCTTGTCTATTCACAAACCGGACTAAACTAGACTAAACTGGACTGAACTGGACTAAACAGGGATAGGGTAAAGGTTTGTCATCTTCCATCATCAACACAAAACTTTAAAACACTACAAACAAATTATAACAATTACAGCGTGAACGTTACTCTCCAAATCGTGAGCAGGAACTACCAGATGGCTGATATTAAACATACTATAAAAAAAACTGAAAGTACGCACTTTAATCAAATACACAGTGTGGATTGAACTATATATCTTATGTTGAGTATGGATTGAAATATATCCTTACTTTTCCTCACATTTTCTTCAAATGGATTCAGTTTTGTTCATTTGGGGGCCAAATGACTTGAAATTTGTCACGCAGATACAACTGGCAACTTCCCCCAGACTTTTCCTTAATTCATTAATACAGGCTGTGAAATTACTTTATTCAGTTTTTTGTTATTCTAATTCCAAAAATGTATATTTTGAGCCCCTGTACCGCTCTGGTTTTATAAGGTAATGACCTGCAATTTGGAATAGAGGTGCCCGGATATATGTATCCTTGTATCCAGCCGTATTATAGCTCCCGAGTCTCTTCTGTCATCTTTGCAAATATTTGCGAAGAGGACAGAAGAGACTCGGAGGCTATAATACGGCTGGATCTCAGGCTAGGATATATGTCAATAGGATTTTCTAGACTCAAAATGTATATCTTTGGCTCCTATTCCCTTGTATCAAAACTAAATGACAGTGTCGGTATAGAGGTGCGCCACACAGAACTTCATTCACACTTTAAAATTGTTACATTTGCTTTTTGCAAATTTTGGCCCAAAAATGTATATCTTGGGTCCCTAAAATTGAAAAGATCTGGAATTTGGTCAGGGGTAGCTTTCACACTATGGGCAAAATAGGGTAACATTGAGTGCATTCTGCTGGGGGTCGAATTGATAAAACATTTTGGAGTGGGGTGATAATTGGATGGTCAAGAAATTGGATGGTCAAAGAAATTGGATGGTCAAAGAAATTGATTTAAAATTCAAACAATTTTTGAAAGGGGATGGGGATGGCGTATCCCCGTCTTGTAACCAGCTAGAAAAAAGGTATGTCACCCCGTGGTATAACCCCAACGGTGCGGTAATATACCGTATGTCTCTACTACTACTGCTATGCCATAGCTACAGGCTATGGAGATGGAGTGAAACATGCTGTATTTGCTCCCTAGCAAATATCGGCCTTTCCAGTAACTGTTCCTGAAGCATTTGGCACAGTGTCCAGTCAAATGCAGCATTTTTGCTCACAAGCACGAGGTTGTGTTGACTCCATGTTGAGACGAGGAGCAGGAAGCCTCGTAGACATTACATCGCGGAAAGATGACGGTAGATGCAAATTCCCGGAACTCAGGATGTTGGACCTCTGCGTTGTTGGGCGAACTGTTGAGTATCGCCACGACAGAGGAATTCTGTATCTCCTCAAACGTCGTCTGGCCCAGCTGATTCGGCAGCACCGCAAGTCTGTCGCCGACGTTGAAGTCCCGCGGGATTGCCTGGCACACTGAAAATTACAACAATATTTATGTAGATAAATTATCGCTTTGAACATTATACCATTTATATTACATAATTATTGAAATGCGGCGCTGACAAATAAAAAGAAAATGATGTGCCATTTACAAACCTGCTCAATCAGTGAAAAAGTTGAGATGGGAGTAGTTCCTAGTTTTGAGTTCGCGGTAGTGCTATCCCGCGAACAAAGTACTTAACTGTAGTCACAAACTGTACATAATGTAAAAAATGCAAGTCGGAAACCACTTACTGCTGGTTGGTTACTCGGCAAGTGTGTAACAAACGGACAGAACAGTCGACTTTGACTTTGATAGTGCTGGCGTGATCAACTGTCACTGGCCTGGTCTAACCGTATCTACCTCCTGAATATTGTGACAATGTATAATACATAGTATGAAGTGAGAAGGGGTGCTGTAGGCGGTGCGAGCAGAAGGAAAATGTTCAAATGATCGCGGTGGTTTTGAGTTCCCGGTGAAGCGGCTACCGTGAAAAGCACCAACTTAAAATCGCCGTGAATTTTTTGCATCTATGTCATACCTGAGTCGCGAAAACGTTCGATACTGGTGTTCTGGACCGTCTGATAACTTTCTGTATCACACAGGCTTCGAATTTGTATCACGCGGGCTTCCTTCGAGTAAATCGAACTATCCCCCACCCCCATCCTCCCACCCTCCCGCCGCCCTCCGGCCTTCGGGCGATCCTTCCCGGGGTCCGGCTTGTACCTCGGGTGATACGGAATACACCGTGTTGCATTCTATATTTTTACAACTTACCGCAGCCTTCCTCGTCGCTCCCGTCTGGACAGTCCGTCGCCTCGTCACACCGCCTCCACGCCAGGATGCAGGCATTTCCCTGTCCGCACGGGAAGTACCCGGGGGAGCAGGGGATCTCTGTGTGGGGAAACAGTTTGTTACTTCTGTCCTTCATGATTTCAATCTACAAAGGCTTCTTGTAGCTGCGGTTACCGAAGCAAAAGCATTTCGCACTACTTCTTTCACTGCAAAATCGCGGAATGTTAATTTTCTGTGGGCCTTCAACTTTGACATATTACCCAGAGTTCCTTTCACCCGCGCATGCGTGGTAACTAGTGTGAGAAGGCTTATTGCAGGTAACACGAGAGATTATTGTGTAAATTTTTAAAACAATATCGCAAGTGTCTAGTACTCTGATATAAAACTAGTAAAAGGTATCTCTAGATGCTGGGTAATTGAGTTCGACTCCTTTTTCGAAGACAGTAGAAGGCAAAAGATCCCACCTTTTCTATCAAGTGTGGGTTTTGTGATGTTAGAACAAGAATTGTTTTCTTTTTGTCAGTGAATGTAGAAACGTTTGGGTGGAATTTGGTGGCCTCTTCAAAGAGCTCTTTTCTTTAGTGATCGTAGAAAGAGCAGTTTGACATAAAATGTGTTTCGTCTTCCACCATGTTTGACGTGCATTGTTTGCACTTTCTTTCACACACAGGTAGCTTCTTGTACCGCCCTCATATGTCTTCCAGGAGTTGTACTTACCAGCAGGACCTGCCTCGGTAATGTAGATGCCCCATGGACTACCCAGTCCGTCCACGAAAACAGTCCTAGTCATGTTGGACTTAGATATCCTTGAGACGTGGAACGAAACATTTGTGTCATTAATTACCTATCACATATAACTGGATTTAACTGAATTCAAGATCTATTGCGCAACAATTCTACGGGTACAATGTATGGCAAGTTCGGTTGCAATACATGTGCAGAGCATCAAAACTATATCTACGTAGTTGCATACATTGTCATAACAATGGTAAATGGTTCTATGTAGCAAATTACTAATCGCTATGCCACTTTAGCTTAGTATACACATATTTATGCCATTACTGGTTGAGATAACATTCGAGTCGGTGCAACACACCAGCTTTGCAGGTACGCAGCGCGACAGCAGCTGGTTATATTACACTGAGTGACCCGTCAAACCTAACTTTTCCACATCTATCTGCAAACGTTCTTTAAAACTATCCAGAGAAGGTGTCCCTACCTCGCTTGGTGATAACAAATTCTACTCTACGATAGTTCTGGAAAAATGCGAATAATAGAATTTTCAACAATCAGTGACTACCTTTTGAAAGGTAAACACACGTACCTCCAAATTTTTTATGGCTATCAGTCCACCTTGATCATGGAGTGACCCAGTTCTCGCGAGAGTTGCGAGAACTGGGTCGGGACTTGCGTGGATCTTTGGAGGTACGTGAGTTTACCATTAAAGATGTAGTCTAGTCACTGGTTGATGAAAATTCTATAAACCGTGTACATATTACGTAACACATATTACGTAACTGATGAATCTCTTCAACGAAATTTCCTCACTTTCCTATCATACCGCGGTTGGTTGATGAGGATGAATCCCACCAGTTAGACGACCAGTAAATGAAGTGCTCATCAACTGCAATACCCCGAACCCACTTCCCTTCCTCATACAGCACTTCTCGGACATCGTTCCCCAGCAGGTCAGAGCTGTAGATGCCGTATTGCTGATCACGGTAGTACAATCGATCCTCTGAATGGGATGAACAAATAAAGCGGTCAAGACTAGGGGTGGTTACCGGTACAGAAGATTCAGGTCCAGGTCCGGTTCAGGTTCAGAGAATCAGGTCCAGGTCCAGGTCCGGACCTGAACCTGGACCTGATTCAGTATGTGAAAACTTATGAATAGACGATACTCAAAACAGTGGTTTAAATCTGTTTTGTGGAGTATTGGACTCCCACTGTCGTTGAAAATTGAAAAAAAAAACCTACTATGATATAATGTTGTCACTAATTATTCAAATGTACTCCTATTTTGCATAATTTGTATTTTATCTTGTACATCATTGTCTAAGGTACCTACATACCAAACATCATGAAAATCCGTTGTTCCCTTCTTGAGTTATCCTCTTCAGAAGTTTTTGACAAAAATGCCCCTGATATCCCCAAAACTACCCGCTATGGGGCCCAAACTTATGTCACTTCTTCTTGAGCACAAGAGCTATCTAACACTCAAAAATTGTGACCATAGCGTAATCAGAATAGCAAAACCGGAAGTTGTGCTGCAGTACCAAGGAAAGCCGCTAGGGGGGCCCCAAATCTAATTAATTCCAGCTTTCATCACACACTACAAACACACTAAGCATGAAACCAATTCACCAAGCCGTTCTTGAGTTATCTTGTTTACACACACGGACACACAGATAAACGCAGAGTAAAATAGAACCTCCATGATATTTCATGGAGGTAACTAAGGTCTATTTCTTACCATTGTAGTCTATTGTAATGGCGTAGGGATGACTCAAGCCCATGATGAGAGCCGTGTGGTTGCTACCGTCCAGCGTAGCACGGTGAATTATGCCATGACCACCATCCGCCCAGTACACGAATCTGTGGAAATAAGTCCATCAAACAAAAATCTTACATCCGCAAATAGTTTCACCAGGTTAATAGATCAGTCGAACAAGGTCTTCTTTGTTTCACAACCTTCTTTGAATTCTTCCGTAGACGTTTCGGCGACTAGCTTCATTCGGTGGTTATAGGAATAGGCCATGAGTTATGGCACCGTACACACCTCGGGGTGGGTCATTAACCCTATATTACATATATATTACTCACCCATTCCTGGGGTCCAGGACCAGGTTGTAAGGCCACAAGGTGGTTGGTGACGTCAGAAGTGTCCTGGCGGACGCTCCATTCTTCTTTGCTACAGAGATAGTGTGAGTGTCATGGACAGACCAGTAGATATTGCCGGCAGTGTAGTCCAGTGCCAGGCCCCGGGCATCTGCAGAATAGATGCGAGGACGTGACATAACAATGAATGAGATATAGCATTTTGAAGTACTCGCTTCTAAAATAAATCTAAGGAGTTATATATGTTGCAGTTTTAAGACCATACATCCGTGCACAAAATAAAGCGCTTACCAACAAGTTTTCGATCAGTCCTCTGATCCTTCTCAAGTTGAACGGAACGGAAGTTTGACGTCAGCAAACGGTCAAAGGTGCTTGGCAGTCGGTATCGGCCCCCGTCTCTGTTTGGTTATAACTTGAGAAGGATCAGAGGACTGATGGAAACATTGTTGGTAAGCGCTTTATTTTGTGTACGGATGTAAAGTCTTAAAATTGTAACATAATGTTGACTACCGTCACAGATGAACTTACATTCAAGTAAATTTGAAGGAGGATAATGGTGATTGGTGAAGTATAACAAACCATTGTTGGCGGTATCTATGATGGTCTCACTGTCACTTCCATCACGATAAGCCCGTTTGATGACGTTGTCTCGAGTATCGAACCAGTACACGTAGTCGGTGAGCGGGTCATAGTCCAGAACGGTGGGCATTCCTACGTCCCCCAGTGGTAGCACAAGAGTCGAGCCGGAAGTGATGTTCACTTGAAGAATCGTTCCTCCAGAATTGTCAGTGACCAAGAGGAACGGCTCACTGCTGTTGTGGGGGGTATGGTTTCCTAATGGGTTGAGGAAAATACGGTATTGAACAATATACAGGAGTCTATAAAGGATTGCCATGTCTTAAGTCATTACATACATAATCTTACTAATATGTTAAATCTTCTAGTTATTACCTTCGTCAATAAGGTTATGTTTTCAGTTACGCCATTCTGTGGGTCTGCATGTAACGAGCATAATTCGAGAACCCGTGGGTGAATTTTTTTATGATATTGAGTATTTAAGTAGCGGTTGAATCGATGGTCAAGTTCAAAAATTGTTCACCTGGCATTTTCGCCGGTACTGAAAGGGGCTGTGAAATTTTGGGCGTTTCTTTGTGGGCAACATAACTCAAGAAGCTGTTAGTGGATCTTCATGAAATTTGATAACTGAGTAGCGGTTATAAAAAAGGAAGCTTATGATTGAAAATGGTTGACCTGACATTTTCCGTCGGTACTGTAGGTTGGTGTATGTGTCTGTTAACAACACAACTCGAGAAGCGCTTGCTTGTTCTGCATGATATCTGGTGGCCCTCCCCTCATGTATAGTTAACAGTTTACTGTAAGTGAGTCAGATACTGCTAAACTTTCTCGAGATTGTCGAGTATCTGGACGTCCCCTAATACAGGAAGTCGTAGTTCATGAATTTGTCGCTATATGTCGTCTGCTACTTTCATATTCGTTCCTAAACTTTGATATTACACTTTTTAATATCATCTATGTTTATATATACATAAATTAGGTGGTAATAGACAATATGCAGTTATTCTTGATATGTTTTAGGTTTAAAAGGAAATGAAGAGTTTTTAGTTTCTTTGAATAGACGTCCGAATCAGATGCTATGTTCAGTGCAAAGCTCAAACGCTGGCTAGGAATCGAGGGGCGAATCGACGGCCTGCTTCAGGTTGGTCCAATATGTACCTGACACGTACAATTATGTGTCAATCTATATGATAGCTTTTAACCATGTACACGCTATAACGAATTACTATAACATCGCTACACATGTAACGTTACACATGAATCAATTCCAGTCGAGCACTAGAAGGTGTAAGATATACCGGCCATCACATATTAACGTGTTTACGTGTTATACTCAGCCCTTCATGCGCCACACCCAAGCAAACAGAAGGGTGTCCTTACCAAAACATTTTGACAATTTCTCCGTATATGACATGGCTCTGAGCACATTTACAGATCCAACGTCTTTCTTAGCCATAGATGTCATGCTTGTGTGTGTGTGTCTGTGTGTGTGTGTATGTTTGTGTGTGTGTGTATGTGTGTGTGTATGTCTGTTTGCGTGTTTTTGTGAGTATATATAACGGGCGGTGCCCCAACACGGTACGCTTTTTCTTGCGCTCAAACTCATGGCGCTCTATCGGTTGTTGCCTGAGAGTGGTCAAATTTTGATGACTGAATTTTTTACAGATAGATTTGAACAACATACTTGAATAAGAAATGCATTCATGTGGTTCATGAACCTTTCGTGCTGCGTGTTACAAGCGGCAAACACTGTGAGACAATTTCGTGTATGTAACCTTCCAATTTTGTGCTACGCTGGACAGTGTGCCTAACTTGGTACGCTTTTTTACATTTTGCTCCCTTCAGAAGTAAGTGGTAAATTTAAGTACACAGAAAAAAATTAACAGTATGGTATTTTAGCTTAAGTTTCTTTTGACAGTTAAATCGTGACTGTATGTACTTCTTGTCTCACATGAGGAAGGCTTTGCCTAGCACAATTCAGCTGATGTTTTTACGGGCAATGGGCTGAATGCACTGATTGTGAATGCCCGACTAAAAAAAAAAACATTACGAAAAAACGACACCGCCAACATCAAGAAAACTCTGTCTGATTATATGAAAATACCATCTACATCTCTCTGTCAAGTCTTATTTTCATAGACAGCACGAATCATTTGTTACAGTAAAATAAATGTTTGGAGCGTTCTCTAGTCTGCCACCTTCACGGCCACACTCCCCTTGGGAGTACAATGGTGGCAATGTTTATGTCGCTTCCTTTTGGTTGCTTTTCTACTCAACAAACATTTGAAGACCCATATTCATAGTGTTTTATGGAGCTTTATTTATGTGTATCATGGCAGTTGTGTGACTGCTTGGAAGAGTTCGTATAGTTAGCGACACGAGCCGCCAATGCGCAGAGGCCGGTGACCGCAGTGATTCAGCACTGTCAACATTACTGTTAGAATTCTGTTTAAAAAAAAAAATCCGTACCGTCTTACGACGGGAACCATCTTAGGGCGGCCCCCGTTATATATATATATATATGTGTGTGTGTGCGTGTGTTGTGCAAAGAAAGCTTTAGCTCTGCTTAAGATTATTGCAGGTGTTTCTTACCTTCCTCGGCACGGGTCAAGCAGGCGAAGAGCACGACATGGATGAAGACCAGCCGTAAAACAGCCATGTTGTTCCCGCCTTTTTTCCAGCAAAAGAACTCCGGCACCGAAATGCTGATCATGAAAAAGCGATGCTCCTGCCATACGCATCCACCGGTGACGGTACCCTACTTCTTCTTGTCCTACCACGAACAGAGTTATCCGTCCCGTATTTTAAAAAATGAAAACAAACACAAAAATGGAAATAGTCGAAAAAGCTTCCACCTAATCTGAGAGCCACTCGATTTCACCGTAACTGACTTCTCTATGCCTTAGTAACAACCAAGGAGACGGTTACGAAAACGACTTTTTAATGCAACAGTTAGAAGAACTGCCCACACTACGTCTATGGATTGCCTCAATGGTAAATGAAAAGGGGGCCCAGAAGAATATCATTTGACGAGGACAAATAGGGTGAAACCATTACAACGACCGGTAGGAAACATCTCCAGAATAGGTAAAAACTGACCGATAATGCTTCGTTATTGATAATTCCTCGAGACACGTGAGCTGTTCGTAAATACCAACTTTTGTTCCGCAAAGGACCTTAATAATCATCCTGATTTTAACAGTATAAAATCATATGTTTTCATCACCCCTCAACAGAATTAGCTCACTTCAAGGACACAGCTTTTGTTGCTGCTACTATACAATAATTGGAGGCAAACCAAACCGGACAAACACGCGAGATGATTTGATGACAACTTGTTTAGTGTGACTTTTAACTTTCATTCCTCTGCAAACACACCTTTATGAATGTATGCTACAAAAAATATTTAACTTGTCACGTACATAAACATTGATGTATTTTTAAAATGTTGATACAATGTATTGGGTCAGTTAGTCCTCACTCATAATGAGCGATTGGGCTGGTCTCAGTCATGATGTTTCTGACTTAGGGCGAAGAGTTGCTGTTACAGTTCTAATCATGTAACCCGTAACCTTGAGTGGCCTTCAGGCCTTATTACGCGGTGACCATTAAGTAAAAAAAAATTCGGATAGCGGCAGAACAGATGCCATAAAAGTCATTAGTCTAATTAGGAAAATGGTTACATTTGAAATATTTATGATCGCTCGAGGGTACAGAGCACAATGCTGGGTTTCCACCTTCAACAGATAGATGCGCATTGGTGCATAATATTGACAAATTGTATCAGAGAGTCATTTGTATGTGGCCAGGTGAAATTATGTTAGGCCATGTTGATTTGATTATGTGGATGACATCCTATGGGAGTCCCACAACTGATGCGAGGGCGCAAATGAAAAATAAGTTACATTCATTCTGAAATCTGAGTGGTCTGGAAGGCTAAACAAATGACAAACACAGAGTATCAAATACCGGACAATAATTTCTTCATTTACGTTTTTACAGTCGTCTTCATTGACATTGTAATTGATGTTGACATTATGTATATGTTTCCCGATATAGTGATATATTTTTTAAAAAATCTGCGGCATGTATTTGTTCCTATTACAGCTGCCTTGTACGATTCAAAGCATGGTGGAAAACTTTTTTTTAATTTGGAAATGGCCGAAAATTGATGCGCGCGTGGATGTCCTCCATATGATTAAATCAACACGGCCTTAGTGTGCTCTACAATGGCTTTGTTCACACACTCGTTTCCAAGCCGACCATCAGTGAACTCCACCTGTGTCCGACCCAAAAGCGACTTTTGGCGACGCCTCATGGACGAGCCTAACAGTATAGTTTGCGCCCGCTTGTCCATGAATTCCCAGAATTCATGACGGTGTGGGAGAGTGAAACTGATACTCTAGCTAGATTAGTAGAGAACATCTGGATTTTTTGGCTCGTTAGCAACGAGAGGTTACAGGTGACAGAGTAATCCATCAACCCTTGGAAGTTTGGGGGCAGTTGGGGCGGTCGCCCCCCCAAAAAACACTGGTGTGTGTTCACTTTTACATTGTATGATTGTGTTTGTTGTTGAATGTGATATCAAGGACGCTCGCCACACACAGGAGACCGTTTTTTCATTGACAGCAGTGCCCTACAAACATGCATTGTGTTAAACAACCTTTATAAATACAGCCAGGCCATAGGATAAAAGGCGAATACGATTATAAAACATACCAACAACAGCAAATGTACAATTTAATACATATATACACAATTCTGACTTGTATATGGCTAATTTGGCATACCGTGTCACTAATTCGTTGTTGTACTTTGTACATGCCACTGAGATGTAAATTCATCTAGAATTAAGGGTTAATGACCCGCCCCGAGGTGTATATGTTGTCATAACGCCTGGGCTTTTGCTATAACCACCGAATAAAACCACCGAGTGAGTTCTTACATATGGCATCCTTCGGTCAATATTGACCATGGTAAAATCCTAATAACTAGTACAGGTAAAGTAATATGCATATTCGATTGAAGTCTTAGAAAATAACAATAATGTGAAACGTGTAAAACCCATGGAGCGTATAATACAGACAAGATGTTGTATTTTCTTAAAGGTACTCAGTGTAAGATTAGGAAATGCATAATTATGCGTTTGATATAACACCATATACAAATATAAGGGGACTATAGGGGTGAACAACAGCTACCGCAAAAAACAATGTGCATCATCATGTAACTGATAGGACAGATTGGAATTCCCCTAGGACAATCCAACATTTTCCTGGATCTTCACTGTGACACACACACACACACACACACACACACACATACACACGCACACATACATACATACACACGCACGCGCACGCACACACAAGCGCACACACACACACACACACTGTCTCTCTCTCATGCAACTCTCTCTCACACACACACACACACAAAAACAATACACACACACATTCTTATAAGAAACCATGAAACGCAGAAATAACAGACACCCCATTTGTGCGCGCGTTTCATATAAAACTCACACTTTTAATAGTTTTACTTCATTGCAAACATGTTCAAGAATGGTAAGCATGCACGTTTGAAATCAGAGATATGTACACACGCAAAGTGTAATATGTGTTTGTTGCTATTCAACAGAGTTTTGTCAATTTCATCATGTAAAGCCATGTTGAGTTGATTATATGGATGTCGGACTAAGGATGACTCCCCCGCACGCATCAATTTTCGACCTTACGTAAATCGTACAAAGCAGTATATGACGTAAATGAAGCAAAATACATCGGAAATACGGATACTGATAAAATGCCAAAGTCAAAGAAGATGTGAAAGAACAAAAATGCAAAATCTATTGTTTGGTATCCATATCCGTACATGTGTGTTTAGTTCTCACATTTTATAATGACGGCAACTTGTATGCTTTGGCCAAACTTTTTTTTTATATTCGCACGCTTTGGGGGTTCCCAGACGATGTCATCCATATAGTCAAATCAAAATGGCCTATGGGGACGTCTGTGGTGTCGTTTGACTTACAATATTGTTGCTGCAAGGAATGGGACATATATACCACCTTCTCCGGTCATACCTGGAATAATTACAATCTAATACATTCAAGTTTCTAACAAATGCACGCAAAGATCAACAAATAGTAGGTTTTATTGTGTTTTCTTTTGATCTTTGTTAGCAACAATACATAGCCCTTTATTTTTGTAATAGCACATTTACGTACTAAGTAAACCTGTGACAGTTTTGTGCTACAGGGTTGTGTTTGGGTATATTTACACAGCTTCTTAACACAATGTCTCGCAACAACAATTGTCTACTTAGTATTTTTCAAGTGATAGAATATATGAATCATACAAGAGTTTACAAATGAAATATGCAGTTTTCTAGCCTCTCCACACTCCACACTTCAGAAGCAGGATACATGAAGTTCACTCTTTTTTTTATCACTATCTATGTTTGGGGTCTTGCCCTAGGACACACTAAAAACGCCATAGGGCTGCATGCACTTCCTACTTAGATACATACTAACACATAGATGAATAATAAGTAGGGATTCTTATAGGAGACTTTTTTGTGCAAATACCAAAAAAATTCTGGATATCAAAATATTTACATCATTGACCTTGAGCTTTCACATTTACGACATTACTACAAATACAATTCACACTGTACGTAGCGCCATCGTTTTTACTGGTACCAATAAATGCGCCCTAGCAGGATGTAAACATGGTGGCAGCTTTTCGATGAGTTCGAATGACTCAATGATGTTGCATTTTTTTACTATTGTTAGACAATGGGGTACAAAGAATTGGTTATCACATTGACTTCAAGGACTTTCCTAATCTTACACTGAGTACGTCGATGTAGGTTAGACATCCAGGTAATAAGATACGCCAAAAATACTTACTCAAGCAACTGGATATGGTTTTGAAACGGTCAGACGTTTCGGATAGAATCCACTATCCTTCGTCAGTGACACTGAAGAGATCTGGAAGAAACAGGTCTTTTATACTCTAACTATGAATGAAGACAATTTCAGATGTCCAATAGGAAAGGTTGTAAGACAATTCAGACTGAAGACAATTTGGATTGCAAAGAAAACAAAGCTAAGCCAAAGTCTAGCTGAAGACAATTTGGATTTCAAAGGATAGCAAGGCTAAGACACAGTTAATGCAATTGAGTCAATTAGCTACTGTTGTTTTAGTTACAGGAGCTAAAAGTTTTGTTGGCGGGGGGGGGGGGGGGTAGTGCTATGTCCAAGTGCCGGAAAGTTCCATATGTAGCCCCCCTTTTCTGTTGAGGAAAAGAAACTCCTATGGATATTCTGTGCAGTATAGGTCTTATTTGGGTGACCAGGAAAACTCGAACCATTACGAACTACTCGGCCCATTGCAAATCTGGTCAACTCGGACCACTCCTCTGGTCAACTGGGACCATCCACCTGGTCAACTCTGACCATCCACCTGGACAAGTCGGACCACCCCCTGGACAAGTCGGCCTATCTGCCGGGACAACTCGACCGACATTCGTCCTGGCTACCCTGGTGAAAACCATACAGCACTGTACGACAGACAGTTCATTTCTCCACCTAAAACTAACAAAAAGAGAGACAGATGTATGTGTATGTGTATGACTTTTGGCGATCCTTGCAATTCACCGAGCAATTTCACCATATGCCGATGAACGAGTTGGCCAGGAACATACCTTGGCTGACCGTCGATTGTCTCTTTTGAGCCGTCGATTGTCTTGTCTCTTTTAACACCGGAAGGCACAAGTCAGAAAAAGAACATTATCAAGTTAGTATGTTTTGACATGAAAATGTTCTTGCGTACATATTTTGTGGGAAGGAGTGGCATATAGTGATCTCTCTCGACCAAATACAAGATAAAACTGGCACCGCGTGGGGAGCGAGATTTCCTCGGGGCAGTGGCAGGGTCTCCCGTCAGAATTCCTGTTTTGCGGCCCGGTGGCTCGCTTCGACTGATGCAAGTGAACCGAGTGGAAATTTTCATCCATAACGAGTCTGAACACTTTCAGACTGATAAGTTTAACAGTACAATTATGGGGTTATGATTTTTTTCTACAATGCTATGCACGCAGTTTGAAGAACCACCGGGACGTAGCAGAATTGTCGGCGGGCGGATGTTGCGTTTCTCCCGCTGGCCGGTCACAGTCGACTCGGTCAGTTCCGTAGATTTCCAATGCTCACGATTTTCTAATATCATATACTTATTGTCACAATTCAAACATAGACTTAAGTCATATAATTACAAGTTATTCAGCAGATAAACAAAAAATTATCAATGAACACTATCAGCCTGGAAGACGGCCTGTCTCAGGAGTGTCTGTGGTGAAATTTCCGTGGGCATAGTGGGCATGGAGCCGAGGAAATGGCTGATACTGTTTTGCGCTGTCCCTGGAATCTTTTTTATTAAAAGATGTTTGTTTGTTTGTTTGTTTGTTTAACCAGGGTAGAAAGCTTGTCGCCTGACGGCGTTTTTCAAAGCCCCCTGGGGGGAGAACCCCGAACATCATACATAAAGTTCAACAAAACCAAATCAACTTCAAAAACATAATCATACATAAATTTCAATGAAAGCAAATTACTTAGGCAACATAAACATGAAGATTGTACAAAACCAGATTTAACTTAGATAACATAACTCCTGCTGTCAAACAAGTGAATCAAAAATTCAGCCTAAACGTGAGATAACACAGGGAAGATAACAAAAAGAAATCAAGATGTTGCGAGGTAACACTCATGATTCCTGTGTTGAGGAGTACTTAAAAATGCCATTAGAGGCGATACAGAAGTTAAAGAACCTCAAATTCATCACAGAAGACATTAGAAGGGTTTCTTCTCGATAATGAACAAGTTCAGTTGCCAGTGCTGAGAACTCTTTTTTAGATATCCAATTTCCATCCTAACTGTGGGCCTTGACTCCCTAATATGGCAACCACAATGGGGAATCCCCTTCCTTATACCTGCTCGTTCCAGTTGCGGTCACGTCATTCACATCTTAAGTTCTACCTGTGCTGGAGGTGAGCCAAACGTCCCCCAGGTCGTTCAGAAGCAGGTGTGACGTAGTTCCTTAACTAAGCTTCCTCCAAGATATTCATATTCTCAACGTTAGCAACCGTCCATCTTGCTCGTGTTTCCTTTGTTGATGGCTAATTAAAAACCACAGTAAGATGATTCTAAAGTAAAAGAAACTAAAAGTCATCAAATCAGACATAAGAAGTGTTTCTTTCTAGGTTGTGAAAACGTTTAACTGTCAATACGTGAGTGCTTCATGTGACAACATCTTTCAGATATTTACTTTACGCGATCCCAACTCCCATTTGATACCCAAATACGAGAGTCAACCCCTGTCTTACACCTGCCCGTTCTAGAGTTCTGACTCTATTATTCACAACAGCCTACCGTAAGACCTATACCTGTGCCTGAGGTGAGCCAAACGTCCGAAAGGTCGTTCTCAATCAGGTGTGACGTACTTCCTTAACTTCAAAGACGTACCTGTGTTGCTGGAGAAATAGCACCGATCAGGTGTCAGGGCGTGGTACAGTCGTTACATTTTGCTTCCTCCAGGTGTTTAAGTTTATTTCCTTTAAGATGGCGAGTGTCGTACTGCTCGTTATGTTGGTCCTGTGCGTAAGTCTCCCTGCCCGAGCCCAGGATGTTAGACTCCACCAGGAGTATGCAGACAAGGGCTACTGTACCTATACCTATGTGGTTCCGCCTGGGTCTCGTACTGGGACCTTTTCCCCACCACGGCTCGAGGAGCAACTCGCCGAGACCAAGGAAGAAACGGCCTACTTGAAAGATCAAGTGCATCTCCTGACTTCACTGGTGCAAACCTTACTGAGTCAACAGTCCGATCTCACGTCGAGGATGGACGCTCTGTCTGATCAGTTAGAGGTGGAAAAGAATCTGACACATGAGCAACAAGAACAACAAACCCGTCTCAAAACCCAGGTACAGAATCTGACACAGGAACTACAAGAACAAGAAACTCGTCTCCAAACCCAGGAACAGAACATGACACAAGAGCTACAAGAACAAGAAACCCGTCACCAAACCCAGGTACAGAACCTAGTGCAGGAGCTGCAAGAACAAGAAACCCGTCTCCAAACCCAGGTACAGAATCTGACGACAACATTGTACGAGCACGACGCGATCATCAAACAACAGCAACAGGTAAGTAACAAAACTTTATCCTTATTCCTATTCATACTGCACGGAAGTAAATCCTTAAGCATGGCTAAATAAGGTTTTATTCAAAAGAGCAGACCGTGGGACCGCGTAGCGCAGGCATAGGAACCGAGAGGTCGCGGGTTTGAATCCGACTGCCGTGTTACTGATCTTGTGCCCTTGGAGACACGGCTTTCCTCACTTTACTCCGGTAAAAATGAGTACCTAGCTTCGGAGCGAATCTCCCGAGCAGCCCTCGTAACCCCTGCTTCGCCTGTTGGGTCAGTTAGTCCTCACTCATAGTGAGCAATTGGGCTGGTCTCAATCATGATGTTTCTGACCTAGGGCGAAGAGTTGATGCTACAGTTCCAATCATGTAACCCGTAACCTTGAGTGGCCTTCAGGTCTTGTTACGTGGTGACCATTAAGTAAAAAAAAAGCAGGCCTTTACGTGTTATTCTTATATTTTTTTTTGTGTCCAGAAGTTGAGACCGGTGAACTCAGCCAAGTGTCGGTCAAAACCAGAATGATTCATACATGTAAGCATTGTGTTGTCCTGACCAATAGAGGCTTCACCACAGTTGGATATAGGGTCCTGCCGGACTGTTTTGGTCTGTCTCGTGTGTGACTCCTATGTGGTCCAGTGGGACACCTTGCGGCTCCTGCTATAATTTGAGTACGACGTGGCCCTGGGCTCAGTTTTACTCAGAGTTTTAGTAGTTTTGTTTTTTTATGTGTGGCTTCGGAGCCCGGCTAGGACTACATCCGACACGGGATCCATTAAAAAATGCACCACAAACAAACCCCGTGGCAGCTTTTCAGGTTCACTCGAGTGTCCGGAGGTCAATTTGCACATGTCTTGAACGCTTGTCTTGTACAAACACAAGTCACATTCCGTTAAGTTTACCCTCGATCATTTTTTCCTGCCTATAGTGTACTCCTGTTACTGAGTAAATAAATGAATACCTTAATTGGCAAACATACCCACTGGGTTTAGTACAGGTCGCAACAAGAGATGCATGAATATGAGCAATGAATCTACAATACTCAAGAATCGTATTTTACTACGTGAATCCGACTTCTTCTCGTTTCTTTGACAATGTGATATTGAAAATGTAGAAACAGATATGCTTTAACAGTAAAGGTTTGTCTAAATTCATAAGGAATATAAATTTGTCTTTATTACTTAGTTGTATGAAGTGAGGGAACATGGGTTCTATCAGTATATAGAGTTGAGCTCTCTCTTTCTTTTACAAACTACATTTTACTACAAAATGATGTTCGTCTTCTAACTTATCTAGATTGCAGTATCTACATATTCGTTGTTCTAGAGGAGTGCGGCTATTGTGATTGGCCTGCACTATATGTAGTTCTTTCTTCTTAGAATTGTGATGATCATGTTTTGAATGTACTGAATAATTAATGAACTGACAATTCCTCAAATGGCATGGTGAAATATATTGTAATAATTCTTATTCTTCTTCTTCCGTCAAATCTTGAAGCGTTTCATCTCCGTCGTTCCTGGACCGAATGACCAGAACTTTGGACATGTATAGATAGACGCCAATACCCCCAGTTATTTTCATATCTGTCTTTAAAATGATGTTATCAATTTTATTTTTTTGGGGGGGGGGGGGAAGTTTATTTTTCAGACAAAAACTGTATATTTTGGCTCCCCGTACCCTGGTTTAACATCCGACTGACCTGAAATTTGGTACAGCTGTGCCTTGATTATAAACTCATACAGATTTAATAACGCTTTTGGCATAACGTAAATACAGCAATAAAGTACGGCAAAATGCTTACGCTGTGGCTATTGACATACTGAGTGTGCCAATAGCCAAACAGGCTATTGACACACCGAGATGCCAACCAGCCAATCAGAGCTTGCAACATGACTTTCCCGACATTATTTTACACAAGCAACAGTTGATTAGACATTGTTAGGAAGATTAGACATTGGAATCTTTGAATCTTCGAATGAACAGACGTATTCAAGTTATGCCCTACAGTTGGATACTTGTTAAGTTAATGCCGGTTACGTTGTCTATCTTGGCCGTAGCGTAGTGGGGAGAGCGTTGATCTGCCACACCAAGATATCAGTTCCGACCCCTGTTCGAGTCCGCGGTGGATTTTTTTTTCAATTGTCCTTTTACCTATTTAAAAGATCCATTTGATATAAGAATATTTTTGTCTTGCGACCAGCTGCCATCAAAACCCACCTTTGGGACTTTTAGGTCTGCATTTTCAAGAGTGCATGTTTAGGTACGCTAATTTTTTTTCAGCCGCAGATCGGCAGAATCCACCCGCTACGTTCTTATTTTGGACGGTACACTTATCCTAATTTTTTTTTTTAAATTGGACCAGGGACCCCTGAAATAATAAAATGTGGGTTTTTCTAACCATATTTCTGCGGTATTTTTGCTCAAAATTCACGTTTTCTTCGCTCGTAGCGGCGCGGATTTCACCGCCGCTATGTCATCCAAACATCGTAGCGGTTATCGGTCGATCTCGCTATGACGCTACAAAGTTCTTTCACATTAAAAATGATGGAAGTAAAACAACAACTATAACTTCGCTTCACTTGTGATATAAGTTTTGAGGCCGCAAATTCTCACAAACGGCAGGAATTCGTCGGTAAACACAGCTGAAAACGTGTTCCAAAACCGCCAACATGATCACTTGCGGTGTTTGCATGGTACTAAATATAATTAGCTCATTTGCATACTTGTGACTGGCTACATGCGGCCTTTACCGTAAACGCGTGAAAAAGATCGTATTTTGGGTTGATGATGGACACAGAATGTCATTTGTATTTTCAGAGTGTTGACTGTCAAATATAATCGTAAGATTTTCTCATTTTAGTGGTGTCTAGTGTCAAAATTAAAAAAAAATAGTGCACTGAGTGTGTCAATAGCCTGACAGGCCTTTGGCACACTGAGTGTGCCAATAGCCTGTTTAGGCTATCGACACACTGAGTGTGGCAATAGCCTGTTTAGGCTATTGACACACTGGGTGTGTCAATAGCCTCGCTCAAATGCTTACTTTTGCGTTTGGGGCGAATTTTTGAGAGAAAGTATATGTTTGGATCCTTTTGGATCCTGGTTTTACAACCAAATGACCTGAAATTCATTATATGAGTGACCTAGACATATGCACACATGGATTCAACACTTTTCGCATACAGCACAACAAAATGCTTAATTTTGCGATTTGTTTGGCCAATTTTTCTCCCAAAAGGGACACTTTTGGCTCCTGTACCCTAGTTTTACGACCAAATGACCTAAGTTTTGTTCGAGGGTCACACTAGATATCTTATTCAGATCACATATATAATTCTTGGCATGAACTACTTCAAAATGATTTATTTGGAGATTTTTTGTCATTTTCCAATGGCCTTAAGGTCGTTGACCCCATCTGAAGACTTATTTTGCAGATGCATGGCTGGACCTGTGTGTAAATTAATCAAAGAGGCAACCTGAATTAATATCCTGAGGACAGGCAAGCAACGAGCCTGATGTTATCTGGAAGAGTTCATTCCTGCACGGGGGACTAGTTTAAGTTCTATTTTGGACGGACTTGCTTAGCCATGTTTTCCATGGGAGTACTCATGTGGTGTGACGAAAGAGCCCAGTCTTGTACGGAGGGCGGGCATTTTTTTCAAATTCATTTTTTTTCAAATTCATTTTTCGGCTTTGGCGATTATGTCAAAGTCCTATTTTTGCGGTAGCATTTTTTCTCCACTTTACATAGGGGTATCACAGGAAGAGTCCATTATTGCACGGAGGGGGGATTTTTTTCAAATTCAGTTTTGGACGATGATGATTCAAAATTCCATTTTTGTGTGTTTTTGGACTGATCTATTTTCTCTTTCTACATGAGTCCATTTTAGCACGGGTAAGTTTATATTTGTTCATAAGCGTAATTAGTAGTTAGAAGTCATTTTAAGCAGAAGTGATCCATTTTTAGACATGGGTGATTTTGTAACAGTCTATTGTTGCATGGGAGGGAGCTGGCTGAAATATGACGTATTTGCTCTCAAGCAAATGTCGGCCTTTCTAGTTGTTAATTAATCTGCACTATTTGCATCAAAACGACGTTTCTATCATGTCCATGTAGTTCTTAATCATAACACCAGCAGTAACCAGTGCAGTATAGAAAGTTGGAGCCTAGCATCTGCTTGACATGGAGTCTGATTTGACAGACAAAAGCATTTAAGCCGCTAGATACAGACAAACTTAACATCTGCTTCGAGAAAATCCAATCTGAGCACCTACACAAAAGGCCGACTTTTCCACAATTCCAAGAAAATAGGGGCGATTTCTCCTAAAATATTACATTAAAAAAAGCTGCGAAAAACAACATGGATCGTCTCGCACATACGGGCTATTGACAAGTCAAACTACACAATAATACAGCGAACTGATATTGAGATACAGCTGCGAATAGCATAACAACCTAAACTACAATACTCTTTCAGTAGTAATGAAACCATGTTTCCACCTTCCATGTTTGTGTTCTTGTGCGAAGCTTGTACCGGATGACGTCATCTCCACGCTGCCCAGTGACGCAGTGTCCAACGATGTCGTCCCAATAACCAGGATGACGTCACCTACGGATATACAGCCTTCCACTGGAAGCGCCGAAAGTACAGCTGCTGACATCACCACAACAACTTCACCCACTCCTGACGCGGCGCCCGTAATCGGTGAGCAATCGTCAGTCTGTTTAAACTTCACATCTAGCAACATGTACTGTTTGCTTTCCTTTGACCAATTCAAAGATTCATTGCAAAATTTCTTACAATGTTTAGGAATAGAAATGAAATACGTCTCTGGTGACGACAATCTAGCTATCTGCCCACCTAGGCCTGTCAGTCCATTTATCTTTCCATCCTTTCTTCCCCCCCCCCCCTTCTCTCTGTGTCTATCTCTCGATGATGATCCTGAAGTGTCATTTTCAGGAATGCAACTTCAAGTCCGTCTGGCTGACGGACCAGGACCAGCGGCAGGCCGAGTGGAGGTCCGAAACGGTACTGGCCAATGGGGCTCCGTCTGCGATGACGACTTTGACCTGCAGGACGCTCATGTTGTTTGCGGACAGCTCGACTTAGGGGCGGCCCGGGAGGCAAAACTGGCGGGTCATTTTGGGGAAGGTTCGGGGAACGTCTGGCTGGACGAGGTGGCCTGCAGGGGCAACGAGATGAACCTTGGAGACTGTCCTGCTGACTCCTGGGGACGAAGTGACTGTTCACACAAGGAGGACGCAGGAGTCGTCTGTGAAGGTATGGGTAGCTGAGATATAGAAAACATTATGGGAAGTCTTGGGTGATACCTGTAAAGCATTTTTTGTCAAATTCAGGACTTTTGCTGTAATAAAACCAATACACATTGCCCAAAACAGCAACTCAAACATGTTTAATGTGCCCAATGGAGACGCAGCTCTCCGGCTGGTTGGCGGTCCGGTTCCCTGGAAAGGACGGCTGCAAATCCGGCCGTGGGCAGTGTTAGAGTGGGGTGCCGTGTGCAACACCAGCTGGACCGAGGCTGAGGCCGGGTTCGTGTGCAGACAGATGGGTTATACCGGCGGGATGACGTCATCTGGGCAGGCAGACATCGGAGAAGGGACGGAGAACATCTGGCTGGGTGACGTCACCTGCAGCGGAGACGAGACCAACATCCTGTCCTGTGGCTTCAACTGGAAACCGTCTGACTGTGATCATAGCCAGGATGTACAAATCATCTGTACAGGTTAGAGTCATAGTCAAATTTTTATATTATTGGTTGATTCTGTTGTCCGTATGCACGAGCTCAAAAAAAAGGCTTAGAAATCATAAGGCAATATCAATTTTTTGTTTGAATAATAAACAAAGGAGGAAAGTTGACATGTTTTATATAAGTAATAGTTACCCCATGGGCGGGGCGAGGTTTCTGTGAATATCACCAGGCCCGCCCACCGAGGGGTTTCTAGTCTCCCCGAGGTGGCGGGCCTGGTGATATTCACAGAAAACGAGCCCAAGGCCATGGGGTAACTAACTTAGCCCATGGCATACTTCCCCGAAGCTTTTCTAGTTCATCAGCTTTACAAAATGTTACTTTATTTTGTCCTAAAAGTCCACAATCTTCCTTGTTATTGCTTGAAAAGCTGTGACAGACTGTCAGGCTGTAACAACACACGGTCATTAATCTTGTCAAGACCTCCCCGGCCAAGGTACCCGGAGAGACAGAAAGTCTGGTGATATTCCTCTGGGCAATTAGAAGTGAAGAGTGGGATTGGTCAGTTATCACATGACACAATTCTAGTCCCAGAAGATGGGCTCAAAGGTAAGCTAGGGTTGGTCAGAACAGGTCACATGCCTATAGCACCCACACTTTTCAGGCTGATATCACCACAGTTTTCTTGATATCACCACAGTTTTTTCCTCATTTGCATGAAATAGCAGCACACTTTTTTTCGTAGCACCATACTATGTGGATATATCAACAGAAAATGGGGGCTCCTCATTGGCTGAGGGGAAGTAGCCATGGGCTAAGACCATGATGGCACATGTACAGGTGGTGTGTTCGTCCGCCTTAACGGCAGCCAGAGCCCGTTACAAGGCCGTGTAGAGGTCCGGTCAGGTGATTTAGACTGGGGGACGGTCTGTGATGACGGGTTTGACGACAGGGACGCCCGGGTGGTCTGCAGACAGCTCGGTCATCGGGGTGGAGTCGCCACGGCAGGAGGAGACTTCGGAGAAGGGACGGGAAACATCTGGTTACGGAATGTCGGCTGCAGCGGGACAGAATCTTCTGTAGGTGACTGTCAGATTCAGAGTTGGGCCAACCAAGACTGCAGCCACAGCCAGGACGCAGGTGTCCTCTGCATAGGTACGGAGTTTACATCTGTTATGCAAAGTCGTTATTTACAAATGCAGAATGACATTGCCATTATTGACATATTTACCAGATACAACAGTCACGAATTGTCTTTTTTTTACGTATACATTTGGTGGTTTAATGGGATATATTTGTTTCGAAAATCAGAAGAAAATGAACAGTAAAATAGCTGTAATGTAGAGACTATATTTTATCAATTTTGCAGAATCAGCTTGATGACGTAAGTAAAACAGTTTTAAAAAGTAAGTAATTTTAGGAATGTCTTTAACTATTACCATCTTAATTGAACGAGAATTACTGTACATGCATTTTAGTTCGCGGGGATTTAATTTTGCGGTAGCGGGAAAAGGGACTTTTCGCGATGGATTTAAGTTCGCGGTAACACCAAAGACTGCAGTCTAATACCATTATAGAAAAATGTTCGCGGTGGTTTTAAGTTCGCGGTGATGTGGTCACCGCGAAAACCGTGAACATTAATCCACCGCGAACATTTCTGCATTTACCGTATTCAACAAGCAAATGTCCTCGTATAATGTTTAGGTGACGTGTCCCTCCGACTTATCGGAGGCCAGGGTTCATCAGAAGGCCGTGTGGAGGTCCGGCCCGGAAATGGTGACTGGGGGACGGTCTGTGATGACGGGTTTGACGACAGGGACGCCCAGGTGGTCTGTAGACAGCTCGGGTATATCACCGGGTTCGCCAGGGTGGGAGGAGTTTTTCCTGAAGGGACAGGAAACATCTGGTTGGACAATCTCAACTGCGCGGGGAACGAGTCTTCTGTAGCGGACTGTGAGATCAACAGGTGGGGAGACCACGACTGTACCCATAAGGAAGACGCAGGAGTCGTATGTGTAATAGGTATGATGCTTGCTTGTATCTGTTGTTTTCTGAACTTTTTATTCAATTTTGTTGATATCGAAATTGAAAACAAGATTGAATTTCGTTTCTTCCTCGTCGCTTTCCAGAGGACGACTGTGCTGGGTTTAATTCATCCGGATGGACAAAAAGTGGAGTCTACCCAATCGGCCTCCTCCCTGGTGATGTGGAGGCGTACTGTGATATGGATACCGCAGGTATGTCTGTTGCCAAACATGGTGTCTATACATGTGGTCTATAGAGTTTGGTGGTAGGTTCGTATTTGTTAGTTTTTTTTAAATTTATTTGCACAACAAAATGATAATAAATACAGAAAAGAATAGAACATTAAAACAGCTGCAGGAGGAGGGGAAAACCTTAACAGTTTATGCTGAGCCCTCCTCCCCTATACTTAAACCAGATGTATGATCAATGAAATTATAAATAACAAGAAAACAAGCTAACACATGTTATATTAATACAAAAAGATGTATGATCAATGTAATAATTAAATAACAAACAAAAATAACTAACACAATCATATGTTATAATAATACAACAAGAGATGTATAAAATCTATGAAATCAATAAACGACAAGGAAAAGTAACTAACACAGTCATATGTTATAATGATACAAAAAAGATAATCCAATGATAATAGCAATATGAATTATGATGGGATAAATACTTCCACAGGGGGTAGGATGGTTAATTAGATGTGTTTTCAATGTACTTTTAAAGGTAAGAAAAGAAGACGTTTTTTGGATATTTGTGTGAAGACTGTTCCAGATTGTGACACATCTGTATTTTACGGAGTCCTGTGCTAATGATGTTCGGAAGAGAGGGATATGTAGTTGATTTCTTTGCCTGGTATGATAATTGTGTGCAAGTGAATTAGGGTTTAGGAAATTTATAAATATATCGGGGAGATTGTTGGAAAAAGTTAAACGTGAATATACTAGTTTGCAGCTTATTTATATCATGCACATTCAATATTTTCAATTTTAGAAGAATTTGTTGACTTTTTCGTCTTCCGTATATCATTCTCAGCACAAGTCATTTATCTTTTAATTTCCTTTTCATATCACCTAATCAAGGTAAAAAATGACTGTCTTTTGAATGTATTTAATTTCAGGGTATATTTCAAGGGGACTGATTCCGAAGATTCCAAAGTCAAGGTTTTCATTGACATCCGATGGACGAACATCATCATCATTTCAATATTTATTCCTAAAATTTAAACATTACTTGCTTCCTTCTCCTACTAGGAGGCGGATGGACCATAATCCAGCGGCGGCAGGACGGGTCGGTTCCCTTCAACCGGACCTGGGAGGAGTACAAACTGGGCTTTGGGAATAAGAACGGGGAGTACTGGCTGGGGAACGAGAACATCCACCTCCTGACCAATCAAAAGAACTATCGCCTAAGGATTGACCTCATGGACTGGAACAATGTATCCCGCTACGCAGAATACAGCACCTTCAGGTGAGTAAAACATCTTCAGGTGGGTCAAACACCTTCAGATGAGTCAAACACCTTCAGGTGAGTAAAAAACCGTCAGGCGAGTAGAACTTCTACAGGTGAGTAAAGCGCCTTCAGGTGAGTAAAGTACCTTTAGACACGCAAATACTGACACACACACGCACACACTCACGTTTTGTTAATGACTGTATAAGTGTGTTATATGTTATAATGCATGTTTGCGATTTTTTTTTAGTTTGTTTATACTCATATATATATGTAGTTGTAGCCGCAATCAACAACGACGTGATTAATATACGTCGAATCAAACTTTATTTTGTTTTTGTTAATATATAAATTCATGATAAAGTGCGTTATTGTTATAGGCCCATATAAGTCGATAGTTTTTTATATTTCTACCCAGTTTGTCCCGTGAGTGGGACGGTTACCGGCTGCACATTTCCGGGTATTCAGGCACCGCGGGAGACTCCTTGACTAGCAGCTTCTCCCTCAACGGACAGAGGTTCTCCGCCGTGGACAGGGACTATGATGACTGGAGAGGGGGGCATTGTTCTCAGCGGTACGGACAGGTCGGCTGGTGGTTTGGGTACTGCTATTGCTCCTACCTTAACGGCCGTTACCTGGGAAACTGCGGGAACTCCTGTCCAAACCAGGGAGGTGTGGTGTGGGAACGCTGGAGAGGCCGGTATTACTCTCTGAAGTCTGTGTCTATGAAGATCAGGCCATAAACAACGTGCCTGTTGCACTACCCACTTATATAATTACTTGTGAAATCTGTTTGCATCTTAAATGATTTATAAATTAAAGAAACTGGAATATAGACCTATATTGCTTTTATTTCGAAATTACTCCAGGATAACTCATGTGATTCAACTAAAGATCTTGTGTCTGTTCACGATAGGCAATTAAATCTTGCATACATGTATGAATGTATTAATTATTTTCTGCGTTTTGTAGGATTTCTATTTTTGCACTTTCAATTCAATTTCATCGATGAGTTTTAGGATTTAGTTTGTTACTGCTTAAAAACCGTCTTGTCTAGAAAAGCAATACGTAATTAAGGAAACTTAAAGAAATCAATACATGAAAATATTTGTTGTAGCTGCATTAATCGGAATACAGCATTTACTGCTCATGTACGAAAAGTGCATTTGAAGTAATGCGAAGAAGATGTTTCGACTATCATCAAGAGTTGAATTCAAATCATAACAATGTCCCTTTTCGGCTCATAACATTTATTGTATTGTACTACAATGATCTTGATTAAATGCACGACCGTAGCTTCTAGTGACATTAAAAAGTTTTGATAATGGCGTAATGCTTTGCTGTCCTGTACTTCTATCATATAGTGATCAGGATATGGTTAGATATTACAAGATGGTAAGAAAATTTGTGATAACACTTAAGTTGGAGATAATAATGGTATGAAAATCCTTTGCATTAATAATGTTTAGGTCAGTCCGTGCAGTATAATTTTGATCTGGGTAATTAGGGTACAATACACTTTGACCGTATGACATTTCCAGTCCTTTAGGCGTATCGCGGTTACCCCATTCAACACACTACGACCGACAGTCGATCTAGTGAATCCTAATGGACCTTCTGGTATCAGATAACTCATCATTCTTTGTTTGAAAACTAAGAAAAGAGGGTTTTCTGATATTTCTTTGTGGTGGTTTGTTTGTTCACCGTAACAAGAAATTAATTCTGACATTGCGCAAGATAAGAAATACCAGTACGTTTTGATCGACAAATCGGCGCAGTCTAATTTGCATCTGGGTAATCAGAACAAAGCTGAGATAGGTGGGGAAAATCTTCGCAGGTCTTTGAAGGCTGTCCCGGGGCGAGCTGACAGTTGCTTGGAAGGGAGGGGCTACTTCTCCCCGGACACGTACGACAAGGGTTGTGTCTGACAACAAAGCCCGGATCATGCGTACAGTGTCGTCGTTCTTCACCACATCTTTCAACACCGATATAAGCCTAGCACTATCCACGGTGTCAAAGGCACGACTTAGATCAATGCCAACAAGATTGGCAATTAAAACATTATTGCAATGGGACCGATTGTCTTTTTCAGACAGGTGAACATAAGACAAACGAAACCTGAAAAATAATTGACTGGATGTTCCTGATAATGAAATTCTTTTTTTTTTGGACTGTCAACAGGATACTCATGTCATGTAGATATTTTTCCTGTGGGTTCCGAGACAACATCTAGCTTGTCTTGGTAATTGAAGAGGATTTGAAGGGTAAAAAGCAGTTCACAATCTTGATGTAGTATTGACCCCTTCCTAAAAATAAGGAAATTAAATGTTATACTTGTGACGGACCAGCATCTAAAAACATTGTAACGGCCACACGCTGTCTTAGAAAGCAGGTACACAAAAGGACTTCACTGAGGATTGTAACCACAGAGATAGCAATCTTCTTTGGTTACAAACTGTCAGCTAGTCTGGACTAACTAGCTCTTGAGTGATTGTGGAGGAGGGCTGTAGCTTGCATGACACAAATTCCTGCCATTAAAATTCCTCAGGACTAACTTCTCACATTGCAAACATGCCTGTGGAACACATGTGGTTGACTGTCCAATTATCTCTAGGACAAATGCCTGGGGGAGCTTGCATGACCCAAATTCCTACCATTAAAATTCCTCCGGACTAATTTCTCACATTGCAAACATGCCTGTGCAATTCCTAGAATTTTTGCAGACTAAACATAACTGGGTCGGCAAAGATTTTCTTGGTGAAAACTATATCAACTGTGCTATGGCCTTGATTATAGGCAGACTGTGATCTCGGTAGATAGAGGTTCACCTGTGGTTTGCAACGTTCGAACACAATGAGTGAGAAGAGCTGCCTCTGTCCATTTAGCAGCACTATTGGTTACATACATTACATCACGTCAATATGCAGGTTGGAAATAGACAGGTCAATAAGTGTCATATTCGTGTTTTCGTTGGGACCCTGAGTGTTCGGATTTTGCGTGCCGTACGTAGCGGCGCTAATCCTAATTGACCACTTCCGTAATGTAAGGTTTGGTAGAAAATTGGCAGCTCGAGATAGCGGACCGGCAAGGGGACCCAGCAGGACCTAGTCCCAATTGACCACTTCCGTAATGTAAGGTTTGGTAGAAAAATTGGCAGCTCGAGATAGCGGACCGGCAAGGGGACCCAGCAGGACCTAGTCCCAATTGACCACTTCCGTAATGTAAGGTTTGGTAGAAAAATTGGCAGCTCGAGATAGCGGACCGGCAAGGGGACCCAGCAGGACCTAGTCCCAATTGACCACTTCCGTAATGTAAGGTTTGGTAGAAAAATTGGCAGCTCGAGATAGAGGACAGGCAACGGGACCCAGCAGGACCTGGTCCTAATTGACCACTTCCGTTATGCAACTTACTGGTTTGGTAGAAAAATTGGCAGCTCGAACTGAAAGACACTGGGCAACGAGCTTCCGTTATATTATGTTTGTCGGAAATTAGTCATTCCTAATTTATGTAAGGTTTGCCAGACTGTATTCTGTAAGCAGGTCGCACGAGTCTAAATTTTAAAACTGAAATTCCCAAGGGAGACATGAATGAACCCCTGGTCTACATTTTATTCTTAGCCACTGCAGATAGCCTGAAAAAATCAAGTTTTTTGCAAGGTCTTGAAATACCCCATGTTTCACAATGTCCAATATCTCGTCACTACTGGCTCCTGTGCATACCAGCAAGGTGGCCTGTGGGTCAACTGGAGAGGCTATCGTTACTCCCTGAAGTCTGTGTCTATGAATATCCGGCCCTAAACAACATTGATTCTGCACAACCCGCGTAAAGGATTCCGAATGTATAAATCACTAAAAATAGGAAATAGACCCAGTGGTATTACCTATGTAAGTTTCACACTTGATTATATGATTCATCTATCAAACTTCACCACGAGTTTCTTTAGCACATAAAATTAGACCATTCAAGCACTCAATTCTAATTACATGAGGCACAAGATCATTAAAACATTTGCATTTTCTATTTCATTACGTTTTCATAGTTGGAGTTGTTGCAGTGGGGCCGCGCGGTACAGTGATAGTGTATTCGGCCCGTGACCGAGAGGTCGCCGGTTCGAATCCGCCTGCCGTGTTGCCGGTCTTGTGCCCTTGGGAAAGGCACTTTACACGACTTTCCTCACTTTACTCAAGTGAAAAATGAGTCGTCCCTCGGATAGGACGTGTATGGGGAGAGCCATACCCCATGCACGATAAAGAACCCCCACACGTGCGATGGTGCGGTGTGCGTTGGTGCAAATCCTTCTGTCGGAAGTTGGTGATTCACTTCAAATCGCCCGGATGGAGGCCTGGCGACCTCTGTCTCGTATCAGCCACATGGTGATCTACATCAATCACCCGGACGGGTGTGTCACCCCGTAAGGGGCGGTATAAGCCGTCGCTATGCGAACATGTATATAGGGCTCCCTTGGAAATCAGTTACTACGTTAACTGAAGGGACTACCCTAAAGATCAATAAATAAATAAATAAAAGTTTCCGAAAGCCAAATGTAGATTACATTCATCTACTTATTTCACAAATCGAATGACAACATGTGTCTCTGTTGAGTAAGAACATTGTAAATACAAAATGTATACTGGAACTTGTAATAAGCAAGATGTTTTTTTCTGTAAGAGCAAATTACTTACATGCAGCTTTTTAAGAGTTAACTTACAACTACATGTATGATTCTTAACATTTTATATGATGTGTCTTTTTTTATTGTAAATAAAACTTTAGCTGGTTGGTGTGACTTTAGAAGTTTGCAGGATGTTATAATGCCGTTTTTCTATCACGTTCTGATCAGTAAATAATAGTAGGTGAAAAACCTGACAACATGATGGTAAGAATAGCTGTAAGAAAGACTGTAATATGAACAAGAATAGTGTGTACTGTTGACTTTTTTACTTAAAATATGCTAGAACATTTAATTGGAGTCAGCATGAAGTTAACAATCACAGCTTTTTGTGTGGTCTCCTCTCCAAGCAGATCACATGGCAGTAGAAGACAGCATCAAAAGTTGCTAGAGGAATAAAGCTGGCCTTGGGGTGTTTTTCGCTGCAAGGCAAATGGACACCTTTTGACTGACTACACTCCTTGGCCAGTTTGGTACTATCTTATGCCATTGTAGGATCTGCTAAGAGATTAATGTGGTCTGTTGTTCTATATCTATTGAATACAGGAATGGACCGTTGGGCAGAGGCCAAAGGACGTGCTTATTATGTCTACAAACAGCACTAAATTGTTCTACATGTGATAGCCACAATGACTAAACCCCTGCCATACACATTGTGGACCGTGACATGTGGTATTCACAATGACTAACCCCTGCCTTTCACACTGTGGACTACATGTGATATTCACAATGACTAACCCCTGCCTTACACACTGTGGACTACATGTGATAGTCACAATGACTAACCCCTGCCTTTCACACTGTGGACTACATGTGATAGTCACAATGACTAACCCCTGTCTTTCACACTGTGGAATACATGTGATAGTCACAATGACTAACCCCTGCCTTACACACTGTGGACTACATGTGATAGTCACAATGACTAACCCCTGCCTTTCACACTGTGGACTACATGTGATAGTCACAATGACTAACCCCTACCTTACACACTGTGGACTACATGTGATAGTCACAATGACTAACCCCTGCCTTACACACTGTGGACTACATGTGATAGTCACAATGACTAACCCCTGCCTTACACACTGTGGACTACATGTGATAGTCACAATGACTAACCCCTGCCTTACACACTGTGGACTACATGTGATAGTCACAATGACTAACCCCTGCCTTACACACTGTGGACTACATGTGATAGTCACAATGACTAACCCCTGCCTTACACACGGTGGACTACATGTGATAGTCACAATGACTAACCCCTGCCTTACACACTGTGGACTACATGTGATAGTCACAATGACTAACCCCTGCCTTACACACTGTGGACGGGTCTACCGAAAGTGCGAAAAGGAACGAAAAGGAACGAAAAGGAACGAAAAGGAACGAAAAGGAACGAAAAGGAACGAAAAGGAACGAAAAGGAACGAAAAGGAACGAAAAGGAACGAAAAGGAACAAAAATGAAAGTACCGAAAGTGCGAAAAGGAACGAAAAGGAACGAAAAGGAACGAAAAGGAACGAAAAGGAGCAAATGTTCCTTTTCGTTCCTTTTCGCACTTTCGGTACTTTCCTTTTCGTTCCTTTTCGTTCCTTTTCGCACTTTCGGTACTTTCCTTTTCGTTCCTTTTCGCAATTTCGCTACCGAAAGTGCGAAAAGGAACGAAGTATGAAGCAAATTCAAATAAAATCGATGGTAATATTAGGAAAAGGTAAACTGTGATCGGCAAATGCATTTTGCGGCTTGTTCCACGAAATTTCTATAGCAATGGTTCAATGGAGGAATGAATATTGATGAGACCTATCTATGCATATCTATGTTCATGTACGTGTTAATGTGGTTATAACATTCCTTAGAATATCCATATTACATTTATATTATAAAATTTCACAAGAAGAAATGGATTATGTCGAGAACGATTACGCATATTTTATCATAAAAAGCCATGCTATGTGGATATAGTTGTTAAAAAAATGCAATGATAGCAAAGTTACAAGTATATGTATTGCACAATTTGTAAGAACTTGACCTTAGAGAAATATAGGTCGCATGTTCGAACCCAGGGAAGTCGACGATCGGAAGTTCGAGCCCAGCATGTTGAAAATTATTTTTCCTTCCTTTTTTTCACACTTTCATTAATATTAATACAACGCCTTAAATTTGTTTTGCAACCAGGACATCTAAACCCGGCATTGGGATTTTTTATCATCAGCGAGGGCCTGATGTCGGTCGCAAGAGGCAGAAATTTATTTGTATTGAATATGACGGAAAATTGTTGACAGAAATTGTATTTCCCAATATCCTTTGCACAAATTCCTCACGCTGGCACCTTTCTTCCCGCCAAAATGATGAATACTCATGGTACAACTTGATGAAATCTCTTTGGTACAATGTATATATGTCTCTCCTTTTACAGCTTTTCTTTCGTTGTGAACGAGCGAGAAGATATGTCTCCAGTCTCCAGAAAACCATGTTGTTGGCCCTGTTAAAAGGAGCTGTCATGCTCGTGGGGCAGCAGTTTATTAGCATATCTTTCCTGACCGGATTTCGCGGGTCATTTGCATGCGGCGCTCCCCTCTAGGGAGAATAAAAGCCACCCAAATACAACAACAACGTTACAATCTTGCCCATCCTGAAAATGTATAATAATCGATATTCATCTACCACCCAATGAATTTTAGTCCTTACTTTCTTATCTCAGTTCCGTTTCTTTGTATTTCGCAGATCTTCAAAGAATAATTTAGCCACACAAAAACAACAGCCTGAAACAGCGCTGTAAAAATTTGATAATGTCAAATTCTCGGTAAAATAAAACACGTTTCATAGGCTTCTAACGCCCGCAGTACCGATTCCTTATATTCTCATTGATTTTATTTAAGTTTGCTTCATACTCCATTCCTTTTCGCTCCTTTTCGCACTTTCGGTAGCGAAAGTGCGAAAAGGAACGAAAAGGAAAGTACCGAAAGTGCGAAAAGGAACGAAAAGGAACGAAAAGGAAAGTACCGAAAGTGCGAAAAGGAACGAAAAGGAACGAAAAGGAACGTTTGCTCCTTTTCGTTCCTTTTCGTTCCTTTTCGCACTTTCGGTACTTTCCTTTTCGTTCCTTTTCGTTCCTTTTCGTTCCTTTTCGTTCCTTTTCGTTCCTTTTCGTTCCTTTTCGCACTTTCGGTACACCGCTGTGGACTACATGTGATAGTCACAATGACTAACCCCTGCCTTACACACTGTGGACTACATGTGATAGTCACAATGACTAACCCCTGCCTTACACACTGTGGACTACATGTGATAGTCACAATGACTAACACCTGCCTTACACACGGTGGACTACATGTGATAGTCACAATGACTAACACCTGCCTTACACACGGTGGACTACATGTGATAGTCACAATGACTAACCCCTGCCTTACACACTGTGGACTACATGTGATAGTCACAATGACTAACCCCTGCCTTACACACTGTGGACTACATGTGATAGTCACAATGACTAACACCTGCCTTACACACGGTGGACTACATGTGATAGTCACAATGACTAACACCTGCCTTACACACTGTGGACTACATGTGATAGTCACAATGACTAACCCCTGCCTTACACACGGTGGACTACATGTGATAGTCACAATGACTAACCCCTGCCTTACACACTGTGGACTACATGTGATATTCACAATGACTAACCCCTGCCTTACACACTGTGGACTACATGTGATAGTCACAATGACTAACCCCTGCCTTACACACGGTGGACTACATGTGATAGTCACAATGACTAACCCCTGCCTTACACACTGTGGACTACATGTGATAGTCACAATGACTAACCCCTGCCTTACACACTGTGGACTACATGTGATAGTCACAATGGCTGAAGACCGTCACATCCGTGAACTGACTGTACCATTTGAACAGAACATTAAAGCCAGTCATGACCGGAAGGTCAATAAGTTCAGCACCCTTGTGTCAGACTTGAGAACTGCAGGCATTTCAGCCACTCTCACCTGTTTTGAGATCGGGTCCAGGGGACTCATCACACCAGACAACAAGAACAGACTAAGAACATTGTTTGATATAGCTTAAGTCTTAATCACATAAGCCGAATAGCAATGTTGTCATCTTATGCTGTATGGAACGTGTGCCATAAGCCGCACTGGGAGGCAGACACGCTGCTGTAAAAACCCGCACTAGCCCTTTCTATGAAATTTAGGTTAGGACATGCCTTGAAAGTGAATTAGCATCTATTGTGATAAATTGAAACTGAAATAAAACTAAACTGAAAAAAAATGTTGTGATTTTACATGTAATTGAAACGACTGTGCAATACGATTTCAAGGTAATAATGAACAACACTTACACTGTGCAATATTATTTATGTAATGTCTTGTGTTAGTCTGCCAATGTTTCCTTGCATGTTATGGCAGTAATGACCAACGTGACCGGGGATATATTTCTCTTTCTCTTATATGTCAACCTTACAATCTTCATTATACAAGTTTCAATCATAATCATATTATAATCAATGTACTAGTAATTTTTTTGAATACTTCTGGAATTGCACAATTGGGAAACAAGACAGAAATGAATGATAGAATCCATATCAGCATATTTGTAGAAGTAATATATGCAAGGCTAGTTACAAGCACAATTCGACAATCTGCAGCACCTTTTCGTTCTTGGACCATTGTATTGGACCAAAGGATTGCCCATTTACAAGTTTTCACAGATAGTTAGTCCCAGGTTCAGATCTAGTTGCCGCCGCCATGTTGATAACAATACCGACTGACGTCAGTTTATGTTTTTTAGAGCCTAGACTTCTCTCAGAACGGGCCCGAAAGAAAAAAGCTATGCCTTGTTATTATTGTTTGTGTGTCTGCCCCTAACAAACCCATTTTTGTCCGTCAAGAGCCGTTTTGACAAGCATATAGTGATTTTTTTTCAAAACTTTGTTTACCATTATCTATCTATTTATTCTACACACGCAAACCAACACAAGAGGTAAGCCGCAGCCCTCCTGAGTTGAATGTGATTTTTTACATTAGGTATAAAAATAACATGGCATGACCATACAGATGCAGAGCTCTTTTACTCCATTTTTTTTATACCAAGGAAATGCAGCCGGCTTTTAACACCAAGACATGCTCGTTGCCCGTCCGCATGGACCTAGCGCGAAAGATCCGGCCTCTGGACCCGTCTGACTGCCTGAGGCGGTGATACTGGGTGTTCACCTGTCCAGGCTTGATGACGTCATCGGGGCCTCGGAACCACGGAAGCTATAATGGCAAGATATGGCGAGAAAGGGACATCTATCCCGCAAACTATGGTGCCTATCCCGAGCGCCTTGGCCAGGAGCATGGCTGGGGACACATGGCGGGCGCACACCGCGTCGCCGCTCTTAAGGGCTCTTTAAAGAACCTCTCCCCATTGCAAGGCATTGTACGGGGTTCTTTTACTCCTATTTCTTTTATTGCAAGGAAATGCAGCCGGCTTTTAGCACCAAGACATGCCCGTTGCCCGTCCGCATCGACCTAGCGCGAAAGATCCGGCCTCTGGACCCGTCTGACTGCCTGAGGCGGTGATACCGGGTGTTCACCTGTCCAGGCTTGATGACGTCATCGGGGCCTGGGAACCACGGAAGCTATAATGGCAAGATATGACGAGAAAGGGACATCTATCCCACAAACTATGGTGCCTATCCCGAGCGCCTTGGCCAGGATTTTAATTTTTGTCAAAAATGTGGAGAGAAAAACAAAAAAACAAGAGAGTACTGAAAGGAGACAGAGAATTCAAATAAATTACAAAGACAACGACACAAGATTCGAGGAAATTATGGGAGCGGGAGACAATTCAGCGTATGCTAAACAAAATCGGTCATTGACAGATCTACTGAATTTCTGGAGTCTCTGGTTCCACCAAAATCAATCCTTTCAGCCTCTCCGAATGACATTATAAAATTCCTAATCTTTAAGGACCAACAAGGTAAAACAAAAGTCCATAAAGAGAGTTGTGATGAGAGGAACCAAAGTACATGCACTTGCCCAACACGTCTAGCTTTTAAGACAGTGGACTCCTACGTTGGCAAATTAAGGGCAATCTTGACTGAAAATGGTAGAAGGGGTGACTGGGACGATAGGTTGGGGCTGGGGAATCCAGCGGCGAGCCCAGCCGTCAAGAAATACCTAAAAGCAGTAACTAAAGAACAGCTAGAACAGGGTTTAACCCCACAACAGGCGACACCAGTTTTCTTGCCAAAAATTGTGAAACTTTGTAGTTACATCAAATCACAAATGAAGGCCGAGAAGTCTCCAACGAAACTTTTTATTTTGGCGAGGGATTAGGCAATTTTCAAGTCCTTATTTTTTGCTGGTGACAGGGTAGCAGACTTAATGAAATCCAGGACTGACGATATTGGAAGGTTGCCATCAGGGGGGTTACTGTTCAACCATACTTGGGGGAAACCGTGATTAAGAGATGGTAGGACAAACGTATTCGCCTTAGAGCCAACAAGGGACCCAGAATCTTGTCCGGTAGCGGCAGTCGATAAATATGTAGAGACCGCAAGATGGCTCTCTATAGATTTGAAGGGTGGCTTGTTATTTAGGTCAACGTCCAAAGAAGGGCTTTTGTTAGTAGAGGCGCCATACACAGCTGCTTTGGACAATGCTTTCAGGAGATATTTAGAAAGACTGGGTATATATGAAGGTGATACCTTACATGGTTGTAGGGCCGGATGTGCCATTTCAATGCACATGGCGGTTGCATCGGATGCGAATACCATGATGGGTCATGTAGGATGGTTCACTAGGAGAACAGCATCTTACTACATGAAGATTGCACAGGTAATGGAAGTAGGAAAAGCGTCCCAGAGTTTAGCATCAAAGGAAGTGCAACAGGCAGTGGAAAGGTCGACTGGAAACAACCAGTTACAGGGCATTGAGAAAGCATTTAACTAAAGATCAAGATAAGCCTATACTACACTGAGCGTAAGCGTTGCTGGGTATGGTTAAGAAAGAAGGAATGCGAAGGAAATCATGAAAATATTGTATACCGAGAACCCCGGAATCGAATAAAATATGAGTGATAATAGCGTAATACTATGTGGTTTGCTCCTTATTTTGGTTTTGTGTTCGTGTGTCCCAGTTATTAGAGAAATAGAATACAACAGGAAAAGAGAGAGAAGGGAGACACAGGGCGAGAAGGGAGTCTGACAAAGGGAAGGGGATAAAATGAGGAAGGGAAGGTAGAAGTGGAGGATAAGGTGTACAATAATATAAGGCAGGTTTGGAAATGAGGTTGGGGGAAGAAATGAGATTGGGGGATGTAGATTTTAGGAAGGAAGGAAAGGAATAGCGAAGAAGTAGAAAAGGTGGATATGGGCGCGACGGAAGGCACTGCCCCATAGCTTCATTTGGATGAGCCGATCATTGCGCAGGAAGAATAGGTAACTATTCTTCCTGCGCACTGATTGTCCCATCCATAATGAAATTAAAATATCACTATATAAGGTGGGGTAGCCCACTCACAGATCAGTGCAGTGAACGGACTCATCCGTACAGCCGGGTCGAGCGGTGTGATCTGCTATAGAATAGGTATCTGGTGGGGAAGCACAGGGAAAGTCTGGATGATCAAAACACCCACCCTCCCACCCATCTCTCATAGGAGAGCGTTAAGCAGTATAGGGGGATCACCGCGCGACTTCAGGCACTGCCCCATAGCTTCATTTGGATGAGCCGATCATTGCGCAGGAAGAATAGGTAACTGTTGTCGGTCATATCTTAATCATGTAGTCCCCGCGTAAGTGGAGACAGGTGGGAACACTTCAATCAAACACAGGTGAAAGCAGACAGGTGATAATTAGAGATGCTATGTGCTAATAAAAGGGTACGTAAGCGAGGATTGTCTTGCACACGAGATATACGAGACCGTTGAGAGGGCAAGAGTACCAGGATGGCCCAGAGACCGAGACGATTGCCCGCCGCGGCATTGGAAGCCCCGAATCAAGGTGGTGTGCAGGGTGTGGCTGCAGGAATTTCAAACCCGGGACAGGGAGGACCGGCTCCGCAGCAGGCTGTCCAGGCTGGTGCAAGGCGCTGGGGCAGTAGCAGGCCAAACAGCACTTCAAGCACAGCAGGCCGGAGTCAATGCTCAACAGGTGAGCACAGTTTTTATATGAAATGGTGATTTGTGTGCGCTTTCTAGTGTAGAAAGCGTGTTTGTGGGCGGAAGTTATGGCCCAATATCTTAGGTTCATATGTAAAGCAGCATGTGAATTGGACAGGTTGCGTTTTACAATTGTGCTCTCTCATTTGGGGAAGCGGATTATGGGCGGAGGCATTGCCCGGTGATTTATGTAAATCCGGCACCGAATATGTAACTTAAGAAATAAAAGGGACGGAACAGGGTCCAGTAATTGTGTAAAGTGTGCGCTCTCCCATTTTGGGGAAGCGGGTATGGGCTTCAGTAAGGCCCGGTGATTTGCATATGAATTCATTTCCACGTGGAGAACATTGGATTTGAATTGGACGGAGGATTATCCAGTAATGAGAGTTTGCGCTTTCCATTTTGGAGGCGGGAGTTGGGAGGAAGGCCCGGCAATTTGAATATGAATTCGGTACCGCGGGTGTAACATGGCATATGGATCGGACGAGACATTATCCGTTAATAATTAAAATGTGGGCGCTATCCCGTTTTGGCAAACGAGAAGAGGGCGAAGGTGAAAACCCGGTGATCTCAATACAACTCATTATCACATTTCGTGTAGAAAATGATGGATTGATTGGAACTTGACCAGTATTCAATTTTTCACCACGGGGTTAGCGCTCCTTGTGAATTAAAAGAGTTGTTGTGCAGTACTGGTAAATTAAACGAATTGTTGTGTGGTAATTAGTTTTGGGCCACGTGAGCAATACAAGGTGGATTGAGTGAATCGCTGTGCGGTGAATAATGTCATAATATGGTGCAATTTCGAAATTTTCGGGAAGCTGGGAAACATGGATACTAGTATTTTTAGGAGCAGAAGTATGCCTCTGTTGGGCGTTGCATCCTGAGAAGGATTGTGATGGTGGACATTTTACAAGACATGTCATACCTGTGTGAAATAACAGAGGGCATTTGTTTTGTAGGATGATGGTGCGATGGTCATACAGCGTCTGCAGATGCTTGAGCAGGCTCACTACCAAGACACGGTGACGTCCTTGACTTGGCCAAAACGCCGTCGGAATTGAATCGTGCACTGCTTAGCCCCGCACTCCAGCGGTTGGAGGAGAGAGCAAGAGCATCCGGCCATGATGATCATGCAAAATTCTCTGCCACTCTCAGGCACGCAACCATGCATGCGCTAAACCCCATTTCGGGGGAGATGGTCCTACAAGCGTTAGGTTCGGAAATCGACGAGAAGATAGGTGCGAAGTTTTCTAGGGTGGCCAACGCGGCGGGGAAACAGAGTTCTCAGGTGCAGCAAGGAGGCCATGCACAGCAGCAGGTACCGGTACAGCAGGCGCCCTTAGTTCCCATCCCGCCTGCGCCGTTCGCAGCTTTGCCGCTGAGCAATCACCTTACGCACCGCTGTATTGTAAATATTCAGCGAGGCTTGCTAGCTTGATTCATTTTTATTGACATGATCAAAAATATAAGGCCACAACTTTTATCCATGCACATTGCGTATATTGCTCTGTCACGGTAGACATATAACACTGAAACCCGATGGAAAACGGATTGAAAATAATAAAAAATAACAAAAGGCCCTTTCCCTGGAGTTACCACTTTTGGCAATGTAAGCGAAGATAGGGCAGGAGAGCGAGTACGTGCAAATACATACTTCCTATGTGCCAAAATGTGGACATTCGTTTGGTGTCCATAAGTGGTAAGTACCGTCTCCGTACAAACTCGTAGGGAATTCGACGGATTTGGGAGCTTTACGTGCATGCAAAACTTTCACTGCTGTCGGCTGAAACCCCGTCTCCAAGATGCGTAATTAGACGCAGAAGAAGCCGTCAGTTTTATCTGTAGCAGCTTCGACCAGAGCCGCCCAAAGAAAGATGAGGAAGAGGAGAGGAGTAATGGAAGCGTCAGAAGATGACGCCTCTTAGTCTGAGCACAAAGAGGGTGGTGGGTCAGAGATGGTGTCCCATGAACAGGATGCGACAAAGGAGAAAAGGGATTTCTCTTTCCCGGCAGAGAAGGAGAAGCACTTGGTAGAGCTTTTTCCGCCAACACCATTTTTCAAGACAAAGCTCATCCAAAATACTTAAACAAACAGTATAAGGATAAGCTCATGGACCAGTTGGCAAAAGACGTCCGGTCAACCAGTAAGAACAATAATTTTCCATTTGTGGATGCGCAATTACTACCTGAGGTATTTAAGAGAATAGATGCGACACTTGGGGGTAGAATGGGTTTTGACACTGACCTGATGGCCTGTCCATCCAATGTACAGACAGGAAACTCAGGAAGAAAATTGGAGTTATTCAGTCAAAACCCGGCACCAGGATTTAGCGGTGTAAATCTAGCCATTCAGAACATAGAGAACAGGAATTCCCACGATTTCGACTACTCCCATCCATTATTGCATTTATTATACAGCAAAAGGCTTGTGTGACATTGTTAGTCCCTGATCTCCACCCTACGCGATACTGGTGGCCCATCCTCAACAATCAGGCGGACAAGGCCATATATGAGTAGCGATAGCGGGGGTCAGGGTTCTGCGATACCCTGCCAAACGACAGGGATGGAAGCTGTGGACTTTTGCAACATGCGTTGTTCCAGGGGGCAGCTTGAATTTGGGTACCTGCTGAAAATTGTCTAGAATGTAATTACCCTAAATGATTTTGACTTTAATTTTTGTTAGAAGTGTGGGAGCCAAAGCAAGTTCCAGACAGAGAAAGGGCGGAACAAGATATCCGGATTAATATGACTAAAATGAATGCGAGTCTTAACCCCCCCAAAAAATAGGAAGGTCAAAACAGCTCAGAATATGGAGAACAATAAAGAGCTTTGGCTGATTTAATTACAATGTTTATTAAATATTTGACCCCGACTAAGACGATACAAACAGCGTCACCAGCAGATGTAGAGAAGTTCTCGATATACAAAGGTCAACAATGCAAAACTACGGTACATGATAAAAACTGTAGAGAGTCAAAAGAGGGATCGCGTGTTTGCCCCAAACGCCTAGCATTTAAAACAGTTGATTCTTACATAGGAAAAATCGGGGCGATTTTTAACGAGAGAGGAAGAGGGGGGGGGGGGGGGGGGGGGGGGGGGCTGGGATGAAAGATTAGGACTAGTAAACCCGACAGGCTATTCAATATGTTAAAGAATATTCAAACGTAGTTACAGGAGAGCAACTGCAACAGGGTTTAACACCCAGGCAGGCCAGACCAGTTTTCCTTCCAAAGAGTTTTGCCGTTTACGAACATATTAGCGAAGCGATAGAGATAAAGAGATCGGGAACCAAACTTTTTGTGTTAGCGAAACATATACCCTTCAAGGCTTTGTTTTTCGCAGGGGACAGGGTATCAGACCTGATGAGGTCACAAACAAACGAAGTGGGTATAGGTTACCGTCAGGAGTGTGGGGGGTAAACACTGAGGCACGGTTGGGCTAGCCTCTTTACTGTGGAAACTAAAGGAGTTTCGAATTTGTGGCCTATGGTAGGAATAGCCGGATATGTACAGATAGATCAACATCTACATCGATGATAATACAGTACCCCGAGAAATTCTCATGGCTCCTCTCTCCGAGACGTCCCCTCTCCCAGAAGATATCATTAAGGTGGAATGTCAAATCGGTAATTATAATTGTAATGAGCTGGGGGATTCCTATAAACGTATAGGTCTATTTACTTGGTTAAAAGATAAGTCACACCACCATTTACTGTAGACATGAGACCCACACTACTGCAAAAGATGAAGTAACATGGAATAATGTAGGGGGGGGGGGGCAGGTAGATTTTTCACATGGAACATCAAGTCAGATAGGGGTAGGTATTCAGATCAAAAATAAAGCCAACTCCCATGTCCATCAAATAAAGACTGATGAAAGTAGGAGATGGATCATTCTTGATATTGAAGTAGATAACTTACATTTTTGTCTCGTTAATGTATATGCACCTAATGATGATTCTCATTCCTTTTTAAAAGAATTGAGATAGAAATAGACAAATTTGAAACAAGTAATGGAGGCTAAGTTATGGCAGAAGATCTTAACACGGTTCAGAACACAGCCATGGACAGATCTGGTACCCGTTTGCATAATTACCATCCAATGCGATCGAAGCGATCTCTGAATTGAATTGAATTGAAAGGAAAGCTTGGTTTACATGGCCTCTGGTGGTTTAGCATCCCTACTTCTGTTCGCTACACCTGGCGTCGTGGGCTTCTGGCCAGTAGATTAGACTACTCATCATTTCGTTTTCATATTGAGTAGAATAATTGAATGTTGTACTTGTAATACTGATAAATTTAAATTAGATCATAACTTGATTACCTTTTTCTTTGATTACCGCAGACTTCTCCAGAGGCCCGGGTTAATGGCAATTCCTTCTCTCTCTTCTTAAGGACAGAGATTTTAAAGTTGAGACAAAACAACTCATGTCTGAGTTTTTTTACAATAATGTAAACACAGCAAACCCACAAATAATATGGGATGCGGCTAGATGCTTTTTGCGAGGGCATTGCATAAAGTATTCTAGCAGGAAGAAAAATCAGTACTTTATTCGAGAGAAACAACTTATTGACGACGGTAACACACTACAACGATATATTGATAGTACCATCTATCCCACATCTTCTCTGTTAAACGAATCATCATGTAAGCAAAAACAACTAGAATATCTTTATAATGGCCTGTTGATAAGATTAAGATCACGCTGGATGGAATTGGGGAACGGTACACCAAATATTCTATGAATTCAGTCCGTAAAATTACGCCAGGAAAAATATACAACGAATAAGAAGACCCTCCGGTAAATTCACTTCTGATCCGAACGATATTTTATCAGACCAGGTTAAGTACTATTCTGAATTATATTTCTTTCAAAAGTTTATATGGTATTATATGGTCTTATTGGGTTCGTTTCGAGAAAACAAGATGAAAGCCAAGGTCAAAGAGCATGAGCAGAAATTGAAAACGGAAATAATCAGGAGATAATGGTGGCCCTGTGAAGGATGGGAACAACTATAGATAATTTTTCCAACAATTTTTATCCCTACCAGAAAACAAACGAAGGTTTTCGGATCAAGCATCAGCTACCTTAAAGACCATTAACACAGTACGGGTCAGATCGAATAGAAGTATCTATGCTCTGCCATGTGGCAGTGACAAACATGACTTTGAGAAACTCTTTGCCAAGTTTACAAGACATCAGATGAAAATCCCCCCTTGTTGACGCGCAGACCAAAGAAACCCTCCGTTCAGTGAGCATCAATATTTATGAGTCGACTCAGAAACTTTGGATTCAAGGAACGGCATACGTACTCTGGTTCTCTAAAGTCTTTCCTACACTCAAAGCGAAAGTCGGTAATGGCGAAGCAATCGTCCCACGAGTGTCGGCAAGATTTGATGTTAACTCACCCGATAACCTTTTACTTTCGCTGTGCCAAACATGTGACCACCGTCTGAACTCTGATCATTGCCGTGAAGCATGTCACACACCTCCAAAGGATGTGTTTGACTAAAACGGGAATGAAACGCAGGAAAGTGATCATGTGAAGCATGAAAGTGATGATGTACTGAACGACACCCTCACATCTCAGAGCCAAACCAACTCAGAGACTCAGAGCTCTCCAGTTGTATTGTTCAGGACACTGTGAACAAGCTGGAGGCTTGTTTAGCTCTCTCTATCTAGAAAAAAACATGCTCAGTGTGTCAAAGATTGGCTGTGTGTGCCGGCATATCTGCAGAAGAGAAGAAACAGCTGACTGATGACATCGCACATTTGAACAAAGTGGACAGTGACTCCAGAAGCAAGTCGAATCACTTCAACAAAAGCTTGAAGAACTATCTAACTCTATGGCGGAAACTCAGACCATCTGTGCACCTTCTAATTCTGAACGTGCAGATAAGCTGCTCCGTTAGATTGCAACCGTTCCCGTACAGAAGAGATTCCAGGTGTTGGAAAATGAAGGTGAATTGTCCATGCTGGCACTTCCGACATTTCAAAGAGAAGTGCAAAACGTCGGGAAGAGATCAACAAAGGTAGAAGAACAAAACAGCAGCCGTTTGAGAGCAGCCTCGTAAACGACTCACCCAGAATACAAAGAAGAGTACCGACATTTATCAGTAAGACAAAGGCTCGAAATGTTAATTCGGGGTGACTCTAAGAATTTTAAAACCAACATCCTGTACCCTAAAAAAAATGTGTGAAAGGAGAAACGACGTTTACCATTACAAGAATTCCAGATCCAAAGGTTGCCTTGTTTCACGTGGGTACCAATGACGTCCGAAATACGCGAGACCCAACTTCAGTTTCAGAGCGCTTCCGCAAGCCCATCCAGACAACACACGACAATTTTCCGCAAACCGAAATCGTGCTATCCTCCATACCTCCAAGGGATGACCCTGACCTACAACAGATAGGCGACAATGTGAACTCATTCCTCAAAGTCATTGCCGAGGAGACCAACTACGTCCACATCGCTGACAATGATAACCTATCAAACATGGGATCGATAAAAACAGCTCTATACAGTCCTGACGGTTACCATGTCAATAGGTTCGGGGTGCGTGTTTTGGCGGCAAACTTCAAAAGGGCGGTGAATCCACTCTTTGGACTTGGACAGTATATGGGCAAGGCTGCTAGAGACAATCAGTCCGAGCCAGCGAACGAGGTCACCGGCACCTAACCACACCTCCGCCGGAAGACAGAGACAACAGGGACGCTTCGTCAGTAACGATCTCCCCCCTACGCGCAGCGGACAGGCTGGTGAGCGAACCGCACCCCCACCTACCCACCCTTCAAACTCAGTGCAAGGGCAGGAGAACGGTTCCCTTGCCAACCAGTCCACCATTTCACCAAATAGAAACGGTACTAGCAAACAGAGACAACAGCAGCCACCTTGCGCAGCGAGAGAGACCAGCCCACCAAGTGTACAGAGAGGAAGCCCATCTCTAGGTCCTCAACTCAACCAAGGAGCGCCGATGGAGAACCCAGCTTCCTTGCCCAAACCTCCGCATCCCGGACGTCCACCGTTCACGAGTCCGCCTTCGGGACCCTGGGGATGCCCACCCGCCATGTTCAGCCACCCTCCCGCACCGTGGGACATGCCTTCTAGAAACTTTCCATCAAATAACCCACCACGGATGAACTCTCCACCTTGGCCGTGGCATCCCGCCATTCCTGACCCTCTTGATATAACCTCCTTGGTGTAACCAAAATTATTTGACCCCTATGGTAGGCTAATTAATTACTCCAGGCTGACTTTAAGATAGCAGATTAAATGAAGATCTCATTCTTTGGAAATACTCATATCTTTTCCCAAGAGGTACATTGCAATTATGAATACACCTTACTGAGGTACATTGCAATTATGAATACACCTTACTGAGGTACATTGCAATTATGAATACACCTTACTGGCCAACCTGGCTGATAAGAGCACAGAAGCCAGTGGGCTTTATCATGTAAATAAATGGCAGCAAAACCTGACTTTCTCCTAATCATCCTTATAGTGCACCAAATAAATTCTGATAAAACTTACTTTATAATTACTGTGGTCTTATGGTTATTTTGAGTTGTGTTTTTTACACATCCAATTGAAAATTATTTGAACGAATTTCGGCGTGCATGCCTACGTTTTTGAAGGTGTCATTTTCTGGTTTCCAGTTTGTAGCAGTCTATGGTGACTCGCAGTTGCGTCCCGTTGTGGAAGGGTGTGTGTCACCACCAAAGAGCAGACGACTGCTCTTTGGATACAACAGCACGCCAAGGGGATGTCTCAGACATGTTCGGCAGGAGATGAAAGACAACGCGCCACCACATCAGCCAGCCATAGTTGTGATCATCGCCGGGACAAACAGCACAGCAACTGTTCAGGAAGACTTGGAAGAGTTTGCCCACATCCCTCGAACAGCCAAAGCACAATTTCCCATGAGCAAGGTAAGGCCATGTTAATCACTGACATTTGACAACTGACACCTGACATTTGTTGTACCATTTTGCATCATTGTTTTATATCATCTGCCAAATTGTCGTACCAAGTTCCTTGGGTCATACTAACTAAGTCCACCACCAGCCCTGAGACAGTGTTACTGTAGCCCCGAGTAGTCTGCATAATTGCTAAACAAATTGGGGACTGATTAGGACAGGGGATCTGATAGCTGGTAGTGTGAACATGATCCCTGTTTCAAGCCTGACTAGAAAACATCACCTAATCCACTGAAAAGAAAATCCAAGAAATTTTTTTTTATGTCTTAGCATTCATGAGTCAAGCTTCAAAGTATATTTTGTGACTCAAATCTGCAAAGTATATGTACACTGTCAGTCTTTTTGATTGCTGGAATCCTGCATATCATGCATGACAGATCTTTATTTTTACAAAAAGAAGTGGTTCAAACAGCCAGAAGTGCATGGGGGGATTGGAGGGTGGATTATGTTATAGTTGTCTCTCCCAGTTCATGTGATGCTGATTCATATATAATAACTCATTGGTGCAGATTAGTTTAACCTTAAATGGATGTGGTATAAGGACTATAATGACAAGAAAAGCTTTTGGCTAACATTTATTCAAGACGAAATTTGGAGGCACTTTCAAACAAATGGAGATGACATCAAAATATGAATCTACACTTTATCCTACACAGATTGCAGCTGTTGGCATCATACCACGGTTGGACAGGGAGGTTGACCACTACAACCAGCAGTTCAGGGCCGTTTGTGACAGGGAGGAAGTCAACTTCTTTGAGTATAGCAAGGACTTCCCCAGAACACAGCGCAGGTTGTGGAGTCGCCGTGACAGCCTACACCTCAGTGAGGATGCTGGCCTCCCACAGCTGCTAGAGAAAAGCTGTGCCAGCCTCCTCACAGCTGTGAGTCCCATGCAGAACAGACAGCGTCGGGTGAGCGAGACCTGGACTGACGACGATGCTGCTTATTTTTCCCCGAAAGCACACGCCTATTGCTTGGATGCAAGACATGCCGGGCTGTACAAGGTACTACAATAATAGCCCTTTTATCAGCATTTTGTGGTGCATTATTTTTCCAGCTCTCTAGTGGAATAACAATTTGACAGAAGAAAGGAAAATAACATTATATGTGTCCATACAAATAATATGCCCATGGTAACTATACAAACTTAAAGTACCAACAAAAGGCCCATGTCTAAAATGGTGAAAGATCTCACCAGGTGTTACTTTCTTTTACTAAACAAACTAGCGGTAATTATCCTATTGTTTCAACTTAATGCCTTTATTTGGATTTTGCTCATGAATGACAATGTCATTTTCACTCCTGCTCCCATAGGCAAAACTTGGAAAGGAAAGTTATCCAAGTCCAGGCAGCTGCAAGCAGCACGTCAAGAGGAGATCCTCAAGAAAGAAGAGCACGACAAAAAGAAAGGTACATCTTACTTCTGACTTTGAATTTAATTAGTACTTGGTCTTCAGATAATATGTCATTCACAATGCATTGTCAAATTTTAAAATGAACAAGTAAATCAAACTATTTGAACAATGTTGCTTTTTGTTGAGATTGAGAATTCAATTAAAGATGATTGGCCATAATTCAAACATTTAATTTCATATTGCTTGCTTGCATATATAAAAATGCATTTGTCTACATATTAAGGTTTTTTCACACAGATTGTAAATTGTAATATCTCTGAGTAGCGTATGTTTGAATCATCCCTTCTAGATGTACCAGCCACCAAAGGAGGTCTTTGACTTTGGGGGATGGACAACAAAGCTGACGTCACCAGAGCAGGAGGCAAGTACTACTACAGCGTCACCAGAGCAGGAGGCAAGTACTACTACAGCGTCACCAGAGCAGGAGGCAAGTACTACTACAGCGTCACCAGAGCAGGAGGCAAGTACTAGTACTACAGCGTCACCAGAGCAGGAGGCAAGTACTAGTACTACAGCGTCACCAGAGCAGGAGGCAAGTACTACTACAGCGTCACCAGAGCAGGGGGCAAGTACTACTACAGCGTCACCAGAGCAGGCAAGAACTGCATCGCCAGAGCAGCCAACACCACAGAGTGAAATCATCAGCAGAGAAGAGAGCAGATTGACACCGAGAGGCAGCGAAGCAGCACCATTGCCAAAAGATACTGAAGCCAACAGAGAGGACAGGGACATCCCATCAGCTGCGGACTTCACGAGGACAGGCAGTGTGGTAAGTACGACAGAGACAGGAAATGACTTGTCAGTTGTTGTACAGTCAGATCCATCCAGGAATAGCCCCTTTGTTTCTGATGGACCTGGCTTTGGACGTGACTCGAAGCCATATACAAAGCAGCTATTTGTTTTGATAGATAAAAGCTACTGCTTCAAATTTGGCCCAAAGACAACTTGTCATGACTTGTACCAAGAAGTAAGGAATCGTTTTGCAAATCCAAACTGTACTGAAAGTATTAATGGCTGTATTGAAAATGACTTTTCTGAAATGTTGTTTCAATATGGCAGTAAGGTCTTAAAGAGAAACAGTGTTATCCCAATAGAAGAATATGGCATTCAGTCTGGTAGCACAGTAAACACAATCATCCCTTACAAAAATTCGTGTAGATCAACAAATAATAGACAGTTCAGTTGTGGAACTGACACCTTCTTAGATATTACACACTTCTGCATTTGCAACAACATCAGGTTAAAAGAAAGTATGATTGGTGATTTTCTTAGGTTAGTTGTAAAATTATTTCAAGAAAGACGAGGGGTAGATCTAGCAAGTTATTCCAGGAATAAGCCATGACAATATGCTGTTCAAAATGTACCATCATTTGCACCAAAGGGAACACCCCAGGCAGCCCTTTCAGATTTATGGGAACACATATGCCAAACAGAGTATGAAGTCTCTTTTTGAGTGTTACGTAACCCTACAACTCGAAAAATGCCAAATATGTTTTGCTTCACCAGAAAATGCAATCAAGAAATATCAACAGGCATTTCCCATCTATTTGGTTCGAAGAATTATCACAGGAGAAGTCCAGTCCATAGAAAACATGATTGTGGACAACATATTACAATCTGGTACTTTTTCACACAGCTCTTCATGCCAAAAGAAAACAAATCACATCTACAACATTTCTGACTTGCACATGCCAGAGTTCTTATTAGTATATCATGCTAGATTTCAGTATGATGATATTCATGTGAAAGAAAGAATAAATGTCCTGGGCATAGAGTATACCTTAGTTGGTCTTGTTAAAACTACCACTGGTAGCACTGGTCATTTTGCAGCAATTGTCAAGTTTAACGGCGCGTTCTATGATTACAATGACCTTGCAAAAATTAACAGGTCGGCTCAAACAGTATCTGGTCTCCTTAGAGGGGTAGAAAATAACTCATTTGTGGCACGTGTTTCAGATAGCTTAGAAGCATATGCCTTTATAAAATCATCTGATTCATCAACCTTACATATACCTGATGTAATCAGTTTTTACATTGATGTCTATCAGGACTACAACTACAAGCATACTGTCACATGGTTTAGAACAGATAGGGAGTCTGGGCTGTCTGACTTAAGAGCATTAATCAAGAAAAATAGAGATTTTTCAGATACAAGATTTAGTTTTCTTCATGTTCAGGAGGGGGGGGGGGGGCTAGAGCCAGTTACAGGAAATACAGAAGCAAACAGACAAGTTGAAGACATTATTCAGCCATGTATTTCTGGATATAAAGTGAATGTGCTTTTGACAAAACGAACATGTCGGCCAGTTTCAAATGTTGAAACAGCTCATAAGCAGGTTTGTCAAAACCAGATTATGTAATTAAATTAAGTACCTGTAGCCAAGGCCGGCCCCGCCCCTTCAAATAGTTTAACTTTAGTGGAAGTAAGTGCAGGTAAAGAGAGCGGTGAATTTGAGTCGGTAAAAACAGATTTCATCAGACTCCACGTAAGAATTGTTGAATCAGATCTTAGAATACCCATGACTTTGCCCAGTGGAAGTAAGCTTAGTGATGTAAGGATTTCATTAGGCAGTCCCACCACAGGTAATTTTCGGCATCACGTTTTTAAAACAAATTACAAACAAAAGCAGGAGTTTTATCTAGAAGCCATAACATGTTGCTATGTCTTTGCAGAAGGAAAAGTAATCGACTTTTCAGGATGGACAGAAAAGCATGTGATTTTTGATTCAACTAAAGCAGATCTAGCAGTGCAAAAAGAAAGTCATGTCGACATAACCAAGGGCAGATCAGCCACCTTAGATAGTCCGACTTCAGTGGAAGTAAGTGCAGGTAAAGAGAGCGGTGCATTTGAGTCGGTAAAAACAGATTTCATCAGGCTCCACGTAAGAATTGTTGAATCAGATCTTAGAATACCCATGACTTTGCCCAGTGGAAGTAAGCTTAGTGATGTAAGGATTTCATTAAGCAGTCCTACCACAGGTAATTTTCGGCATCACGTTTTTAAAACAAATTACAAACAAAAGCAGGGGTTTTATCTAGAAGCCATAACATGTTGCTATGACTTTGCAGAAGGAAAAGTAATCGACTTTTTGGGGTGTACAGAGAGACACAAGTATTTTACATGCCCCCCACTTTTCAAATGGACCTTGACGGAAATAGATTCTGAAAAGATCATGCTACTAAAAAAGAAGATGAAAATATGGAATCAACAGGTAAAGTTAGTAACAGAAAATAGATTTTGGATAAAAGGTGATTTTGATAAGACAAGGCTTACTGGAATTGTTCATCTTAGAGTTTCCTTGATTTTAACACCATTGATTACTGTTACTGCCAAGGAACTTGAACTCCATAGAGAGGGTCTCAGGTTTGAAACGTGCAAAATAAAAACAGTTGACAAAGTTATGAAGAAAGTTTGGGGCCATTGGGAAGAAATGAACAAAGCATACAAGCTAGTTTTTATAATAACTAAGAATCTTAATGAGAAATTAAGTGCATTAGGCAACAGTAAAGCAGACGCATATAGGGAAATATACGCAACTAATAAGGATGTAATAAAAAGTGACGTTGGTGCAGACATTCTAACTTCTGGTGATTCGGAGGACACTGTTGCCAATAAATTGAATATTGACAACAAAAAGTTTAGACAGACTGGTTCCTTGTACCGCGTTCTTTCAAAGCGTCTTAATCTCATGCTTATGTACTATCGAGGAAAGGGATGCTTAATTGAAAATGGAAAGTACAAAGCTGAAGAAATTTTAAGTATGTGGAACCATCACCAACCTGATGTAAGAATCACAGTAAATCATCACATTCTCAGTAAACTCAAGGATACACTGTCCAATGCACTGAAAAGTATGAGTTCAAAACATGACAGGGGTATTGCAAAGGGCATGCTGTGTGTTTCTACTAGCAAGAATTTTGTAGGTACAAAATTGTTAGGGCTAAAAAAACACAAGGGGCTTAGAACTGCAGAAAGACGTTATTACAAAGTAAGTGCTAGCTATACTGAAATGGAGAATACATGCCGTAGAGTTAGGAACGATATGACGAACATTTAACAGCATCAGCTTTTCCTCAGAGAAAGAGAAAGAAAAAATTCTGAAATGTTCATAAAAAAAAACAATTGGAACCGGAAGAGGAAGGAAGTTGAAGATAGTCATTTCCAGAATTACCTTTAGTTATAGAAAAATGCTTCGGACAATTTTCTGAAAATGGAACAGGCGGGGGAGGAATTGAGGCTCATCCACGTTTAAGTAATACAACATTATACAGATCTCCCGATAACACTACACGTATGATTGAGGCTAGGGAAGAGCTTCTTCTTGCTGCTCAACCAGGTTTTGACATTTCCCTTTCAAGTTGCTACAACTACACCCAAAACTATAGAGTTAATAGCAGAATGGCAAAAGATCATTATCACGATAGAGGCATAAATGCCTGTGTCTCTCTCCATGCACCACCTAGGGTAGGTGTACCTGAGTTTGTAGTTAATCTTCACTGGGCAACAGCAAATGCCAACTTTCAGGCAGACTTAGCAGCAGAAAACCCATCAGAATATATGATTGATTCGAAAGATGCAAAAAAAATCATAGTTGTAAACATTGCCACTACAAGATCAGCAAAAACCTGGAGACCTCTATACAATGCAGACCATGATTCGGATCAAAGTAGAACATATGCTGTTACTCCAATGACACATTTGTTTGTAGAAACAAGGTTGGTTAAGAAAGCAACAATGGAACATTGTCTCAACAATATAGATATGCCCCTTACAAAAGAGACTGTTTTACACATTACAAGAACAGGTCCTGCAGTTACATTAATCAATCTATCAGCATCAGAGTCCAGTACAACTTTCAGAGCTTACAATGAATTGTTCTTATTGATGAAAATTCCTGCTTTACATAGATTTTTTAGAAATCCTAAAACTGGACGCCTGAAATCTTTGTTCACATTTCTTGTGTACAATGGCCCAGCAGAAGCACCGGCAAGTGAGCTATTGCAGATGTTGGCCATTCGAATGGTACTGTTACTGAATCTTGACAAGATTGTCCACAGTTCATTTGCGGAGTACCACAGTAAAAGAAATTATGTAGAGAGAGTTCATGCTGTAGAAAATGCAGCCATCCAATCAAAGCAGTTTGAATGTCCCACAAATGAAGAAGTCTTTTCCACACAGTATTCCACACAGTAATATGGAGGACATGGCCAAGAAAGTAATAGACACATTTAGAACTGCAAAATATGGTGGCACTCCACTCCAGTCTTTCAGAGGTGTAAAAGATAGTGATTATGTGTTTACTGATGAGACCGAATTGAAACATTTCCTGTCCTTAAATGAAATGAAGAGACAATGTTGTGAAATGGAATATAGACCTGTTAAAAATGAAATCTTTGACTGTCTTGTGAATACATGGGGTGCTAATGAAGACTATGTGGGAACTTACAGAGACGACTATAGTATACTTCGCAACGAGTCTGGCCCTGAAAGAACCTCCTGGCTAAATAAATACACTAAAGCTATCTATAGACCAGACAATAACTGGATTTGTAAAGATAACCAAGATCGATTTGAACCATTACCAGATTATGTTCGCTGGCTCCTGACAGGTGGTGAATTACACTAGATGTCGTATGAAAAAAGGAAAAAGTTTCCACATGGTGAGTGGGATGAAACCTCAGGCCTGTTCCTACCTAGTAGGATATTAGATATGATGTTTAAAGCATTCCCTGACCCAGCAGTTGGGTATCGTGAACAGTTTGCTCTTTTGGCATTTGTTTCCGCAAAAGACTTTAAAGATTATTACAAAAAGCAAAATGATCAATTGAAAAAGGTCTATGAACAGGACAGTCAAAGAGGAAAATGGCTTAACCATAAACTCTACAAGCACAATGTAAAAGAACTCGTGAAAATGTGTTCAGAGGCAAAAATTCCTGTTAAAGGTAAGAATAAAGCAGAATTGGTGGAAAATTTAGCAAAACATATAGGTCTTGACCCGAATCCAGCAGTAGCCTCTTATGATTTTCTTAAGAATGTGCCAGAAAAAGTTAGAGCACTTCAAAATAAGCCACTGTTTTATCTTACGGATGTTCTCAAATTTAATGGCTACCATTATGGTGGTTCTAGAGATGAACTTGTCACTCGAATTGTTCTACTGAAACGGGGACAAGGCCATTTGATTTCAAATTTGGAAATAGCTAACTTGAAAAAGTTGATAAGATTAGCAAATCAACTTATCTTGGCACAGATTGAATTGTACAAATGTACATCGAGAGTTCACTTCAACTCAGCAAGCACATTTAACTGAAAATGCACCTACACTGTCATAAAAACGACCTCGCAGGAGTGCAGCTGCATGTCAGCTGTATGCAAAGAAAGTCATAAAGGCTGCCTGCTTGGAAGAAACAGACCCACTAGATACACTCCCAAACTTGTTTGATGATCTAGATAGGTATATTATATTATATGAGACCTAGACAAAAAAAATACAGTGGGCAGTGTTTTGTGTAAAACTAAGTTGTCTGGCATTCAGAGTACAGAAAATGAAGGTGACAGTGGACATATATCATACGAAACATACTTTCAGATTGGCAACATAGTTAAGATTAAGTGGTCAACAGAAGAAGTTGGAATGAGGGGGTGGTCTCCGGGATGGTTTACTGCAGAAGTCCAAAATGCTTGGGAAGATTCGGATGTGATTGACGTAGAGTATGATGAGGAGCCTGGTTATCCGTATAAGATTGAAATAAGTGTATGACCGGCACAAGGGAAACTTGAACTGCATAAGTCAGTATTTGGTGAAAATTAATATTCCTCAAGTGCTTGTACAATACAGTACAGTAAACTGCATTATTTATCACACATTGGATGAATCCCACAGACCACAAACTCTGCTTGATTGATTTGAATATATGTCTTTTCCATCAATATTTATTGTGTTGAACTCTTTTACTGATTACTTACTAATTATCATGATGTTCTTATCATACTATATTGTTTGTTTTTTCATTGTGTAACTTTGCAGCACGTTTGTTGTTGTTTATCTATAATAAGTAATTTTACATCTTTGTTATTGCTAAGTATATTCATTGTGCACAGTATGTTTGTATCAAGTCATAATGTATTGACAATTTGACAAGCAATAAAGTTATTATTGTGGTTATCATATTTCCCTCCATACTACAAGTATGGGTGGGAAATATGCTGTTTCATGTTGTGTTTCTTCTGAAATCTGGTCAGGCAGATTCAACTTTTATTTTATTTTGGGGGCCAAATTACCTGAAATTTGGCATAGGGTAGAGTGGAGAAGTAGACAATTTTTCTTTTCTTTTCAAGTAAACCTTTGAAATTATCTTATTATAATGGTATTTCATTGCTACCACATTGAAATGATTCAATGGGGATTTGCTATTTTGGACCAGAAATGTAAATTTTAGGCACCTGTTCCCCAACTCAAATTAAAACCAAATGACATGGAATTGGCACATGGGGCTTGCCTAGAACATAATTTATACACCATTTTCAAATTTACCATAGGACTTTGGGCTATTTTCTGACCATCTTGAAAACTTCGATTTGTACAATGTATGTAGAGTTGCCCAGGCACATGATTATAAGTACATGTATGTAGAAATGTTTTATTAGCTATGAGTCAAGGAGCGTTAAACACCTACTGGACAGAGCATAGGTTTAACTGACCAACCCGTCTTTGGCTGAAATAATTGGCAAACAGGGTAAAACAGGTCGCCTGCTCGCAGCATGACTCATTTAGAGAAGGAAGACGGACTTTGCAGTGGATATGTTTTGTTGATCTAGGAATTGTGTCAACACAGATGTGGCCTGGCTAGAGAAGGTAAACAGCCCTAAGAAGGCGGACTCGATAACGGTCCTGGTGACCATGTTGGTACACGTCGGCGAGGACCCGGATACCTTCCACGGTACCGCCACCAGCCCCTCCACCGCCAGCCGCCGGCGACCGAGGAGCAAGGCTACAACTGCAAACAAGGAAAGCCACAGAAGGTAGGAATTACATTTCATGTACAAAGACTACTTGCAAAAGTACCTGGACCAATTGAGATCAATCTTTTCCGGCTCGTAACTCGTTTTCGTATTTTTTTCTTGTTGCTTATTTGATGTCTTGAGTATATAGCATTCAACTTTGTACATTACATTAGTCCCAAATTACTCATTAAAGAAAGTTCTCGTCTGTCGGGTTTTCGTGTTGTTCGCCATCCAATTCGGGGTTATCTGAAAAACCTGATTTGATAGAAACGTTAACAAGAAGTTCTTTATATATAATAACACAGGTATTATATAACACACACCCAATTAAAAAAACATTACTATCTTCCAGCATAAGGAAGCAGATCTAGAGGCCAGTACGCTTCAAGAAGTCACCGCCTAAATTCACACCAAGTACATACAAGTACTGAGTTTGAGTAAATAAATGTTTTTTTTTAAGATTTTTGTAACTTTGTAATTGTTTTTACAATTGTGAAGATGTAATCGAAGGCCAAGGGTAGTGCCGGAAATGTTGACATCGGATCGTTAAGGTAAAGTTAACTTGATGACGTCTGCCGTCGCTGCACCGTGCCTTGCAGTCAGTTATGCCACAGATGAAGGACGCACTACTAAATTGAACTTATCAACAAGTTTTGTGCCCCAAAATAAAGTTGACGCTGTTCGTATTTCGTTGCACAATTATTGTTTGTTTGCTTAAGATCTCGAGGCGAATTGAGCTATCAGAAACCCTGTTTAATGTTAATTTGAGTACCGACTAGTACCGACATGTATGTTTATCTTACTGTCCTAGTAGAAGTCCGACTGTTGTTTTGTCGTTTTTAAGGCGTTCTCTATTTTATACTGTTTTCTTCATGTTTGGCAACTAGACACGAATAAGCCAAACCCTGCGTCCAACCTTAGCTGATAGAAAAACACACACAAAATATATATGTTAAAAATACATAAAAATAATACGTCTGCCATCTACTCTATTGTAGTTCGGGGGCAACAAGGACGTCACGGTCGTCATGTCGCTGTAGCGTCCATCTGTCTCTGTGGTATAAGTAACAAACAAGGAAGCAAGGAGGCTCGTCCCATGGTGGCTCAATGCACTGAAGCCAGATGGACAGGTGAAGTACTGGGAATCGTTCCAGCGCCCGTCATTCTAGCCGGCAGATGTGGTCTGGGTCAAGAAGGTGAACAGCCATGACAAAGTGCAAATTCGTCAATAACTTGACAGACTTACTTCGTTAGGATTCATTGAACAATCCAAATCCCAGCTGGAAGAATGGCGGTGCTAGAATGTGTGTAGACTATCGTTCGCTCATTTCCGTGACAAAGAAGTGCTCGTGGCCGCTACCCCGTATATGATACTCTTGATGCCCTGTCTGGTTCTAAATTGTTTCCCAAATAGACATGCGGGCTGGTTACCACCAAATTCCCGTCGGCTCCTTGTTAGTGGAGAAGACTGCATTTTTAACTCCGTTTGGGACCAATACAAAGTACTACCTTACCATTTGAATAATGCAATGTGCCATTATCCTTTTGTGTGTCTCATGGATTTAGGAGATTATCTAAGATCTCCAATGTATTAAGGAGATTACAACCTCAGTGCTGTTTAGCATATCTCGAAGACAATATTGTACACTGGAGATGACGTCAGTACCCATCTTAGCTACCCCCGGGCCGTCTTCCAACGATGCCGAGAAGCCCGACTCATTCTCAACAAAGAGAAGTGCCGGTTCCTCCAAAGACAGGTAAAAAAAACTCTTTTACTTTGAGAAGGGGAATCTGGTATTCCGGGACGGGGTGCTTTACGAACCCACTCTGGAACTCTTGGTCCCCCGTACATCAATCCCCACTGTGCTGCGTATGGTTCACTCGGGTCCGTTGTGTGGGCAACAGGGGCTACACGTTCGGTGCTCCATCAGTTTTAACTGTTGCTGTTTAAGTATATCCACCAGTTTCCCTTGTTGCACACGGTGCACTCCTACTCGGTCACCAAGTACTTCGCCATAACCGCGGGCGCCATCACTATCATCATGCAGAAGGATGATGCAGGAGCACAGAGGGAGACCACGGTGGTGGGGCCACCTTTGGCTGGCTCAAGAAAGAAGCTGAATCAGCTGCTGATTCAAGAATAGATGCTGGAATATAAGGGCAGCTTTTTCAACTACCTTCGCATGGATCCCGCCATATTCAGCAGTAGATACCCAGATATAAGTTACTATGGACCGATGTGGGTGGTTTTCGTTCAATGCGAGACGAGAATGAAGATGCAGACCCGGATATCATTAAAATTCGATAACCCACACTGTCGATGATAAGAAGACAGATTGATTGGAAAATGCAATTGGGAAGTGGGAGAAAGACACTCTGCATGAAAGAAGACTATACATGGAGAGGGATCATTCTACAGTCCCCTGTCAGACATGGACGATAACACTAATCGCATCTTACCTGATCTACCTACAGGGCTCAGTCCAGGCTCCAAATCCTGGTCCTCAGTAAGATCCACCCCCACCCACTCTCCAGTATTCAACCCTACCTAAACCTCTTACCCCTGCCTACCCCAGAACCACCACAAAGGTAAGAAAGCCTTCCACAATATCCACATTTTATCCCTGAACTGTAGGAGCATACGGGGAGTGGATAAGAATGCCCTGATTGACACTGAACAGCCAGATGTTATTTGTGGTAGAAGTGAATCCTACCTAGATGCAGACACTGAAAATGGGGAAATATCTATGATAGATGACTATGAGATGTATACCGAAAGATCGCAATAGTCATGGTGGAGGAGTATTCGTAGCCGTTAAAACCAACCTAGTTTCAACCCCAATTTATGACCAGTCTGAAGCCGAAATAGTAGGGTTAACCATTCAACAGGCGGGATACCGACCTTTGTGTACTGGTTCGGCATATAGACCTCCGAGCTCCGGAGTGTAATACATGGAAACACTCTCTCAGTCCATAAGTAATATAACAGCAAAATCAGCACCCCCTAATATAGCGTTATTCGGAGACTTCAACCTACCTGACATAAACTCGAATGCAAATCCTGTATCTATCAATCCATCACCTCAATATGGGTTTTCCGTAAACCAGAAATTTGTTGATACGATTCCAGAATCAGATCTAACCCAGATTATCCACACGCCAACCAGGGGGGAAACATATTAGATCTTGCCCTTATGTCAAACCAAGAGCTAGTAGAACAAGCTAACACCCTGCCAGGTATAAGTGATCATGAAGCAGTCTCTGTGAAAATGAAAATTCATATTAAGCCAATTAAAAAGAAACCACGCACAGTAAATCTATATAAAAAGGTTGACAAGACATCCTTCTCAAAAGATCTTCAAGAACTGGACAAACACGTTCATGATAGAATACCATCCAACTTTAGTGTTGAGCAAAACTGGACATACTTCATAAAGGGCCTTAAATAACTAATGGCCAAACATGTACCTCAGAAAAGGATTTCTGGGAAACATCATTGTCCATGGGTCACAGCACCAATAAGAAGAGCGATCAAGAAGAAGAAGAAGTTGTATAAGAAGGCTAAAGAGTCTCAAAGCGAATACGACTGGGACAAATTCAAGCGTCTACGTAGAGAAGTGAAACAAAGAATCAAAAGAGCTCATAATGAATATCTTGATGAAATCATGGAAAATGCACTAGACGACCCTAAGAAATTTTGGAATTACATTAAAGGTAGAAAACAATCTGCAACAGGAATTGCATCGCTAAAGCACAACAATAACCTCATATCAGACAGTCAAAATCGGAAGTACTCAACAAACAGTGTGACTCAGTATTCACGGAAGAAGACTTAACCTCAATACCAGATCTAGGACCCAGTCCTCACCCAGATATGCCTCAAGTAGTGGTCACCCTTGAGGGGGTCCACAAGCTACTAGAGGAAATAAATCCTCACAAAGCCTCAGGACCTGACTTAATACCATGTAGGATCCTGAAAGATTAAGCCAAAGAAATCAGTCCAATCCTGCAAACCATTTTCAATAAATCCTTAGAGAAAGGCGACGTGCCCGAAGACTGGCGAGGAGCCTATGTCCATCCCATCTTTAAGAAAGGGGATAGAAGTGAACCTGCTAATTACAGACCAGTATACCTCACCAGCGTGTGTTGTAAGCTACTTGAACATATTATATACTCGAATGAAACACCTCGACAGTAATAACATACTTCTCTCTATCCAAAATGGTTTCAGAGCTAGACATCCGTGCGAATCACAATTGATTTGCACTCTACAGGACTTAATAGCTTGGTACGATAAAGGTAAACAGATAGACTTGGCCATTCTAGATTTTTCTAAAGCCTTTGATAGTGTTCCATTCAACCGACTCATCAACAAACTTCAATAGTATGGTATTCGGGGGAATAATCTCAAATGGATCAAATCATGGTTGTTAGATAGACACGAACGTGTGATGGTCGATGGGGAGTTATCAAAACCAACCAAGGTGAAATCCGGGGTACCACAAGGCACAGTACTGGGTCCGCTCCTATTTCTAATATACATTAATGATATTGATAAAAACATATCTTCACAACTACGTCTCTTTGCAGACGACTGTCTCATTTACCGACAAATTCTCACTGATGAAGATCAACTAACACTTCAAATGGACCTCGATAGACTCTCTGAATGGTCGGATATGTGGCAACTGAGATTTATTGTTAAGAAATGTTGTATAATCAATGTTCGTAAGGCTAAGCAAAGACCGCCATTCGAGGTGAACACACAGCACCAATACCTGGGTATCATACTGTCCCAGGACCTCAAGTGGACAGCCCACATCAATACAATCACTGCCAAAGCCAACAGCACATTAGGATTTCTCAAGCGGAACATAAGGGGGGCAAGTAGGAAGGTAAGGCCAAAGCTTACACATCAATAGTCAGACCAAAGTTAGAATACGCCGCTACGGTATGGGATCCTCACAAACGACAGCAATCTCAATCCAACGTCTTAGAAAATAAGTTAGAATCAGTGCAGAAAAGAGCAGTAAGATTTGTGTACAATGACTACAGACATTCAACAAGAGTTCGTAGACCTCAGGCCTGCATGAAATGTATTGGGTTTCTGTAGACCTATTGGGTATTTTTGCCTTTTTGTCTGTGGTACGTGGTTGGAAAAATGAGCTTTTTACCGTGTTGGTTGTGCACCATGCAAAAGTCTGACTCTGAAATTCCATTTTCTGAATTTGTAAGTTTGGACATGGATGAACATTACTTATTTTGGATTTCTTAAGTATGTAACCAACCACAGTACTTTGAAGTTGTTGAGACGCTACCTTTTTTTGTCTCAGATGGCCCATGCACATGTAGTTACTCTGTCACATGATATACTAATATCTTCCTATTTCAATGTACTGACCTAATGCAGCTGCTAAGTCTCCTTGGTTTGTGTTCTTCCAATGATATTCATTAAAGATTTATTTCTGGGGTGTTATTCACTTGACATCGGAATGTTACTTGCATAATTTGACCAATGATACTTTTATCTGTAGTTCCATAGACATTAGACAATATGAATAGTGGTAGCCCCCATGCAGCAGCAACAGTTAGTCCCCAGGGTGGTATGATATTTTCATTCAATCCATCCAACCCAAACCTAAATCTCCTGTAGTATCTAAGCCAAATTTAACAGCATAATTTACTATGAAAAATGTCCTTGTCAATCCCATTTATAGATGGCAAGCTGCTGGCAATGTAGCCTGATTAAATCTCGCTTATAGCAGCCCGCCAAACATCCGCCGGCCCGCGGGGAGGGGCCAGTTACAGCCCTGGACAGCGGAGTTTGTGTTACACAGACTACTGGCAATGGAAGCTTTGAAAAGTTCAGAAGCTGTTGTAGTCAGAGCAAACACCCAGCAAACATCCCCGCAAACCAATGAGCAGTTGCTTAGAAGGGGAATTTCATCATATATTTGCCGCGACAAAATGCAACCAACGATACTGAATTTAAAACAGAACAAAGCTAAGCCTCCACCACTTAACCCTGCCTGTACCATAGATTATGCAGGCCCAAAAACCAAGCGAATATGACTAGCCCAAAACAACAAATTACCTGTATACAGTATGGAAATGGCATTACCAAAGAAACAAAAAGAAACACAGGACAAATCATACACATACCTTTCTCTTATGCCCACACTCTATACAGTTCTCCTCCACATTAGAAAATTGCATCTTCTTCTGTTTAAGTTCAAGTTCAACCATGATTGCCAACAGGGTAAAGGAACTTGTACCGAAACTTAAAACTCAGTACTATACAGCTCTAGAAACACCACAAAGAGTAATAAGCAAACTCCAATTATACCTGACCAACAGATATATAATCTTGTACACTCCCGTCATCTGGCAAACTGTCAGTGCCACTAAGTAACCTGATACATTGAAGGTGGCCCAGGCCAGATGATGGTTCTACACCCAACCATAATCTGTTTTTAAAACCAAGCAGATATTGGGAGGATGCCCCAACCACACAAAAACAGGATCAACCTATACAGTATCAAGTTCAAGCACTAGGAGGCCCAAAATCAAACCTGACCACCAGGACACCACAAACAACTCACGTACCGAATAGCAACACAATGGTACCTTGCGTTCCGGAGATACAGCGCACGCCCCGTGCCCGCACAAAAGGTAACCTAAAATGTCAAGTTCAAGCACCAAGGGCGCCAAAATCAAAATTGAGCATTATTCAGCCACCGCCGACACATGTGCCAAATATCATCGCGCCAGCACCAGCCGTTCAGAAGATATAACTCCGGAAACACCCCTCTCGGACACAAAATTCGACCTGCCGGGTCAAGTTCAAACGCGACAAGGCCCAAAGTCAATCCTAGGCAACAGGCAACAACCCCCCACCCATGCACCAAAAATCGTCGCAATCGCGCGTATCGTTCCGGACACACAGCGCCAAAAGTGCCCCAAAAACACCAAAAATGCCACCTGCAATGTCAAGTTCAAACGCCAGGAGGCCCAAAATCAAACCTGAGTGTTAGGCTACCACCCCCAACCCACGTACCAAAAATCGTCGTGCTCGCACCATCCGTTCACGAGATACAGCGCCCTACATCCCCGGCTACCGAAAAGTTCCCACCAGCATCAAAACCATACCTGCATACATGCAGGTAACTAGTGTTTCCCAGTTACAGAGCCAACTGGGATGGCCCACCTTGCATGACAGGCGAAAACAAGCAAGACTGGTACTGTTCTACAAAGCAATAAACAACCTTGTAGCTATCCCAGTGGACAATTACCTCACAAGGAACACAAACACAACAAGAGGACACCCACTCCGGTACGTCACACTCACATGTAAGACAGACATCTACAGAGCCAGCTATTTCCCGAAGACGACAATAGACTGGAATAACCTACCAACCAACGTAGTCACAGCACCTGCACTTGACTCCTTCAAGACGGGGCTGGCCCAACATATGGGCCTCCCCAACCCACAGATTTAGCTTGATTTATATAGTGTGGCCGACACAATGTTTTTCACTTTTTGTTCTCGTTTTGTGACTGCACCTTTTTCTTATGCACCACCACCGGCCACACAACCGTGCACCTTCCTGGCCGGGATACCCCGTAGTGGGTTTTGGCCAATATTGATATACTTTTCTACATCACTGTCATAGTCGTACAGAACAGAAAACGCCAGACCGAGTCTGAGAGGGAATCGTCTATGGTGGGAAAATACCTGATACCGGTTGGACAGGTAAGGCTGCAGCGATTTGTCATTCCTCTTGCGTTTATTATAGGAAGGACATGTAAATTGTGCCCTGTCGACGTACGGCACGTTCCAGTCCGAGTTGGCGAGAAGTACTCCTGTGTGGTGGGATGGTCCAGATCACCGGGTATGAGGTCGGAAAACGCATTGTACAGAAAGCAGCAGATGGTAAGGTGGACTTGGCTGACTTTAGCCTCCACAGGTACGTTGGGCATCTGCAGAAAAGAGTACCGGTGCTAGCAAATTGCATTGTGCGAGTGGTACGTCTCCTCCCTTCTGATGTTTGTACGATTATCCTCTATCATGTCTGCTCTCTTTCAAACGTATGCAACGGTTAAAGTAACTTAATCTGACAGCTATACTGACCCTCACCCATCGTCTACGCTTTCTTTCTTCCCTTCCACACTCCTGGTCTGTGGTCTGCCTCATTATGCTGTAGATGAAGCGAGTGAGTCTAAGGGACTGAACGCTGTCGGAAAGAATCGTATGGGCATCCTTCCTTCACTTCCGGCCTTTTTATCATCTACTGTCCACATTGAGTCTGCTACGGGTTCGAGGCCATGCAGAGCTGTGAATCTCCACAACGACCCTTCGAGATCTTCAGGACGCGGTTCAAGACGGCCCCAAGAGTCATCGTCTATGACAACAGCTGCCAGCTGCACAAGTATGTAATGAACAGGGTCCCACAATACTTTGGAAAACAGTTTTCCTTGTGAATAGGTCCCACTTTAAAGAACGTCGGCTGCTCTCTTGGTTACTGCATGAACTCCGCTTCGATGGGCATCGACACAATCAACTCCCAGGTCAACGACCAGGCAAACGTTGGCCTCATCAGGATGAAGTCACAGCTTTCTCGCATGAACCATCAAACTTTATGTTTCATGCTTTCTTGTTTTGGGCGGTCAGGAATATCGATGCATGCACCAGGAGCAAGAGGAGGGATCGCTGAAGGATATAGTGATTGAGTCGCTTCAAAACTGAGTCACTTTTATTCACATGTCACACAGGCACGTGTGACGTGAATTTTCTATTTCTATCCCCTAGGATTTTCTATTGCACACACGATACTTATACCTGTTGTCTTAGTCATAACTGTTTAACTTTTTTATATATTTTGGCCCCCCAATGTCTGCTTTAGGAGGGTTTAACTATTATGAAATGAAGCAACATAACATCAATATTAGCAAGCGAAAAAAGAAGCGAGAGAGCAACGCAAAGGCTTAAATAAATCAAATTTAGACCCCTTAGTGTACATTGTTATGATACGGCCTTTTTAATGGAAAAAGTACATAAATGGTGATAAAATAGTTTCGAAAGATGTACATTAAAAAAAATTATGAGCCTGTTATTTTGACCCTCCCGAATATATAATCGAGTCTCTTGTTCTTTCATATCAAACACCAAACTTTATGTTCTGTTTTACAAGTCACCTGATAGTTCTACCGGTGGCTGGTGAAATAATGGGGAGGCAAAGCTGGAGTACTGGCGGTACTGACTGTAGCACCACAGCAGCGCCAATGGATGTCGAAGACGAGCCCAGTACCGAGTTGCCGACCAGTCCTCCTCCTGGCGAGAGCACCCGCCTGTCCGATACCGACCAATAGCTCGATGGGCAAAGACTGGAGTCCTGAGTACCCTCCGCTCCTTGGCCGCTAACTGCTGGCTGCTGAAGAGGCTAGCGAGAGCACTGAGATGGACGGCAGCTTCATCAGCGAACTACAGGTGTTTATATATTGTACGAGTGTTACACTGACATCTTCTGTGTACAAGTTGAACCGTGATTGTTGCAGGTTTCGCCTTCCTGCCATTTATGATTCGCCTTCCTGCCATTTATGATTCGCTGCTACCTGACGTCATCCAACGACTTCCGGATTAGTGCAGCGAGTCAATCATTTGAAGAAGGTCGGAGTGATCGGCCGAAAATTTATGGTAAGTTCTTTTTTTTGTGTTGGAACAAAGATTAAACTTTCTCAGTATGTTCAAGCATGGTATGAACTTCAAAGATGTCAGGTTTGTTGTCCACTTTGGGGAACCACGAACCGCCCGCTGAAGACGTGCTACAACAATTTGGGAGGACTGGAAGAGATGGACGTTTGAAATTTAAGAACTGTAATTCCAGAGACTCATTCTTTTTAATTAAGATACACTAAGTTCCTAGTATATTCTTGTATCATTTATATATATTGTTGTATCGCTTTGTATATGTTATGGTATCATTTTGTATGTATTTTGCGTCCTTCCGAATGATATGTCTGTATTATTACTACGAAGCCACGTAGACTGAATGTGTACTCGTGATCTCCTGTTAAACGATTGATCAGCCCGGCTGGTAAATTTCTTCTATATGTATATATGGCACAAACAAACAAACAACAACAGCTAGTAGTACGTGGTGATATATTGAAAAGAATCTGTTATTGCTAATCTCCCGGTATCTTAACAGCTAAACGTAAACGTGGAATCGAAGTTCTACAGAAATCCCGACGGGAAAACAGCATGATTACTAGCACGTAATTCAGAGAAAAACACATTCGAGCAGTCGTTCGATGTCGGGCCCTCAGATTTTCAACGAATCTGAACAAAACACCTGTCTCGTAGATTGAATCATCAACTTCCCCGATCCCGGCCCACTGCCAAACGATGATCGCGACACCCTTTTTCGTCATCCTAGGCCATGATGCCCTTGCAATCAGAACCTACATGATTAAGCCATACGTACTCTCCCAGAGGTCTCACCGAAGAACACCGTATCTACAACTACTGCATCTCGCTTGGACGTCAAGTGGTAGAAAATGTGTTTGGCATCTTGACTCAACGCTTTCAAGTCCTTCTTACTACCGTGCAGCAATACCCTCAAGAGGTCCAGGACGTGCTGGAAGCCAGTATCCGTCTACACAATCTCATGTGCGACAGAGACCTGACCGTAAAGAATCCTGCTTTGGATATTGAAGATTACCACAATTTGCTACCCGGAGAATGGCGACAAACAGCAAACATACACGAGATGGAACATGTGACAGGGCGATACGGCGATACCAGGGCAGAGAAGGCCCAGCGTGGATATCCGAAATTGTATTTTAACAGTGTCGCATGATCAGTGCTATGGCAGTTCAACATGATATGAACTTTATAATCTGAACACTGATTTTGACATGAAGTATATAGACTGCGGAATCGTGAAACAAGTTGTTTTCAGAGACATTTTAATTTCGAGATGCCGTTTGAAACAGTCATAGAACATATCGTCCATTTCAAACTGTAACTATTGTCATGCTATAATTATATATCATTTATCCAAGTATACACAAAGAAACACGAAAGTAAATTGCTATGTAATGTAGAATTAATAACAAATTGAATAACTGGAAAGGCAGATATTTACTTTGCAAATTTAGCTATTTTTACTCCGCTCCTCCTTGTAAACTGGATTGTTCTAAAATTGAATTTGAAAAAAAAAATCCATTTTAGAATGACACGGAATTACGTTTTTTTCATTCTAGTACTGACACTTTTATTTCTTGATTACAACACGCACACAACATGCTAGTGATTCACACATTAACAAAGAGGACAATGTTGTTCTTCAAGAAAGAAAGTTTTTTTATTTCCTAAACGGAAATTGTTTCGCATTTTCTCTACAGATTGAACACGTTATGAGACCCAAAACTTTGGTATTACATACACACAGCAGACAATAGCGTTGCTTTCCTGCTTATGTACACGAGACAAAGGCAGTTACTGTACTTAGTCAATCTTCATACAAACGTTTACGTACCTCATTAAACAAAACTTCTTTACCAAAATATGATTATCAGAACTGTCCTACTCAGCCGTTTTCAGTGAAGTGTATGTTTGTAAAATCCAATTGGATACGATGGTTGCACTGCAAAGACATTATCAGTACAAATACACATAACGTTATATTCATTGTATTCAGACGAGAAGGATCACATTGTTTCCATACTTATAATTAGCTAATACATCATACATTGTACGTATTGATGAACAAAGCTAATTAGTCACTGTACATTTCCACCAAGTCTGTTTTGTTTATCTTAATGTTTTATACTCTTTTGTTTAAATGCAGTAATCATGTGTCTGTAAATACCTTAAGGTCTCATTTATTTTGCACACAAATTAATTAGTATATATGATTGTTTAATTGTGCTGATTAACAGTTTATAGTAAAGTACATTATCAAATTACACGGCATATACCATGTTATGGTGTCTGAAACGTCATAAAAATGTATTCATGTCTGTCATGAAATGCAATGTTTGACCTCTCATGCACACACCTGATGTGGAAGCTCCCAGTGTTAAAACTGTTGTTCCCAAGACCAGCAAAAATGTTATTTAACCAAAGATAGCTCCAGAATAGATGATCATCACTGATTTGAGTAAATGCACACCTACCCGAACTTCGGGAGAACATGCCATGCTATGTACACGTAATAGTATTTCTTTGTATTGTTTCCTTTTTGAACTACATGTTAACCTAATATACTTTGAGAAAGCGTGTTGAATCTGTATTTATTATAATGTGCTCATTTTAGTTTAAACCCTAATATATAAATGTTGTTAGATATTGCATCCAAATGCTCGTATAGGGACAGTATTTTACTTTTTTGTGTGAAAACATTCCGAAGTGGAAGCAAAAGCTTTGGCGTTTGGACTGTTCATTGGTTAGGTCCAAAAGTAGAAGATCCTGATTTTCTGTCTCACGTAAAAAAGAGTTCAACTTCTTTTCACTTTTAGAAACCCGGAGTACATAAACACCATAATTAACATTCCTAACTACTGCTATTTTCATAAACATAGACAGGAAGGCGACAGAAAGTACGTTACGGATCTACCACATCAGGCTGGGAGACACTGGGATACATCGCAGGTGTGCCGCAAGGCACCAAACTAGGCCCGGCCATCTTCGTATATGCATGATCAACGATGCAGGTCAAAGTCATGACCGTGGACAGACACATGGCCATAACCTGCGGAACTCAGAAGCTCTGACATTATCTATCATCCGTACTGCCAGATTTCGTAATAGTCCAGTGCCATCATTGCTGAGACTAAGGAACGAAAAAAACAACACTGCTTATGAGCTATATATTATATACTTTTTTTACCCATGTTAAACCTTATAATAGCTGAAACAGCAATACTCCCCTTGATCACTAGTTTTAAAGTATAACAAGTGACCGTAGGTAACAAACTCTGTGACCTAATTATGGTTCATGTTGGTTGTGATGTTTTCCGTGTTGTATGACTCGGTGTTTATATATATGAATATTATTATCAGTGGGAGTCTGCGAAAACTAACACTGCTCCAGAATTCATGTGTAGAAACGAGCTGTTGATATGGTACTTGCTAGTGCACGTACCTGTTCCGTGGTGTAGTGCTACAAATAGTTAAGAGTTTCCCAACGTTTGCTTGGAGATCGTCACAATGTCACCACCCTATATCTGCTTGACTTGCATGTCAAGCTCTGGATAGGGACATGAGCCATGTACCCATAACCGCCTCTGTCCTCATACATATTCTGGCCCCTTATCGCTAAGTCTGCGTCTGTATACCCTACACCTGAGGGAGCCTAGCTTCACTGGGTTAAAAGTGTGTGTTCTCGTTAGTGTCTGCTTATTCCCGAGTTGTTGATAAAACCTTATCGCAGAGTTCATCTCCAACAGCTGTTCTGGAATATACTTTCCTGTGTGGCTCATTGAGAACCGACTTTTATGTTCCATTAATGACCCCTGTCAATCAAATGCCTACTTTTCCCCCGGGTACGAGGTAGCACAGCTGTTGTCAATTTCCGACGAGGACAACATCTGCTTGACGGTATCAAATAAGTACAACGCTTAAAGGGGCATTCCACTCCAGAAGGGAGTATTGTTTTCCAATAGATAATGTGTCAATGAATACATAATCAGCCGAATTTTGTGGAATTCACCTTGGGATGAATTACGTGATGTGTGTTTTATAAAACAATAATGATACTCACTAAACCCATGCAGACCCTACCCATGCATTCCCTATACGCATAGACACTTTGTTTACCGTACATATTTTCGGAATAAATGAGGTAATTGTGTGGGACCGCGTGGCACGATCGGGAGCGCGTTGGTCTCAGGCCCGAGAGGTCCCGGGTTCAAATCCGCTTGCCGTGTCACCGATCTTGTGCCCTTGGGAAAGGCACTTTACACGACTTTCCTCACCTAACTCAGGTGTAAATGAGTACATAGCTTCGGCTAGTGGCAGTGACAGGCCTTTGTTGTGGTGACAGGCCATAGGGGCATGTTCGGGCATGACGCACCCGCCATGACACACGAGTCAGGGGTAGGAGGAACCCCTTACATCCTTGGTCGGAAGTCCTCCTAGGAGACGGAAACTCCAAATAACAAACCTGCATCTGCTGGGGCCGTCTTACACGTTGCAAACAATTGCCCCTGTAGGACTTGGTGCGCCAGTGGACGAGAGGGTGGTGGAGAAGGAAGTGCACACCCCTCCTTCACCTTAAAAAGTGCAGGCCAGGCGGACGGGTCGCCTTAAACCCACCCTGTCTGCCTACCATTGTCTTCCGAGACAGACGGATGCCAAAACAAAAAAATGAGGTACGCTGAGCACACAGAGAAGGCAAATTGCTCATAGGATAGCAAAGAATACAAGAACAAGACGAGATTTCTTAGCGAACCTGAAATTAGTTTTGTAAGCTTACCTAAAAGTTTTGCAATGTATTCAGCCATAGGATTAATTCAATTAGAGGGTACTTGGGGAGTTTAGTAGAACATTGAATGCTTTTGAGGCATGTGGAGCAACTAGGTACTTTATCGTATAATGTGAAGTAGTATGCAGTTATCACTTCCTAAAATTGATATCTATCGGAAAACAACACTCCCGTGTGGAGTGGAATGCCCGTTTAAGGCACAATCATAAGGAAGACCTGAACCACTATACCGGACGGCGTAGGGGTGAAAACTGAAATCATTACATCCATAATAAAAACAGCTACGGCGAAAAAAAAACAACGTGCATCATTTCCTAACCGAGTACAGACGACATGCCAATCCACATGCGATTGCGGCATACGGAACATAGAGATATAGGTGCGAACACCCAACGCACAAAGTGATTACAATACTCTGTTACTGGAGGTTACCCTCCAGTGCCACAGAGTAATCACGCGTTAGTGATTGATTATGTATGTCGAAACAAGCAGGTTTTTTTTATGTACAAGACACAATTCAGCCCCAATCTTGCTGTGCAGGCTGAAGTATGGTAGTGTAGTATGATTATATTGATATTCAATGTATGCCTAAGTGATCCGCACAAATGACATGTACATTTTATTGTCTATATTTTACTTCACCGTTTACTTTGACCAGTTAAACTGGACTATGCCGTACTACACGTATCAGAGACCACCACAGCTTCATCTCTCCAAAAACAGGATTTGCTGTACTCCATCGCCTTGTGATTCAGACATTCTGGCCGGGCGAGTGTATCAGCTGCTGCTCCAACGAAAAGACTAGATAATAGGACTCCTCCAAAAATCGTACTCCACTTGTACGTAACGTGTTGATGATCAGAGACGCGTAGTACCTTTGCCGGGCAATAAGTGGAGCTCTTCACTCAGCGTTGAGTTTGTCGCAGGTCATTGGTCGCCAATTCTCTGTCATCAGCCTCGAAGAGGTACGACCACTATCTGAGTCCTTATCTATTCAGATACGCCGTACAACCAGTATAGACAGGATGTGAAAGAAACAGACCATGCAGCAACGACTTATGATTCAGCGTTTCTAGCGGGGCATGTGTATATGCTGGTTATATGCTGTAATGCCATCTCCAATGCCATTGTGTATCAAAGACCATCGCAGCAACGCCTTATGATTCAGACATTCTGGCGAGGCAAGTGTATCAGCTGCTGCTCAAACTGAAAGACTAGACAATAATCATCTAAAGGAATGAAAAGGAAAAAGCCACACGAGTGCAGGGAGTGTGCAATGCGTTTCAAAGCAAAAGGGGCATGGCACGTTCACATGAGAACTCTAAGTAGAGAAACTCTACCCATACGGACACTGCAAAAGATACTTTGCGATGCTCTGGACCCTGCTGACAAAACATAAAGGCTAACACACGCGGAGAGACGTTACCGGTGTTAGTAATGCAACATGACATTCTCCAGGAGAAACAGAGTCAAAGTACACGTACATGTGGGTCCATTTAGAGAATAAGAGTATGGAAAGGTGTTTGCAAGGAAGTGTGTCTTTAATATGGGAACTCGCATGTGAAATATGCACAACATCCTTCAAGACCCGCTCATCTTTGACTGCACATGAGTGGGGCGTGCGGCAAGAGGTTTGCCACTAGACAGAAACTAATAAAGCACCTAAAGGCCTACACCTAGGGGTTTAGACGGTCTTAAAACTTTGGTTAGGTTCAGTTTGAGACTTTGAGTTCATGTTCCGTTTGCTGGTTCCGCTGCATTGGTGTCATTCAAGTTCCGTTGTATCGGTGTAGTCACGTTCCATTGTATTGTTGTGGTCAGGTTCCGATCTACTATTCTCTAAAACCGTATATAGTATAGTAAAGAAATTAACCGCAAAACATTGCGCTTAAAAGTGTGCCTCAATTTACTCCTGCCAGCTACTATGTTAATGAAACGGCTATATACTATATTTCAAGAAAATATTACTATTAGTTTAAAAATAAGTGGTAGACGACATGAGTTGTGAAAACGCTATTAAAATGGTGTTCAACGAGAAAGCAAGCCGCCTACAATGCACATGGCATCTACGTGCCTGGCAAAAACGGTTGCGACAAGACCTGCCAACTTAACGTTCAGTTCTCATGTACAAATATATATATCAAAAACTTATTTGGCTATTGGCTTTATAAAGAGATCAGTAGGTTATAATGCCCCTGCCAATGTTAAAAGAATGTTGTATCTCACCCTTTTCAGTAATACCTGTATGTCCTGGCCAAGGAAGGCATTTCGCATACCACCAAGTTTCTGGACTTTGCGAAGGTCCAGGTGGGCTGTGATGTGCTAGCACATCTCAAACAAAGGGTCAATACAAAGTACAGGAGTGGGAGAATCCTCCAGGAGCTGCTACATGTGAGCTATTTGTAAACAGGATTGTGAACATCTGTCTATTTTTTGTTAGAAACATACCTAATATTACTTTTAAACATTGCATTGTATAAATCATTGCATTGTATTTTTCTTCTGCCACATAATCTTGGTTACATTATTACTCCTGACCTTTCTGATGACTCAGCAATTCTAGCCCACGTCAGAGGTTTTTATAATTGAGCAAACTCGCTCCTCCGACGGTTCCGTTATAGCTCAGCGGTTGTGAAAAGTGTACTGTTCTCAGTGTATTGCTCACCTATATACTGCAAACAGGTTTGGAGTAACTACAGCATGGGCGTTATCTCGAAACTACGAGTAGCATACCATAGTGCATTCAAATTGCGTTTTTATGTCGGCAGGTATGCAAGCACCAGCTGTTTGTAAACAATCGAATTGACATGTTTGAGGCAAAGCTCCGCAAGCTGAGTAGTTACCCGACTGCTGTCCTCAGACAACAAAATAATCCATCTGCTGGTCCGCTCGGATGATTTCCGCCACATTACTTTCTGGCGGCACTACGAACATAATTTTCTCCGTGTATCTTTTAATATTTGTACTGTGTTTTTATGGGCCTTGGGCATGATTTAAAAAAAAATGTTGCAATAACCCAGCGACTGAGCCAGGTATTCATCTCAAACCTAACAGGTAATGGCTGGACAAATCCAGAACGGCCACCAGGCTATGTTGAAGGCATCAGTGTACTTCAGACTAAAGTGCGACGAGACGACTGATATAAGCACCACGAAGGAGCTCGGGCTGTTGACTAGGTTAGTCTTTAAAATGTCGAGATGTTGGAAAACATAGTTACCTGAAATGTTACCAACAAGAATGTCACGTGTAACAGGTGCAATGTCAATGCTATATTTTGCAGACTCATCATGGCATTTGAGGAGGAGGCAAAGAAGTTTGCTGCCATGATTCCAGTCCCTGATGGCACGGCAAGGACCATCACGGGCTGGCTTGATGGTAAGAAGACAGATTGACTGGAAAAAGGCAATTGCGGACCATCACGGACCGCATCCAAGGCTGGCTGCGGGAGAAGTACCAGGGCGTGAAGAGGCTCGAGATGGGCAAGCGCAACGGAGGCAGCAGCAGCAGCACGAGAGCCGAGGAGTTCACTTTCTCCTGAGCTTCAGAACCTTGCGAGTGTCATCCTACAGGAAACTAAACAGCAACAGGAGAAGGTGGGAGACTTTCAAACCAAATTCAAGACTTTCAAACGAAATCCAGTATTTAGACGCAAAAGTAGACAGTTTAGCCGGCGAGGTCAACACACTACGTAAACGGGTGAAGACAGCGGAGTTCTACCCCGGGGAGCTCGACTCTCTTCGCGAAACTTTACGAAACTAACAACGGGAGAGAGGCAGTTTTACTAGGGGAAAGGTACTGTATGAAACGAGATGACATTGTCAGAGGCTCCTCGGGTTTGGATCTGATGAAGCTGCAGTAATGACGGGTGGGTAGATTCACAAATAGAAATTATCCCACTTTGACACTGACAAATTTGTACCTGGTATACGAACTAATCTGTACAACGACTGACTTGCTTGTCAAGTACATTTATTGTAAAAATCATTTCATGCTAACAATTTACATATCATAATCTGCAGGGGGAAGAAATGCTGTGGCAACACTTCTGAAAGCCCTAAGCCAGCTGATAGCTGTTACCCACTTTATCGCACATAGGTTGGCACTAGCGGTTGGCCAGGCTGGAGAAGCTGTGTGCTTCTTCCGGAACTCATTCAAACCCAACCTCGGGGAGCTGTACAGGTTCTTCGATGCCAGCCCATGCAGAATAGCACGACTGCACCTGATTTAGGTAGGCTGCATGAATAATTGCACTGTTATATAAGGCTATTAATTTGAATTGGTGTAAGCATTCCTGTAAGTAACTAAGTAAATGTGCGGTTTGTACATTTCAAGCACTGCAGTTTTTTATTAGGACATTATGGAGTTGGCAAAGCGAACACTGAAGAAAGCCAAGGACACACGTTGGCTGAGCCACGACGCAGCCTGTGACTGGAGGTATAATGCAACCGCTTCTGGGCTCTTGACTTGGCTGAGGAAGTGAGAGACTCTGGACATCCTCTATGCGAAATCGGAGGATCACTGACTCTGGACATCCTCTATGCGAAATCGGAGGATCACTGACTCTGGACATCCTCTATGCGGAATCGGAGGATCACTGTGTAGTTTTATAGTATTTTAATGTAAAATCTTAGTTATTTTGTGTATGAAAAATTCTGTTACTCCTGTAAATGTAGTTGTGTGCAATGTTTCACATACCAATACAGACACTGATATGTATCAGTCATACCACAACCGTTTGAAAACATCTTAACTAATATGGCGCCAAACTGCCGTCTGGTCTATTCAATTGACGTGCTTACGAACAAGGGGGAGGTCGACTATTGTAGGAGAAAACATGACCTGCTTTACAAACCACCTTAGGTAGCAGATCACACAAAGGTATGGCAGAGGGTTACGTATCTCTGATAATGGCGTCACTGAAGAGAAGAAATGGGACATAGAATGTCGAATCTCAAACTAGTTAAGATTTATGGTACACAGTTCCAACTACCGAACAAAAATGTGACATTCCATTGTTGTCAGCTACCTTACTTAGGTCTTTGCTCAAACATGATATATTACAGCAACTGTTGTAACACATTCATAAAATTTATCCTATAATATCAGGTTAAATCAACTTGAAAAACCGACAGAGAAAACCATTGAGCGCTTCGGTTGCAAGCTCAGAAGCGCCGTCATGTACGAGAAAGACCGGACGAGGACAAGACGCTGACACGATAGAAGAACGGCAACAGGTTCGTGTTTCGTGTTTATCAATATTCCTGCCGAACCTTTGCTGGCTAAGACGATATTTGGGAACTTCCTAGGTGCTGTGAAACACAGCAGTACCGCAATTAGCCGGAAGATATGCCCTGCGGGAAATGGCCTCTCAAGCGGTTGGGCACTACAGCAAGATCTGCCCCAACAAGATCGTCTGCAGGGTATGCGGCATGTCAGGACACAAGCGAGGAGACCCTGACTGTCAGTACATCACCACCGTACAGAAGATCGCCCTAAGATGTCATTGAGGAAAGTTTCAGGCTCTACGAAGAGCCCGAGGCACTGATATCAGCAAGAGTACTTTCGGGACACCAGCTGACGAGAATGCCAGCCCAAAGTCACCATTGCCGAAGCATGACAACAATATCAGGGACCGAAAAATATCCAAAGCCTCTCCTATGCAGCAGAGGGAGGTTCCCAGTGAGCGAGACAACGTCCCGACGAGGCTGATAAAGGAGGCCAGGATGCGTGCTGTTTCAGCCAGCACTCTCAGGAAGACAGGGCTGAGTACGACCAGTGATTCCAAAATGTGCTAGAAAACTAGTTATATCTGGTACACATGATGATGAGCATGGCTCAACTTAATTGCTTATCCTTTAATGTTAAGAATAGGAGATGAAATTAAACGAAAAACTATTTTTAAATGGGGCAAAGACCAAAAAGCAGATTTAGTATTTTTACAACACAACAACTGCATCAACTCGTCAATGCATTCTCCAGGGACATGGAGTATCTGCAAGAAGACGATCAGAACGAACAACGACGTTGAAGGCGTGGCACAACGCCTTCAACAAAAGAGCCAATGGGAAGAGCAACCTGCCGTTCTACCTGCTTGTTCCTCACCTCCAGAAGAAAACGTCCCTCATACGTCTCAACAGGCTCGTCAAAGATAAGAAACTGTCCCATACGCAAAGGAGGGACATCGGGATAGCCCAATAGAATATTTTCAAGGTATAAATCCAGTACTAGAGTTGAGAGAAGACTGCCCGCGAGCCACTGTCAACGAACACAGCCACTACTGTCCCGAGCGGGCATGCTATTTCACAGGGTAAGCAATTTTCACCGGATAATTTTTACTAGAGTCCAGATGTGCAAATAAGTTGTAAATGATGAACTTGTGAATATTGATTTTCTTTTGTCGATGTTAAATTTTTATCATCGTCACTTTTTTACCTAGGGACATTTAAATTACTAGTTTATTGTAAAACATATAAAATGTAATGTGTATTTGAAGCTTGTGTGACGATAGTATTAGGGTAGTCTTGTTGTATGTAACACGTGTAGTTTTTGACAGGCTATTTTTTATCTGTTTATGTAACACAAAAAAAGAATTTAAATCATATTTATAAAAAAAAACTTTGTAACAGTTTTCATCGTTATTGTTTTAGACTCAACGCACTCCACATGTTGCAGTGAGGACTTTTCTTGTGAAGGAAATTGCAGCCGCCAGATATCATCCAAGGTAACTGTGCTTCAAGCTTCCCCTTTTGCATTTGTTAAAACGGGCAATACAATATGGTCTTTGTTGTCCTATACATAGTATTACTTATACTCTTCATACCGCCTATGTGTGGAATTTTCTTTTTTTGCCATGATGATCCTTAAACCATTGCTTTATATGTTGCATATACATGTTCAAAATCGACAATTATGGTAACTTAGAATTACATTCTATAACGGTTTAAACAAAATAAACATTTATACACTGGTCGTCTCGTTTGTTAGGTACTACAAGACCATTCGTCGAAGTTATACACTGAGCCTGCCAGAGAACAAAGAAAAGGCGGCAAAAGAAAGAAAAGAGAAGCACCTCTGTCCCGGAGAAAGTAGGTGAGTTTTATTACTAGTATGTCTATTATGCAAACCTTTTTGTCTGCAGACAAAGAGCCAAGCCCTTGGCACCTTGACTTGTTTTTAGAAAAGAGGAATAAGTTTTTTTTTTAGATTATTTTTTTTAAGTTTGTGCTTGTATGCGAAACTAACGCCAAATTATGCACAAACAAGAAAAAGTTGACCTCATAAACCCACTTTTAATTTACGAGATCGTCCCTTTCACTTTTTAACTCTGAGCAAAACTGACATGTGAAATCTATTCAAATGTCATATGATATATATACTGGTGATTTAAATGTAATCGTATATACTATCTGATTTCATTGGATGCACTGACGTATTGCCATTTCTCTATGCTTTACCCTAGTTGCTGGAGGTGAGAATTGAAGTTGTCCAGACTGAGGAAGAGCAGGTGTTTGGGCTGTAGTCACGCATGAACTGATGTCAGACGAAGAGGACGGTGTCAGAGATCACACCAACACCTGGTGTCAGAGATGTGGAACAAGGTAGATTGCATTACAGACTCAACACACATCACTACATCATGGCACAGCCGTTATTGGAATCTCCTTCTCCCACTACAACACCATCTATCCCCTTGAAAGTGGCACACAAACAGGATATTGAATTTTTTTTGGCCAGACCTGCCTATTGACAGCATTTACCGCCGTCTTTAACAACCCTTACACAGGAAACAAAATCCCAGGAATAAAAAAAAATGCTGGGCACAGCAACAACGGCGGCAACATTGGCTACATTGCACTCCTTTCGTAGGTGGACAGGACATGAACGAAATGATTTCGTGAAGTTTGTGGTATGCCCCAAGTGTATACTATGGAAGAGACATTCTACACCAAGGCAAATGGTCACAATGTGTACAGGAAGTATGATTTTGTCTCATTCTATAGCCACCTATAGGCGGTCTGAGTTGCGTCGCAGATGTGGTACTGTTTCGATGAGGTAATCAAAGTCTGTTAATGGTGACGAATGTATGTGTCCAAAGAGCACGTAAGAACCCAACAACTTGGGTCTGATACTTATCAGTGACTGGTACCAGCCATACAAGCATAGTGAGTATTTAGCATGGGTTTATTGTGGTCTTGAACCTGTCCCCCATGAGGAGATTCAGAGAAGAGAGAGAAGAGAACATGATTGTTGTTGGCTTGATTCCTAGTCCAAAGGAGGAGCCCCACACAGGACAAGGCACAAGCAGAACGTTGATCTTCACATTTGTCAAGGATCCCAAATAAACATCTCACGGAGGAGCAGCTGAAGGCAAGACTGCTGATCTACAGCGTAAAAAAAGTTACAGAAGACCCTTGCCACAAAAGCAAGTAGCCAGGTCAGTGAGGCTGTAGAAAAAGAATGCTGCAATGTCGACGAGAGTCAGCATGCCTTTTTGCAATGAATTCTAAAGTCAGCGAATCAAACACAGTTCCAAGAAAACTCAGCGCAACAATTCTTGTTTGAGCAGCAATTATAGCAAGTACACAATAACACGATGCAAGAACAATTAGGTGGAATTGCATAATGATCCGATGGTGCCTGGCTAATATTCTACACATCAAATGCAGCCTATGACATCATACGCAACTGGATTTCTCTTGAAACCTTGAAATTAAGTGCAAAGCAAATGAGCTCAGGATTGTTTTTTCTGAGAACTGGAAGGAGGTTCTGAATTTCAAATAATCATACCCGTCCAAGCCCTGTTAAACATCATGTGTCTTCGTGTGATCTTCTTCAGAATCATGCCGCCACTACCACGACACTATTTACTGATTGTTTTGACTTTAAATCAATTGTTTTAAAGCCAACATATACATATTTTGGGTTTTTTCGGAAGTGCCCATCCTTGCATCGGCGTTCAAATTCAGAAAACTCCATCTTATACTTTGGTGATGTTGCAATAGTCATTTTATAGGGTAAGGTATCCTTGGTATGATCCAATGATAGTTGCATAAGGTTGCAGTGGAACATGTAGTAAATGTGACATTTCTATTTCTTAAACTATCGTGATATTTAAGTCAATGCATACCTGCATATCAATAACTTATTTCAAACATTTTGTAGACATTGAATTTGGACACTTGCTCGAAGAAGTTCTGACGGACAGCCCAGACAAATGTACTTATGTTAACCCTCAAACCACCGTTACGGTAGCTTTTTTGTGACGTAGATTACCGTATGGGGTCAAAACTGACCCCAAAACATTTTGTACAAATACAGTTTTTGTGTGGCTCTTTTTGTGATTTGTATATATATTTAGTTTCATTAATGTATGTGGAACAGTCTGACATGATTAGGTGAGAATATTTATTGCTCATTATCATAATTTATGCAAAAGATCATGAGGACCACATTTTGCACCAATGGCGCATGCTAGGGCCACCAAACTTAGTAACTTTTTAGAAAATGTTGAAAGCAAACATGTTCATCATTTTTCATGTTGCCATGCCAACGAAATTCTGACAGACATGTCTATTACTAATTATTATTCTAATTTTGTAATTTTGTATTAAACATTAAAATTTTAAGGTTTTCTTAGCAGATATCAGTTGTTCATCACATCTTATGAAATTCAACGTAAATTTCATAACTCAATATTCATAATTTATGCTTATTTAATGACGTCATCAGGCAAAATCCAATATGGCAGCTGAAATTAACTAAATGACGTCATAATGTCGTCATATAACATGATATTGGCACAAAAGCTGTTACAATAAGTTTGGCTTACATGTACATCATTCTCTGAAAATTTCGTGATCCTACGGGTAGTTCAGGTGTGGGTCGCAAAAGTTTGTTTAAATAAATGCTGGGGTCAGTTTTGACCCCACTGGACCATACATAAACTTTCTAAGATAACTTAATCAATAATGAGCCAATCTCGTTAAAAACGTATAAGAAGTTATAGGACATATATACAAACAAACTGATGGGAGGAAATTTGTTTCCGACCAGAAATGCCATAATGGCACACATCGATATACGCCTGGGGTCAGTTTTGACCCCATACGGTGGTTTTCAGGGTTAAACAGTTGACATCAGACTTATCATATTTGTTAACTTGTTTTATACTTAAAATCACCCATTCAAAACTGCATGGTTGAGATGGGAGAGGGCAAGGTACTGCATCCACAGCAGATGCATATAGGGCATTATAGAAGCGCTCAACTTGGGTACTGATGACGAATGCAATTCAACTGATGAGAAGGAAGGCAAGACGACAACATCTCCAAAGGTTTGCAAACCAGCCCGAGGATAGTGACAGTGTAATCAGAAGGAACAGGACGAAGGGCCGAGAAATAGACTAGTGTGTCGTAGTTGTACACAGCAAATCCATCACTGCTGGCACTGTCACCACTACAGAGAGTACTTTAAAAGAGAAGATGTGACACTCCCAGAAGGACAGAACACCACATCAACCTCCAAACGCCAAGATGGATTATCATACCGCCACACCCGTTACCCGACATGTCCCAACCACATTTAAAAAAACCCTGAAAGACAAACACTTATTTGTCATAGTCATCTTTCCAGAACACCTTGTGCCCCCAATTCGGGATCAACGTTGTAATCATTGCAATGAATGGGACAAAAGAAATCCAGTACAGGAAGGCTGGGTGACAGTACGAGGTGTCACCATACACTTAAAAGCTGGTGCACAACCCAAGTACATTGACCCAGGAACGGAGGGAGTACGAGACAGAGTGGTGGATGACGGGGCAACCCTGGGGGAATGCAGTTGTCGACTACAGTATGATGGCCAGGAAGATACTCTCTACATTTTTCTAACAAAGTTATGTACTCTTACACGTACCTTTTGGGATACTTCCATAACATGATGGAGAGCAAGACACCCCGAGGGCGTACCACCGGGCATGTCAACGCACAAACAACGTTAACCTGTCCACAACAACACAACTCACAGCTTACGTATTACAACACTTTCCTGTATGCATAATATGCCTGGACATAAGCGACTCCTGGACATTGATTGGACAACTTCATTACAGTTCTCCACCTGCAAAACACAACCCGTAGTAATCATTATGGATGGCATCACACTGGGATTCAAGAAAACCTGGTGGCTGAGCAGCAAGCTGACCTACAAACGCCCATTGTAAGCATAATATTTACAAACGTGGTGAAAAGATAAGCTATTGTTTTATCAGTTATGTAAACTTTTAAACTTATTTTCATGAGTTTAAAGGTACACCAGTTTCTTAATCCGTTTATCAATCTAAAGTAAAAATAATTGAGAAGACAGCAATAAACTTAAACAGTCATTCATATTTTCCCAGACTCCTGTCATCAACAGTGGAAGCAGACGTCAACATCGTGTAAACATCAAAGATGAGCAATTTCAGCACTGAGACGGTTTCCTGGAGTTGGTAAAACTCTGTCTCTTCAGCAGTGGATGGAGATGGAAAGGGGGTTGTGCATAGAGGTAACAAGCCACTGTCCAAACTAGTAAAACGACTATGGGGTGGACAAAGGAAGGACATTGTGGATCCCATCTAATTTGCGGTCGATGAACAGTAAGTAAGATTGTTTCGCTTATCACCTTCGACGTTATCTGTTAACCGCGGAGAAGCAGCAGTAGGCTGCAGTTTGGGAGTGTATAACAAGACGTACACGTAGAAACGCGTAACGTCAAGAATTCATCTCTAAACGCTTTAATGACAAAAGTGTTATTTATTGATTAATTGATGCGAAAAGATAGATTTTGGCATTTCTGTGGTATATTTCCTCTTCACACTTAATTGGCAGTATTTTTGAAGAAGTAATTACCTGGTCAGATAAAAAAATCTTACTTTATCCCATTATAAGTTGCTTGACCATGAACACATACAAAACATGAAATACAAAGTAACAATGGAACGTCACTTCTGTTCAATAAAGGCCTTTTTGTTTTCTCCTATTTCATCTATGAATAATTATTGTCAATGGAGCCGTTCCGGAGTTATAACTTCCCTTTGCTGATGCATGTCGCATTCTACTACTATTTGCAACACAATACACCTTACATGCCTCAATGGCCAGCTTCACTTCTTATTGAGGCACACACCACCTGTTAATAGAAATTTAGCCTCGTACAAAAAACACATTTTCCGAACAAACTTAACGTTACAGCCATTATCAGTATGATTGCATCGCCCAAATTTTCATTGCAAACCTAACACAACACAATAGCCATCATGAGGATGAAAGCATGGTCCACATTTTCCAGACCTAACACAACATAACAGCCATCATCAGGGTGAAAGCATGACCACAGTTTATCTTACAATACATTATAGTGTATTGCTCATATGGATTGTTAATCTAAGTATAATACATGAATTGTTTACAGTAGGTGGACCATGTACTGACTGAGAAGACAATAAGGAGTTCAATAGAAGTGAATTAATTTAGACTAATACTCCTATCTAACCGAATTACTATTTGACAAGTGACAGTTAACATTCTTTATTACTGTTTCGTATCTAACTTATTGTCCCCATCCCTTCAATTTGACAAGGTGAGACGGGTCGAGCGTAAAGCAGTTGATGCTGTAAGCCTCAAGGAGGAGTCATTGAAGAGCAAGAAATGGTGAAGACACAGATGGAGCGTGTTACGCAGCATCTTTTACTCAGCATAACAGTACAAAGCAGTAAATTAGCAGATGTAAGGAAAGCGGTAATATCTCAGGGCAAACACATCATTAGAATAGAACTCAGGGTGTAAAGCTGTAAACAATGCATTTTGGCTCACCCCCCCCTCCCTTCAAGTCATATTCAATAAACACTTCTTTCTCACATGTCAGATGCAGATGACTAATCAGGCCTTGCAAAAGACGTATCGCACATTAACTACAGCAGGGAGCAAGTATTGCCAATATGTACCACTAAAAAAACGTGTCAAATTCCCCAACTACTACTAAACTCACGTATGCATTTTTTGTATTTCTATAGTGCACCAATACCCTGGGAGAATAGAAGCAACGATCACCCTTCTCTTGGAGCAGTCAGTAAATTATCGACCATATGAAGAGCATGAGGCAATGGCTTTTTTATTAGAAATGGAGGAAGAATCGTCTTTGTGTGCTGTTGGTCCGTAAAAACACCTGACCGTCGAATTAAAGTACAAGAAGATGAAGAACCGTTGAAGAAAACAGGACAGATGGATAAAGATGAAGTAGAAGTTGCAGACCCGTAAATCATTGGAATCAAAGTAGAGGAAGATGAAGAACCAATGATTAAAAGAAGACAAATGGATAAAGAATTAGAAGAGTGAGTTGCAGAATCGGAAGTCATTGTAATACCTCCACCCACACTGTTGATGATAAGACAGATTAATTGGAAAAAGGCAATTGCGAAGTGAAAGAATTTTCCGACCCATTTTGTTTTACCATTGACAAAGTTCTGTTGGTTCTTTTCGTTGTTACTGGATATATACTGTTTATTAATCTGTTTTAAAAAATTACAAGTTCTGCTCTTAGAAATTGATTTTTAGTATCATTTATATTCATTTTTATTATCTATGCACAAAAAGAGGAGAAACCACATTTCGCTCTATCATATTCCACTTTTTAAACAATCGTTGGGTTTAATCAATTTCTAAACAATATGTTGATGTTGCAACAATGCTGATAGCATTCTTTCAGTGAGGACACCAAGTCACGAAAAAAGCACAAAAGAGAGATGGTGATGGCTGTTTTCAGCGACGACCAGGAGCAAGTGATTGATGGTGAGGTTTAATTTCTCCCAGTGAAAAGGCCAAGTCTCATAATTAAGAAGCGTTAAGAGAGTACTGGTGACGGCTGATTTCGACGAGTAACAGAGCATCAGGTGGTTAACTGGCAACCAGCTGAACAAGATGATCCTGTATAAGTACTATTAACCTTAACAGACAGGGAGTGTGAAACGTCACATAGTAGTAACTGGACGGCCTCCAGATATGGTTTACAGTTAACGGAAATACCACAACTTTGGAAAGACTGCAAAGATAAATTATAACAGGATGCATGACATCAGTAACATTGTTCGTAGCAGCAATTAATTTGATAATAAAACCTGCTGTACACCAGAGCAGATGCCCTAAAACGAAGACAGGCGTTGGTGCACATTAAAATCTAAAGACAGAAGAGAAGTGTGTGCTGTTGGTCCGAAGAAAAAAAAAAACGGCTGTCGAATCAAAGTAGAAGAAGATGAAGATCCGATGATGAAAAAAAAGACAGATGGATAAAAAGAAGGAAGAGGAGGATGAAGGGGCAGACCCGAAATACATTGAATTCGTCAACCAACAATGTCGACGCTAAGACAGATTGATAGAAAAAGTCAATTGCGAAGTGAAAAAAGAGAAGGGCAAACTCTTTTTTACATTACTGTCATAGTCGTACAGAACATTAGTTTCTAATACAGGGTTAATGGCCCGCCCTGCTGTATACGATGCCATAATTCATGGTTGATTCCTATAACCACCGAATAAAAGACCGAGTCCGTGCATTATCATAGAGCCATTATCTTATAGCAAACTGGCACATTAACAACAAGCTAGACAGAAGGAACTGTTTGATTCAAAGGTTTATGGACAACAACATGCTGTATACATATAGGTGACCTAGTCTTGGTACAAAATAACGCAGGGAAAACCGGGCTTGTCCGGAAGCTGGCCAACAAATTCCATGGCCTGTACAAAGTTTTGAGTAGGGTTGGGGACAATGCTTACCGGGTCAAGAACACCCGCGGCGGACGGAAAGCTACTGTTGTAAATTTCCAACACCTCAAAGCTTTTTCTCCACAGCTGTTTGAAGTTGACTATAATCACCAAGCTGATTCAAGAATTGAGGCTGGAAGATGAGGACAGCTTCTTTAACTACTTTTGCATGGAGCCCGCCATGTTCAACGAACTATTGCAACAGTTTTGTCCAAGAATGACCAAAATTGATACTAGATTGAAAATAAGTCTGATACCAGGACTTAAGTTAGCTGTGACACTCAGATACCTGGTTACAGGTGACAAATATCATTTCTACAGTATTCCTATCGTGTTTCACATGTCACAATCTCCAAATGTAGGCCTGAGGTCTGCCAAGTTATCCGCGATGAGTACAGACATGAAATACTGGTATTTCCTACAACAGCTAAGGAGTGGAAGCCTATTGCGGGCACCGGTGCTAGTAGATTTTGACGGTAGTAGGAGGTCGGCAAACGCATCTTACAGAGAGTAGCAGATGCTAAGATGGATTTGACTGACTCTTGCTTCCACTAGTACCTTGGACATCTGCAGACGAGGGCACAGGTGCTGGCATTTTGTCTGTAGTTTGACGGTGGTAGGTCGCATCCCTTTCGATTTTTGTACGGTTCTCCGCTATCATGGTTGTTATCCCAAACGTTTCCAAAGGTTGAGGTACCTTTATCTGATAGCTTCCCTGTCCCTCCCCCAATCGTGTACACTTTCTTTCTTCCCTTACATCCCCCGGTCTGTGGTCTACCTCGGTATACTCTGAAAGTGCAACGAAACTGACAGCTGCCGGAAAGAAGCGTAGGAACATTCTACTTTGACTCCCAGAATTTTTACCATTTACTGTCCACACGGAGTCGTTTGCTTTGAATCTCCTCAACACCCCTTCGAGATCTTAAATACGCGGTTCAAGACGGCCCCTCGAGTCATCGTCTACAACAACAGCTGTCATCTGCACCAATATGTACTAAACAGGGACCCGCATTTCTCCTGGAATACCGCTTTCCTTGTTGATAGGTTCTACTTAAAAGAAACATCGGCTGCACACTAGGGTACTGCATGGATATCACCGAAATGGACTCCCAGGTCAACGAATAGGCGAACTCTAACCTCATCAGGATGAAGTCTCAGCTTTCTTACATAAAACCATCAAACATCATGTTTCACGCTTCCCTGTTCTTGGTGATTAGGGATATCGATGCACGCACTGTTAGCAAAACTAACCAAAAAATTAATTCAACAGCGTGTCTTGTGTATATTTTTCACATAAGAGCAAACAGCCCGGTCGGGCCTCGGATAGGCAATAGTGACATAGGTCACAAAATAGCGACATTGAATCCCCACTGATACATCCTGAAGTACAGGTTATTGAAGACAAGGAAAGTATTTTAGTTCCTTGTCTCAAACAGCTGAAAGCTACCTATCACAGACACATAAGTGGACAATGTTCTACCGAATAGGTTCGTTTACAATAACTGGCAATAAACAAATACTGAGAAAAAGTACAAACGTATAATGTTTTTTAAGGAATGCTTGGAAGCTTTGCGTACTTGCATGAGGATTGTTAACTTTGCTACAGTAAGTAGGATAGAAAATGAGGTTTGTGCTAATAAGCTTATACAGATTTTTTCTCCTTGTTACCTTGTTAGATTGCGAGAATTGTTTCGATAGCTACTCTGCCGGAAATTTGCATTTTATTTTCGTTTTTCCCTAATGTTAAGAGGTTTAATTAAGTGAGCTGTAGAGTTGACACATGCTACACTTGAGTTATTGGTTTGTAGTTTTTAATGTAAGTTTGTGAGTTGAATAATGTTGTATCATAGGCATTTAGTTTGAAATAAAATGAAATTGCTTCAGTAAAATGTTTCCTCGTTTTGAGTTAATACTTGACAATTTTTCTATTTATGATTGACAAGAAATATGCGCACGGATTATAAGCTAAATAAGATTGTTTATACAATCAAACAGATTGTCTTATTGGATTACACACTGCCGACGTTGTACGATTTAGCTGTACAAAAATACTTTAGTGCACAGGGCAAATATTCAGTATATGTAATATAAAGAAAATCATATAGTTTCATCATCATACAATTTAAGACAGCTTTTCCGACAGAAGGACATCCACCCGTCAAATGACGCCTAATTCGTATGTAGACAGCTTGGACACAAACGAGTAGTTTCGCACTGCATTCCATGGCATGTGCAAAGATAACTGCAAAGATATGTTGATTCTAAAGGTCACTAAATGGTGTCAATATCTTGTGTTAGGTTGATATATGTGCCCCAAAAATAAGCATTTATGCGTCATATTCCAATTTCACTGTTTTTCTTCTGCGAGGGTCAACATTGCTAGTCACTACTGTATGGTCACACATCTGTCGAATCAGTGCACCATAAAACCTGCCAACTTTCACAGCTACGCTGAAAGAGGCGAAAGAGTATTTTTACGTCCTTAGAAAACATGGTATCAATAAGGTACTGGTAACGTTTTATGGTATCTCAAATTTTTCAACTGCACGGTAGCGTCGGTTGGAAAAAAAATTGCATCGCTATATCTCATTTAGCTTTACAAATCTTTGTATGGATTTTTATCGAGGTTTAAAAAAGGTTACGGAATGCAGAAAAAGGGAATAAATTTGTGCTTAGTCTTCTTGGACCAATCACCACAATTGAATCAACATGATTGACACCTGCCAAGAGCAGGTATGCCCGTCTTGCTTTGCTAGACCAATCACACCACATTAAATCAGTAGGATTGCCAAGAGACAGACAACATCGCACCCACATACACTATGCATATATGAACGAATAAGATTGCTGCATGCCAGTAAGTATCAGATACTTTGATTTGCCTTTCTTTATGCATAACATTAACGTCTTACAACAAAGTCGTCAATATCAGCATGGCTTCCGACAAAAACCAGCTCATTGACGATGTAAACGAAGGCTAAGAGCAAGCAGTGTAGTGTCCTTCACGCTGACATAGAATCTTAAAGGTAACTTTAACTTGATTAACTTCTCTTTTCTTTTTGTTCTTCTCTTTTGCCGACGTTCAACTTCGCCGTATTTCAACCAGAGTCCCAAAATTACTGTTCAAAACAAAGGTTAAGCTTCGTCAGTGATCTGTCGTCCGTCGGATTTTCGTTTTGTTTGCCAGCCAGTTTTGCAACATCCGCGACCGCACCAAGGGCTAGCCAACAACACACCCCAGTCGCAGACTCGGGACAGTACTGAAATATAATTATATAATTGTATAATAAAATGAACCTGAAACACTTTGTAGATATGCTGGGTCATGAGTTTGATAAGATTTTTAAGAAAACTGCAATGTATAGACGGTTTATTACCTCCATGAAATTTCATGGAGGTTATATTTTACCCCGCGTTTGTCTGTGTGTCTGTGTGTCTGTCTGTCTGTCTGTGTGTAAACAAGATAACTCAAGAACGGCTGGGTGGATTGGTTTGATACTTGGTGTGTTGGTAGGGTGTGATGAAAGCTGGAAATGATTAGATTTTGGGCCCCCTAGCGGCTTCCCTTGGTACTGCAGCGCAAATTCCGGTTTTGCTATCTTGGTGTTCTGAACATGCTATGGTCACGATTTTTGAGTATTAGATAGCTCTTGTGCTCAGGAAGAAGTGACATAAGTTTGGGCCCCCTAGCGTCTAGTTTTGGGATAGCAGGGGCATTTTTGTCAAAAACTTCTGACGAGGATAACTCAAGAAGGGAACAACGGATTTTCATGATTTTTGGTATGTAGGTACCTTGGGCAATGTTGTACAAGATGAAATACTAATTATGCAAAATAGGAGCAAATTTGCATAATTAATGACAACATTCAATCATAGCAGTTTTTTCTATGTATCTCTTGTCTTGGACGTTATATGGTCTTGAAATTTGGGTGGTAGATAGCTTACAGTGTCATGACAAAGTGGAGCAAGTTTCAGCCCCCTAACATTCAATTTAGGAACTGCAGGGGCATTTTTGTCAAGACATTCCAAAGAGGATAACTGCAGAAAGGATTAACGGATTGTCATCATATTAGGCATGCGGGTACCTTAGGCAAAGATGTTCATAATGATATACATGTTATGCAAGTGAGGACTTAATTTGCATAATTAATGAGGAAATTGTATAATTCCATTGTTTTCAATAACTGGACTTCAATAAATGTAACACATGTTAATTACGATAGGTGGAATATAAGCAGATACTAAATATGGTAATGAGGAACTTATTTGCATAATTTATGTAAAAATTGCAAAACCGCTTTATGATTAATAATGGGAATTTTATAATTGTGACATGTGTACGTTTGTCAATGATGAACAACACCATGCATAAATTATGTTAATGTCTTAGTCATTTGCATGAAATTTACAAAAGCTCTAAATTTTCATGGAGGTATGAGGTCGCCGAACTCTAGTTTTAACATATTGCCATTTCTAAAAAAATCTTCTAATTGTCCGTGGACATATACTATGGCATTTCTTCAATATAAGACTTACATGACGTCATGAGGGTCTAGTTTATGGGAATATGCATTTTCTTAGCTCCGACCAGGGTGACATAGGGGTTAGGCTGACCTTTTCACCCACCAGAATAACTATATGACAACCCCCCTCCAATAAAACACCCCCTCTTCTCCAATCGTGAAAGGCATGCCCTTATTTGGCCTAGTTGTAAGTCCTTAAGTCATAAAGTAGGCAGAGACTTACTGAATGAAAGCAAAATCATGACAATTGCTGTCTGACTTTTCTGTTCTTTTATTCTGTACTTTTAACAGTCAGCATCCAACGTGAACTTCTAGAAAAAATAAGCCGATCCCAAATGCAGGAGAAACGTCACATGGAGTCTTTTGACGTTTTTTTTTATATAAGAATAGAAAATTGAAAAAATAAGGAAGCATCAAATACTTTTCTTCCTTGCAGGTAGTAACGCACCTTGTCCCACTCGATTCCCGCTCCGAATGAACAAGTTAAGAAATATTTCAGTACTGCTCTGGACGATTTCACGCTGAGATAATGGTCGACCTAGACATGATGCCATCTGGAAAGCTCATAAGAACCTCAATGGCAAAATTTAAATACTCATTTAGGCAATGTCGCCGTTCTGAGGCTCAGCACCGGGCCAATGCGCTGTCAAAGTTATTATTTTTTACATAATGAGGATAGTGGGGACTTATGGTCTGCACTCCGCTACCAAAACGGCTCCAAATGTTGTAGACTTTTACATACAAGTAGCTACTATAAACTAAAGCTAGATTGTGAAGAAGTCTGACACTAGGATTTAGCTCTGACACTCCAGTACCTGGCTACAGCTGACAAGTATCATTCTCTCCAGTATTCTTACCGTGTTTCATATGTCACCATCTCTAAATTTGGGCCAGAGTTGTATTAAGCTATCCGCGATGCGTACAGAAATGACGTAATGATATTTTCCACAACAGATGAGGAGTGGAAGCCTATTGCGAAAGAATTCAAAAACAGATATAATGTTCTTCACCCATGTGTTGCCTTGGATGGCAAGCATGTAGCAGTGAGATCCCTGCAAACTAAGGCAATCGGTACCTTACTTACAAGGGCTTCTTTTCTGGTTTGCTTCATATAAGTTGGATAATGGTTGGAAACAGACTGTTTACAAATCAAAAGAGGTATTAGACAAGGGTGTCCACTTAATACCATTCTCTTTTTATTTGTCACTGAGGTTATGTTTTATGTTAAACAATCAAATGACAATGTGAAATGATTCGAAGTGGAAAGTCACGAGGTCAAATTTCGTCAGGTTGCTGATGACACCAATCTGAGTTGTCCCACATTGCTTTTTGTTTATGTATATGTTTGCTGTTTATTTTTATTCAACGCTAGTACGGATCCAAGTGCAGCGTGGACATGTTTTTTTCGTTATATTGTCCGTAAAATTGAAAATAAATCGTTCCTGTTAGTGACCGATATCTCTTGTATATGGTGCCATAGATGTTGAATAGGTTTATCGAATTGTCCACCCACTTACTCTTCTTGTTTTCAATATCACAAAGAAAATATTAAGAATGTTATAGACAACCATGATTGACGGTAAAACGAAAATTGGATCATATAATGTTGATGGACTTGCAAATCGTAGAAAAAGAAAATATTTTTTCGAGGCTGTCGTGTTTTGTTTATGTTTACAGGAAACCAATTCGAATTCAAAAGAAAAAAAAAAGTATCGAAAAGACTGGGGAGGGCAAATACTGCACAATCATGGGATGAGTAACAAACGGGGAGTAACTATTCTTTGGGAAAAAAACTTAAGTTATACTGTACATGATGTTAAAAAAGATGATAAAGGTCGACTTATTAGCTCAACCAAAAGGCCAATGAAAAGTACAGAATGAAAATCCACAAGAGCTGCTACAAGTGAGCTACTTGTAGAAATCATAGTAAATGTCTATTTTTGTTAGAAACATACCTGAGGTAATTTTAAAACATAGTGTTGTACAATTCAGCGACTAAGCCACGTCTTTATCTCAAACCTAACAGGTGATAGCTGGAAACATCAAGTATGGCCATGGCATGCGCCACCAGGCAATGTTGAAGGCATTAGTGTACTTCAGACTACAGTGTGAAGAGACAACTGATGTCAATCATCCCTGTTACTTTTCAACTCTGAGCAAAACTGACATATGAAATTGCATTCAAATGTCATACGATATAGTTACTCGTGATTTCTATCTAATCCCATATGCTTTCTGATTTCCTTGAATGCACTGACGTCTTTCAATTTTAAATGCTTTACCCTAGTTGCTGGACGTGAGAATTGAACCTGTCCAGACTGAGGAAGAGCAGGGGATTCAGGCTGTAGTCACGCAGGAACTGATGTCGGACGAAGAGGACGGTGTCAGAGATCACACCAACACCTGGTGTCAGAGATGTGAAACAAGGATTGCATTACAGACTCAACACACATCACAACATCATGGCACAGCCGTTATTGGAATCTCCTTCTACCACTACAACACCATCTATCCCCTTGTAATTAATCTATGGAAGCCTGAGAAAGTGGCACACAAACAGGATATCGAAACAATTAATTCTTTGTCTAGACCTTCCTGATGACAGCATTGACCGCTGCCTTTAACAACTCGAGCGCAGGAAACAACACCCCAGGAAACAACGCTGGATAGAACAACAGCAATGGTGGCAAGTATGGCAACGTACCACCCGTCAAACCCAATCCAACCCCATCATGGCACAGCCGTCTTTGGAATCTCCTTCTCCCACTACTATTCCATCTACCCCATTGTCCTTATTCTGAGGAAGCCTGAGAAACCACAATGCGCACATTGGCACTGACCTCCATTTGGTTGGGACATGACAAACAGCTGAAATTCCGGAAAGAGGAGGTAGAAGTAGATATTACCATGCTTGTAACTGCTGCATTATCTTTTTAATCATCGAACGTAAGATAACTCACTATACTGAGAAACTGTTATTGATCCTAGGTCTTGATTTCCGAAGTTACAAATCCGTTCAGACAAGTTGGTACAAGCCTTGGAGTGGCACGAGAACGGGAAAGGCGTGGAAGTATTGTCACGCTCACTATCCTCAACTTAAAGTGTAACTGAAATGAAACCGTCTGTAGCATTTTCTACCACTAATCTAAAAATTTGATCTTTTCTGAAAAAGTCCATGCAAGTTTCAAATCAATTGTCCGTCCGGAAGTCCCGTCGAATTTCTAATACTGACGGTATCCGATCGATTTCTGGGGTGGAGAAGGGGAACGTTGAGTCAACCTTCGGGGCCTTGTTGGGACGGCGGCGACAGCCCGACCCACCAGTTTACAGACGGGCGCCACCGGGGATTGGGAAAGAAAGAACGGCTTGTTGCGTCCTTTGGTGCCCGGCCTTGCTGGGAATAAGGAAGCAGAGAGTGCACAGAAGTGACCGCGGTCATTTCACACATTGGGGGGCAAGCCAGAGCCACGAGAAAGCTACTAGTAGCTAGTGAAACAATGAAGTCATCCTACATCTTACAAGGGAGGCATTATTAATAAAAGCAAGAAAACAGACGAAAGACTGTTCATCCGGTCAGCAAAAGAAGCGTAGATACAAGGCGAATGCCGAGCCGGTGGTAGATTGCATGTTGCCACAGGCATGCATACCAACAACGTTTTCTAAAATTATATAAGAAATGTACCATATTATGACCAGATGACCAAGATATTTTGTCTAAAAAATATTTGGTGGTTTGGTGGGGGAGAACAATAGAAATAGAATATGACAGGCAGACGAGGATGGGCACAACACTACACAGGATGGGGGGGGGGACCCTTTTTTGTAATGACAGGCCATTGTCAGTGTTATACACTAACTCTGACCAATTTCCCAACAAGCGGGAGGAATTGATGTTTTCTATAGCAAATGACCCACCATATTTGATTGTTTTGACTGAAGTAATTCCGAGTGCTCAAGTAAACCCATTCAAAATTTGTACAATAGCCCTGGATGGGTACGAGATTTACACAAATTTTGACCCTGACGAGCTAAATCTTGGACCCAGTGGGACCAGGGGCATAGTGATATATTTCAAGAAGTCACTCAGTTTACAGGTACGGGTACTCGACTATGGCTCTGTGGGATTCCATGAACAGTTATTTCTGAACTTTGGGTTGGGGAATCAGGTCTCCTTAATTGTAAGATGTGTGTATAGGAGCCCATCCTCTGAGCCAGTAGATAGCACTACCAAACTCTGCAACTTACTGTCTAGGGTGTGTAAGGAGAATGCCAAGCATGTTGTTATTACTGGAGATTTTAACATAAAGGAGATTGATTGGTGTAGTGGGATGTCGACAGTGGGTATAGGTCACCATGGTCAGTTGTTACTGGATTGTCTGAATGACAACTTCCTCATACACCATGTCATGGAACCCACTAGACACAGGTTAAACCAGCAACCTTCAGTCTTAGACCTGGTGATTACAAATGAAGTTATGACTATAGCAAATCTTCAGTATGCACCGGGGCTGGGGAGAGGGGATCATTGCTGCTTAACTTTTTCCATAGACTGTGTATTGGACAAAACCACAGAGTCTTTGCCAAGACGAAACGTTGGGAAAGGCAACTATGGGAAGGCTAAGGAAGACCTCAGCAAAGTAGATTGGGACGAAATGCTGGGGGAACTGGATGTGACAGAAGCATGGTCTCAGTTCTGTGGTATCGTTGAGAAGGTTGTAGATGATTGCATATCTTTGACGAAACCCAAACAGAAACCAAATAAGCTGTATATGAATAGACAGGCAATGCGGGCTAGAAAGAAAAAAAAGTAGGACATGGTCTAAGTGGACAAAGTCTGGTAAAGCTTATGACTATGTGAGGTATGCTAAGGCAAGGAACTATTTGAGGTCTTTGACAAGACAACTATGTAGTTCGTATGAACGAAAACTAGTTAAGGATTTGAAAAGTAATGCCAAAGTGTTCTGGCGGTATGCAAAATCTCGTATGAGTACCAGACCCAAGATAGCTAGTGTTCGGCCTGATGGCAATATAGCAGAGTCAGACTATGACAAAGCAGATGTGTTAAACAAATACTTTGCCAGTGTGTTCACTAATGAGGACATGGCCAATATTCCCAGTATGAGTACCAAACCAGGAGTTCAAACCCTCGACAGTATTGTGACCAGTCAGTAAATAGTTAGGGATAAACTTGCCAACTTAAACCCTGCTAAGTCAGCAGGTCCAGACAATCTGCACCCAAGACTGCTGAAAGAACTGGCTGACCAGTTAGCTTACCCACTTACAGAAATATTCAATAGATCTGTAAGTGTTGGGAAACTACCTAGCAATTGGAAAGAGGCACATGTAACCTCCATTCACAAGAAGGGCAGCAGGACAGAGCCTGGTAACTACAGGCCAGTCAGCTTGACGTCCGTGGTTGGAAATGTGTTGGAATCAATCATTCGAGACTTTCTGGTGGATCATTTTATGGTTAATAAACTTTTCACTGACTCACAGCATGGTTTCGTCCCTAAAAGATCATGTACAACTTAACTATTAGATGTCATAAATGATTGGTCCCTAAGCCTGGAGAGGGGTGAACCAGTCGACTCTGTATACTGTGCCCCATCAAAGGTTATCAGTGAAACTTGAAGCATATGGATTTGGTGGTACTCTGCTTGCGTGGCTGCGAAACTTCTGAGACCAAAGAAGACAAAGTTGTGATAAATGGTTCACAGTCTCCTTGGTGTGAAGTTACAAGTGGCATTCCGCAAAGTAGTGTACTTGGGCCGACTCTATTTGTTGTCTACAGAAATGACTTACCCAATGTGATAACAAGCACGGTTAAGATTTTTGCAGATGATAGTAAGATTTACCGACCCGTCTGTACACATGCTGACCAGGTGGCTTTACAGCATGACATATGTGCGGTGGAGCACTGGTCTGAGATCTGGCAGCTACCTTTTAACGCTGGCAAGTGTAAGGTTTTACATCTGGGTAGTAGGAATCAGAGGGCTAAGTATATACTAGGTGGTCAAGAACTGGAGCAATCTAGAGTTGAGAAATACCTAGGTTTAGCAGTGGATGACCAGCTTAAGTTCCATGTACCCATCTGCACCCAACAACAAGGACATACCTACGGTGAACTTAGCTGTCCAGACATACCCCAGACTGCGACAGGTAGTACCATGTAATCATCGTTTGACATGCAAATCAGTGTCGGAATTCCAATGTTGTCCCGATCCATTCAAGAATCGTTATCCGTACCTGCGCCCTGTCAGGTGTGATGCCAAGACGTCCCGACCTCACAAGCTGCCAGCAATACTATTGAGCAATGCCCGATCCTTGTGCAATAAACTTGACGAGTTTGAATATCGCCATAATCTCAGAAACATGGTTCAGTGAGTCCACACCAGCTGAAATCACTGACATCCAGGGCTATACAACTTTCTCACGTCCGCGCCCAAATCGACCAGGTGGAGGGGTGGCTATATACGTGAGCAAGTGAAAAGTCCCAGGCAATGTACAGTACCTTTCAATCCAAAATTGAAGAGTACTTCCCCCTGAAGGTTATCCGGTTGCATCACCTTGACAAACCCTGGATGACTCCGGTGATTAAGTCCCTTATACATGCTCGCCAACAGGCCTTCGCCAGAAAAGACTTCACCTCCTGGAAGCAATTAAGAAACAAAGTTCAAAAGAAAATCAAGAAGTCAAAGAAGGCGCACTATGTCGGGAAAATCAAATCACTGAAAAACAAAGACCTTGCCCAGTGGCACAAAGGTATTAAGGCCATGCTTAACATGAGGAAATCAGACCCTGTAATCCACATTGACGGTGTCAACAGCAGTGATCTCAAAGGTACTGTTGATGCAATCAACAAATCACTAGCCGCTGTGATCCAGTCCTTGCCTCCGATCGACTTATCACTGTTACCATCGTACCTGCCGTCACTCCCGGCTCCTTCAGTACAGCCCTGGGTTGTTTACCAGAAAGTAAAAACCAGGAAAGCTGCTGGACCGGACGGTATCCCGGGAAAACTCCTCAGGGAATTTGCATATGAACTGAGTGGACCACTGTCTGACGTCATCAACTCGTCTCTTCTACAGGGGAAAGAACCTGACGAGTGGAAAAGTGCGATCGTGGTGCCGGTGCCCAAAACAAAACCGCCCTCTGTCGATCAACTTCGCCCAATATCATTGACTTCCCTGTTGGCCAAAATAGCTGAAGGATTCATCACAGAGTGGACTCTGTCTGACATACTGCCCCTGATCGACCCCCAACAGTTTGGATGCCTGAAAGGGAGATCGACTACGCACTGCCTGCTGGACAATGATCTGTACAAGGCGTCAGACAAACCGGGAACACGGTGCTCATTGGTATCTACTGACTACAGCAAAGCGTTCGATCGGGTAAGCCACACCATCGCTGTAACTCGATTGATGGAGATGGGTCTGCGTCCGTCTCTTACGTCGTGGATCATTGACTTCCTTATACCCGCCTCACATTATATACGATCTTCGGACGTACTTCGCGATCGCAGGAAGGTCGGCTGATTTTAAGATCTTAAGATAGTCTTGCGTATTTTTCGCCCATAATCTGTTCCCCTCACATATAAGCGAGCCTCGTGCGATCGACGGTGAATAAATCTATGATAATGAACCTCCCATGACCTCTTGCACGCGGAAAAGGGAACACAAAACGTTCCTAAAAAAAGCAAAGATCAATAAATGTTGCTTATTTTGTTGTCGGAATCTTTTTAAGCAATGAATGGAATGCGCTGGCATAATAGAAATGACACAAGAAAGGAAAGTGTCACAAAGCCAGCCTACATACTGCCACAGGGGCCACAATGTTAGAATTACCCTCACATTCCCAGAAATTCAATATTTGTAAACAGTCGGAAGTCGGGTGAACGTCGCCCGACTAACGGGCGTTCGCCATCCGATTTGCGTTCGATGATTAATAACTATGTCTGTGCTCGCCTATCGGTCTTCAATCCTTGGATTGACGCAAGACTATTGACCGATCCCCTTGCGAGGTACGCACGATTTGCACGCACGATCTGCGACTCGGTAACGAGCTCTGCGATCTCGGAGATCTCCTGCGACTTGTCGCTTATGTTTCGCTGCACCGCGACCGTCGTAAGACTCCTGCCAGCGATCCCTAAAAATTGCCAGCGATCCCTAAAAATTGCAAGATGATCGTGAGAACACCGGACGTCTTACTCACGAAAATGTCATTTAGAGCTCGTAAGCTAGTCTTCCGACGGAATCGCGCCTAATGTGAGGCGGGTATAACGGGGAGACGCCAAGTCGTCCGGTATCAAGGAACCCTCTCCGACAGTGCCACCATAACGTGCGGCCTACCACAGGGAACTCTTCTTGGGCCTCTGATTTTTGTGGCTTACATCAACAGTGCGGCGCGTCAAATCTCAGCCAAAAGATGGAAATTTGTGTACGATTTAAACCTGTTAGAGACCAGAAACCCCACTGTAACACCTTCGTCCCTGCAAAACGACCTTTCTGACCTAGAGAAATGGTCTTGTGAAAACAGCATGGTACTACATCCTGGAAAATGCCAAGTTCTACATGTGAAGTTTAGCAAATCAGTATCCATACTACCGCCCCTCAAAATCAACAACAACGAACTACGACAGGTTCAAACCATGAAGATTCTTGGCGTCTTGATGCAGTATAACCTGAAGTGGAATGCCCACGTGGACTACGTGTACTCTAAATCCAGTCAGCGTTTGTTCTTTCTCAGAAAACTCAAACACTTCCACATCGGAATTGAAGACCTTGTGATCGTGTACACCACCTACGTCCGTCCGATCACCGAGTATGCAGCTCCGGTATGGCATCCCGGACTGACAACATCCCTGTCCAACAAACTCGAGAGAATCCAACGCAGAGCAGTGCGGATAATCCTGGGAGCTAACTACACCAGCTACGCTGAAGCCTGCTCACAGCTCGGCCTACCCTCACTTCACCAGAGGCGTGAGAACTTGACACTAAAGTTTGCTAAGTCCCTTCTAACATCCAGCCAGTACCGTCATCTCCTGCCACCGGACAGACAGAGTATTAGTGGCAGACAGACCCGCTCCTCAAACAACTTGGACTTGGTTCATTGTAGAACAGAGCGACATGAAACACGATGTTGTAAATAGCTCTAATTTACTTTTAACGACGGTGTTACGTATTATTGTTATGCATTTTAAATTGTAACAAATTGTATACTTCGCATTTGCTTATCCTATATTCATCTTTGTGTAAAATAATGTGCAAAAGTCTGTCAAGCAGTGCAATTCAGCCCTTAGGGCTGCAAGACCGCTTTTAATTTGTCATTTTTGTTAAATTGAATGAATAAACCAATCTACTATGTAAATACTGCAGCAGCAGCTCTGAAGGGTAATCAGGTTTTAGGGCTAGTGAAGAGAGCGTTTACCAATTTAGATGAAAGTTCAGTGCCCATTCTGTATACGTATGGTCAGGCCACACTTGGAATATGCAAATGTGGTGTGGGGTCCCCATTTTAGTAAAGACCAACAGCTAATTGAGAGAGTCCAGCATAGGGCGACAAGACTGGTTCCCTCACTAAAAGGAATGTCGTATAGTTCCAGAGTAAGGAAGTTAAAACTACCAACACTCAAGTACAGAAGAGAATAGGGCGATATGATTCAGCTCTATAAGATTATGACCAGAAAAGAGAGAATTGATCCCGAGACCTTCTTCGAGTTAGCAAACCTCGACAAAACAAGAGGTCACTGCTTCAAGGTCAAAGTACCACTAGCCAGATCACATGTGAGACGCCAGTCTTTCTCTGCAAGGACAGTTCGATTGTGGAACTCTTTGCCCTAGGAATTGGTAACAGCAAGCAGTGTGAACACTTTCAAAACAATGCTGGACAAGTTTTGGGAGCATAAGAGATACCAGGAGTGAAGAGGTTGTGTCAACAGGCGGGAGCCTTACTACAACGAAGTATCCTCAAGGTATCCTCAAGGTATTTCACCATCAACTTTTTTTTCTTCGTCATTGCAGAGAAATGCTTGGCATCATGTTTCACATAAGAAGACGACAAGAGAGACTATATCCTGGCGAAACGGTGATTAGTTTTAAGAATGGAGGCGTTGTCACTTTTTGGCGTGCACAGACTAAATGCACTTTCCAGACCCTTCGCAGCCGCGGATGACACCAAAGTGTACAGGGTGGTGACAGACCCCGGGCAGCAGGTTTGACTATATAACAAGACTTGAATTGCACTAAGACCACTAACAAAAACAAATACGAACAAAAAAAAATTAACATCCGACTAACGAAAGTACCTAAGCTGAACCAGTCTCCACTGTGGCAAAACACAGTCCCCGAAGTCTGGGTTTCCAAGAGCCTGGTACAATAGCCTGAAAACACCTCTAGTAAACTGGTTGGTCTGGTATGCCTTACAGAATATAACCAAAAATAATGCACTTACTCTGGTACTCATGGACATCAGAGATTTGATTGCAAATCTTTGGTACAAAGCTGGCAATAGAATCCAAGCCCTTGCTGGCCTCATGCAAATTGCACGGCGAAGAAAAATGACCAGGCACTTGTATCAAAATAAAACTGACAACGCTACAGGGGCAAGCGTTTTTCACGGTGCCAAGGAATTAAACAATTACAATACGCAGTATGCAGAATATTCACAATGACGATGCCGGCTCCCACAACAGAAAAACAAAGGAAATACATGGTACTTATAGACCAGGCACAGTCATCCCTGTATAAAACTCACGACTGTGCCTCTATTGAGCATGGCTGGCGTTAAACAACCCTCAAGAAAATGAAGTCACCAGATACAACACAAGAGCTTAGCGCCGAGCTTATTACTGCGGCAGCTCTATACAAGAAAAAGGCAAGAAAAAGTAGCCATACTGGTACACACGCTCACGGCTGCACTGACTCGTTGTTCAAGAGACAGCCCCTTTATAGATATCTGTAGATATCTTGATATCCATCCGCAGATACGTCTGGTTGGCCTTTAACGTCAACCAGAAGCACAAAGAATAGCTCTGGAACGTCAGGATATTCAATATAAAGACTAAATAAAACGAGAGCATCTAGACATAGTTGTCATTTATGTCGTTTGCAGCGATACTGTTTACTTCAAAGGGTACTTTTTTTTTCTTTGCGTATATATATGTATCACCTAGGACAGTGAAACAACAGGCACACGTGCAAAGGGCCAGATCATTAGCATAATGGAGGTAACAGCGGAAGACAAATTCGTATGCAAACACCTGTGAAGACACAGTAGTACTACGTAGTAGCTTATGGTTGGTGAAGTTCGAAAATTAGATTAATTGATGAGCGCCTAAGGTCAGATGACCAGACAATGCACATACTTGTATCCATTTACCGACCAAAGTAGTAACCCTGTGACCGCAACAAGCTGCAAATTTTGCTGTTAACTATGAAAGGCGTTTTAAATAGATCCTGGTCACTCTTGTATGTAGTAAGCAAGAATGATATTCTATATTTGTGTTTTGTTTTGTTTTTAAGTTAGGGACTCGTCAAATGTTCTTGCGGATGGATACGTATGAAGTGATTTGGCTGTAGTGCACATTTCTCGCCAGTACAGGTGTGAATGTAGTAGGGAGAAGTTCAGCTGTTGCCTTGGAGGCCTTGTATTGTTTTCGTCTTTCTATTTTGCAGGAATCACGATCGTCTCGAGCCCTTTTCAGTAGGATAGTATTATTGGCGATTCACGAGTAGAAGGTTTCAGAGCTGGGGAAGTTGACATTTTCGATGGTATCGTTTTGTCACGTTACCTATGGGAGACAGGAAAAAATGGCGTGTATGTACTTTTTACGGGAGACGTGAACGAGGTAACGAAACCCTTCGGGCAAATTATTTTGGACACCATTATACTTCTACGTATTTAGCGAATGCCAAATATATCCTCTTGTTTGTTTCATTCGCATCACTGCTAGGGATTTTACATCTACTGCTCTTTCTAGTTGTGGGGTTCCGTAGTTTCATTCACTAGTTGTTGTCTTGTGCTCTCGTATTTTGGGTATCCATGTTTTTCCTTGTACTGCAATTTGGTGTCTCTATGGGGTCAATCCAGTTTCTATAAGCATTTCGATCCGTGTGTCCGCTCACGAGCTGGTTTATGGAGATTTGTGTCGTTCTTACACCCCCCATGCTCTGGCTTTCTGCATGTGATTGCTGGTTGTTTGGTTTTCTCTTCTTCTTTGCTATCTCTCTGCTGCATGTTCTTCGATTTGCGCGAAATACAGAGGAGAATGCTACTTCAATGTGTCATTCCCTGGTTAGGAGAATGACAGGGTTTTAAAAACCCCGTTTGTCCGTTTTAAATAATTGAGTTTATTTGCAAAATCATGCCCGAAGGCTAATTGCACGTGCAGTCTCAAAGTAAGAGTAATCATTCAGTACATAACATTGGTTTCTAATCTACTACAAGGTGCTAAGTTTATTATTGTAGGGTTTGACTTTTCTTTGAAGGCAGTGGTTAATGAATTCTCCCACTTTCTGCAAAATAAGTGGGTTTTGTAATTTGAGTAAAAATATAGTCTTTTGCTGATCTCTCAAATGTTTAAGCTGGGTGAAATCGATGCAACATTTTGATATAATAGGCTTTTTTCGGCCTCGTAGTGAGGGCACTGACTAATGAAGTGCGTTTCATTTTCCACTGCATTCATTGGGCAATATTTACATAATCTATCGTGAACAGGTAGCTTTCTATAACGACCTCTTTTCCATAAGTATAATGTGAAAACATTACAAATGGTGACAATAGGCGCATCTTAGTCAAGACAGAACAGATCTTTCTAAGATGTCCAATCCAGGTTAGAACCGACGACACCTCATGATTGCTGTAATTTAGGGAATAATTTAAGGACAAGGTAAAAACAAGCCACGATCTTAACAGTGAATAACACTTTCAATGTAACTGATGGCCTCCTGTAAAAGTACAGTGTCACTGTTTCACAAATAACTTGAAAAAGAAAAAAAAGGCTCATCAAAGTTCTACTTACACTGCTCGCAAACAAAAGTGTGGCTCTGACACAAAATGTTCAAACGACACGGCCAGTGCCGGTAGCAGACATATGTTTCGTGTGAGGCACGATGTCAGCATTGTGAAATCTGCATTGGCAATGTGAAAAATATACTCACATGGAATACACTCGGGATGAAGTTTACGCCAAGTGCGTCAGACATACGGTCGACAGACGCTGTGTGCGTCCGGGATACACTCAGCATACGTTACCCATACGCAGCTATTCGTGGCAAGGATACTTGTGTTCCGCACTTCATGCAAAGCAAACGCACCTCATGTGGAATGGACACGCTACAGTTGTACTTCATACGCCAGATAGGCGTGACTTATTATTCTATTTTTTCCCAAAAATCCTCAGGGAAGTCAGATGTGATAAAGAAGCCCACAACGGTGTAATGATGAAAGTCGTTTCAAACGTTGCTGATCCAATGGATGGCTTGGAGGACGTCAGTAGACTTCAAAATCTCGGGACCTTGCAGTGTCTTGTTTTTGCCCATCTTGGCTAGTACGTGCGATAGTTGTCTCTTCCTATACTTCAATTTGTTTGTCTGGATTACCCTCAGATCTGCTGGCTGCATCACTGAGGTGGTGTTGGGTAGGAAGAAGACCGGTTTTAAGTTCTTATTATAAGTTTCAGGTCTGGATGACAGGTTGCATTGTCCAGGAACAGAATCGCTTATCTCTTAGCACGCCCAAGCTTTCTGTCAAACTTACGGACCCAGTCCTCGGAGATGAAGCTTGTCATTCATGCTGTTCTGCTACTATTATAGTAGTGAAATGACAGCTTTTTTTTTCTTGTTGACGTTCTTGAAGCAACGTTGATTTTTCGACTTTCTAATCACGATGGGTTTCTCCTTCTCCCCAAGGCGATTGGTACTGTATACGATTATTATGACTTTTTTCTTTTGAACGCTTCCACCCTACCACCCCTCCATCACTACAGCTAATGGTCACGGGTATATATATACTTATACAGTCCTCTTCTTTTATATACAGGGTGTTGTCGGTAAATGCCCGGTAGTAGGGACAGCCTTCGTCCGGTCTAGGTCCCTTCTCCCGACACATCGCCCTTCTCCTCAAACTTTGTTCCAAATTTGATGTTGTGCCGCTTTTCGAAGGCTCACTAACCATTTGACGCATTAAATTGTCCCTTTCTTGTTTCTTGGCAAACTCCAGCGCCAGCTCCTGGACCACTTACTGGCAGTTTTCTGGCAGACGCATCCTTGAACCACTCCCACAACAGTATGTTCAACTCGTCAATGCCGGTTCGTGTTCGGTCTGTCTGCCCTGACGGTTTCCCCTCTACAGACCTTCAACATCTGGGAACTGCAATGTTTCATTGAGCTTTGTACGACCTAACTCCTTAAATCTGTCTTCAGCAAACATAGCCACCTTGAAGAAAGCACAGTCTCTTGCTAACAAGTATATCTCTTTAGCTGAGATATCTATCCCAGAGAACTTCTTTTTTATATTTCTTTATTGTATTTTCACTGATAAACATAAATCACACACAGAAAAAAAACAACAACAGAAGAGCCTCCCATTAAATATCAACCTATCCAAGTCTACCAGCCACATTGTATACTTAACAGCTCATATAGTATAATTATTGTTATGTCATTACTTGCGTTACTTTTTGGTTATGAAATCATTACATATCATTTTACCACATAACGTGTCATCTTTTCATATAAGCATTGTATCATTAGTCGCATAATCATTTCAGTATTGTAATCAAGTATCATTATCACATCATTTCTATATTCTTTTATGATTATTTCTACATTTCAAAATCAACTTGAACACAAAGTTCCCCACTTACCCCGATGCTTTTCCAGCTTCCCTCTCCGAGATGCAATGAGACGTTCCGTTTTTTCAAAAGAGGATATCAGTTTTCTAAAGGCCTGGAAGTTTATAATTTTTAAGCGTCTACAGCGGAAAATGAAAACTTTAGCTAACAAAATAATCAAATTTTTCAGGGGGGTGCATCGTTACAAGTAACTCCAAATATGATTATAAATGTATTCAGGTAACACTCTATAGAAGCTTCTACTTTCAACCAACTTTTTACATCATTCCAAAAAGATACTACATGCGGACACTCCCAGAAAATACGAATATAGGATTCTACATCATCGTGGCAGAAAGAACAGGAGCTAGAGTCTATTTAGAGCTTCTTTGATATGTGCCAGGGCAGTTTTTCCAGCTTATCCGAAAAAAAAAAGGAAACTAGCTTGTTTTGGCACCACCAACGCCTTAGCCTGCTGTCTTCTAACTGCTGCTAAGTAGTATTTTACCCTCTTATGTGCAGGTAGATTACCTGTACCAACACCAAACACGTACGACGCCCCCCTTCCCACCACCTACCTCGGATACGACCAGGAAACAAACTTTTTCCCCAAATAGACCCCCCCCCCCCAACGTTAACGCTGAACCGTAACACACCCACTCTGAATCCGTACTAACACAACTAGTAACCACAAAATTTTATGCAGAAAAACTGCTTCTAAATTTACCTCCTGCGTCGGAAGTGCCTGAGCCGTGGCGGCAGCTTGCCCTAGAGCCTGCTGGTGTGCTGCCTGAACAGGGGGCTTCGCGCCCGCCGGGATTTGCTGTGGCCGGTGGACATTCCTTGGGCGTTCGGCTGCGGAGCGTTCACCTGCTGGTGCGGCACCGCTGGTTGCTGCTGTGCCGCCTGGACATTTTGCAAAGCTTGTCCTTGTGACTGTTGGATGTTCTGTTGGCCTTGCACTTGTGCTGCCACCCTTTTGCCGTCATTGGATATTTTATTCCCATGCAGTATATACGTGTTTTATCATTTGACAACATGGGTGTTTGACACAAGACTTATTTCCTGCCTTATCATTTGGCTAAAGGTATCTCTGGAATTTAACTTCGTTCGACATCAGAAATTTCACAGTTCACAGATATTTCCTATGAACAGATGTCCACTGACTTGTCCAGGTTTTTTTTGCACATCCAGTTGTCTGCATGATGCCACGTAGCTTATTGAAGATTTTCTCTTCAGACTCGGCATGTGTTGAGCTAAGCGGGGCAATCCGGTACACCACTACTACCTGTGGTGTGGTGTTGAGGAAGGAGCTAACGCAGATAGCACTCGTACACACGTCCGTTAACTAGCTCTACAACTTTATTCTCCGCTCCTCTTAGCTCCAGGGGTCTAGCGTGGGGACGCTTTGCATGCAAATTACCTGGTACCATATATGGTGTTCTCTACTCAGGGGGGGTCACACGTAGCACATGTGAGGGTATGCTGGGGTTTAGCGGTAGTAGATGCCACAGAGACAACGGTGGGACAAATTCTTTGGGTTGGAGATTACCTGACGAAGCTGGGCAGCATAAATGAAAGTTCGGTTGTGCAGGCGCAGTATTTATTTTTGTATTATTATTTCGACATGCAGATATGTAATCCGATGTATCTGAAGGAGAGGCGTGAGTAGTTCGGAGATAGATGTTGAGGTTTTCACATGTAATCCACTCACTAACGAGATCTGTGCCAAGCGCTAGTTACGTCCTCTCTTTATCTCCTTGCCTCCCAGAGTAGCATTGTAGACTTGTTTAATGTTTTGTGGAATGTTAAATGGCACATGCAGTGTCCAGTGAGAACACATCATGCAAGTTTTGAATGTGATGAGAGACGCCGTGTAGAGGTCGACTTGTCTAGATGCAAACTTTCTAATGAGGATTCTGGGCAGCCGAACATCGATGCCATGTAGTTCTTCTTTTAGAAGCCATGGCAAGTCCTTAGCAGGAATTGCTTTTGCTTCGTGTCCATCTAGTGCACAACGGAAGGATAGGTCCTTTACCAACTCCTCTTTGGATAGCTGATCCACTACTAACATGCCATTCATGGTCTTTTCGGGCGTTGCCTCACCCTCTCTCAGGACAGTAGCTGAATCCTTCAACACAAGGGACCTGTGTTGAACCCGATAGGTGTATTTCTCTGTCGTCGAAGTGGTTGACATGCGCTCCAAAAGGACATAGATAATGCCTGCCCCTCTATGTACAGTCCATATTTAACTTTGAAGAAGCGCAGCACACCATTGTAGTTGTGTGTTGGACCGTTTTGTTTAACGCTGAGGGACAGGTCCATGGAGGTTTGTAGACAACTGCGTCATTTGGCACTGTAGCAGAGTCGACTGTCTCCACATTTAAAGGGGTGTATTTTTACAAAAAAAATGCATTTTTGTAAAATATTGCCTACCCCTACCTTCAAGAGAATGCTATGTCCTTCATAATCTGCCTGAAAACACACAGCCTTGGCCTACATGATAAAGTTTTCGTTGGAAGACGCATCTGTGATGTTTTGTCCGTTGGCCAGCTGTCCACCAGAAGCTTGATGTACGCGTCCAGATGATCTAGTTTCTTTGGACCAGGGACAACTACGTAGAGAAATGTTGTGGACAATTCATGTCTGATTGACCTCGGAAGGTTCTTGATAGGGACTGCTATCGGCCACATTCCATGTCGAGGGTTCGCCCCCAAAATAAGCTTTTTCTTGCAGCAATACTTAAGGCTACACCCCTTGCTTCACCTTCCAGTGTATACATAGGCCTCGCCACGTGATTGTGTCTTGTATATCATATGGTCATTGTCTCGGCGGTTGGATCGTCGGAGTGTCTCCCGAATTGTTGGATTGAGAACAACCATGTTAAGTATTCTGTGGATGAGAAGTAGTGGAAGACATTTCTAGGTTGTGCTGTTCAATCCTTGTACCTTGGCGTTCTGCAGACAGGGTACTGTTGTCTGTTGTTTTCTCCTGTAAATATGCAACAGCCTTTGCGACACGCACTTGCATTTTGTTCAGGTTACGATAGTTTTATTAACCAATCTCTTAAACAGCTTCAGTTTCGTGGAGACTGCGTTTGATCCGGGTAGACAATACTTGATCATCTTCAGAAGCTCTTTCATTTCTTGTCTGAGAGGTTTGTTAAACCATACCACGCGGCCAACATTCCTGTGCAGGATTTGAGATCACCAGGGTGCAGGATTTGAGATCACCAGCGTGATTCGTCTCATTTGAGATCACCAGCGTGATTCGTCTCATGCAGGTTATCCGTGTATATTGGCAGAATAGGATTAGGATCGTGTTCAATCTCTTGTACATCTAAGTCCCATTTTCTTCTCTGTTTTCATTGTCAATAGAGTTATAGTCATTGTTATGATGACGTATTGGCACAGTATTACAGTAAGTTTACACAATCGGAATTGCCTGTTCTATTTCAACTTCTGTATTCAGTTTTATTTCTAGTACTTTTTATATACTTCGATTTATTTATTTACCTCCAACTTTGGGTGTTTTGACTGACTCTGACGGCTGTCATAACTGTGGGAACTAGATGTTGGTGGACGCATGCCAAGTGTTTGCTGACGGTGTTTTTGTCCCAAGTCTTGTTGCCAGGTTTTCCTCCTCCCTGTTATAAACAATTATGTCAATGTTAGCGAGAAATCAACATGTATCATAGTAAGATATCATTGTCTTCGCCGATAGGGTTATGTTTTCAGTGGAGACAGCTGATTGGTCTACAGATTGTCACACTATCTAAGAATTGTATGAGTCTTACATTAAAGCGGAAGGGCCAGTGGAGTTCCATCGCAGCCGCGTTGGTTTTGATCTTCAGCTCTCTCACCTCATTGAATGAGATGTCTGCAAGGCACATCATGTCTCTTAGACATTCTATGAGGTTCCTGAGGCTCTCCATTGGGTCTCTACCAAGATACACGCCGGGTGTACATAAGTAAATTACATGTGCCGAGCTGAAGATAGCAAAACAAATAGCACATGGAAGGATAAGTCATAACACCACTTTATTAAATGTTTTATAAGTTCTACCTTAAAAGTTTTCTACTGTTTTTTTTTAATAACAAAATAACCAAGCGGTGTGTTACTGTGTTTGTCGTTGCTTGTATTTCCTAAATCATCGTTGTTTTCAAAGTCAAAGTTAGATAAATAACTACGTTAACTTTAAAAAAAAAACTTATTAGAAGTACTTACTATCATCCATGTATGTGACTTCGTGTGTGGGGTCTTTTGGTGAAATCGTAACGGCTTTGGTCTCCATCTAAAGTCATAGGACACCTGGATATGCAGACACCGCTCATCTGCTATCCGCATGCCATTCTTGTCCAGGGCCATTGGTGGATGGAACACATACCCTCCCCCTACGTGGTCCTTCTGTCCTGCCTTCAATATCAGTGAATCTTCCCATGCTGATTTTTGCCTCCAGGGTCTTCAGGGGAGAGATTCACCTGTCCAACAATCAAGCCAACGGCCTTGTTCAACACAACTAAGAAGCTAAGAATTCCACATATATACGTACATGTGAACCCAGTAAAAAATAACTAACCCGGGATCAGGAATGCATCATGTCTACGGGATTCAATCACTCCTGCCCATCTATAACCTGATGCGTCTATTGTAAGATTCAAGACTTCATGTTTCTCTGGCTTCCATGGCATACACCCATCCCAGGTATCCAGCAACCTCCAGTATTCTAACTCTTGTTTAACCTGTCCTTCAATCTTCACCTTTTTGCCTTGCTTCTCCGCTTCATCCTCATTTACCTGTCGGACGAGGAGCTTTACCCTCCTCCTTCCACTCTTGGAACCACAATTTGCATAAAAAGTTGTTTCCTTTTATCATAGGCTGAGGAAAAAGCAATTATGGAAACGGCGCCTGTGGCAACGCTATCTGCTGGAACGGTGCCTGTGGAAATAGCGCCTGAGGAAACGCCGTCTGATGAAACGCCGTCTGTGGAAATGGTGCCTGAGGAAACGCCGTCTGTTGAAGAGCCGTCTGTGGAAATGGTGCCTGAGGAAACGCCGTCTGTAAAAATGCCATCTGTGGCATCGCTGGATATGACCAGAAGCAATTACCCATTTGACCTTGGTTCTAAGAATAAATAGGATTACAAACCAGAGGATCATATGTAACAATTTGTCCAAACGTTACTTCTTCCCCCTTTACATTATCATCCTTACTATGACTCTTGATAATGGAATGAAAACCTTTTGTCGTTTCTTTAATTTACCCGTTTCAAATTGATCAATGATTAAATCCTGGAAGTAGTGCTTATACATATGGGGTTTCGATTCAGAAAGCAACTATTTAAACTCCTCTGCATTAGTATGCCAGCACGTGTGTCGCACGTGTCGAGACTCGCGCTGTATCTATTTGCATATTACTATCAGTGGGCCATTTCCACTTCCAGTGGCGTACTTTTGCTATTGATTTTCAAGTTACGACGTCTAATCGGCTTGGGATAAAAGAAAAGTGCCGCCTTCAGAATTACAACAACTACATGCCGGTTCCATCACCCATGATGGGCTATTCCTATGTATTAATGACAACACAGACAACTCCCTCACACATTCCTGAAAATACCATCATTTTGTCCCAAATATGTCGGAAATTCAGGTTGGAAAATGCCCAAAATGTACCAATGTACCTTCGAGTTCCAGCCTTCTCAACTCCCTGAAACCTCATGTGGTTCACCGTTTCTTAGTAATCTGCCATGCGCGTCCTTTCCACTCCAAACCTTGCCCGGTCCGTGGTGGCTTACAGTCGGCAGAACTCAAGTAGGTAATCCCCAAAACGGCGATACTCTATTCGGAGACGTCCTATTTAATGGCGATAACTATCTCGTTGTCTGCCCAGATCTTATCTCCGAGGGTCTCATCGCACCTCGTTCGCCATACGAAATGGCGGGTTATAAAGACCAACAAGGCATCAACACGCATCTTAGCTGGCGGCATCGGAAGATGGGCAGAAGCCCCCACAAAGCAGTCTTACGGTCACGGATCAAACCTGGTACAGAAAACCATTCCTCGATTTCCTCCCTTAGCTTCCCAGCGATCCGGATTGTCCCTTGAGCTCTTAAGGCCTCTGCTATTGCACAGTTTCCTGGGCTAGAATGTACTCCCTAAGCTCTATAAATCTCAACTTCTTGTCCACCGGTAAAAAGAAAGCTTGGAGTAGCGAGTTACATCCATAACCTAAGTGGATAATGACCTGGGTGGGAATAAGAATCGACTTGCCCAGTCCTAGGAAATAACCTAGCCTGATTAAGATTTGGCAGAGGATAACAATGGTGGCGTTGGCTGCATCCAGGTGACTATCTCTGTCCGACTTATTCCGCAACCGGGCCAGCAATTCCGCAGCTAGCCTGTCGTCTATATACTGTGAGGTTGGGACCCCCGACGATCGGACATAAGATGTCGCTACCATACCCGTAGTCTGATACAGAAACGCCGACGTGCAGACACTGTAGCTATCATTAAAGTCAAACAACTGTACGCGACATTCCTCACCCAATTTTTTCTCTATTTTACCCTTTGCTACTTAGCAGGTTTATTCGACACTGTAAAACCAATTAAACTGCCATAAACCACACAAAGAACATCTAAAGTCTTGTGCCATTTCAAATTCGCTTTGGGTCTAGATCTTCATTCCTTGCTGTTTGCTGGTCTCAACGCTACAAACCTTACTGGAACTGAAATGTAACCTTCCTGTACATATACGACGACCGGAAGTTAAATTTGCCAGAAATGGCTTTATTGCACCATACACGTATCATGCATCATTCCCTTTTTGTTTCAACTATGCATACGCGTTTCCTGTGATATTGTTCACCTTACACTGTCTAATTTCTTGGTGGCAAGATGCCATTACAATATTACGTGCAAAGTAACAAGTTTGCATCTTGTTCCTAATGGACAATTAAGGAGCGTGACAAGTCGTTATAAAGAAAATAAATAATGTACTCCTTACTCTACACCCTTGTGTCCGATAGTAACACGGTTGAAAATTAGGAATTTAATACTGGTGTAAAACTACACGGCTTACTGTTTACTTGTACCTTGAAACGAACAAGCAACAGGGTTTAACTTCGGTCTAGCTGACAGAAAAAGTAATTACAAGCCATATTATACACCCAAAACGAGTTTATTGGAAATTGGTATCTTATCCAGATACTGCATGGTATTTTCCATACACCGTTTATTTGATATCACAACGGGTGTGAAAAATATTGGAAAACACAAATCAAGTCCATTGCCGTTCCGTCGATACAACATGAGTGCGAAATACATTCGTTCCAATAACAAAATTTCACTAAATGTGTGGTGAACATCACACCCGATTCTATCATTATTATCATGAAGGTTTGTTAATCATGGGGCATGATTTGCGAATACGTTCGGTTGATCAGTGCCTTCTTATGGACTGAGGCCGTATGATTAGCGAAGAGTTCGCGATGGGATAATCAGGAGTCGGGGTCAACAACCCGTGATGCTGACCCAACATGGCGGCGCCCAAAGATCGGACAGAAGGTGTGTGGCGGTCGGCGATATGAGCCTGGAAACTCCTTTCCAAGCATATTCATTCCACGTAACACGTTCAACAGGTTGGTCTTATAATCCAGGCTCCGTTTTTTTTCTTCGATAACAAGATTTGCGTGAACCTGTGGTTGGGAAGCAGTAAACTAAATCATATCCATTTTACTGGCGCCAAGGAGGTAAATATATAATAACCTTCTTGCTAAGTATCGGCTCTAACGGACTTCCCTGACCGGGTAAGACGGATGATATTTTACATAAGTCTCTTGTCCGAGGATCAAGTATACCGGTAAGTAGCCCTCAGTTTAAATATATAGCGTCGACTAACGTTATCATGGCTAACCGGTAAGGAACCATGTCAGCATGGACAAAATAAAATGCAAGCTTTGGTCTATTAAAAAGCTGGGGCCAATTGCCAATATAATGTAAAGTACCATATACAACATTTGCATGCTTCTTTATGTGATTATGTGAAGAGTTGTTAAGGCATGGACCTTAGGTATAAGTTCAGAATGCCAGAATAGATTCTCAGTTGCAATGATACCCCCCTCCCCCAAACCTGGAGAGTACTGCATTTACAGGGGGTTCTGGACAAGAAGGGCTCAGCTCTTCAGGGCGGGCGAACTGAAATATTAGCTTAAGCTTAAGTACAGGGGCCCCACTCACAACAATCCAAGCAAGGGTTCACATGAAGTATCCACTGTCTATAAAACTGCTTCCAGTCATAATTCCAGAGTATGATACCCTGGGAAAACCTGACCCCAGAGCCGCACGCAAGGTTTACCGATCTTTGCCACACACGCCCCCAGAACACCCACCGCCCAACACCCACCTGCTCGACAATCCAGCTGGCCTCAACTATCACTTGCCTTTCAGAGAAGTAAGCGATAGTCAGGTCCCGGGCTGGCATGAAGTGGGGCCAGCTGGTTGGTAGTGCCTAGGTGTGCGGGTGTATAGTTGCGGGCGTGCGTGAAGCAGGCAGGGATCGGTAACTCTTCTTCGTGCCGCTTCTTTGAGTTTGGTTTCCCTGGGTAAGACTATGACTATCTACCATTTTTTACACTGACAGTTCTACCTCATCATGATTGGCTGTTTAAATTTTCTCAGACCATTCATTATTGCTTCAGTTTCATTTTTGGTAAATCTTTCCCCAGGAAATGGGCATCATAATCCAAACTTGCTGCTGTGATGTGGGGCTGTGTGTTTAGGGCAAGGTGCATGCGTTGTGCAAAATGCAGAAAAATTCTGTTTTAGCTCCTTGTCAGTGGTTGGTTCAAAATTTCTGTCACAGCCTGCTCAAAAATTGGATCAGAATTGTACAATATTACCTTACCATAAACAAAGCTAAGCTGATGATGAAAACAGATATTATGCATGGTTTGACTGAGGTGGTTGTACATTGAATGGGTATACATAACTGGTATTTCTGGGTGCACCGATCAGAAAAAAATGAAGGAATGGAAAGAAATCAGGTGACAACAGTTAACCAATTAGAAAATGGTTCCGTCTTCTCAGCAAAACATGTAATTTTGATTATGCATGTTGAACAGTCAGCAGTCATGCCAAAACAGAAAAAGGTTGATAAATGTTGAATATACATTTCCTTTCTGCATTGTAGTTGATAATGAAAATAAATTTGTTATTCCAAACTATCCAAAGTACAATCTGAACGTATTCTGTAACACTCAAAGAGACCAATACACAATGACATGTAAATGTTTGTCTCACTCTCCATTATTATACTAGTCTGTACCACTATAAGCAGGCCTGGACTTGAACTTGATCCTCTGGACATGAATCGTGGTGTCATCTAGACTGTGGTGTCCTACTGGCCAAACAGTTAGGGTGTTTGGTCCAGAGCGCAGGGGTTCTGGGTTTGAATCCCCTGACATGCCATTCATATTGTGCCTTCGGCACAACACTGATTCACATAACTTTCCTCACTTCACTTTCATGTAACATAGGATAGGATGTTAAAAAAAAAAAAAACTTAAATGGAGGCCCAGTGTTTGAAGAAAGCCACACCTTGGGTATAGTTCTCACCAGACATAGTTCACAGTGGTTAAAATATACAGCGCAATTCACACATTTAGGTTATCAGTGTTACATAATGTATTGCTGAATGGCAGCTGCTCCAGACCCTTCCTATTCAGCCCCACCAATTACAAGCTCCTTGCAATTCAGCTTATGGTGCCAAGAGATCTACTTGTCCGTAATTCAAAACTGTATCTGTTCAATAACATCCTGGACCTGGATTTTCTGTACTACTACTACTAGTACCTGTACCCACCCATGCATGTGCAAAAGCAGCATGGATGTACATGTCCGTATCCAACTTGTATCACACAGGCTTACAGGCTTTCATCAAATGAATTGAATCCAGTCTTCTTGTGCGCCGAGTGCAGCAGTACAGTCTAAAATTCAAATACCAGACTTTGATGTTGGATAGCTGTTGGTACAAGTTTTGTTTGTTGACACTGTGTATTGTGCATCACCCTGGTCCCATCCCTCCTGCAGGTCAGATCACCATCCCACCCAAGGGAGTAGCTCAAAATAAATCATAGTTCAATTAGAACACTGTTCTAGTTGGTGTCAGCACAATGATAAAATAATTGCGGTCCTCTTAAGTTGCTAAAATCAAACAAATCAAGGAGACTCTGTAGGACACATTTCTCCGTGAAGTAAATTATGGTGTTTACGGTTTGTTTTAGATGTTTGATACATGGCAAATGTCAGACTAAACTTAAAAATAATCTTGACAGTGCAAAGACTCAGTCCCATACCCAGACAAATATATGTATCTAATTGCTGTTTCCGTTTTATGTTCTTGTTCATCATAACAAAAGGCACTAACCATGAGTACAGTGTACTACTGAGCTAACCCAACATCTGCTTGGATCTTTGAGAGCTGTTTCCTTTAATTAAATTAGCCACCAAAGGACAGTAACACAACACCTGCTTCGAGAAAAGGCTGTAAGTGGGGATCAAGACAAGCAGACTGCATCTCTCTATGAATGTTCCACAATTTTCTGAATATAGGAGTGTTCTTTGAAAGTTACAGAGTAAGCAAAACAATGTGCATTATCAGTTTGTCACATAGGTACCATTTGCCACAGTAGTGTGTCATAGTTATCTACCGAACCGATCGTGAGATACATGTCAAGCTGCAAGGAGCACAAACTCAGACAATTTCAAAACCCCTTGTCACGTCAGCATGTGACCTTCTTTCCAGGAAGTAATTACAGTATACTGTAACAAGTCACTCCTGCAAGGTCTCAGAGAATATGTGTTCTTATTACCACGTGACCATGAAAAATGGAGGTATAGTTTTTTTTTGTGTCTATCCGTGTGTCCGGATATTTGTTGTCACCATAGCTCGAGAACCTCCAGATGGATTGTGATGATATTTGATATATAGGTAGGGGATGGGAAGACGAAGGTCAAGGTGGGCCCCCTGGTGTGCAACCTCGGTACTGCAGTAGAACTTTGATTTTTCGTATCTTTTGACCTGGACATGCTATGATCTTGATTTTTTGGTGGCAGATAGCTTGTGATGTAGGGAAGAAGTGATGTATGTTTTGGTCCGCTAGCAGCTTTGCTCTGGAAGTGCAGGAGCATTCTGGTCAAAATCTTCCAAGAAGCATAACGGAACATAGGAATGACAGATTTCCATGATATATAGAATGCAGGCATCCTTGGCAGAGATGTATATATTGAAGTGCAAATTATGCAAATTTGAACTTAATCTGCATAATTAATGAAGAAAATCTATATTTAGTGTTTTCCATTATAGGACTCAAATACATGTAACATGTGCAGTTTGTGGCAGGTGGAAGATTAGCAGATACAAATTATGCAAATAGCTCCATAATTTGCATAATTAATGTGAAATTGTCATAACTAAGTACAGTTAAATGATTGGATTGTCAACATTGTTACCTGTGTAACATGTGTAAGTTAGTTAAAGGTGTACATAACCAAGCATAAATTATGCAGATGTGCAAGTCATTTGCATTATAAGAATATTTCATTGAGGTATGAGGTCAGAGGGCCAAAGAAAAACAGTTTCCAGCTTTCACTTTTACAGTTATCTGTCCTTAAAACTTGCAAGCAATTCTGTGCAGTGTGTACAAGTCATGGCCTGGTATCTAACCATGTTATATAACTCCCTAGTCTCTTCTTTTGTATCCTTGCAGATAGGACAAAGGAGACTTGGAGCTATAAAAGGGCTGGATACCAGGCTATTTACTAGTAGTTGTGAAATGCTTGTGGTTAAAGATCATTCAGTGTCATCAGCAACGGAAGGTTCAAGTTAAAGGCAATGTATCTGACTGTAGGTTATTCTGCCAGACATTAATCTCTATGTCTTTGCATTTGTCAGTTTGTTTTCTGAAGTGCAACTCACATGTGCTACGCAATAACTGCATCCATCTTTCTTTTGTTTTGTAAATGGTGTTGCTCAATACAAGGCCAGTGCTGGCCACATTTAAACTAAGGACTGAACTAATTGAAGATGTAAGGAGATAGCTGTGTACTTGGTGTGGAAATCTAATGTGGGTTGTATTTGTGTGGGAAGCACTCCCCAGAAAGAGAGTTCCACATTTAGTCCAAGGATAGACGCTTTTGCTAAAAGGGGGTATTATTGTACACTTTCCACACAAGAGGTATAACATTTTACTGCACGTGCTTACTTGGCAGTTGCATTCTTTCTTTCTTACTGTGGATGTGTATAATACCATGATATACTGAAGTTGATAGTCCCTACTAGTAAGACATCTATATTTTTACTATAATGCCCCTAGATAAGAGTAACACTTACAGCACAACAGATCTGTGGGTCCTTAAAACTAAAGAGGGAGGTAGCCTGCTGAGGTAGCCACCCTGCTATAGCCTGCCCACCATTTCCAGACACCCTATTACAAGAATCCCTTTCTCAGTTTTTTAATATCATCTGTAGGAGTTTCACCCACTGAGCCTGGCTGGGCATTCCTTTCTATGATTATATGTGCATGCGGTAAGAAAGAATATTTGGAGCTTAATAATGATAATGATAATAATATTTGTATAGGTGTCAGAACAGTCATACAGGTCTGGACCTAAACAACTGTGCCTGTCCTGTACCTTCAAACAAACTAAATACTGATCATGATGGACACAACTTTTTAAGACTACAGATAAGTAAATTCCAAAGCAATGATGACTATTGTTATATTCTTGCAGTTGATAATCAAAAAGTAAACTTTGCTAGAGGTTGAAATAGATGTTAGTATTCATATAAAGATTCCAATTTATCATTTTCAAAGTCATTAAGCTACATCATTATTTTATAGCTTAAAAGATGATTGATCAAACTTGTTGATGTACATGATCTGGTCTGGACCTTACCTAAACCTGTGTACCAGTACACATGTGGTACCCTGACAGTGTTAGTCGGGCTTCGAAACCTGGTGTACTTGAAGTTGAATATTGATATTGTTTGCTTTTTGTTTGAAACTTTAAATTTATTTATTCATGAAAAGCTCAAATCCGCCTGCAGTAATACTATGGCTGTTTTTAACATCTCTTGCAATCAGGTGGAATCTGAAAGTCACTTTTGAATAAGCATAACTTGAATTTGTAAGCTCTACTATTAGTACACCAGTAGGTATTGACAGTCACTCTGAGCTGCCAGCTGTACTGCATGGCCACCACCTGTGTCCCTCTAATGGGAATATCCAAAATCTGTGAGGGATTGTAATCCAAAGCAGTGACCCTGTAGTGTACCATTGATCAATATTGACTGAAGAAAGCGATGCATATGTCAAATGCAGATGTACCAGCACCTTATAAGGTACAGGGTCTGATTTAGTATTGTCTCAATGGCTGAAATTGTCTATGATGGCTTCCAGAACACAACTAGCAAGAACATTAATGTACAGTCAAACCTGTATTAGCGGCCACCACATGGCCATAGTGGCCACTTTTTGTCGGTCCCTTGGATTCGTAATGATTAAGAAATAGGCTTAGCGGCCACCTGTCCAACGCGACCACGGCCACACGTCCGGTCCCGTCGATACAGAAACACTGCCTATTGCAACCATACAGCGACCATATGTCACCCTGCACCGAGTTTGAAATCGTAGTTTGCAAGGATTTGGAATTCCCAACAGGGTCATTTTGGCGACAGTAGAAGGTATGCATGCCTTGAGCATTAAAATGCAAGTCTTTGTCGGTGAATTTACTGATCGAGACAATGTTACTTGGTGAGAAAGATTAGTGGGAACTGAAATCATGTGTAACTTGCTCGTGGTCAACATTTTCTCTTTAGTGGCCACCTGTCTACAGTGGCCGTATTTCTCCAGTCCCTTGATTGGCCGCTATAGACAGGTTTGACTTTAGTTGTTATGAATGTACCATAGCAGATCGTTGGACTGCGGTACTCCAAGGTGAGACTTGACACTGCAAGTAATATTTGCACATGGCATGTGGGTTTGGAGACTAGTACCACGAAACAACAGTTGTATGGCTTGTTGGACTGGATACATGGTAAGTTATTGTACAGGTAATATTTTCATGTTTCTGTGATATACCATGTAAAGTATCATACTGATAATTTTTTGCATGGTTCTTTGGTCTGGAGACCAGGTCAGGTGCTGTACAACTTAAGACATATATGACTTTTCGGTCTGTATACCAGGTACCGTACAGGTAAGATATTTTGGATTGTAGGTCTGGGCACCAGGTTAGTACTGTATAGGTAACAATAGTGCCATATGCATGGCTTTTTGGTCTGTATAACAGGTATGTACCATACAGGTAACATATTGTGGATTTTTGGTAAAGGTGTCCTCTCAATGCACTTGCATCAAGCTTGCGTCTCTGCGGGATTCAAAAGATACTCAACGAATTTCAGAGATAAAGAATGAATTTTCTTACGTTTTGTGTATTTTGTCTTCTAAGTCATACTTTTACGTATTACGCAATATCTAAATTATAAAAAATAGGAGAAAATAACAAAACAGTGACGCAGTGAACAAACCCCGCAGTGACACAAGTACAGTGAGAGGGCACCTTTAGTACCCTTTATCTTCAGGTAACATATGCATGGCTTGTTGGTCTGTATACCTGGTAAGTACTGTGCAGGTAACATATGCATGGCTTGTTGGTCTGTATACCTGGTAAGTACTGTACAGGTAACATATGCATGGATTGTTGGTCTGTATATAGCCAGTAAGGTACATGTACCATACAGGTAAAATTTACATAGTTCTTTGATCTAGCTGGACACCAGGTAATATACTGAACAGGTACTAGTAATATTTGTAAGATATTTGGTCTAGAGAATGGTAAAGCATTTTACAGGTTTATCATACAATTTTCAAATCCGAGAACAAGATAAATGCTTATCTCTATAGGGCCCTATAGGTGACTGGATACCATGTGTTTGATCAGAAGTACATCACTGAAAACTTTTCTCTTTCTTTTCAGGGCATTGATGTAAGATGGCAGAAGGAGAGAAGCTCAGATTACACAGCAGGAGTCAGAGCTCTTCATACATCACTGTTATCTGTGTATACAGTGGTCAAAGCACCTGTTAGTTGTTAACAACTTTGTTGGTCCGACTGAAGACTACATGTTACATACTTTTAGACAAATATGAAATTGTCAGGTAGATTGGCTAGAACTGTTCTGATGAATTGTAGAATAAGACTTCGTTTGCTCTAGTCATTTAAGTCTCTAAAATTGTATAAAGCATACACGGTGGTAATGATTCGATTCTATATTGAATTTAGCACAATATTTGTATTCTGCTGGTACTAAGTTTACTGTAAGTAATATGCTTCTCCAATAGGAGTGCTGTATATTACCACTATACATTCATGATAATTTGACCTGCCAACCCTAGTCTATTGTTTCAAATGTTTTTTGTGTGCAGTACATGAAGGTCATATGCATAGGTTCATTTTTCGATGCCTGATCCTGAAATGTAAATATGTGAATACGTACACTTGCAAGTATTGTATATATATATATATATATATATATATATATATATATATATATATATATATATGTAAATACTTACCGTTTGTGATGCCTATTGCTGCAGTACAATGTGAACCAGTCAAAATTGCCCACCAAAACGTTGGAGTGGAATAAAGAAACTTTAAGGGTTGTAAAAAAAAGAGTCTCTTCATTCACAGAAATTAGCATTTTGATAATATAGATGGTGCACGATAATTGGAGACCATATCTGTTAATTCCAAGACAGCAGATTGGTCAATTGTCATTATTGAGTGCACCTGAATAATGTTTGTTAGTTTTGTTTATGTGTATTCATGTGTGTGGTGTGGAGTGGAGTGGGTGGCTACCAGATCACCGGACCTAATTTGGACCTGTGTAATATCCAAAATACCCAAGGTCAAAAACCTGAATCGAAAAAAAACTGAACAATGTACAAATACACCCACTAGACATATCTACTCAGAAATCTAGTAGGTAATTTGGCAAAAAAGGGTTTAACAATTTTGTAAGCAAATCTGATTGTCTCAATTAAACTAAATCAGTCTACGTCTACTAACCCTAGAAATTAGGGTTAAGGCTAGAGTTAGTACTTAAACACTCATATCTCCACAACAAAGCAAGCAATTTCAAAACGGATTTCAGATTACAAGTACCCTTTAAAAGACCTTTCTAATCATACCAAGTGTGACCACCTTGAATGCAATATATACCCTAACCCTAGCTATAATTGCCTTGAATACCCTATAGTCCGATCCCTATCCCTAGAAGTTAGGGTTAGCGCTTAAACACTCATATCTCCACAACAAAGCACGCAGTTTCAAAACGGATTTCAGATTACAAGTACCCACCGAAAGACCTTTCTAATCATACCAAGTTTGACCGCCTTGAATGCACTATATACCCTAACCCTAGCTATAACCGCATTGAATACACAATAGTCCTAAGTAACTCCTAACCCTAGCCCTATCCCTAGCAATTAGGGTTAGGGTTAGCGCTTAAACACTCATATCTCCACAACAAAGCACGCAATATCAACACGGATTTCAGATTACAAGTAAACGTTAAAAGACCTTTCTAATCATACCAAGTTTGACCACCTTGAATGCAATATATACCCTAACCCTAGCTATAACCGCCTTGAATACCCTATAGTCCTAACCCTAGCCCTATCCCTAGCAATTAGGGTTAGGGTTAGCGCTTAAACACTCATATCTCCACAACAAAGCACGCAATATCAACACGGATTTCAGATTACAAGTACCCACCGAAAGACCTTTCTAATCATACCAAGTTTGACCGCCTTGAATGCACTATATACCCTAACCCTAGCTATAACCGCCTTGAATACACAATAGTCCTAACCCGATCCCTATCCCTAGCAATTAGGGTTAGGGTTAGAGCTTAAACACTCATATCTCCACAACAAAGCACGCAATTTCAAAACGGATTTCAGATTACAAGTACCCACCGAAAGACCTTTCTAATCATACCAAGTTTGACCGCCTTGAATGCACTATATACCCTAACCCTAGCTATAACCGCCTTGAATACACAATAGTCCTAAGTAACTCCTAACCCGATCCCTATCCCTAGCAATTAGGGTTAGGGTTAGCGCTTAAACACTCATATCTCCACAACAAAGCACGCAATTTCAAAATGGATTTCAGATTACAAATAAACGTTAAAAGACCTTTCTAATCATACCAAGTTTGACCACCTTGAATGCAATATATACCCTAACCCTAGCTATAACCGCCTTGAATACACAATAGTCCTAAGTAACTCCTAACCCGATCCCTATCCCTAGCAATTAGGGTTAGGGTTAGCGCTTAAACACTCATATCTCCACAACAAAGCACGCAATTTCAAAACGGATTTCAGATTACAAGTACCCACCGAAAGACCTTTCTAATCATACCAAGTTTGACCGCCTTGAATGCACTATATACCCTAACCCTAGCTATAACCGCCTTGAATACACAATAGTCCTAAGTAACTCCTAACCCGATCCCTATCCCTAGCAATTAGGGTTAGGGTTAGCGCTTAAACACTCATATCTCCACAACAAAGCACGCAATTTCAAAACGGATTTCAGATTACAAGTACCCACCGAAAGACCTTTCTAATCATACCAAGTTTGACCGCCTTGAATGCACTTTATACCCTAACCCTAGCTATAACCGCCTTGGATACCCTATAGTCCTAACCCAATCCCTATCCTTAGCAAATTGAGGGTTAGGGTTAGCGCTTAAACACTCATATCTCCACAACAAAGCACGCAATTTCAAAACGGATTTCAGATTACAATTACCCACCGAAAGACCTTTCTAATCATACCAAGTGTGACCGCCTTGAACGCACTATATACCCTAACCCTAGCTATAACCCTAACCCTAACCCTAACCCTAGCCCTAGCTAACCCTAGAAATTAGGGTTTGGGTTAGCGCTTAAACACTCATATCTCCACAACAAAGCACGCAATTTCAAAACGGATTTCAGATTACAAGTACCCATCAAAAGACCTTTCTAATCATACCAAGTGTGACCGCCTTGAACGCACTATATACCCTAACCCTAGCTATAACCCTAACTCTAACCATAACCCTAACCCTAACCCTAACCCTAACCCTAACCCTAGAAATTAGGGTTAGGGTTAGCGCTTAAACACTCATATCTCCACAACAAAGCACGCAATTTCAAAACGGATTTCAGATTACAGGTACCTATCAAAAGACCTTTCTAATCATACCAAATTTGACCACCTTGAATGCAATATATACCCTAACCCTAGCCTAAGTCGGAAGGCACCCTAGAGCTCCGACCGCAATGTAATTTCTAGGTCGATTTGAACCCCACATGACGGGAGAGCGTTTTCCTTTATAAAACGAAAATGAAGTAATATTTGTCGCAGAAATTTTCACCACGGTAGGCTAATATGGTGATCTATATGATCATATAGCAGTTATGATCTTCCGTTCATCTTCTTGAAGATATAAGCAATTCATCTTTGCCCAAACGATATCTGTGCAACAGGTGGCGCTTATTGGTGTCTTTTTCGAGTTTAAGATTCTTCTATTCATCAAGGATGATTTACACAATTAGCAAGCATAGGTATGTTGATATTCCAATTGTGAAATTACCTTCAGAATGCGTTTTGATGAATATATTCATAAACAACAAAAAGAAGTATATACAATAGCGAGTTAATTGTGACTAGCGACATTTAGCGGTACTGCAAAATTTGCCCTAGCGTGGTGTATTATTGACGTATTTTGGCGAGTTTTGACACCTATTCTATTATGATGATCAGTAAAATGAGTAACAATTGCATTCATTTGTTCAAGTCTTTTCTGTGCACACATCATGTAATTTGAACAACTGAAAAGCCTTCCATTTATTGAAGTCCAGTTATCGGAAACAATAGAGTTTCCTGATTTTCAAATCAAGTCCTCATTTGCATAATATGTGTATTACTATAAAAATCTTTGCCTGAGCGACCTGCATGCCTAAAATGACGGAAATCCGTTGTTTCTTCCTTCAGTTATACTCTTTGGGATGTCTTGACAAAAACACTCCTGCATTTCCAAAATCACACATTAGGAGATTCAAAACCTACCCTACCTTGTCCTGCCACCCAAACGTCAAGACCTTACCATGTTCGTGATAAGAGATGCATTGAAAAACTAATATAATGGAATATTCTCATTCATCATGCAAATGACCCCCATTTTGCATAATTAATATTTCATTTTGTATATTTAAGCCACCTACATACAATCATTAAAATCCGTTATTTGCAACTTACACCTATCTTGAGTTATCCTTTGTGGATTTTATCTAATACACAAAATGTCCAAACTTACACAACTTCTTCCAGAGGTATCTAATTAACACATCGAGTCCATACCTTGTTCACAACACAAGATATATGGAAAAAATTGAATTTCCACGGCAGTATCAAAGGAAGATGTCGCTAGGGGGCCCAAAATCGTTCACATCCCACCAACACACTTAGTATCAAACCAATCCATTCAGCCATTCCAACACACTTAGTATCAAACCAATTCATTCAGCCATTCTTGAATTATTTAGACAGACACACACAGACACACACACACACATAAGCGCTAGACTAAGTGAAAATATAACCTCCATGAATATATTATGGAGGTAATAATAATAATATACACAGATGTGCTAGCAAAACATTTTGTTTAATAGAAGAGATACATGTACCATATCAAAAACAAAACTTTAAAGAAATTTGCAATGTCCTTAGATTCGGTGTCACTTGACAACATGACAACTTCAAGACTGTGCATATGGTGGATTTGTTTTCGAGTCCTTACATCACCTTGGTAAGTTAAAACAATCTGATTCATCCTTAAATAAGGAATCTTGATGACTGCTTACCTGCCCTTAAACCATTGACTCATAAAGCTAATGACTCACTGTGTTTATCAACACCACTGTTTATTTCATGATGACTTGACTGCAAAGTAAAGATTGACAAATTTAGGGGATCCAATACTTGGAAAAGAAAGGCCAACACTTTTCATACATTTGGATATAATCCTTGCATGTCTTTGCACTTACTGTATGTTTTGTATATGTAATTTGCCACGAAGGAAAATTCATACAGTTACATAATAAACTGATATGGAAAAATAGATAAATCCAAATTATTCAGATTATATTCACACAAAACAAAAGAAAAATAAAAGCTTCTTAACCATCAATTCCCTGTTCTTGTTACCCCTATCATCATGTGCTTGAGTGGCAGTATTGCTTAGCAAGACTCACACTAGGTCTCAACACATACAATGTCTTACATTGACAGTGACCTCATACATGTGTGTACAGGTTATGGTGAAAAGCACGTACTGCACTATAAACATGAAATTCTGTGATTTAAAATCTATTCACCAGGAACTGCTCATACACCTATTTTTGACAGAACATCTGAAACACACATCCATAAATAGTATAATGATTCTATCCTTCCCTATAGTTACCTTTAATACATTCTAAGGCTGTTCAATATATGGAATATATGGTAAAACACAGAACATCAGAAAGTCACTGATCCTTTTCAATCAGTCATGCTTACAATTACAGTTACTGAAAGCATATATAGTTATGGAATATATAATGCAAGTTAAGCATATATAGTTATGGAATATATAATGCAAGTTACTGTAATTACATGCAAAATGGTTTCTCACAACATTGCATTAATGGTGATACATTAGGTATTAGCTGCAACATTTTCTATTACATCTTCAATCCAAAGATTCCAAAAGCATCTGAATCAGATGTATCAATGGCAATGTAACAATTACAAACACAGCACACTGCATATTTTTAATCTATATACACTTCTACCAGTTGCTTAACTTTTCCACAGTACAGACTGTACCTCGCTGCATTTTTCTTAATTACTACCGGGACTTAGTTGGTCTTCATGGATGACTCCTCCATGCAGAAACAGGTTAATCCATTTCTGCATAATCAGCTTCTCGTCTGCTGCCATCCCATGTGTACAGATAACACACTGGTGGCCTGACTGGGTTGAGTATCATCAGCACCTATAGCAACAGCAACACAAAAATATACATCAGTTGTGATGGACATAATTCTGGTGAAGGATACGTTAACAGAGACACTGTATTGTATTGTTCTTGGTGCTTATGGTAGGCATAAAAGGGTATCTGATTAGTATCTTGTGATCTATGGCAACAAAGACACTACTGAGATGTATCAATTTTCTCCTGTAGATATAACTTTTGACACATGTCTCTGTGGCTCATCACCCATCAGAAACTGTAGAAAAGCTAAATTTGTAAACACACCCACACACACATGCCCCCCCCCCCACACACAGACACACACACGCACTCACACACACACACACACACACACACACACACAGTGCCACACACTCACACACACACACACAGACATTCACACACACACACACATACTCTTACACACACTCACACACAAATGCCCGAGAGAGCACACACACATACACATACACATACACACACTAACAGTCAAACACACACACAAATATGAACAGACACAAACGCGCACACACTCTTATTCACAAAAACATGCACATACACAGAGATACACACACATTCACACTCATAGAGTCATATTCATAATGTTTTGATTTGTTTGGTAATACATAATGTATTACATTAAATGTGCTCAAAATACCATCTGTATACTAATTACAAATGTGTTTGATTACTATTAGTTCTTGAAAAGGATTCTATTGGGTGTATTTTGCTATACTTCTGCACAATAAAGTATATTGGTAGTCATTGTCAAAATAACAGGGATTGGCACTAACACCCATTTCATTTTTAGAAAAAAATAAGTCAACTTAGCAAAGTCCCACTTTGCAATGCTGTTCCACACAGGTGACATGATAACTCAAAATTAGTAAAAATGATGAATAAAAAAAGTTATAGCACAAGTTTTATAATTGGCTCTTATCCTGGTCTTCTTTTACAATAAAAGAGAGTACTGTTTTAGTCTGTTAGTGTTTCTGTTATAGAGTTCTCATGTGATGATGAATATAATGCCTATGGTACAACAAGCTGCAGAGCTCTGCATGCTTGTAATACAATATTGCACCACACCTTAAATGGCAATACTCTATCACTCACAGGCACATGTGCTAGAGCCAACATAAAGCAACTTTGCTAGGATCTTCAATTCAGGTCTATTATATATTTAATGTATAATCAAGTTGTGACAATTTAATCAGAGACTCTTTCATACCACTGGATTTACCCTAAAGGTCAGGCACAGGCCCAATGATTGTTCACAAGTTGCCAATCTTGATATGAACTGTCAGAATCTGGATTGGCCCTAATGGTCTTATGGTGAATTCAGTAGATTGAGTACAAACACCCCCTTGGAGCCTGATTCAGACAGTTAACATTGATACCAGTATTCGTGAACAGGACTGGACCATCCTGTGCCTGGGTGTCACCTATTGCACAGTAATTGATTCAAAGTTGAATGATATGAAATATCAGCTCGGCTAATTATCATTAGTGCTTCATGACAGGTGCAAAAATAATATAGAGTACACACAAATGTAAGAAGTGATGTGATCTGGCCATGAATGAACAAGTGGTGTGTTCAATGTCAAGTGTATCATGGGTTACTAACAAAATGGATTATGTTTAGCTAAAAGTTTACAGCATTTTGACTATATTGCTTACTTTTGATATTTTAAAAAGAAACTATGCTTATAGATAGGAATTATCCAATAAAGTAATATTATATTTCTCATGGAAAATGCAATTCCTAATCATAACATCTGGTATAGGATGATATTCTGCTTTCATTGACCACAACCAAAGTTTTTGTAACCTGCCTATAGATGTACATGCTATTACTACTTTCCTGGGACAATAATGACTGGTTTACTTCTCACCATAAGGTGGTGCTGACTAGTTATTATTAAACCATGATTAAGGATGAACATGAACATATGAAAACCTTTGGGACTGCAATCGTCTACCTCAGCAGATTTAGATCCACCTAACTCGTACTGATAGTGATATGCCACCTACATGTATATGCATGTACAAGTTTGTAAAATCCTACCTAAAAGGACTTGGAGGTCAAGGGACTAGGTAGGTAGGTAGGTAAAAGGGCCCGGTAAAAGGACATACGTAGTACATGAGCAGTTAAAAAAAATGGTATCAGTCAAAAGAACTTCAGAATCTATTTCTTCGTATATATTTGGGGTGAAACACACAAAGCGCAAAAAATTCAGTGCGCCAATCAAAAACCTTTCACAAAAATGCCTTTATTGTAAGATTGAAGTGGTCAGAAAGGATACCAGACTAAACTTAAGTACTGTATGGTATAATTCTGAAACCAAAGTATGGTATATTGAACAACATATTCATTTCATTCAACAACATTCAACAATATATTCATTTCATACAACATATTATTCATATTTGTTCCTAAACACCTTCTTTGACTTAATCAGTTAATGAACTGACTTTGTTATTGTACTACATAAGTATCTGTTTCATAATATTTTGCAATTTACAACAGTTTGCTAATTTCTCAGCTACTTTGGACAGCTGAAAGTTGATGCATCGAATTCGGATGTCATCCATATAATCAAATCAACAGACATGTAGCCTGAGTGCATGTATACATACCCAGTATTTCGAGCCCAGGGATTATCTTATGATTTATCATAATAATCATATTGACCCTAACTCTGGCTTTCCACGTTTTTCTGCAAAGTTGAGTTTCAGCTGTGAAACAGTGTCAAAAGTTAATGTCCCTGCATAGACTATGGAAATTAGTGACCAGTCAGTTGGTAGTGGGGGAGTCATTTATCATAAGGGTATTTGAATGAACTAGCTAGGGATGTGTAACTACATGTAGATGTACTATCAGGTACTGGTACAGTAATCAGTTACAGAGGTTTAGGTACAAGTCCAGACCTGAACAGCATAACAGGGACAATTGAATATCAAAACAGAGTAAACTAAAGGTTTCAGGTATCTTATGCAGAGAACATGACATGGAGAGGCTTTCAAAACAAAGATGGTACTGATTTCACTGCCGAGCACCCGTACACATTCCTAGTATGTCTTGTAATGCCTGATAAATCATACCATAACAGATACCACTGTGCTACACCTGTGGATGGAGAACAGGTACAGCAAGAATTTCTAGCGGGAACGTTAAGAATTATTGAATACAGTCAGTATTTCCAGGGCGTACGGTAAAAATTACGAGGTACGGCAAAAAATTTCTATCTGGTATATAGCAAGATCAATAACTGATACATTTGTTGTATAGGGGAAGAAAGGAGTTTCAAGGGTGTGGGCATGGGGAACTGACATGAATATCACAACTGAGTTAGACAATAAGCATACCTCCAATGGAGTTTCTGACTTGTTCTCATTATATAGGGATTTTAGGTTTGAAATTGCCTGATTTGGGTGACAGGTAGAAACCACCTTACACAGTGTACGAAAGCAATGAGTAAGCCAAGGAGGTAAAAAAAAAAAAAACCTCCTTGGTGCCATCTGAGTGACATCATCTGTCAGGGCCTCAGCCAATTTGGCTTTACCTGCCAAACTATTAGAACTTCTGTGTTAGACTAGATTTGTGATACTTTTATGTATATACATGTTTTGACTTGTTGTGACCTGTACCTAGCTCGGTTGGGCAAAACTGTTCAATAAAGGTCTTCATTCGTTCATTCATTAAAAAGCCTGGGAAGTGAAATGTCACATTTTTGGCTGATATCTCAATACTTCATATCAGTGGCCTTTTTTCCCCATGGCTATAAATTCCAAGCCATCAATAATAGAGATGTGGTGAATCATAAAACACAATAGGTGATGTGGAAAATGAAGAAAGCAACTTGGTGTTGCCTATAACTGTCTCCATATCAAGTCATAAATCCTGGCAACAGCATTTTGTATATTGTTTAAGTGAGAACAGGATTCCTATCAATCATCATTTCAACAAACTTAGCATTTGAAGTAAACTATCATAATAACAGTCACAGATTTGCTCAAGGATTAAGCAGACAATTAAAGTTTAAACATCAATATTACAATGTATGCAAGTAGCACATCTGTGTTTCATGATTTCATCACTTATTGAGGAGGGCATATTTTGCTTCCTGTATCGTATATGCAAGCGAGGAGGTTATAAATTCAATGATGCAAGTATATGATATATATATATATATATATATAACACCACAATCAAAGGATGTCCTGTGATGTTCACTGCATCATCCTAGGTTAACCTTCCTAATCTCAAACAAACTTAGCTTTTGATATATTGACTGGTTTGAATGCACTTTTCCACAAGGCAATATTAGTGAGCTATTATAAGGGGTGGGTACCGAGGTCCGGTTCAGGTCCAGAGGATCAGGTCCTGGTCTGGACCTGAACCTGGACCTGATTCAGTATGTCGAAACTTGTGAATGGACAATACTCAAAACAACGGTCCATATTTCGCTACAAAGAAATCTGTTTTGTGGAGTGTTTGATTCCCACTGGCTTTTTAAAATCCTACAAGGCTAACTGCCTCTGTACGACTGACTGTAAAACTGACTATAGGCTCTATTCTACTTCGCTCTTGTTATTTTCATTGACCGGTAGGCCCCAAAACGTGTGAATGCCTGTTCATTTTCCAATAGGTCCAACAACCGGTCCACCAATTTTTTTCAGGTTCGTTTTTTTCTGGACCAGTCCATTAACATTAAGAAAAACCGGTACCCACCCTTAGTGAGCTACTTAAAGAAACAGTTAGACAGTCAACTCTTTTGTGTAATGTAATTAGATGCTTTAGGTTGAACACAGATAACAGCCTGGCATTTTGGATTCCTTCATCAAGAACTGATTACCACCGATATTCTTTTTACATCAAACTCAAACATCACGCGATTGGAATGCCCTCCCAGAATATATAGTCCACGCCAAAAACTGGGAGGCATATAAGAATGCCCTCCATACCAGTCATTTACTTCAACCAAAGGCTGCAGGTTCTTGCCACCACACAGCAGAGTGCCGGTCAGGGAGTGGAGCCCCTGCCCACTGAGGAGCCAAAAGCCACCAGCCACCAACCAGCCCCACAAACCACCTGCATCTACACTGTACACCTAGAAAATTACCCCACCCTCACCCCAGTGCCTGAGCCCTCAACCTAATCAGGTATGGCACTCAAAGGAAGAAGAAGACATTATTTGTTATCCAAAATTCATTGTGCACTAGGACACACCATCACGTGATGATGCGAGTAGAAACAGTCTCCTGGCTCACTGCAGGAATAATGAACCCAGGCTGACCAACTAACGAACCAAGCACCATAACCACTAGGCCAAAAGGTTTTTTTGGACCCATTGGACTGGTTAGTTAATGGCGTTTGAATCTCACTGTTACATGAATTATAGAAATTGTTTGTATCTCAATTGCTTATATCCCTTTATCCAGCCATTCATACCTGGCCTGAGGAACTCTCTAAACTTAATTTATAACTTCAGGGGTCGAAATACCACCTGCATATGCAGGTTAGTGCAGGTAAAATTGTAGCTGTGCAGGTATTTCTGGTGTCTACCTGCACCAAACCTGCACTGGTCCATGCATTGGCTTTTATACATAAATGTCATTGATGTAGGTGTATGTTGATTGTTATTAGCTGCATTGAATGTTACCACCTACCTAATAAAGTATAAAAGAAGAAATAGCAATGGTTCCTCAACAATTTTAGTATGGTCCATACTTCCTAATTCAGAGTGGTGCAGGTAAAATTTGTTTGGTGCAGGTAGTTTTCAATGTTACCTGCACCAGTGCATGTATGCAGAAAAATGTATTTCGACTCGAAATTCGAGCCCTGAACTTACATTAAGTTAAATTACAGTATTAAACAGGTCAGGTCACCATTCTCCTCTGGTCGGCTTCGTTATAATTATGATATAAGGGGTGTTTGACGGCCCAGTCGGCCTGCTTCTGATTAGATGTCCTATGAGACTTCGGTACCAGAGGGGTTTACCTTGGCTTTTGCGTTGTAAATAACCTAACCCCGTAAAAGTTCCCTGGCGTGCGCTGGTGAACTGGGCGGACGGGCCACTCTCTCAGCCCCGTAGAGATAGCGACCAGCTCCCGATGGCATAGTTATAATTACCAGGCTAGGCACCCGGTTGTGTCACTATTCGCAGACTAGTTTTACCACCTAAGATACAAGTAGTAGTAGTAGACAAGGAAAGTTGGGTATATAGTGACCACAACGTCAGTATATAAACCGCTCAGGGCTTACAAAAATGATTTTTCCTGGGGCGAGATGACCGTGAGTGTAACCCATGAGTAGTAACCCATGAGCTACTTCGGGTTTTCAAACCATGATTTTTCCATACTTCATTGTTGGTTATCAAAGAGAAAACTGAAGCCAGGATTATAGGACCTACCTGTTGAACGTGTTACGTAGAATGAATATGCTTGGAAAGGAGTTTCCAGGCTCATATCGCCGACCGCCACACACCTTCTGTCCGATCTTTGGGCGCCGCCATGTTGGGTCAGCATCACGGGTTGTTGACCCCGACTCCTGATTATCCCATCGCGAACTCTTCGCTAATCATACGGCCTCAGTCCATAAGAAGGCACTGATCAACCGAACGTATTCGCAAATCATGCCCCATGATTAACAAACCTTCATGATAATAATAACAGAATCGGGTGAACATCATGAGTATACAATTCAGATAACATTTTTCTGCCAACACGGTTGAACTACGGAATTTCACTCGATCTGTTGGGAAACCAAATACAAAATGCCAGCGCTATTTAACTGTAATTACCAGTTCACCACAGAAAATTTCATTTAATATGAGGAACATCATAGAAAACACAATACAAAAATACGGGTCTACCGAAAGTGCGAAAAGGAACGAAAAGGAACGAAAAGGAACGAAAAGGAACGAAAAGGAACGAAAAGGAACGAAAAGGAACGAAAAGGAACGAAAAGGAACGAAAAGGAACAAAAATGAAAGTACCGAAAGTGCGAAAAGGAACGAAAAGGAACGAAAAGGAACGAAAAGGAGCAATTGTTCCTTTTCGTTCCTTTTCGCACTTTCGGTACTTTCCTTTTCGTTCCTTTTCGTTCCTTTTCGCACTTTCGGTACTTTCCTTTTCGTTCCTTTTCGTTCCTTTTCGCACTTTCGCTACCGAAAGTGCGAAAAGGAACGAAGTATGAAGCAAATTCAAATAAAATCGATGGTAATATTAGGAAAAGGTAAACTGTGATCGGCAAATGCATTTTGCGGCTTGTTCCACGAAATTCCTATAGCAATGGTTCAATGGAGGAATGAATATTGATGAGACCTATCTATGCATATCTATGTTCATGTACGTGTTAATGTGGTTATAACATTCCTTAGAATATCCATATTACATTTATATTATAAAATTTCACAAGAAGAAATGGATTATGTTTGAACGATTGCGCATATTTTATCATAAAAAGCCATGCTATGTGGATATAGTTGTTTAAAAAATGCAATGATAGCAAAGTTACAAGTATATGTATTGCACAATTTGTAAGAACTTGACCTTAGAGAAATATAGGTCGAATGTTCGAACCCAGGGAAGTCGACGATCGGAAGTTCGAGCCCAGCATGTAGGGAATTATTCTTCCTTCCTTTTTTTTCACACTTTCATTAATATCAATACAACGCCTTAAATTTGTTTTGCAACCAGGACATCTAAACCCGGCATTGGGATTTTTTTATCATCAGCGAGGGCCTGATGTCGGTCGCAAGAGGCAGAAATTTATTTGTATTGAATATGACGGAAAATTGTTGACAGAAATTGTATTTCCCAATATCCTTTGCACAAATTCCTCACGTTGGCACTTTTCTTCCCGCCAAAATGATGAATACTCATTGTACAACTTGATGAAATCTCTTTGGTGCAATGTATATATGTCTCTCCTTTTACAGCTTTTCTTTCGTTGTGAACGAGCGAGAAGATATGTCTCCAGTCTCCAGAAAACCATGTTGTTGGCCCTGTTGAAAGGAGCTGTCATGCTCGTGGGGCAGCAGTTTATTAGCATATCTTTCCTGACCGGATTTCGCGGGTCATTTGCATGCGGCGCTCCCCTCTAGGGAGAACAAAAGCCACCCAAATACAACAACAACGTTACAATCTTGCCTCATCCTGAAAATGTATAATAATCGATATTCATTTACCACCCACTGAATTTTAGTCCTTACTTTCTTATCTTCAGTTCCGTTTCTTTGTATTTCGCAGATCTTCAAAGAATAATTTAGCCACACAAAAACAACAGCCTGAAACAGCGCTGTAAAAATTTGATAATGTCAGATTCTCGGTAAAATAAAACACGTTTCATAGGCTTCTAACGCCCGCAGTACCGATTCCTTATATTCTCATTGATTTTATTTAAGTTTGCTTCATACTCCATTCCTTTTCGCTCCTTTTCGCACTTTCGGTAGCGAAAGTGCGAAAAGGAACGAAAAGGAAAGTACCGAAAGTGCGAAAAGGAACGAAAAGGAACGAAAAGGAAAGTACCGAAAGTACGAAAAGGAACGAAAAGGAACGTTTGCTCCTTTTCGTTCCTTTTCGCACTTTCGGTACTTTCCTTTTCGTTCCTTTTCGTTCCTTTTCGTTCCTTTTCGTTCCTTTTCGTTCCTTTTCGTTCCTTTTCGTTCCTTTTCGTTCCTTTTCGTTCCTTTTCGTTCCTTTTCGTTCCTTTTCGCACTTTCGGTACACCGCAAAATACCAGCACTATAATACTTTCCTTCCAGGTTCACCACGGAAAATTGTACTCAATATGTGGAACATCATAGAAAACAAAGTACAAAATGCTAGTACCCTATTACTTTCATTACTGGTTCATCACAGAGAATGTGACTCAATATGTGGAACATCATAGAAATATCACATACAAATGCCAGCGCTATCACACTCCTTTTACTGGTTCACCACAGAGAATGTCACTCACTATGCGGAACGTCATAGACATACAAATGCCAGCACTATCATAATTTCATTTCTGGTTCACCACAGAGAATGTCACTCAATGTGCGGAACATCATAGAAATACAAATGCCAGCGCTATCATACTTTCATTACTGGTTCACCACAAAGAATGTCACTCAATATGTGGAACATCGTATAAAACAAAATATCAGCGCCATATACTTCATTACTGGTTCATAAGAGAATTTCACTTACTGCATGGGACTTCATAGAAAACACGATACAAAATGCCAGCACTAAGATACTTTCTTTCCCGGTTCACCACCAACAGATCTCACTCAATATGCGGCACATCATAGACAACAACATACAAAATGCCAGCGCTATATTACTTCCCTTTTTTGGTTCATCCGAGAAATTCACTCAAGGCGTGGAACAAAATACACATGCCAGCGTTATAATATCTGCTAACCACGGATAATCTCATCCAACTTGTTGAAAATCAAGAAGCACAACATAAAATATGCCCATGGCCCATTTCTTTCAATATCGGAGAATATCGCTCTATGTGGAAGAAATCAACATACGGTTATGTAACACGTATTCAAATCTTAGGCCTCCGGCCTCTGTCTCCCTTAACTGGCATACGGCCTCGCAGCAGCGGGCAGCAAGCCCTGGAACGCCCCCATTATCGGCAGAAAAAACATTTTCCGTTAAAGAAGCCCCCCCTATACTGCTGCTCTGAGGGCCCGTATGACGCCTGCTGCATGTACGGATACGGAGCTTGAGGGGGCAAGTACGGTGGCTGCTGCAGAGGTGGGTAAAGTGGTTGCTGCAGAGGCGCGTAAGGAGGTTGCTGAAGAGGCGCGTAATACCCCCCTCACATTAGGCGCGATTCGATCGGACGACGAGTCTGCGAGCTCTAAATTACGAGGAGTCATGACCCTGACGGGAAGGGGGAACTCTGCCATTTCTTCGTCGGCATCATGTTCATGCCTACTCGTAAATTAGAGCTCGCAGACTCGTCGTCCGGTCGAATCGCGCCTAATGTGAGGGGGGTATAAGGAGGTTGCTGAAGAGGCGCGTAAGGAGGTTGCTGGAGGGGCGCGTAAGGTACTTGCTGTAAAGCTGCGAACGGTGCGAGCGGGATGGGAACCAAAGGCGCCGGCTGTACCGGTACCTGTTGCTGTGCCTGGCCTACTTGCTGCACCTGAGCACTCCGTTTCCCCGCCGCGTTAGACATCCTAGAAAACTTTGCACCTATTTTCTCATCTATTTCTGAGCCTAAAGCTTGTAGCACTATCTCCCCCAAAATGGGGCTTAGGGCATGCATGGTTGAATTGGCCGGACACTACATCACCCTACAAAACAAATGCCCTCCGTTATTTCACACAGGTATGACATGTCTTATAACATGCCCACCATCACAATCTTTCTCAGGATGCACCGCACAACAGAGGCGTAGTTCTGCTTCATCGATTTGTACCCATCCGTCTCGAATACTAGCATCCAGCTTCCCAAAAATTAGAAATTGCAACCTATTATGACATCATCCACTGCACAATGATTCACTCACTCCACCTTGTATCGCTCACGTGGCCCAAAACTAATTACTACACGACAATTCGCATAATTCACCACGTGTGTCTCCCGCGTGTCACTCACGCCAGTACTGCCCAACAATTCGTTTATTTCACAAGGAGTGTTAACCGCGTGGTTTTAAGTTAAATACTGGCAATGTTCCAATCAATGCAACATTTCCTACACGAAATGTACAATTGAGCTACATTGAGATCACCGGGCATTTACTTTCGCCCCTTTCTCGCTTTCCAAAACGGGATAGCGCTCACATTTTATAGCATGCACGGAAAATGTCTCGTCCAATCCATACGCCATGTTACAACCTCGACACCGGCCTGCCCACCTCCCGCCTCCAAAATGGAAAGTGCTAACTCACATTACTGGATAATCCTCCACCTCACGTGGAAATGAATTCATATACAAATCACCGGGCCTTACTTACGCCCATACCCGCTTCCCCAAAACAGGGGAGCGCACACTTTAAACAATGGACTCTCACGGTTCCGTCCCTTTTATTTCTTAAGTTACACCTTCAGTACTAGATTTACACTTAAATCACCGGGCAATGCCTCCGCCCACGATCCGCTTCCCCAAGTGGGAGAGCACAAATATAAAACACAATTTACGTTCCTGTTTACATATGAACTTCACCAAATATTGGGCCATAACTTCCGCCCACAACCCGCTTTCTACACTAGAAAGCACACACGAAGTCACCAAACCGTATCCAAAACTGTGCTCACCTGTTGAGCATTAACTCCGGCCTGCTGTGCTTGAGGTGCCGCTTGGCCTACTACTGCCCCAACACCTTGTTGTTGTCCAATCTGTTGAGCATTGACTCCGGCCTGCTGTGCTTGAGGTGCCGCTTGGCCTGCTACTGCCCCAACACCTTGTTGTTGTCCAATCTGTTGAGCATTGACTCCGGCCTGCTGTGCTTGAGGTGCTGCTTGGCCTGCTACTGCCCCAACACCTTGTTGTTGTCCAATCTGTTGAGCATTGACTCCGGCCTGCTGTGCTTGAGGTGCCGCTTGGCCTGCTACTGCCCCAACACCTTGTTGTTGTCCAATCTGTTGAGCATTGACTCCGGCCTGCTGTGCTTGAGGTGCCGCTTGGCCTGCTACTGCCCCAACACCTTGTTGTTGTCCAATCTGTTGAGCATTAACTCCGGCCTGCTGTGCTTGAGGTGCCGCTTGGCCTGCTACTGCCCCAACACCTTGTTGTTGTCCAATCTGTTGAGCATTGACTCCGGCCTGCTGTGCTTGAGGTGCTGCTTGGCCTGCTACTGCCCCAACACCTTGTTGTTGTCCAATCTGTTGAGCATTGACTCCGGCCTGCTGTGCTTGAGGTGCGACCGAGTAGGCACGCTTATGTGCTTTTAGTTACCGTGATGTTAGGCGGTGTACCGAAAGTGCGAAAAGGAACGAAAAGGAACGAAAAGGAACGAAAAGGAACGAAAAGGAACGAAAAGGAACGAAAAGGAACGAAAAGGAACGAAAAGGAAAGTACCGAAAGTGCGAAAAGGAACGAAAAGGAACGAAAAGGAGCAAACGTTCCTTTTCGTTCCTTTTCGCACTTTCGGTACTTTCCTTTTCGTTCCTTTTCGTTCCTTTTCGCACTTTCGATACTTTCCTTTTCGTTCCTTTTCGCACTTTCGCTACCGAAAGTGCGAAAAGGAGCGAAAAGGAATGGAGTATGAAGCAAACTTAAATAAAATCAATGAGAATATAAGGAATCGGTACTGCGGGCGTTAGAAGCCTATAAAACGTGTTTTATTTTACCGAGAATTTGACATTATCAAATTTTTACAGCGCTGTTTCAGGCTGTTGTTTTTGTGTGGCTAAATTATTCTTTGAAGATCTGCGAAATACAAAGAAACGGAACTGAGATAAGAAAGTAAGGACTAAAATTCAGTGGGTGGTAGATTAATATCGATTATTATACATTTTCAGGATGAGGCAAGATTGTAACGTTGTTGTTGTATTTGGGTGGCTTTTATTCTCCCTAGAGGGGAGCGCCGCATGCAAATGACCCGCGAAATCCGGTCAGGAAAGATATGCTAATAAACTGCTGCCCCACGAGCATGACAGCTCCTTTCAACAGGGCCAACAACATGGTTTTCTGGAGACTGGAGACATATCTTCTCGCTCGTTCACAACGAAAGAAAAGCTGTAAAAGGAGAGACATATATACATTGTACCAAAGAGATTTCATCAAGTTGTACAATGAGTATTCATCATTTTGGCGGGAAGAAAGGTGCCAACGTGAGGAATTTGTGCAAAGGATATTGGGAAATACAATTTCTGTCAACAATTTTCCGTCATATTCAATACAAATAAATTTCTGCCTCTTGCGACCGACATCAGGCCCTCGCTGATGATAAAAAAATCCCAATGCCGGGTTTAGATGTCCTGGTTGCAAAACAAATTTAAGGCGTTGTATTGATATTAATGAAAGTGTGAAAAAAAAGGAAGGAAGAATAATTCTCAACATGCTGGGCTCGAACTTCCGATCGTCGACTTCCCTGGGTTCGAACATTCGACCTATATTTCTCTAAGGTCAAGTTCTTACAAATTGTGTAATACATATACTTGTAACTTTGCTATCATTGCATTTTTTAAACAACTATATCCACATAGCATGGCTTTTTATGATAAAATATGCGCAATCGTTCTCAACATAATCCATTTCTTCTTGTGACATTTTATAATATAAATGTAATATGGATATTCTAAGGAATGTTATAACCACATTAACACGTACATGAACATAGATATGCATAGATAGGTCTCATCAATATTCATTCCTCCATTGAACCATTGCTATAGGAATTTCGTGGAACAAGCCGCAAAATGCATTTGCCGATCACAGTTTACCTTTTCCTAATATTACCATCGATTTTATTTGAATTTGCTTCATACTTCGTTCCTTTTCGTTCCTTTTCGCACTTTCGGTAGCGAAAGTGCGAAAAGGAACGAAAAGGAACGAAAAGGAAAGTACCGAAAGTGCGAAAAGGAACGAAAAGGAACGAAAAGGAAAGTACCGAAAGTGCGAAAAGGAACGAAAAGGAACATTTGCTCCTTTTCGTTCCTTTTCGTTCCTTTTCGTTCCTTTTCGTTCCTTTTCGCACTTTCGGTACTTTCATTTTTGTTCCTTTTCGTTCCTTTTCGTTCCTTTTCGTTCCTTTTCGTTCCTTTTCGTTCCTTTTCGTTCCTTTTCGTTCCTTTTCGCACTTTCGGTAGACCCATGTTAGGTTTAGTGTCAATTAGTGTCAAGGGTAACGATGTCGCTATGTGATGTCAGATAGGCCTAGGTTGGGAGCAGACTGTAGTGGTTAAAATTGAAGTAACGTGTAGCTTGAATAGTATTGTAAAAATGTGGCAACGTATGTAGCAATGCGAAAGTTAATTTTCGTTAGTTTTCCCACAATTCCAGTTTCTAATGATCATTATCTAATATGTTGACTGACTTATCATGTTTCCAAAATACATTTTTTCTTAAACGCATATCTGCTCCTGTTGTGTTCATTTACATATACAGGTCTCTTTAAGGTTAGGAACATTGAAATTTAAGCCATTCATGACACGTGGAGTAAGCGTAAATGATGATCTTAGACCACGTAAAGGTTAGCAAAGTTGACATATACGCCATTCATGGCTCGTTGATTCACCGTAATTGATAAACTAAGACCAGCGTCTAATAGTTGCAGAAAGCGTCTAATAGTACGTGAAGGAATGCAGAAACGTAGTTATACGTGCCGACGTAAAGGTAACATTAAATGTAATCTTTACGTACACAAATAGAGGTCGTTAAGTTGCGGAAAGGGTGCAGAAACGTCGCGTTTACGTTGAGTTTAAGCTTGCATGAATAGCAGATTTCGTGCTATGCCTGTTCGCACAATTAAGCAGGCAAACACTGTTGCGCGTAGTCCTAACAGTAGTACACAGATAACTGACAGCCGACCAGACAACCAGACCAGCTAAAAAAAAGCATCGAAATAAAATCATCAGACTCACAAACGGATTGTTTCCAGGAGAGCATGACTGCAAGTTGAAGCGCGCAAAGTGTGACGACTGATGGACTTCAAGTTATGTCTGTGTCAACGGAAAGGCTGCCGAAGCTACCACTGCGTGCAAGAACTGAGACAAGAAATTAACCTGGGTTCGCCCGTCTATGCCATATCAAACACAACACTATTTGTACACCAAATACCAAGCAGATGATCAAAATCACCCCCCCCCCCTCCCAAGTAATTGACTTTTGGGAAAAAAGTAAATACCCGGTTCTTGGAAAAAAATAGGCCAAACTACAATTTATAAATTACCTTAATATAACCTTGGGTAATCTTAGCCAAGAGGCCCCTGTAGTTGGCAATCTTGCTATTTTATTGGCCAAATTTAATTCTAAAAATGCAGAGGATCCAAAAGAGTTAATTTCAAATCATTAATCAATCATGTTAATTCCATCGGAAAGGTTGAAGCTCATAATGCTGCCGGGAAAAGGAATATGGCAAAGCACCAAGGGAAGTGTCAAAGGAAATTACGCTTACACTTGGAAGAATCCTCATGAGACACGAAGACAAGAGCATACAAGCTGTATTTTTGTCACATCTTACACCACAATCCTTCACACTAAGAAAAAAAATTACAAGTTGCTCGTTATAACATCGTGGAGTCTTATCCACCAGCCATCGGTGTGGAAATGTGTGGTCATTTTGGATTTGTTTGGGCCCACTTATGTACAGTTTTCCAATCCTCCAGAATTTCCAACACAGAGTGCAGCTTGTACAACCACTGCCATCGCCACAGCAAAGCATTTTATCAACACAAATCTGTAGATGGAGAAGTGCCGTACATTTTAAAAGTTAGTGGACAGAAGAAACATTCAATATTGAGTAGGAGAAGACAAGGGAGGCGTGTCATGGTCATGGCCAGGCGTGTGATGTGGTACTAGGACACAAGGAGCAAGTAAGTATTATCTATATGCTATCATTGCCAGACAGTTGGTGATGTAAAGGACATCCACTACCACCTGCAGGAAAATGCATGGCGTGAAGACAGTCAAGTATCATTGAGCAGGGACAAGACAGAACAGGTAGGAGAGGGGGCTGTTTGTTCAACTGAACGAGAGGTCTAAACCTGGCGCAATGTTTGTTGTTCACCTCTGTTGTCCTTTATCTGTCCTAGACTAGTTGCAGAAATCAGGACATAACGGACAGGATGGGAGGCTTGCGAAAGCAGTGTTGGCCTGAAGCCCATGAGAAAAGTCTCCACATGTGAAGACGAACGGAGAAATACAAGACGAAACGTACAGAGCTGGAGCTGTTTAGAAGACTTTCCGAATGATGTAATAAACATCCGCGATACAGAACTGTGCAGAAAGAAAATTTTAGGCGTTGCGAAAGACACGACCTCACGACAATCTAAATCAGATGGTGGCGGGCCAAATTAAGAACCAACATGAAGCTCAAGGAGTCTACTTTCTGCGGTCTTCAGCTTCATGAAACCACGGATATTACCCCTACAAAAGAGCTGGTTCTGCTCACAAGGTCAGTCTTTAAAATATATATTCAAATGGATTTACAGTGGCACATTGGAAACAAATCAAGCTTCTTGTTATAAAGTGATAATTATGATGAGCACATAGTTGCTATGGGACTTGTGGTAAGAAAGGTAATATTTTGCAGACTGATCACGGACGATGGCGAGGTAGCAAAGCGCGCATGATCCCTGTGGCCGATGGCAAGGTAGACACTCTCACAGCTGTCATCCTTTCCTGGCTGAATGAAAAGGGCTTGGACTTGAAGAAACTCAAGGACTTTGGCAGCGACGGGGCTTCTCAGAGTACACTTGGGTAAAATAAAGATCTTACTGCATTGTAATTGTTAGTTGAAGTGATGGCTTATTACTTATTATAGTGTATTTGATTATTAGTGTAAGTGTATTTGATAGTGATGCAATTAGTGATTTAATTTCTTGCAAGACGTTTATGCTACGGCCTTACATGGTATCTTAGTTACACACTTTTCTTTGTCCTTTAAATTTCTTCCAGGTCGTCCAGATGGTGGTCATACATTGCACCGCAAACAGGCTGGCCCTGGCAGTTTCCCAGGCTAAAAAAGGCTAATCCATTCTTCAGGAGCAGCTTGAAAACCAACCTGGAAAGCTTGTTCAGGTTCTACGATTTTTTTTATCCTGTCGTTAAGACTAATCTCCAAGCAGATCTTACGGTGGTTTGCAGACAGTAACATAATTATAAGCTGGAGGAGGAGTTTAGCCGGCTCCTGCCTCCCTAAGCTCTCTACCAGGGAAAGACTGACGCGTGTCACGCCCTCTTTAACTTTCCAGAAGAGTGGGATGTTTACCACACAACATCCCACCGGTCCAACACTGACAGCATAGATCGGTACGCGCAGACCGTCGTCAGCCCCTACATGACAGCGCAGAGAGAGAGGATGGGCCTTTACGAAGATCACCCCGGTATGGCCATCTTTGACGTCAACAATGGCCACAGCACACCTGCACTTCTGGCGAAGTTGAAGACCGCAAACATTCCGTCAGTCAGTATTTGTGCAAGCCAGCTGCACGGTTTAACGATGTGTTGAAGAAGGACCTGACCCAATCGTTCAGCAACTTCTACCCGAAGAAGGTGTCAGCAGCACAGGAAGCCGGTATCAGCAATGGTAGCATCGACAACGTGAAGATGAACCTGCAGCTCTCCGCCATCAAGCCACTGCACACAAATTGGTTGCTCGGTGCCTTGGACAGGCTTGCAACCAAGCCTGACGTGATCGCCCGGGGCTGGGAGCGTACAGGAATCCGGGACGCCATCAAAAAAGTCCTCTAGATTCTTGTCTACATTTGACGCCAAACGTTTGTAGAAAAAGAGACGGAATCAGACGCAGCTGACCTGATAGATATGTCCTTAGGAACCGTGCGGACTGGGTGTCAATGAACATCGTTGGGTTTGCGAGCCCTTGTTCATACCGCCAAACAGGAGCCGGGTTGGGAGAAGGACGGGGCTCGGTGGCAGTTCTCTACTGAGTGTGAACCCACGAACGTTGCATTGGAAACACACGTCTAGTATTAATGACCATTTTGTCTAGTTTTGTTGTTTCAGCATGACAACGTCATGGTGACGACGCAAAACAAGCAGGCTGGCCTGCCTTGTTGAACAGCCTGCCAAATTCAAGGTTACAACAGGCATGTCAACGCAAATTGCCCCGGAGGTGGCAGAGGGGGGTGCAGTGACTAGACTGTCTGACATCTACAGCTACAGGAGACTGGTAGAGGAAGTGGAGGCAGTGATACGGACAGGCTACCCCTGCTTGCACCAGATTTCCTCCGCATGCATCGGCCCTGGTCGCGCCAATAAAAGACCAGACCTGGACGCTATTATCATGTAAAACTGGAGGAGTTGCTATCCTCATTTTTGACATTCTTCAAAGAAGAACCTGGGTGTGGCACAGCCATTCCTTGCCCAGGATTTTGTCTCCTGTCCAGCCGGTACCAGAACTGCCCTCACCCTGACGAGTGCCATGAAGCAACCAGCAGAGCCCCTGCTGCTCAAGACGTGGGATTTCGTCCTGATCCTGACGGAGGTGGCCCGAGGCCTGGCTTACCTGCATGCGGCAAGGATACTTGACAATGATTTGAAAGTGAGTTAAGGTTTAGATCTAACTTTGCAATCAGCTTCATCGATAACCTGATTTCACTCAATAGCTATTAAGACAAGAGACTCACACATTGCAATCTGTATCTGTCTGTATCTGTATCTATATAGCCGGGATATCCGCCGTTCGGCGTAACACACCAGCTTCGCAGGAACGCGGCGCGGCAGCAGCTGGTTACATTACACCGAACGACTCGTTACCCCTAACTTTTGCACATCTATCTGCAAGCGTTATTTAAAACTACCCAGAGAAGATGCCCCTACTGCACTTGGTGATAACAAATTCCACTCTACAATAGTTCTGGGAAAGTACGAATTTGTGAACACATCAATCCTAGGTTGGTAACTCTGGTATTTGAAGGCATGACTGTTTCTTGTTCTTTTTTAAACTGGTATTAGATACTTATCAGTTTGTACGTCCACCAGTTTATTGGTCATTTTGTACATCATGGAAAGTCTGGACATTTTCCTTCTGTCTTCAAGTGACATCCACTGCAAATCTGTTTTCATTTTGGTAACACAACAGAGAGACACTATCAGAGGAGCTAGACATCCAAACAACATTAGTACCCCCTCCCCCAACATCTGCTTGAAGATTTTTAACTGTAGCTATACAGTGCATGTGCGTTGGTCTCAATTCTGGTCCATTTAGCTTCATTATGCTTTGGTATGAAATGTTTAGGGAGACTCAAGTCCACGATTGAATATGGGCATGTATTCATCAAATTACGTGGGGGGTGGGGAGACATATAATGTTGTATACAGGAAACACACCAGTATTAATTAACATTTTATCTTGTTTTGTTGTTTCAGCATGACAACGTCATGGTCACAACGAGAAACAAGCATGTTACAGCCAAAATCATAGATTTTCGTTGTGCCTGCCATGCTGAACAGCCCGCCCAATTCAAATTACCCACAGGCATGTCCACACACATTGCCCCGGAGGTGGCAGAGGGGGTGCAGTGACAAGACTGTCTGACATCTACAGCTACAGGAGACTGGTGGAGGACGTGGAGTCAGTGATGCGGACGGGCTACCCCTACTTGCACCAGATGTCCACCGCATACATCGGCCCTGCTCGCACCAATAAAAGACCAGACCTGGAGGCTATCATCAGGTTACTGGACAGTGCTGGCAGTCAGATGAGTCAGTACATTTGTGTAGGTTCCCTCTGTATTATTTTGCATGTGGGGCTGTAAATACAGTAGTGTTTATCAGCTTCGATCTATTGAGTAAAAGTTTACACAGCATAATCTTGAAATTGAATTCTCTGAGCATTTTTATTTTATCATGCTTTTTCAATTCATTTTAATGCACAGTCAAGTGTTCGGATCATGGACATACTAGAGACTTCACTACAGACGGTTTTGTTAATGTTCTGTTGATATTATGCTGACTTCAGATGACCTTTACTTCAGATGATTTTGTTAATGTTATGTGATTTTTGATGAAAGGTTGGTGTGTATCAGTTGCATATGAAATAGGCAATAGGTTTTGTACACAGGCCTTTACAGTTCATTTTAACATGGTATTCATCTATGAAATGAAATGAAATCAAAATTGCAAAATCTACATAATCTTCATCCTAGAAGGGTGTGGGTACGTCAGTTTCAATATGTAGTTGTGGCAGCTGATCTTTAGTCTTTGTCTAGTGACTGCATCCATTTTTTATCATTACTCTTCATTATGTGAACAGAATCTATATGATCTAATTTTTGTTGTTATTATGCATCTCTTTTAGAAACGTTTGAAAGTATGCCTTTTAACCTCTGGCTCACAATACAGTTTTGACTGGGCTGTAGTGAAATGAATAAAAACTTGAATGTTAAGTGGATTTTGTAATTGAAAGTTGTTAACAGTATTGTTTGTTGCCTTTACCACCATGATGGTTATTTTGCTTTGTTTAATGATTTGATCAATTTATGCCTCAAACAACAAGCTCTTAATGCTCAATTATATTTGTCTATCACAGAGTACAACAGAAGTCGGCCAGCAAGACTGCCTTGACCACAGACACAGCTACCGGTGTACAGGCTCCCCTTATCTAAAACCATTGTATTGCATATTCAAGAATGCTGGCCACCTTAAAAAGGTGCTTTTGTTACTTATATCGACATTTAAGGCACATCAGCATATCGCTTTTTTTGCTTTGCTTTAATTAGATGAAGACGGACATTAGTCTTTAGGCCATTATTCTTTAGAGCTTACAGGCCTTATTTAACAGGAAACAGAAAACGTGTTTGAAGAAACATTGTTCGTCCTTAAATGGGAGATGAACAGCTTCCTTACACTAAAACGTGTAAAGAAAAAAAAGTTTGTCCACAATGTAGGAAATGCTATCCAATTTGAGTAAAAAAGCAGCGGGAGCAACTTAAGTGGAACATCAAAGGTGTACAAAAAGAATGATTAGAAACGTGTTTACCAAGAACATTTGTCCACAATAGAGGAAATACTATCGACTTTGAAAGTAGGGAATATCCTGTAGGAGTAGGAGATATGCAGGAGCAACTAAAGTAGTACATGAAATGTGTTTTCACAATGAAGAGGGAGGCAGCCAGCCACTTAACAATCTTCAAGATAAGTGATAAACAACGCAGCATAAAATCGTATGCTTTTCCAGTTTGAATTCCGTCGTGCAGAGTGGAATAGGATATGCAAAGTTGAGGACGGTTGTTGAATTCTTGTACATTTTGACGACATTTTAAATAATTTTGTCCTTTTTTTGTTGTTGTTCTTGTTTTCCGGTTTTATTTTTGGTAATTCCAGTGGTTAAAAAACAGCTTGATGACCTGAAACAACGAGTTCTCCCAATCAGGAGTGGAGTGGCGTCAGCAGAATCGTTGATCACGGACCTAGTGGAGGCCACCACAGTGCGGTATTTTCACCAGATAGGGCACTAGCGTTGGTCGACAATATAGTCTCAGCAGCGAGAATGTTAAGGTAATGTGAAGATGGAGAAGTTAATAAGCTTGCTTACAATATGGACGACAAATGTCAAAATATCGAATGCAAATACTGCTGTAGGTCATCAGAAAATCACCGAACTTAAAAGAATTACGCAGACTAACAATGTTTCTGTGATGGGTATTACCGAAACATGGTTTAACGATAACGTACTCGCAACTGACAACAATATTCCCTGTTACGGCACAAGTTACAGCTAAATGACAGATGGAGGAGTTGCTCTCCTCATTTATGACATTCTTCCAAGCAGAAAAGACCAGACCTAGAAACCTCTGACTCTCACTGGGAAGACTTAATGAGAAAAACGTATTGTCTTGTGCTAATGTCCCACCAGTCACCCAAGACATGTTCTATGACCAAACACTGCATCTCCAAATTTGTCCATCAAACATCTTTTCTATATTCATTGTCTTCACATGCAGATCGAAAAGAGTAACAAAAAGGCCTTCTGCTGAAGAACTTTAGAGCATCTACAACATTTTTCATGTGGAGCAGAGGAAGCCAAGATAGAGATTGCAGACCATGTACTACTTTTATGATTTGAATATCATAACCCTTTGTTTTCATGATGCTACCGTACCGTTTTAGAAAAAAAATGGTTGTGCACTGTATCTGTGTTGCTAAATCCTGCATATTTGCTGGTAAACTTTATTTTTAAAGAAGTTTGTATTGATTTTTGCAGGCCGAGGTTATGTATTTGTTGCCAGAACTTTAAGGGCAATATTGCTAAACCACCATTTGACGCCTTTGCCTCTATTTAAGTAAATTTTGTCTACTCCCTTGCATTGTATTAATATTGTTTTTTTTTATGCTGAAATATCACCAGTTTGCTATACAGGAGGCCTGTAACAAAAGACATTATTTCTCTTTTTTGTTAAATCTGAAATTGGAATTGTAAGTTGAAACCACTAAGATACCCAGTGCTTAATGAATCTGTTGATTTACAACCTAATGTTGTAATTTACATTGTTGTATGACTTTGCCATCCAAGTTAGTTTGCTAAAGCAGGCGCATAACTCCAACACCAAAGGACGCTGTTGGATAAAGGCCGATGCCTTCGACGTGAAGCAGGGCGTCCGTGCATCTATGAGGCATGAGTGGTATGGGGACACAGACTTTTGGGGATGGAAAGCTTCAAAAGGCACAGGAAAATACAAGGAGAAGCAGAAATCTTTTCATAACCTCGACACGGTGGAATGTGCATGTGAGACACACTGTCATCCGACTTGACCAGCCCGCATACCATGCTGGAGGAGCACAAAGACTTTCTTGAAGCCAGACTGAGGCGCTTACAGGCCTTGTTCTACAGGAAACAGAGAATACGTGTTTAAAGAAAATTTGTTCGCCCTTGGATGGGAGATGGACAGTTTCCTCACACTGAAACGTGTTAACCAAGAACTTTTGTCAACAATGAAGGAAATCAGATTTGGCAAGGAATGCATATCATATAGGACTAGGAAAGCTGCGGGAGCAACTTAAGAGGTATACATCAAAGGTGTTAACACAATAAAATAGGAAGGCAGCCTGCCACTTAATCATCTTTATAATAAGTGACAATCAACGCAACTTGTAACCGTATGCTATTCCAGTTCAAATTCTGTCATGTGGAGTGGAGAAGAATGCAAATATTGGGGCCCTCAAAGATGGAGGAGGTTGTTGTGACTATCGACGAATCAACCACGGTTTATCCACTGGGGAAAATCATGCGTAAAGGAAGCGGTCTTGGACCACCTGCCAACTATCATAGATGGTTGCGCTGAGACTATCAGTAGACAAAGGCAACCAGTGGAGCCAGTGACTGCTGTTGAAGATTTCACCATTCCTCTATTCGACGGTCTGTTCTGGGAGAAGACACAATCATCAATAATTTCCTACTCTGAGCTGGACCTCCACCAAACTATCACAGCACTGAAGACAGTTCACCCTCACGTCAAGTATCTTGTGTTCCTACAAGGCAGTTCATTTTAGGCAAGACCTCCAGGGTTTGGGGATTCACTCAGACAGTCCCTGTGAGGGATTTTCTAGCCTTGTGGAACCTAATCGTACCATCAGATGGGCGTTCAAGAAAGGGGTTGTCAACACATGGGCCCGGGGAGGCGTGCTGTCTGCACCACCACGACGTCTCGTTTCATCCAATAACAACGACATGCTTTGCAGAATGCACCAAACACTCGCCACCATCCACAGTGCTTTTGAGGAGCACAACGGAAGAGGGTGTGATACAAACTTTGCAAAAACAATGGCTGAGATCTACAGGACCCATAATAAGTCGGAGATGACAGCAATGATGTTCTCAAGATAAATACGGGCCCTTATAGATCTAGACGGAATGGACACCCTCTTTGATGGCATGGCACAGTTGAGACGAGAGGCACAGTAGAGACGAGAGGGGTTAGGGTGACGAGAAAGATGGACGTCGGAAAGTTGGCTACCTTGTTCTGTAATGTTTTCTCGGCCAACCTACCGACATTTTGCAGCTGCGAAGCAGTTGTGGACACAGTCTCCAGGCTTGGAATGTCGTCAGTCTAAGACAGCAGATGTAAGAGCTTCTCCGAGAAGACCAGGTCATGACTACATTTCCCTATGTCGGCGCGAATAAATGCGGGCTGAAGACCGTCATAGCGGGACTTTTGCTCCGAGTACAAGGGTTGGGTTGTAACACGTCTACCGTGACGCCTGCATTCGAGCCCATTGTATAGTTTCGGAGGCTCTATGAGTTCGCAGCTCAGGTAAAGCCAGAAGCTCCCAAACCTTCCCTGGTTCTGAAGAGAATTGAATATGTTTCAGAAGAGAACACTACACTGATGAGCAACTGCCTTGCCTTTGTGTGTGCGATTATTCTTTACAAGAGGGGGTGTCAGCCAAAGGTTCCTAAATTTAAAAAAATTCAGGAGCAATATGCACATATAGTTACACTGTCTCTAAAGCTACAACAATATGGAGTCGTGGGTAATGATATGTTAGGCAGTCTGAACTTTCCGCTAAATCAGGGGAAATATGTGACAAATAAAACAGAAGTAGAAGAACTTCCCTTTAGTTCTTTTACTTTGAAACAAGACATGAATCGGGGTAACACGATACTGTGTGTTGTGCAAAGAGCAGGTTATCTCGACATCAGGAAGAACCACTCCTAAAAGAATTCTGGGGAGAGCATTGTTGTGTGCCCAAACGAAATGTAAGGATTGACTAATAAAACAAAAGTTGAAGATGTTGAGATGTGGGACATGACTTCGTCAAGGTAAAGACAGATATGAACCTGTTCTAACTATGTACAAGGACAGCCCAAAGCCACAGCAATTGAGAGAGCGGGTGTGACGCCTTTTTTGGGGGAGGATGGATGTTGTCAAACAAAATCAGATCTGAATGCCGGTGCGAAAATCAAATATAATCATTATGGTGTTTTTTTTGTTTTACCATGAGCACTTACTGCATGGTGTAATAGTGTATATTTTTTAATATCCTTTTCTTCCTGTACTTTAATTATCATATGTCTTCTTCAACATTTTTTTTAGTTTCTATTCTTCCCTCCCGGAACAAGTACTGCGGGTACTCAAAGGTGATCGTGGGCAACTTTGCCGACATCGGCACCTACTTCGGCGTTGCAAAATGTAAGGAACTATGCAACTGACCGAGTGGTGCATGTATTGGGTAGATTATAAGATGATGTTTCTATTGTTCCATTATTGCTCAATGAATAAACAAAGAAAATGTAACCTTACCGTCGAGTAAACGGTCCCTAGTCGGAACATGGGTAACTCAACAACTGAACAAAGCTGTGGAGATAAGTTATCATATCATTAAAATAAATAAATTAATTTAACTACTTTGGGGAAAAAGTCAGATATCGGTGATCATCGGTTTTAACTGCGAAAGGCTTTAGTCTTCCGAAGTCACTAGGCTAAGTCACAATAAAAAAAAATAGGGTCGTTGACGTTTTTACTCGTGTGATTTTTTTACAGACCTCATGTGCTCTTTTCAATGTTTCCTTTATCAGCTGATTTCAACTTCACACTGCAGTGTGTAGTTAGAGCCGCCATCAATGAGTCGGGGTTTGAACCTGACAAATTCTTCCGTGGTGGAAACCCCAGGCTCCTGCACCAGCTCAACAGCTCAGCTCAGACGAGCTCAGCTGCCAAAGCGACAGCTCAGATGAGCACAGCGACCAAGATGACAGCCCAGATGAGAGCATCTACTGAGACGACAGTCTGGATGATCATCCAGACAAGCACCGCCTCCGAGCTAGGTGACAGCCCGGACCAGCACCGCCACCGAGGTGTCAACTCAGACCAACACTGTCTCCGAGGTGCTAGCCCTGCCACACAGGGAGGGGCAACAGACCACCCCCGTCATCGGGCGACCACGTTAGCCAGATCAGCCGCGGGTTGAACGCCGTTGCCCACTCTACAGCCTTGTGTTACAGAGTGTCAAAGGAACACCCCACCACTAGGCGACGTCTTCCAGGCCAGCCACACGATAATTGTCAGCGCTCACTGTACACTCAATTTCGTTGCTTCCTTTAGTTTGCACTTTGCTAATAGTGACAATGTCAACTCCAACACTGTACACCGCTAGTGTCATACCGATTGGACAACAGATAACCCCAACCACAGAGCGACGTCTGCAGGCAGGACAATAGGCATTCCAGCTTCCTCTTAAGCACGCCCAAGAAGATGGCACGAGTCACCATTGACTTGTTTACGCCATCTACGTACATGTAGAATAAACAGGGATAACAAAGCTTAAACAGCACAAATAAGTAGAATAAGTTAAAAGCACACAATTGTAGATGATACTTGTGGTTTATTTACACTCATGTAATGATAGAACTACTTTTTACGGTCTCCTTTTAGTTGTATGGCTAGTGTAATAGCCACAGTGATTCGCACGACATAAGATATATCAACTCACAGGTCGACGAACAAACCCCGGTCTCACTAGGATACAACCGCTTTTGAAAAGGAACTCAAGTCACCTTTAAGAATTTTAAACCCTGTTGTAGCCCGCACTGTACGATACTCTAAAAGCCCACTCGAGCTCGTGAATAGCACATTGTGATCGAATGGTCAACGAGGATGTTTTTGGAATATATATTGGTCTGTGATTTATTCAGCCACCCAGCTGTCAAGTGTTCTTTCAACAAAACCCCATATTATTATCAAATGTATTGAATGTGTTACTCTGCCTTTAGTTATTGGACGAATCCGTCAAAGCACTGGATTTAAATTCGGTGCATTTATTGCTGAGGAATGGAAATACTGTGCATGTTATTATTCAATATACTGTGCAAATGGGTCAGTCTATGGCTTTTGATTTGAAAGTCATTCTCGGGTCAGAATGTACAAACAATCGTGGAATCGAAATCCACTTAATGCGGAAATTCGACTTTTTACATTCCACACCCTTGCCGATCGACGGAATGCGATAAGGTCAATTAAAGCACCCATGTAATACGGTTCTAATTTGCTGAAAATACTTGTAAATTTCGACTTATTAATGGGGGATAAATACAACAGCATGCTAGAGGCCAATGTTCTCCTGCCGCTGTTCAACCCACTGTCCCTGTTGTCCAGGCCATCGTTTTTGCTGCAGCTGTCCACCCTGTAAACCACGCTCACCCCCACGCCCCTGAAGCTGACAAGAGACCCTGCACCCCTCGTCAACCACGTTAATCTACCCCCCCCCCCCCCGCTCCTTGTCACCAACGGCATTCCTAGGTCAACAATTGTCTCGTGTATTTACATTTCAAGCACTCTACTTATTCATTACATCACAATAAATAATTCTATTTCTACGACATCAGAAACCTGAAGGCGGGATCTAGAACGTTGAAGGAAGCTAAGGACACGCGATGGCTGAGCCACGACGAAGCTTGTGATTTTCTGCATAAGTATGTATAATGTATACTTGTATGTATGTATGTATGTATGTATATGTAAATATCTATGTAAACGGCTGCGCATTTCAGCCACAGCTGCTATGCCGTGCATCTTGTCAAACGTGTATGTATGTCCCTATTCTTATGTGCCTTTACGTATTTTTTTCTTTCAAATTCAGGTGGCTATCGTAGTTATGGATGACAAGCGGCTGATTATCCCCTACTGTCGATTAACCTGGCAGGCCAGCTCCTCCCGCCGCAGGTTCTTTTAGTTACCAAAGCAAAACAACACCTGAAGAAGTTTAACTCCCGGATGAGTGGGACCATCCACCACAGCGAGACTCACTGGTCCAACGCTTCAACAATGGACCGCTATGCAGACAAAATTATCATCTCGTACGTGACAGCTCAGCGAGAAGCTTTCACACTCCCAGACCAGTCGGCCTTCGCCATCTTTGACTTGTGCAAAACACACCGCAGCCCCGCGCCGCTACAGAAGTTTAAGGACAACAACATTCACCCTGTGTACGTGCCCGCGAGTTGTACGGGGGAACTTCTGCCGCTGGACTGCGACGGGTGTGTAAACGATGTGCTGAAGAAAGAACTGAAGCAGTAATTCGTCACCCACTACGCCGACCAGTTCGCCGCAGAGCCCATGGAAGGGAGGGACAAGATCGACATGTCCATCTTCAAACTGAAGACTGTCAATCTCAATCCAACTGGCCCCTGTGCGCCATGGACAGCATCGCAAACAATCGCGCCGCCATCACCCAAAACTGGGAGAAGACCAAAATCCAGGCTGTTGTGGACAAGGCGCGAGCGTCGGATTTTTTCATCTTCTGTAAATGTAGTGTAAACAAAGATAACCATTTTGTTTTACCGCCGCAATGTTTCATTTAAAGATTCGCAGTCACGAAGATAATATGGAGCAATTAATCACAACAATAAATACATTTTTTTTGGTTCCGGGGTCTGTTCCTATAGGTCTTATGTAGTGACATCTGCGGCAACCAGACAATCACCATCGTCTGTGACGGTATGTTAATCAACTTTCATCAGATAAGTGTGGGATTTCTTTATATTAATGTGTTTCAATATTCTTTAGTATATAAAACATATCTAATCCATGCAGGCACTCAATGGATGGATGCACCATTCAGGGTTGATGGACCTGCTAGACAGCAGGCACCAGGTGGGTGCTGCAGATCACCAAGAACAAGGATACCATCGACATGGTCAATGCTGGTACCAGAGGGTACGATCGACCTAAAGAACTCCCGCTTCCATTTGCACCGTGGTAATCTGCATAAAAAGGCGCTAGTACTCTTGGAAATCATTGTATTATCATTAAGGCATGCCACATTCCTTCCATCTCTACTACATTGCAGTCCTTGCTCTACTGGCTATTCTGACTGAAACCTAAGTTCCTCCACCCTCATCTGACGGCTATACTTCCCCTTCCCCTCCATTGCCCCTCTCCTTTTCCCGCTCCCTTCCTCAGCACTACAGTCTGACAAGGCACAAGGTTTTTTTTTTTTTTTTTTTTTTTACAGGATAGTCCACCACAGTACTGTTACATTTACATTTGCTGTTACACAATTGAGTGTAGCACAGCATCAATCAGTAAACCCGATCAACCGACTAGGTTGTGATAATAAGTACATGTGTCTTCTATCACATGGGTAAGAGTACATTTGGTCAGCACAGGGAAGTTGGAACAAGTATGAAGTAGTTTGTAATTAAGTTCTGCTATTTGTGTTTCTTTACATGAAGTTGTACCTAGCATTTTCCAAATCTTCTTCCAATTAAGAGAGTCTATATCAAAAAGTGTCTGCCATTTCTGTTGGCAGCTTGGAACTACTGCATGTTTCTGAACGAGAGCAGTATAAAGTGATTTGCAGGATTTTGTCTTGATTTTCATTTTTGTTCTTGGTTCAAGCAGATGTGGGGTTGGGATAACAGGATGTATTGGGCGGTCAACTGAGTCTATAGCACCTTTAATAGAATCTTTCCAGGTGCTGGGTATAGCTTGATATAAAGTAATGCGTTCAATTAAAGTACTGGGTCTATGACTAAGCGTTGGGTGGTTATCTGTCGAGAGGAATCGTCCGTTTGGGAATAAGTCTTTCACATAGATGATTCCTTCCTTAATCCATTGAGGGAAGAAGAGAGTTTTACCCTGGGATCTCACATTTTCATTGCACCATATTATCTGGTCTCTAAGGTTATGGGGTTTCATGTCATCTACTTTGTCAGCTTTGTGATAGGATAGTATGACTTGTTTATAAAAAGTGGGAATATTGTTTAGGTCTGGGCCATCACTTTCAGTTTTAAAGTTTATGCCTAATATGAGGTTATTAGGGCCAAAAGAACTGAGGTATAGTAGGGGTAATGCTTTCCATCTACAATTGTCTTCTGATGTTAGCCTATAGATCCAACGTGATAGAAGTGCATTTTTCTGGTAATCTAGGTTTAACATATTTAGTCCTCCCAATTCAATGGGCTGGCTTATCACATCTAACAAGGCACAAGGTGGATGAAGCTCAGATGACTAGGAATACAGACAGCTGCCGGATGTTTCTAACGGCCATCCCTCATTTTTTTTAAAAGAATATTTATCCTTGCTATTCTGCTCACACGTAGTCAGCTCGGGTTCGAGGTCATACCCAGCTGTGAGTTTCAAGAGCATTTTATTCGAAAACCTTTGAATAAGATTTACAAATGCAACAAGAATCGTGGTGTTAGACAATAGCTGCCAACTACTTATGCTAGTTAGTTCTTATGCGTAGTTTGTCATAGTCTGGAAAAGACTAATTGACAGAGAGAGACTTACGCTATGAACAAGGATCCTACTTTTAAAGAAGACTGTCTTACTCGTAGATAGCTTCCACTTTCAGGGACATGTTGGTTGCTCGCTTGGATACTGTATGAGGTAGCTACAGTGTTTCGCTCTACTCGCAGGTCAACGAACAAGCAAACGCAGGTCACCGCATTATACAGCCGATTTTTTAAATAAAACCAGGTCACTTTTTATACCTTGTTGTAATAATGCAATTGAAGTCCCTGTGTCAAGTTATGTTCTTAATAAGCACAGATTTCCACAATATCATTTGAAAATCAGAGCTGCACTTTTGTGCTGTGCTACGGATATGCCTGGTTTGTTGCAATCGTGTGATTATTTAGGTAAATCATCCAAATTAGGATTTTGACATGTATAAAAGACATTCAAAAAGAGTTGGCAAGAAAGCCAACTACTCTGGTTTTAAACGAGTCACATGACCCTTGAAGACTGACACAGAACACACACCAGGCATGCTCAGCTAATCAATGCAAGAACTCCAACGTAGGAAACATCCCAAAAAACAGCAACAACGGCGGCAACAACGGCAACGTATCTACCGTCATCCCCATCCAACCCCTGTTCAACCTCTGTTCTATCCCCTGTTCAAACCCACTGCTCAAATTAACTGACGTCGAATCCGTCAGCACGAACCTGGCATAAGTGACGTGACAGCCACGTAGATATCGTTAGATGGTGTTCCGAGGTCAACAACTACCTGGCGTATTTGCATTCCAGGCACTATTGTTAGTCATTGGATTACCATAATTCTACTTTAAGGACATCATAAACCTTACAAAAAGAACGTTAAAGGAAGCTAAGAACACGCAACGGCTGAGTCAGGTCAAGGCCTGTGACTCTGTACAAGTGCCTCCCTGCTGTGATAACTACTTTTGACCATGAAAGGTGGTAGAATATAACCACTTTTGGGTTTTTTACTTGGCACCTGAGAGGAAGCTCTAGTGGCAGAATGAGACGGTAAAACATCAATCGAACATTGACAAGACGGGCAAGCAAAACTGGGAAAGTGTTCAGAGAAGGGCCACAAGAAGGATTCCTACACTAAGAGAACTACCCTACAGTTCCAGACACAAGAGACTCAAGCTTCCATCCTTGTAGTACAGGCCTTTAAAGAGGACATGCTCCAGCTGTTCATAATTATGAAAGTTATTGTCAGGGTTCCGGACTGCACAGCTTCTTCAATCCTGTTGAACAGAAATTAACTATACGGCACAGCCTTAAGCGACAGGTCCCACTTGTAAGGTATAGGGTGAAAAGGCAAACTTTAAGTGTCAGAAATGTCTAACAAACTCTTTACCAGGTACAGTAGTTACAGCTGATAGCGTTAATCTGTTTTAAGTCCAGGCTAGATAAATGCAGGTAGAGTGGCAGGCGATAGAAACTTGTGGTCGTTAAACTTTACCAACAGGACAAAGCAGGTCTGTGACACAAGCTTAGGTGAGTAGTGTGCATTATGGGGAAATGGGTCCATGCATGCTATTCGCCTTTATCGCCGGAATCTGCTCTGAGATTAATTCAATGCATGATTCAGGATGAACATGGAAATATACTGTGTTGGAAAAGACATCTCAATTGGCTGCACCAGGGAGCAATTCTTTCACCACCCAAAAAAGGCAAAAGGAGATCCTGACTTCGGAAGACTGGCGCCATGGCGGCATCGATCCCCTACCCGGTTTAAAAAAATGTTTAACAAGCAACTCCTGTTTGATAATAGGGACCGGATGGGCTTGGTGTGATCGAGGGTTGAGAGGAGAAACAACGCACAACTATATTTGCTCCACAAGCGGCGATATCTTCTATTGAAATAAGAAAAGAGGTGTGGAGCTCGACACCTGCGCACCCTAGTAGTATATAGTCAGCACGCTGACTATCATTATTCAGGCGGTGCAAGGTGGTGCAGGTCAAAGGTCACACGCTGACTATCATTATTCAGGCGGTGCAGGTCAAAGGTCAGATATTATTTATTCAGGCGCAGGTCAGAGGTCAGATATAATTTATTCAGGCGCAGGTCAGGGGTCAGATATAATTTATTCAGGCGCAGGTCAGGGGTCAGATATCATTTATTCAAGCGCTGGTCATGGGTCAGAGGTCACATATCATTAATTCAGGTGGAGCAGGTCAGGGGTCAGATATCAAATATTCAGGCGGAGAAAGGTAACTATGACAACCGCCACGCCCCCAAATGAACCTCCCCCTCCCCAATTATGAAAGCCATGTCCTTATTTGGCCTGATTCTCAGTCTCTAAGTCAATCAACCGGTTAAATCTACTGAGATCAGTCTTTAATGGATGCGCTGAAAGCACAAACAACAGACGTCTTTCGTCAGTTACTATATCACAAAGCCCCAGGCTTGTTTCCTGACTACAGACACCCCAATTCGCTGGCGTACGTAAAAGTGATACAATGGGTGGATATGATATCGGCGGACCAGGAATATGAAAAGATTATAGACAATTTCATGGATAACGTACCCAACGCGAGGGATGGGCTGAAAAGGGTACTCGAAAAAGTACTGCAAGAGGAACGATTACACTGGGGTCGACTCGTTACCGCAATGTCTTTCGCCGTGGACGTATGTGTCAACTCGCACGAACGGTATGAAGGAAGTACCGACGCCGAGTTAGCAACGTTGATTTGCGACTATGTGGGTAACTGGTTGTTACACCAACGTGGATGGGACGGATCGCTTGTCCGTCGGCGGCACGACAAGTACCCGTCGGTTGTACAGTGTCTCTGTTGGCTTCTCACTGCACACGTTTGCATCATCGTGACGTAAATTTTTGCACTGAACACGCCCGAACATGTTAAAACACGCCCACGAACGGTACGCTGGTTGGTCAGCGCTCGGTGTATGGCTGATTTGCATGAGATGATGAGCTGCGCGCTAATTGGTTGGGGCAGGACAAGAGGTCCTCATAAAGGCAGACCCGCCGCGAGCTAGCGCACCTACGGATCTCCGCCGCCTCGCTGACGACCAAGAACCCGACGAGCCATGGACGACTCAGTGATTTATCCGAAAGATCTCCAATATTGGAGGACACTACCCGCGTACGCCGGGCTCTCTAAACCTCCACAGGCGGACACAGCGACGCAGACATCACCCCGTCATGACGGAGCCCGGACGCCGCCAACTGGAGACGTACCAGACACTTGGCCCGCCACCAAGCCAGCACCGACCGTTAAACGACCCCCGACATCGGAGGTTATCAACGACGGAGTTGAAGCCAGGTTCTCTATTGGCGAAGACGTATTTGTTACAGTCGGCTGTTTCAAGGGGATGCCGCTAGTGAATGTGCGGAGGTTCTATCGACCTTGTCCCGAGAAAGACGTGTGGAAGCCCGGTAAACAAGGGCTGGCTCTAGCCCCAGAGCAATGGCTCGCTCTCAAACGCAACATGAGCAGCGTGTCGTCAGCGCTCCTGGCTTGCGGGTTTTCAGCCATGCACATATCCTACAAGTACAACGGGAGCACGTTCCCACCCAGCCGATTCGACCTCGGAAACCAACGATATGCCGTCGTGGAGCTGTTCAGAGGGGAAGCGGTCGTGAGTCTACGAGAGTTTTTCAGACCGAAGGCGGATCAAGGCAAACTCCTCCCGAGCAAGAAAGGGCTCAACCTATCAACGCAGCAGTGGGATGCCCTGGAGGAACAGGCAGACAAGATCGATGCCGTCCTGAAAACCGTCCTCGAGCAGAAATCGCTGACCAGCAAAGTCCTGAAAAAATAGTGAACCTGTGATTTGTCACGAAAATAAACTTCCTGTGATACAAACATGGGCAAAGATCTCATTGAAGTGCGTGTGTGTGTCATGTTATTGCTATTGTAGGTTCGTTGAATAAGCGTGTGTGTGAGAGAGAGAGAGGCGCATGTGCACAAAAGAGGTAGGTGTATCTGTATAAAAGGGCTAGCGTTCTAACTAAACAGTCAGTCTCAGAGTTGGAGAGGCACAAATAACACGCATGGGTTGTCTTCCCGACATCGCGTTCTTGGGCGAGCTCTTTTGTGAGATAGTGGACCGCGTTCATTGCGCGTGCATGTGTATGGGAGGCCGAATATTTATGTTCTTTCGTGGTTTGGGATGGTTTCCAAGAATCCCGGAAGGAGGAGGAGAAGGAAGGCGAGAGGGGGAAGCAAGCCCTACCCCACCAATGCTGCCGAGGAATGGCACGACGTCCTCCACAGGGTTTACTACGACCCCAGACATCCTGCAGGGTACGGTGGAGTGGGACGGCTCCATCGAGCTGTGCGAGACAAGTACGGAGTCACCCGAAAACAAGTAGAAGCGTGGTTGCGTTCCCAAGACACCCACACCTTACACAAACCCATCAGACGACGTTTTCAAAGGAATCGCGTGATAACCGGAGGAATACACGACCAGTGGCAGGCTGATCTCGCCGATATGTCATCCCTCTCTCGGCATAATGACGGGTATCGCTATCTCCTGACCTGCATAGACGTATTTTCTAAATACGCGTGGGTCGTTCCCATCAAAGACAAGACGGGCCCCACCCTGACGAAAGCCTTTCAAACCATCCTAGCCGAGGACGAGCAAAAGCCCAGGTGCCTGCAAACTGATCAAGGTACGGAGTTTCTCAATCGACACGTCCAGTCTCTATTGAAGAAGGAAGGGATCAAATTCTTCACGACGTTTAGTGTGGAAACCAAAGCCAGTGTGGTGGAAAGGTTCAATCGTACGCTAAAGACGAGAATGTGGAAATATTTCACTGCAAAGAACACGCACCGATACATCGACGTCCTGAGCGACCTGGTGTGGTCCTACAACCGCTCCTACCACCGCAGCATCAAAATGGCTCCCATCGAAGTGAACGAGAAGAACGAGGGGCTCGTGTGGCATACCCTGTACGGAGAAGGTGACATCTCGAAACCGCGGAAAGGGAGAAAACAATCGCCGTCGTTTAAATTTCGAGTCGGAGATTCGGTTCGAATCAGCAAATCTAAACTGCGCCTGGAAAAGGGCTATACGCCCAATTGGACCACAGAGATCTTTGTCGTCTCCGAACAAATTGCCCGCCGTCCTCCCGTTTATCGCGTAAGAGATTACGACGGAGAAGTTTTGAGAGGGACGTTTTACGAAAAGGAGTTGCAGAAAGTTACGAAACAAGACGACGACGTCTATCAAGTAGAGGACATCCTGGACACGAGAAGGCGAGGCAAAAAGAAGGAGTTCTTTGTGAAATGGAAAGGATATCCGGCCAAGTTTAATAGCTGGGTGAGAGAAGAGGACATGGTGCCCATATGATAAATACCGATGCACGCCCGCACATCGGGCATTGCTCAGACGTACCTCGCCATGGCCAATTCGTTTTACGTCACTCTCCCCAGCGACGGAAGTATGGACGTCTTTCAAGAAAACACGGTCACGAATTATCGGACCAAACTGGCTCAGCCCGTAGAACTGTCGGGAGAGTGGGAGGTGGGTCTCGTTGAGATACAATATCCTCACAGCTGGCTGAACGTTCGGGAAGGCGAAAACACGTTGGTGTATTACATGGTGGACGAAAAAGATGAAGGGAGTGGTCGGGAATACGAGATCGTCAAAATCTCCGCGGGGCACTACAAGGACGTTTTGCATCTCTTGAAAAGCCTCAACGAAGCCGCTTCCATACGTTACCCTAGCCTCTTCAAGCAACACGACATGTTTGCTTATGACAGCATCACGAAAAGAGTGACCATGGTCCTGCCTCCCATGGCGCAAAATTCGACGACAATGAAGACTTATCTGACGGGGTCATTGGCCGAAAAACTGGGATGGGGAGTAAAAGGTGCCATATACGGTAGCTGGGTACAGGCACCACGTCCAGCCGACCCTAACCTGGGCTTTCACTCCTTGTACGTGTACGGGGATGTCGTGCAGCATCGTCCGGTGGGCGGACAGAAGGTCCCTCTGCTGAGAATCGTCAAAATCGAGGGACAAGACGGGGACATCGTCGATCACCCTATCCCCACGCCTCACTACATACCACTAGCCAGGAAACGATTCGAGACGATTGAAATCGATATAAGGAACGACCTCGGCGAACCCGTGCCATTTGTGCAAGGGCGAGTGATCGTAACACTTCACTTCAGACAGAGGCGGTCTTCCTACTTTTCCTAGATATGACGGGACAGCGAGGAGGACAGTTGCCGGTGTATTACGGACGGTCTATGCAGCGTGGTTACGGGTTGGGAGGGATCTTTCGCGGTTTGCTCAGATCCGCCGTACCTCTACTGAAACGAGGGGCCCAAAATGTGGGAAGACAGGCTTTAAGGAGCGGTATGGATTTAGCTCATGATGTCTTAAATGGTCAAGGGGTCAAACGCGCTGCCAAACGGAGAGCCGGCGAGTTTGGACAACGTCTGATGTCTGGGCAGAAAAGAGCCAGGGTGCGTGCACCGCCTGCACCGGTGGGGCAAAACAAAGGACGAGGGGCGGGCAGAGGAAAGAAGCCATTAAAACGTGGAACGAGACCGCGTGCAGTCAGTCGCAAGAGAGTCGGTGCACAGCGCGGACGTACCTCTCCCGATATCTTCAACTAGTCACGATCTAAACGACATGGCCCACATTCATCCCCTGTCGTGTTCCTGCACCAAATCAGAATTGGATCTGTTTGAGGTACCGCCAACTCAGACGACCATAACGGACGGTAGATGGGTAGAGTATCATCCGGTGGCCAGTCTCGCCGAGTCTTCCCCGATAGAATTTGACATTCCTGGAGCGGGGGAGGAATTTACGGACCTTTCCCAGACGAAATTGTACGTGAAAGCCAAGATCGTTCTCCCTAACGGCAACGACCTGCCGGACAACGCCAAGGTAGGCCCGGTAAACCTGTTTCTTCAATCGCTCTTCTCGCAAGTCACAGTTACGGTCGCTGGCAAGGACATAACGGATTCCACCAATTGCTATCCATATCGTGCTTACCTGGAGACGCTGCTAAACTATGGGTCTGAAGCAAAGCAATCGCAGCTGACATCCGAACTTTTCTATCAAGACACGCCGGGACGACTTCACTTGGTCGACCCCTACCCAACAGATCAGGGCGCAGTGGCAAACGAAGGATTGGTGAAGCGTGCCAACATGACCCGCAACAGTCGCGAAGTGGACCTCATAGGACCCCTACACGTCGATCTGTTTCATCAAGATCGCTTTTTGCTCAGCAAAGTCGACGTTAAAATCAAGCTGCACCGATCGAAACATCAATTCTGTCTCATGTCGCCTGGGGATCAGTTCAAAATTGTCATCACGGAGGCTGCCGTCTTTCTGAGAAAGGTCAACCTGTTACCCACCTATCAGCTGTCCATCGAAAGTCAACTCAACAAGCAGACGGCCAAGTATGCCCTTAAGAGAGTTCAGTTAAAACCTTTTACAATTCCCCGTGGTAACCATTCAGTGTCGAGCGACAATCTGTTCCTGGGACAGGTCCCCAAACGCGTGGCGATCGCTCTGGTGGACAACGCAGCCTTCCAGGGGTCGTTCGGTACCAACCCCTTTAACTTTCAACACTTTAACTTGAACTACATCAGTCTCTGCGTCAATGGGCAGGAGGTGCCTCACAAAGCGCTGACACCCAACTTTGCCGAGGGACAGTTCGTCAGATCCTACATGAACTTGTTTGGAACGACAGGCAAGCAAGGGCAAGACAGCGGGAACCAGATCGCGAGAAGTGACTACGACAAGGGCTTCACGGTGTGGTGTTACGACCTAAGTCCTGACCTCTGCGGCCTCGGTGGGGACCATTTTAACATAATCAGACAGGGAAACCTTCGCCTGGAGCTGCATTTTGCACAGGCTTTAGATCAAACTGTGGTGGCGGTGGTCCTCGCTGAATTCGACAATCTCCTGGAGATTGACAGGCAGAGAAACATCAGCTTTGACTACAGCAACTAGAGATGGACACGAGACAGATGTACGCCGTCTTACGGAGCGACAAACACACGGCACCGCACGTCCGCGGAGTCTTTGCTTCAGATCGGCTTCCGAGGCGTGTACGGGACTATCCGAGCGCTTACGTCGTTAATACTGACCCAAGCAATAAGCCAGGGCAGCATTGGCTGGCCATCTATTTCGACGGGGAAGGACGGGGCGAATTCTTTGATTCTTATGGCCGTGCCCCTAGTCTGTATCCCCGCCCTGTACTAAGATTTTTGCGGCGAAATACGCGCCTTCCGTGGATTCGTAACCAGCGCCAGATACAAGCTGGACTGTCTACCACTTGTGGGCAGCACTGCCTGTTCTACCTCTTGCACAGATGCAGAAATATTCCGATGACTAACATAGTCGATATGTTTAGCAGTGACTTAGAACTGAACGATGTATCCGTAGCAGAGTTTATAGAGCGGCATTTTGATATAGATGCTCCCGTGGTCGACCTTGAGCTCGTCATGCGACAGATAGCGAGAACCCTAGAAGACTTTGATCGAGCGTTTAACGATTAACGTATGCATGGTTAACCGTATACCACATGATATAGCTTTTAGAGTGTAGTATTGACTGTAGAAGGTTGTTATGAATAAATATCATGAAAACGTATATCGGTCATAGCGTGTTCTCTTTTTCCGCACACACAATCGCACAATCGCACACACAATCATACACATACACTCGCAGAAACAAATAAATGTAAACACAGTCTACATCTAGGCCCGTGTCCGCATCAAGGGAAACTTTAATTGTGAACGCTCACACACAATCGCACACACAATCATACACACAATCATACACATACACTCGCAGAAACGAATAAATGGAAACGCAGTCTATATCTAGGCCCGTGTCCGCATCACGGGAAACTTTAATTGTGAACGCTCACACACAATCGCACACACAATCACACACATACACTCGCAGAAACGAATAAATGGAAACACAGTCTATATCTAGACCCGTGTCCGCATCACGGGAAACTTTAATTGTGAACGCTCACACACACAATCGCACACACAATCATACACACAATCATACACATACACTCGCAGAAACAAATAAATGGAAACGCAGTCTATATCTAGGCCCGTGTCCGCATCACGGGAAACTTTAATTGTGAACGCTCACACACAAAATCGCACACACAATCATACACACAATCATACACATACACTCGCAGAAACAAATAAATGGAAACGCATTCTATATCTAGACCCGTGTCTGAATCACGGTAAACTTTATTTGTTAACGCTGTTAAGTCCACGACATTTCAGAGAAGCTCCGTTTGGTAGACGGAGTAGTGCCTGCACTGCCAACTTTCCGCTTCTTCCCTGGGAGCCTTTGAGCGACAACACGACGTCGCTTGGGTTGGGGTGTTGGGATGACGTCTTCGCTCTCTCCGTCAGAAAGATCTTCACCACGGGCGGTGCGGCTCTTGTGACGTTGGATCACGGATAGCCGGGTCGGGTGCCTGATAGCGGCTTCCGGCGCATTGATGCGTGCCAGTCCCCTGGCAAAAGATTGCCAGCCGGTGGGATTGAACCCTTGTCTCTTTTGCATCGCGTCTCTAATCAAGTCGGACACATTTGAACCTGGGACCACTTGTTTGTTGTAGAGCAACTGTCCCTGATCGTTATAACCGATGATGTCTCCGCCTTTGTGTTTGATGACGTTGAGCATCTGTCGTGCGCGAGCTTTCATGGTCTTGGGAAAGGCCTCCAGTATGCTCTGGTCTTCTTTACCACTGGATGCGGGGGAGCTGGGAGACTTTCCATCCGTGTTGCTGTCTGTGGTAGCGGTGTTGGTGACGGTAGTAGGTGAGGACAACACCCTCACCGTGACTGGCTCTGTGCGACGCTTATCTCTGTACGTCAGATAACGCTGCAAGAGTTGTTGGTACAAGGTAGCTTTCTCGTCGTCCGGAAGATCGGGCCGTTCCATCACCGACTTCATTTCCTCGTCCAAGGTAACGGCGGTCTTGACCAGGGGAGACGTCTGTTCTTGTTGCTTAGCCTGAATCGTTGAGAGTAATTCTTGCGGCACGAGTGCCATCTTTCTGCTATGTTCCATGACGACAGAGCGACGTTACTTCCGTCCACCTCCAAATAAGGAGCTAATTGCGGAAATAATAGGACTGAGTAGAAGAGACAGGAACCCACCCTTCTGGATCAACGTCTGCCTTTTCTTGGTCAGGGGAACCTTCTTATCGCCAAGCTGACGCAGAGTAGCTTTGTGCCGAGCCAGACCTTTCTTCTGGGCAGGTGTGAGACGAACGTTGCCCTTCAAGACGTTGTGCGTGCAGTCACAAATCGATTTCAAGAGATCGTTAGGGGCGGACGACAGGATGGCTTTTCGCAATTTCGGGTTGGCCTTGCTCAACACCCGGAGACAATCGGCGTGACGATGTAACCTCTTCGACATCTTCGGCAAAATGAGACCGCGGTGTGGACGAACGGAACGTTTTATCACTTTCTCAGGTACACTTGGGGTTGTGGCGTCAGCATGTTGGTTCTCACGCGCAGGTCCTGGGGCGTTTCGGGATGGAGGTCAAGGAAGAGATGTCCGTACGTCGTCTTATTCACGGCGTCCTCGTAACACTCTCGAAGAAATTTACTGTGTCCCGGGTACATTTGCCGAGCTAACGTGGTGATCATGCTTTGATCCCTTGGCGATTTGAACAGGACGATGTAACTGGAGTTTAGAGAAATGGTTCTCAGGCCTTGAAAGAACAAATTCTGAACGAGAAAAATCACCGACAAGTCACGATGACGGCTGGCTCGGGTAAACAATTTCGTAACCCGTTGATCCGTGTCCTTGGCCGACTCAATCATGAGATCATCAATCACGAGCGCGTTTCGGCATGACGGCTTAATGACGTCATTCCAATTGTTGGGAAGGCCTTCTACGAATTGAACTTTTGAACCAAGTTTCGAAGTCAGCTCGCGGTGCAGCTTGTCCTGAAACTCCGAATAACACCACACCACGTGTTGAAAGGGACCGGGATCAATCCAACTGGCTCCCGTCGTCAGTAGTTTTTGAGCAAAATAAGATTTCCCAGACCCAGAACAGCCCGCTAGAACCATCCGACATGGATGGTGTATTCTCGCATCCATACCCGCAAATGACGTCAACTCTGCCCAGCAGCACTATTTATCTATCTACTACAGAGGCGAGTCATGGCAGCAGCATGTCATCATCACACGATTGATTTACAATATACATCTATGCGCAATATATGACACAATAGCCGCTCTAAATATCGAGAGGGAGAGTGGTGACCCGGTCATTCTTTACCTTTCGTTTAGGATAAAAGTACGAAAAGGCATCACGGGTTTGCGTGTACGTGTGTATTTCGTTGTCGTGCACGCGAAACCCTTTGTTGATGCCCTGCCCGCTTTTCTTGGTCTGCAAGACGTTCAGGTACTTGAGGTGGTTGATGACGTTACACCGTTTGCTCACCCCTTTGCAACTGAACTTGTCCTCATTCGCTTCATCTCCGCCGAAACAGTAATACGTTTTACTGCACAGGCCGACTATACCGCTCCCGGACCATTCTTCCTTGAACAACCCGGGAGTGCGCTTGTCGTAAGCCGCGTTCTGTTTGGTGTCTGTCCGGGGGAACCAGTCAGATTTCTCGCGGTTGTACGACTCCCGCATGTCCGGTTTGATCACGTCCTCCAGCTTGTCCGCCGAGATGGCGATATAAGCAGAGTCCGTGTCCATTTCACAGTACTGGAAATCGGACACGTCCACGAACTTTAACATGAAGTCGTAGTAAAAGGCAAGCATACGTAATTTGGCATATTGGTATACGAAGAAGCCAATTTGCATGGGAAGGTTAAACTTGATGGTGCGCTTCGCCGACTCAATTTCAAAGAAATTGTCGTCGTTGACCACGATCAGATGCCGAAACCGCGAAGTGTTGATCTTTCGAGTGGCGGTCACGACGTCTTGGCAATACTCGACGTCTGTTTGTTTTTCTTTGTTGGTGACCGTCTTGCCGTAGCCAGAATTACCGATCAGCTTCATGGTGTCGGCGATGATCTTCTTGGTTTTGTCCTCGTCACCTTTACGTCTCGCATCGCTAACGGCATCTCCGAAAGCTTTAAAACTGGGTTTGGGTCTGTACTCCATCACCTGGTAGATGCGAGTGACCTTCAAGCCGTGGTCGAGATACCAGTTGAGCAAGGGCGAAGCCAAGAGGATCTTTTGACCGAACATACTACCGATGAGCGATCGCCTGGGTTTGGACATAATGCGATGCTTCTCGGCGTACTCCTTCATGTGCTCGCCAATGTCGTCGATGGAAATCTCGACGTTCTTAAATATCGGAGGCATTTCGGCGAAGCGCGACTTGAGATCCGAGGGGACCTCGATGTCGCATTCCACCGCTCCAAACAACTCCTTCGAGCGAACAGCCTGGAGGACGCGTTCACCGGTCATGTCGGGAAGATGTTCGGTGGGAGTCTTGCGGGCTTCCAAGAAAGACGCCAATCGGACGTCGGCTCTTACCAAGTTTCTCCATTGGCACTCCCTCATCTCGATGACCGCATACCCACACGCTCGCAGGTACTCGGTCGTTTGGGCCGTTTCCGCCCGCAAAGTCGCGAAAGACTTGCCGCGACGATCGTTGAAGAATTCGCCTTTGGTCAAGGGGCAGCGGTGACCGTGCCAATAGCAACCGTGAAACTGAAAGATTTCCCCGGTGTCGGAACAGAAACCGTCCACCGGAATTCGACGTGAACCGATGCGCTTCTCTGTGCTATTGAATTTGTGGCGAATGATGAGGTTCCGCTCTTGGGCCAGCCAGTCTAACCAGTCGACGGCCATTCGTCCCCACTGAGGTGTAGAATATTCTCTTTCGAACCGCGTGTCTTCCCGCCGCCGAATGTAATGGCCGGAGGGCATGTCCTGCATCAGGGCCCACAAATATAACGCATTCGCGTCGTAGCCAATGACTTTTTGACAAGGTTTCGGTTCCCTGCCAAACATTTTCATCTCGTCGGCCCTGATGTAGGTCTTGCCCTTCTCGTGGTACCTGTGAAAGATGATGCTGGGTCCCCCCACTATGTTGTCTTTATACAATCTGTACACCTCCTCATTGTCTGGAAGAGTAAAGTAAGTATCGTGCGGCAAGTTCATGAAGAGGTACTTAAGTGTCAGACCCGGGACGCTAATACCATCCTTAAACATGTCGATGCCCTTGTCCTGGTAGAACTCTGTCATCTTCTGCACGGCTTCCACCATGGGGCTAACGTCCTTGTTGTTGTACCATATTAGAAAGTCCCTCATCGTCGTCATGCCCTGCTCTTCCCACACCCGCTGACAGTACAGATAATCCTCCTCCGAGATGTCGGACTGTCGCAGGTTGCTATGGAAGACGGCTCGTGGTGGTAGCTGCGTGTCATCTAACTTGTCCAAGCTGTCCATCCATTCGTACGGGAAGAATCCCTTGGTCTCCTGGCATCCGTACGCCTTCAGCAGGATAGAGTAGGAGAAGCCCGGAGCCACATAATTGATGAGATCCAGGAATTTCAGGTCGTCCGTTTCAATGGACATGTACGTGTTGTTCTTCTTGATGGGTCGGAGTTTGCTGGTCGATCGCAACAGCAGCGGGAGGAACACTTTTTTGATGGCGTTCAGGTCATACTTCCCGCCGTTGAAACTAAGGACCACCAGCTGACTCATGTACTTGCTCAGTTCCTCCATCATTTTTGTCATGTAATGTTCTTTCATGCGCTTTTCTTTTCGCTTTACCTTGTCTTGCGGGGATTCTCCTTCTGTTTCCTCTTCTTCTTCTTCCTCTTTTTCCAAATCCCTTTGCCGAATTTCTCCCATCTTGAGCGACACCGAGAGGAACTTTTCCGACAGAAGGGAGTACGCTTTACGACTGATTTGCTGCAGGAAATTCAACAAGTCTTCAGCCACTTTTGTCGGGTCGCCTTCGGACACGAAACATTCTGGGTCGGTGTATTCAGGGACGTTTGAGCAGACGCTCACGCTCAATAGTTCGTGCGCCGCCTCCCACGTCATCTTGTCCGTCTTTTGATCAGTCAGTGGTTTTAGAAGACATTCTATATCGAAGCAGGCGCGGTAGGGATAGTAACGATCTTCTTCGGGGACGACGATCCCTTCGTCCTGCAGCTTTTCAAAGATGGTCTGCGGTAGATGGTAGGCGCCCCCCGGATACACCTTGGTCACCTTACCGTCGCACGTGCGAATGTGGGCTTCGCAATTGCCGCGGCGCGTCCACCTCTTTCCGCATTGCGGACACGCGTACGACTTGGCGTAAGTCTTAAAATCTTTAATGTAACTGTAATGTTGCTCGCAGAGATTCAGGTACATCGTGTTGTTGTGCGTAGACAGGGGACGTCTCACCAACTCCGCAAAGAAATCGTCATCTTCGGCGTCTTCATCGCGATTGGGCTGTAGAGCATAGACGTACACGTCGACCTCAAACAATTTCTCTATGTCCTCCAGGTGCTTGAGGGACACGCCTTTGAACTGCCTGGGCGTCTTACCCACCCACGTCAGGTACTCGTTGAAGAGGCTCTTGGTCGTCCTTTCCAGTTTGGTGCGATCGCATTGCCGATGGAGTGCCAGGCACCGGAAAAAGCAGAGCTTGTCCGTGTACGGGCCGTGCGGTCCGCTAAGTAGGGCGATGATGGACCTGCTGTTCCTGATGTAGTCTGTCAGCGTCCCGGCGGCACCGATCGGGTGGTCCTTGATTTTGTTCACGTAAAACATGACGTTCACCATCTTCTGAAGGACGGACTTACTGTTGGGGCGCTCCTGTCGCGCCTTCTCCATGTGATCGACCTCTTCGATCTTGTCCAGGAACCGTCGGATACCATCCTCGTTTTCCACTTGGACAGGTTCTGGTAAAAAGCCGTTATTATTTTCACATGGGTAAAAATATCGCAGTGCCCCCGTTTCCCCGTCCTGGAGGATGAACCCGAACGATAGGTTGATCTTAAAGACGGTTTGCTGGTCGCCAAAGATGGCCCATACGTTGTCGGCCAGATCGCTAGGATTTTCGGACTCCAGTCGAAAGTTGTACGTGTCCTGGATGTTTTGTCCCCGCTTGAACTGCGTCCTGATCATAGACCATTTCTGCCGGTACAAATTCTGAACGGCCCCGTCTTCGTGCTGGGGAATCAGCTCTTCCGATACGTCCTCCGGATCTTCCTCAAAAGGAAATGCGTCGTCGTCTCCTGCGGGTTGGATGTGGCGTCGTTTCGCTTTGGGCCCGGCCCCGTCTGCGGAGGAAACCCTTTTCCGTGGACGGGAGGTAGACGCCACGGGGTGTGCAGCTTCTCGGTGCGCCTGCAGGGCATGGGCCGTGTCAAACGCCACGTTACACGGCCGGCACCAGAACGTGGGGGCCGGCTTGGGTTTATCGTGCAGCCGCCGATGTTGCAGTAGGTTATCCCGTCTAGGAAACTTTTTGCCGCAAAAATCGCACTCGTGCGTGGGTGCGGTCGGGTCGTGCTGCTTTTGATGACGCCTAAAACTGTCGAGACGGTTATAGGTTTTGTCGCAGATCTCGCAGAGGTAGGTCGTGGTGTCGTGCGACTTTTGGTGACGGGTGAGACTTCGTTTTTGGGCAAAGGTTTTTCCGCATGTATCACAAGTAAACGCCATGACTAGTAGACTGTACTCTTGATCATTGGTGGGTTCTGAAAGAACATACAAATCTTTGTTTGAAAAGCTGAATTTGTACAATACTCCAGTGCTTCTGTTAGCGACGACCGCACACTCATCAGTATTCCATGACAAACAAAGAAAGGGCTTCTATTGTATCGGTGCTCTTTTGTAAACGAACAACCGTTGTTGTCGGTGGGTAATACTTGTTTTGGTAGCGGAGAAGTTTTTCCACTTACCGAAAGAAAGAGACGATCCGTCTGTAGCGGTACTGCGGTCATTCAAGTAGGTGCCACGACAGAATCGGAGCACAGTTCAGGGTGACCCCAGGCTGGTAACTACCGCCCGGTACCTCGGCCGTGGCCTTTTTATGATGAAAAATCCAAATAAGGGTATGTCCGTTCACGTAGAGCAGATGGTCATTTGCATAACAAAACGGGCCACTTCCGCCCACATCCAGTCGGCGAGGCGGAACGAAGCCGGCAGGCAGGACAACTTGCTTGGGCGACGACTCCGTCTATTGTCTCCTGGCGGCGAATAACAATGGGCCATCTGGCGTTCTTCAGCAGCAGGGTCAACTTTGGGCTAGAGGCCAATTTGCATTTCAAAACGGGCCCACTTCAGCCCACGTAACGTTTGGCCAAGAACCCTGTTCAGCTTGTTAATAAAGGTTTTTCGTTTTCTTCTTACCTCCTCGATTCCCAGGAGTTAGGGCTGGCCATGTATGTCCGATAACGTTGTGTCCGGCCAGCGCTTAATTCACAGTTGTCTTGTCGGCTCAGCACGCGTGTGGTGGTAACTGTATTTGTCCGCACGGCCCTCTCCAAGCGGCAGAGTTGGTTCTGTTCCCAGCCGTGTGTACACCAAGCAGGGGCGACGACTCCAGAGGCCAATTTGCATTTGAAAACGGGCCCACTTCAGCCCACGTAATGTTTGGCCAAGAACCCTGTTCAAATTGTTAATAAAGGTTTTTTTCGTTTCCTTCTTGCCTCCTCCGTTCCTATGAGTTAGGGCTGGCCATGTATGTACGTACAACGCAGTGTCCAGACAGCACCGTTCTCTGTTGTCTTGTAGCTGCTCAGAACGTGTGGGACGCTCACTGTACGTGCCTGACTCCGCACGGGCCTGACTCCAAGTGGCAGAATTGCTTCTGTTCCAAGCCATGTGCACACAAAGCCGCGGTGACCAATCCGTCTATTGTTTGCTGGCAGCGAAGAACAATGGGCCATCTGGCGTTCCTCAGCGCGGCCACCAAGGGCCGGGCCAGCGAGGTCAACTAGGGGCCAGAGGCCGATTTGCATTTGAAAACGGGCGCACTTTAGCCCACGTAACGTTTGGCCAAGAACCCTTTTCAAGTTGTTTTACGGACCTTCCTTCCCTCCTCCAGTTCCCATGAGTTAGGGCTGGCCATGTATGTACGGCAAACGCAGTGTCCAGAGAGCACCGTTCTCTGTTGCCTTGTAGCTGCTCAGAACGTGTGGGACGCTCACTTTACGGGCCTGACTCCGCACAAGCCTGACTCCAAGTGGCAGAATTGCCTTTGTTCCAAGCCATGTGCACACAAAGCCGCGGTGACCAATCCGTCTATTGTTTCCTACCCGCACAAGAACAATGCCACCATCTGGCGTTCTTCAGCGCGACCACCAAGGGCCGGGGCCAGCGGGGTCAACTAGGGGCCAGAGTCCGATTTGCATTTGAAAACGGGCGCACTTCAGCCCACGTAACGTTTGGCCAAGAACCCTGTTCAACTTGTTGATAAAGCTTTTACATTTCCTCCTTGCCTCCTCGGTTCCAATGAGTTAGGGCTGGCCATGTATGTACGTACAACGCAGTGTCCAGACAGCACCGTTCTCTGTTGTCTTGTAGCTGCTCAGAATGTGTGGGACGCTCACTGTACGGCCTGACTCCGCACGGGCCTGACTCCAAGTGGCAGAATTGCTTCTGTTCCAAGCCATGTGCACACAAAGCCGCGGTGACCAATCCGTCTATTGTTTGCTGGCAGCGAAGAACAATGGGCCATCTGGCGTTCCTCAGCGCGGCCACCAAGGGCCGGGCCAGCGAGGTCAACTAGGGGCCAGAGGCCGATTTGCATTTGAAAACGGGCGCACTTTAGCCCACGTAACGTTTGGCCAAGAACCCTTTTCAAGTTGTTGATAAAGGTTTTGCGTTTCTTCCTTACCTCCTCGGTTCCAAAAAGTTAGGGCTGACCATGTATGTACGGCAAACGCAGTGTCCGGCCAGCGCTTACTGATAAAAGCTCCTTAATTGGTACAACATGCAGGGTGGTCACTGTATTTCTCTGTACGACCTCTCCTTGAAGGTTACCGTTAGGTCTGTCCAAGCCAGCCGTGTGCATAACAAGCCGCGGCGTCTATTGTTTCCTACCCACACAAGAACAATGGGGCCATCTGGCGTTGTTCAGCGGCGACAGCGCGGGCAACTAGGTTCCGCGGCCAGCGGGGAACAATAGGACGGGTTGTCATAGTTACCTTGGTGGGTCAAAAGTTCAGCCTGACCTCTGTTTCACCCCGACTTGAGCTAAGGAATTACATATCCCCCTAAACTCCGTATATCTGGACCAATCAGAGTACCGACTCGTCTGATGCAAATGTAAATATGCAAATATATGGTGACAGACAAGATAAAAGGTCTTCCTCTCGAACGTTTCGTTCTGCTAACAGAACCGCCGCAAGATGCTTCCAGCGCAGCCACCGAAGTCTAACCAGCTGTCCGTACTTAAGGTCTCTGTAGACCGAGAGAAGCAGTGTGAGCCCCTACTGCGTGAAAACTCCAGACGCTTCGTCATTTTTCCCATCCAGTACCACGACATCTGGCGCATGTACAAGAAGGCCGTAGCATCATTCTGGACAACGGAGGAAGTTGACATCTCTAAGGACTTAGAGCATTGGGAGAGTCTGAATGACAACGAAAAACACTTCATCAAACACGTCCTGGCATTCTTTGCAGCTAGTGACGGTATCGTGAATGAAAATCTGGTTGAGAGATTCACCAAAGAGGTGCAGGTGCCTGAGGTGAGGTGCTTCTATGGCTTCCAGATTGCCATTGAGAACATCCATTCTGAAATGTACAGCCTCTTAATCGACACCTACGTGAAGGATCCGCATGAAAGAGAGCATCTGTTCAGTGCCATTGAGACCATACCTTGTGTAAAGAAGAAGGCTGACTGGGCTCTAAAGTGGACCGGAGACGAGAAAAGCACTTTTGGGGATCGTGTGGTTGCGTTTGCCGCTGTGGAAGGGATATTTTTCTCCGGGGCCTTCGCAGCAATTTTCTGGTTAAGGAAAAGAGGACTTATGCCGGGGCTGACTTTCTCTAATGAGCTGATCAGTAGAGACGAGGGTCTACACGCCGACTTTGCCTGTCTTATGGTCAGCTATCTGATCAATAAGCCTAGTGAGGAGCGCATTCACCAGATTATTGACGATGCTGTTAAGATTGAGCAAGAGTTCCTGACGGAAGCTCTTCCCGTGAGGCTGATTGGGATGAATCAAGACCTGATGAAACAGTACATCGAGTTTGTCGCGGATAGGCTGCTGGGCGAACTCATGTGCAGTAAGCTTTACAACAGCGAGAACCCTTTGACTTCATGGAGAACATTTCTCTGGAGGGAAAGACCAACTTCTTTGAGAAAAAGGTGGGAGAGTACCAGAAGATGGGGGTTATGTCCTCCTCTGAACAGCAGAAGTTCACGCTGGATGCTGACTTTTGAAAGTACAGAATAAAAGAACGGAAAAAATCAAACGGTCATTGTCATCTTTATCTTATACGATAGAGACTTAGAACCAGGCCAAATAAGGACATGTCTTTTACAAATGGGGAGGGGGAGGTTCATTTGGGGGCGTGGCGGTTGTCATAGTTACCTTTCTCCGCCTGAATATTTGATATCTGACCCCTGACCTGCTCCACCTGAATTAATGATATGTGACCTCTGACCCATGACCAGCGCTTGAATAAATGATATCTGACCCCTGACCTGCGCCTGAATAAATTATATCTGACCCCTGACCTGCGCCTGAATAAATTATATCTGACCTCTGACCTGCGCCTGAATAAATAATATCTGACCTTTGACCTGCACCGCCTGAATAATGATAGTCAGCGTGTGACCTTTGACCTGCACCACCTTGCACCGCCTGAATAATGATAGTCAGCGTGCTGACTATATACTACTCACCCTCTACCAGGTACAGCTAGCAGCGACGAGCAGAGGACGGTGGAGAACCGTGGTGCATTCAGATGGCTCTACGCACCACGGGGGCGAGTGAGTGCGTTGAGATTTGCATGTCAGACCACTACTCTGACATGCAAATACAAAACCCATGAAAATGTTTACTTGTGCACGACTTAAATCAAGTATAAAATGGTATAGAAGACGTTTGAATCGAATCGAAAGACCCTCACCAGATACACAGCAACACACGACAAACAAATATCACAAGCTATTTTCTGAAGAATCACAAAAGCTTACTACTAACTTAAACCATTTGGCAAGACAGTTGTGAACCCATTTTTGTCCACCCTTCTGTCAAAAACGACACACCAAAGCAAACTGAAAATTATAAAAAGGCATAGAGAAAGGAAGGTAAACACCATAATGAGGGACTGGCCACACTTATTGAACATCTAAAAGACACCAAACAAATACTGAAACGAAAAGGATTTTGAAACCGTAGCGTAGAACCAAAATTCCCGTCTGCACTCTAGGCCCATCTCACAGATTGACACTACTCCGCCAAAAAGCCGAACAAACTACGATACAGTTGTGAACCACAGAGGGAAGACATCGCAGCACACATGAGGCTCACTGCTGCACTGGCGTGAGGTTCCAGGTACGACCCGCTTTATACCATCCACATTTCTTTATATCAATCCGCAGCAACATCTGGTCAGTCCCTAAACTAAAAGAAAATAAACCAAAATAACTACGTCTGCACGTCGGAATATTTCATGTTAGAAAATAAAGAAAAGCACATGTTCTGAACGCTTAGTTCAATTCACTTGAAGCAGTGTTCCAACATTATACTGATAGCGATGTACTTTTTTATCTGCGCATGTATATGTATTACCGAGTGGAGTGCAGCAACATGCACACGTGCAAAATATTACACCATGGAATAATAAGTAATACAGCTGTAGCTGAAGCATTCTTCGCCATCCAATCAAATCCCAAGACCAAATGCATAGTAGCACCTGGTTGGTAAGGATTGTTAATTAGATTAGTTGTTTATTCTGAGCGTGTATTTAGAGCTTGTAAGTCCAGTTTGGGGCAGACAGAAAGTAGTGCACCACATTGCCAATGTGAACAGACGCCTTTCTAATTCTCTAGTGCTTTTGAGGTTCCATCCACAAGCTAGACTCCATCTAGTATTCGAGATTTGCTGTTGTTGTTTGAATTTTGGTTTATATATTCTTTTAGATTTTATGGGCGGCAAAATATTATTGCGGACGGATATGGACGAGGAGATTAGGTCATCGGAGAAACGTCAGGCCATTTTAGGTGTGAATAATGTGGGGTGAGGTTGCAAGTATGCTTAGCTCTATGTTGTTCTGTAGGCCGGGTTTTTAAGGGTATAGTCTGCGGGGCAAAGTAAACCTCACGCCTGTGTGAAGTGTTGTGTCTTCTTTAAGGTTATACCTTTTTTGTCATTATTTCTTGTCTTTTATTTATCATATAGTTATGGAAGTTGCCTTTCTTCCCATATCTGTGCTTTGCTCAGTGTCTTTATATGGTGCTTTTGGCCTCATCTTATCTTTTTAAAGTAGACTAACATAGTTTTGAGATCACATATTATCGTTCATGAATCTCAGCTATTGTGTAAAACATTCTGTAAAGGCACTATAAAGCTTGTTCCTGTTGTCGACGTTTTAGTAATGCCGCCTTCTCTGTCCCGCTATTTCGTTTTATCTAGCCGGTCATGGCGCTCTTCTTGTCCAAGTGTGTTGGACGTTCTGCTGTATATAATCTTCACCTTTGTGGTGGGACCGCGTGACACGATCGGGAGCGCGTTGGTCTCAGGCCCGAGAGGTCCCGGGTTCAAATCCGCTTGCCGTGTCACCGATCTTGTGCCCTTGGGAAAGGCACTTTACACAACTTTCCTCACCTAACTCAGGTGTAAATGAGTACATAGCTGCGGCTAGTAGCAATGACAGGCCTTTGTTGTGGTGACAGACCATAGGGGCATGTTCGGGCATGACGAACCCGCCATGACACACGAGTCGGGGGTAGGTGGAACCCCTTGCATCCTTGGTCGGAAGTCCTCCTAGGAGATGGAAACTCCAAATAATAAACCTGCATCTGCTGGGGCCGTCTTACGTGGCAAAACAGTTCTGTCCCTGTAGGACTTAGTGCGCCAGTAGACGAGAGGGTGGAGAAGGGAGTGCACACCCCTCCTTCACCTTAAAAAGTCACGTGCAGGCCAGGCAGACTGGTCGTCTAATCAACCTGTCTGCCTACCATTGATCTTCGGATACGAAGAAACAGCCATCATCATCATCATCAATCTTCACCTTTGCTATGTTAGTGTCGCTGATAAAATGTACTGGATGCTACCAAAAAATGTCTGACCTTTTCAAAAATAATATCCCTTTTGTTTGCATCCTTACCTGCCTGCATGTGCATGGCATGACAGCTGGTTATCTACCAGTTCCCAAAGATCATTTTTACTGTTGTTTATTAAATGTTCTGACCTTCTAGGATGTGTGTTGTTCTTGTGGGGTTAGACTTTCCAATGTGTAAGACCTTACATTTGCTAACGCTGAAGTATAATAGCTAGTTCTGAGACCATTCCCCTGATGCCTCAAGGTCACGTTGTAAGGACTATTGACCACTGTTGTGTTTGACCCACTCGGGCATTTTGCTGCCATCGGCAAAGATTATCACTGCTCTGGATACTGACTCTGGCAAATCATTGATGTAACTTTCAAAGAGGATAGGTCCCAACACACTACCTTGTGGTATACCACTATTTACCTCCTGCCATGATGAGGACTTCTCGCTGATCAAATGGGAACATATTACAATAAGGAAAGGTAATAGTCGTTTTGCTAATCCAATGTTATCATTTTTGTTCTGTGCATGTAACCTCATCATCGATTCAAGGTGAAGGGAAAAAACACACAGATCTGACGTATTTTTAAGCACAGGAAGCACAACAATTTGGATACACTGTAATACTGACATACGCCCACGTGTCCCTTTTTAGCTGCAAGTACTGTGAATGTCTAAAGCTATAGTCACTCCTTTTGCACATGCTGTTTATATAGTCCATTGAGGCATTTCGCGATCAGATGGTCTTCGAGTTTCATAGAATCCCATCTGTGTTGGTTGTGATCATAGTACCAAGTTCAAGCTAAACTTCCTTCCAAAACATCACACATGAAAAGAAACCTCTCGAGTTTTTTTATCACGCAGAATAGCACATAAGATTATATTCTTAGATATAGTACATGTATTACGTTTATTTCTTGTCCATCTCAAACAGTTCCTTGTCAATACCCAACTGCACCTGTCTAACGAAAGGTATCCAGCAGACTCTCTTCGGCTCCTTTATAAAATCTGTTCCAACGTTGGCGTATCTGCACAAATCTTGAAATGGCAGGAGCGGTTGCTTGATCCCGCAATACTTCCCCAGATGTCTAGGGGTTGTGGGTAATGTCAAATGTGAACTCTTAAGTAATTAGGGTCGTCTGGTCTTAAGTTTTGTCTGTGCCGGTTGGCTGCTCTGGCTTAATCTGTGCACTACCAAAAAATTTTTTTCTTGTTTTTTCTAGGCTGCTTGGTTTTCTTAACCTGTTGACAAATTTTCTTATATTAAGAAATTCTAGAAAGAATAAGAAAGAATAAGAAATGAAAATTGAAGATTCCTTCGACAGGGATTCTTAAATCAAGAAAATTAAGAAAATATTCCTTGTTCTAAGCAATTATTTCTTGGAGCGATTTTCACTCCTAGAAATTTCTAGAAATTCCAAGTTTACATTTCTTGTTTACATGTCTGACGAGATTATTTTTCTTATCAAGTTTAAGAAAATATTAGAATTTTTCTCTTCCATTTTCTTACATTACCGCTGGTAAGAAAAAACAAGAAAATCAAGAAATAAAGATATGTTATAACCAGAAAGAAGTTCTAGTATATTCTTGTTTTCGGTATCAAGAAATAGTGAGCAAGGGGATTCTTGTTTTTTCTTGTTCGTGTTTAGAAAATACAAGAATTCACTTCTTGCTTTTCTTGAATATACTGCCCGGAAAATCAAGATATTTAAACTATAAGACAACATTTAAGTAAATACTAGAATTACATTCTTGAATGTTCTTGTTTTCAGTAGCAAGAAACTTTGAGAAAGAGAATCCTTGTTTTTTCTTGTTAGACTCTAGAAAATACAAGAATTTGCTTCTTGGCTTTCTTACATATATTGCTTAGAAAAAACAACAAAATCAAGATAGTTAAACTATGAGATAGCATTTAAGTAAAGACTAGAATAACATTCTTGAATGTTCTTGTTTTCAGTATCAAGAAACTTTGAGAAAGAGAATGCTTGTTTTTTCTTGTTAGAGTTTAGAAAATGCAAGAATTTGCTTTTTACCTATTCTTGTATTTTTTAACAAGAAATCAAGGAACTTCAAGGCACTTCTTGTATACTATTGGTTAAGTAGAAATAAGAGTTATTTTCCTCCTTTTATTGACATGTGACAAGACTTACGACATTGTAGGAATGCTGTTTTTGAAAAGTCCTACTTTTAAAATCAAGAAATTTCAAGAAAGGAAATCCTTGTCCATTTTATAATGTTTGAAAAGATACAAGCATGGTTTCTTCTCTTTTTGAACTTAGAAGAATGATGAATTTATGACAGGCAAAACATTGTTAGGCGTTCTTATTGTTCAAGTCATGACTAGGATGATATTCTTGAATGTTCTAACTTGTTTTTCACATCAAGAAACTTTGAGAAAGGCATTTCTTGTTTTTACTTAAATGTGATCATGTGATGCCAAAGTCATGTGATCTTTTTCTAACTCCTGATTGGTAGATTCATATCAGATGGCAGTTGAACAACAGAGTTCATTTTGAATGCAGGGCAGCATCAGAGCTGCTCACAGATCTGTCTGTATCAATGGTTTTTCAAAGACTCATGTCAGTTTCAAGTCAAAACCTAGGTGCAAGGGAACAGGAAAGTCAAAGAGGATCTTGGTTTGCCTAGCAGCTGATGCAGAGAGCAAGTTGGCACGAAAAGCTGGAAAACGGTTTGGCAAAAGGTAAGGCTGCCCCCTCCCCCCGAGGCATTGAAAAACAGTTTAAAATTATGATTTTAAAAGGCTTAAACCTGGATGGTTTTACCATCAAAAGCAACAAGCATTAGTGTGTGTCTCTGATAAATGTCTATCATGGTAAGTCTCTTTGGATCAATTTTACTTATCAGTCGAATTAATAGTCGAATTTTGGCTTAAAAGTTGACTGTACAATGACCTAACCTTATTGTATAAACCATACAAGTACAGCAGTGCAAATTTCTGTGCTAGAAGTTTATCTTAAACCTCAATATTGTGAAAATGCAAAATAATGATATAATGTCTTTACTTTTTTCCAGATGTCTGATGTTTTTTACATCCTACCAATGCCAATGCCACACTTTAGGCCCGTGACGGTTAGCATGCAGACAAAGGCCAAATATGTTTGTAATCATATGTTAAGGTGACAGTTTGTAATCTTCCTAATGTTCTACCAGTACCAGTTAGCTTTGTATTAAAACATTTTGGTAAGCTATTTTTTTTAATGTTTCTTGAATATAAGTATTGTAAAACTTTGCCATTGTAATTTTCTTTGTCCATTTATTCCTTAAAAAACATGTCATTTTAACTGTATTTCTTGAAGTAAGAAAAGTATTCTTGATGTAAGGACTGAGAAGTAAGAAAACCTTTCTAGGCAATAAGAATGTTTACTCTTGATGTAAGAAAAATATTCTGACTTGATGTAAGAACATTTATCTTAGAAGTAAGAAAACCTTTCTAGGCAATAAGAATGTATGCTCTTGAGGTAAGAAAAGTATTCTTGATTTAAGAACATTCTATCTTAGAAATAAGAAAACATTTCTAGACAATAAGAATGTATATGCTAGTGAAGTAAGAAAAATATCCTTGATGTAAGAACATTTCTCTTAAAAGTAAGAAAACCTTTCTAGGCAATAAGAATGTATGCTCTTGAGGTTAGAAAAGTATTCTTGATTTAAGAACATTCTATCTCAGAAATAAGAAAACCTTTCTAGGCAATAAGAATGTATGCTCTTGAGGTAAGAAAAGTATTCTTGATTTAAGAACATTCTATCTTAGAAATAAGAAAACCTTTCTAGGCAATAAGAATGTATGCTCTTGAGGTAAGAAAAGTATTCTTGATTTAAGAACATTCTATCTCAGAAATAAGAAAACCTTTCTAGGCAATAAGAATGTATGCTCTTGAGGTTAGAAAAGTATTCTTGATTTAAGAACATTCTATTTCAGAAATAAGAAAACCTTTCTAGGCAATAAGAATGTATACGCTCTTGAAGTAAGAAAAGTATCCTTGATATAAGAACAGTTATCTAAGAAGTAAGAAAACCTTTCTAGGCAATAAGAATGTTTCCTCTTGATGTAAGGAATATATTCTTGATATAAGAACATTGATCTTAGAAGTAAGAAAACATTTCTATAGACAATAAGAATGTACGCTCTTTAAGTAAGAAAATTATTCTTGATGTAAGAGGATCTATCTTAGAAATAAGAAAACATTTCTCAGCATAAGAATTATGCTATTTAATTAGGAAGATATTTCTTGACTATGAATAAAAATAAATCCTAGAAATAAGAAATCATTTCTTGGCAATAAGAATTTCTTGAAGTGAGAACAGTGTTCTTGGTATAAGGACATAAATCTTAGAAATAAGAAATCATTTCTTATAAATAAGAATGTAGTTCTTGAAGTGAGAACAGTGTTCTTGGTTTAAGAACATGAATCTAAGAAATAAGAAATCATTTCTTGGCAATAAGAATCTAAATAAGAATTTAGTTCTTGAATTGAGAACAGTTTTCTTGATGTACGAACATAAATCTTAAGAACCTAAGTCTTAGGGACCATAAACATTTCTAGGCGATAAGAATTCAGGTCTTGAAGTCAGAAAAGCTTTCTTGGTGTAAGAACAAAGACATTAGAAATAAGAAACCAAATTTGTTCTTCAAGCAAGAAAAGTAGTCTTGATTTGAGGAAATGCATCTTAGAAATTCTCATTGTGAGGATTTTCAACTTAAAAGTTAGAATTACATTAAAGGTATTCAAAGATCCGAATCTTTGCAATAATTACTTTTATGTTATAAGATAAATAGAATTCAAGTGAAATAGCATTTCCAAGTGAAATCAGCAAGATGCAAATATCTGCATTTAGAAAAAAACTTACTGCAAGAATAACATTTTGGAAGTAGCTTTTGTGTATGTACTAGAAGCTTGTGAGAAGAATAATCTCAGATCAAGAAAAGTGCTGTTAAGAAAAAATTACTTACGATAGTAAGAAAAAAATTTCTTACTGCGTTGACAAATTTTTTTTCTTAAATACAGAAAGCTTTCTTATTTTAAGAATTTTTTTCTGTTTTTAAGAAGAAACAAGAAAGATAAGAAAACAGTTTTTTGGTAGTGTGATAGGCAGGGTGAATCAACGAGTTCTTGCGGCATAACTTCATTCACTATGGCTCCTGTAAACTTACAGTCATCCCTTTCCGCCTTCTGTTTTGGATGCTTTTGTTTTATGTGTTTGAGGTGCTGGTTCAAAGATGCCATTATACTGTCTTAGAGCCTTTTTGTGGCCCCTTCACTCACCTCGTAGACCCCCGAGGTACTGGCAAATCGTTTAATGCCATCTTCCCCACCATCTCATCTGCTATGTTTTTTGCCGGTGCGTAGCACCGGATATGAGACGGGAGAAGCGGTTGCATGGATGCATTGATCGGTCAATTTAACCAATTAGCCCTTCTATACGTGCTATTGCGTAATCGAGCCAGCGTGGCCGAGCGGTCTACAGCACGGTACCTATCTTAGTTGGTTTCTCCAGCCGAAGATCGTAGGTTCGAACCCTACTTGCTATTTTTTTCTTTGTTAGACATATCTCATGTAGTGTTTTTTTAATAGAAGAAAGACCAATTCAGTAATTCGATGTTTAAAAACTCTTTTTTTGGTGTGATTTTGTTTAACACCCAAGCTTTTTCCAAAATACGCACCGGCCAGCTTTTTCAGAGGCTTTCTTGTTGCAAGTGTATCGTTGTGTACAATCTAGAACCTAGGGTGTACGGATGTTGGGGTGGCCAAGTCCCTTAGTACAACGTCTTATGTGGCAGGGGCTGTCCCTACAAGGTTGCTGTAATCCAGACCCTCCAACGAAACGACTATCTTGATGCTTTCCGCTCAATCATTGGCCAGCACTATTCTCTAGAAAACATTTCGGGAACTACCTTAACTGGACCCGTACCTTCCTTTGTATAATGGATTTCAGCAAAGCCCCGATGATGAAAGAGTCGAAAGACAGTCAGGAACTCATTTTTTGTATAATCTATTCTGCACGCCGTCCTTCTCCAACATGCAGATATGCCGCAGCATTCTATCCAAATCACCACAGTAGTGAGGAATGTCACATCTACTTCAAACTGCACGGCTAAGTGCGCAAGTGATCAGACGTAAAAGGAGTTGCAAGTAGTTGCCCATCAACAACTGAAGGAAACACTTGCGGCACAGACAATGATATTGTGTTGTTTTCAATACGAAAGCTGTAAGAAAGGCTTTTTCCCTTATGCCATGAAACGCAGCGATGCTGCTAAAGTTAGAACTGGGCTTTGCGAGGAACGGCAGTAGAAATTCTCGATGGTTATATTGGCTATTTGTAACCTTGCGTATTGACTATTTTATGTTGTCACATTTTCATAATTCATTACTATCCTTGGGCTCCACTAACAGTGTTCACAAGTGCAGACATTAGTAACGAGGTGTTAGCTGTACGGTCAGTGATATTTAACCTGAAGCGATTCATGATTGAAGCCTCAGGGTGTTTAGGTAACATTATCAGGGCTTTCAAGAGGCGTTGTCTCTTCTCTACAGGGAACATCCAGTATCCATGTACTGTGCCGAATCTCTTGATGCCATCGCTGAGATGCCCATGCAGATGGAATAGCATGGTCTGCAGCGTTGAAGGGAAACTCCTGGCGAGCAGGACTATAGCCTCGATAAGTGTTTCCTGGATCAGTACACAGAACCGTCATCAGTGCGCGTCTTTGTGTGTTACAGAAAACGAGAATGACCTCTATGTTGGAAATGTCATTGTAAACTATGAACTTAATAACGGCCGCTGACTGTCGACTAGTTCTCTCTCTCTCTCTCTCACTCTCACTCTCACACTCTCTCGCTTTCTCTGCATGCGTGTGCGCGCGCGCGTGTGTGTGTGTGTTTGTTTGTCAAATCCTCAACACAAAAACGTTACTAGACTTGCGGGTGTCAAGATAAGGATAGGAGTGCGCATTCACATTTGTCAGATAACGGAGATAGGAAAGGTTTCTATTTTGACAGTTGCAGACTGTGCTATCTTTAATTCACAAGGCGTGCCAATATGGGCAAAAAGGTTAGCAACTCAAGGTTTTTGTCGAGCCGTAGAAAAATACATCACTCACCTGAGTAACATCTATGGGGTCTGCAGAGTGGGCCTCTATCAACAGTGAGACTGCCTCGCAGTAGGCAATCAATCTTTGTTGCTCGTCTCCGACAAATCCATTTATGCAGTACTTAAGTACGCCCTCCTGCACAGCCTGGTGAGTATAATGTAAACAACATCAATTTTTAGTTAGTATCCATACCTTCCTGACATCAGGGATGTATCTGTTGAGGTATTAGTGATCTTCGCAAATGTTCCTGCTTAATTTTGTTCATTAAAAATGTCACATTTACAGTCTTAAAACTGCAAAGTAAAAGTACGTCAATGGACACTTCTGTTACTGTTGCTGCAAAAAGAAGCTCATAAAGTCCTTTTTCGGGCCCAATTGCAGGTTGTTAATACTTACGTGTATGGACTCCTCTGACTTTAGGGGGGGGGGGGCGCCGTCCACAAACATGGGGATTTCCGGCCGGAAGGGATGGCCTTTGATGACTGCCCTCCAATTATCAGCTAGTCTGATTTGTTGCGCCGGGATTCTCCAAGGGGCTGGCGGCAGTTGGTCCACTTCAACAGTAGGCATGAAGTTGAGAGTGAATCTGCCTAACTGCCTCTCAAACTGTAGGACGTTGAAGCTGTCAAGCGTGCCACCGGTCGTGATGATGGTTAAAAGCTGAATGTCGTTTTAGAAAAGAAGACATGTCAAGGTAGGACCAGACGTCAACAGACAGTACCACTGTGACCCCTTCCCTTGTGACGGTTAATCATGTTAGAATTCTTCGTGATCACATGCACGAGGACAGGGTGTCTTTGGTGATTATTATGATTTAGAATGAAAATTGCAATTTTTTTGGAATGTTGGAATTTGTTATTTTCTATTTGTAAACTTTCCATTATTTACATTTGTTTAAATTTTTACAATTTTCTACTTCTTACTTATTTTTTCATATCATTTTGGTGCTTAAGTATATTTACCTTTTGGGCAAAGCCAGCAAGCACATGCATCGGATCGATTGGGGCGTCAGCAACCAGGTCTGTCGACGGGATTCGGCAGATTTCCGATAGCCTACGAACGCCTGTTTCTTTTTCAATCGCTCGGCCTGGGCTGGGAAAAGCATGTAAATATGTTAGTATGGACACTTGTCAACACACGAGTAGACATTGCAGTACTGTTCTTACAATGAACTTGTTATATATCAGTTGATATGATCGACTTTTCAATCTCAGCGTACAAATTACTAAATATTTATTGGTTAAAGGTATTTTTAAGAAAGTTAAAATGAACCTGCAAATCTGAGGGAACTGTGTATGTCACTTGACAAATGAATAACTCATTTTGACATTGATGTCATACAGAATTATTCAAATAACGTTATTATCACTCAATAAAGAACTGTGCTTGTACTTAGAAAATGAACGGTACATTGATTCAAATTTTCATACATGTGCAAATATTAACGTTTGCATTTATATTCAAGGTATTCTAGTAGCAATCTTTTCCTTTGTTCTACTTTTATTTTAACGTTTAGTGCAGGAAACGATTCAACTTGACACTCTGGCACTTTTGCTCAATAAAACATCAATAGTCTGTAGTTTCCTCTTCTTTTTGAGAATAATGCTTTGTTTGATTTATTTCTATTCATTAAGATGCTTAAGGTAGAGTGAAAGGTATTGCAGAACAAGTGTTTCGTACGGCGTGTTAGAACACGCATTTTCAAGACCGCCATACCGAAAATAAGTGTTTCCCCAATTTAGGGGAGAGGGGGTGGGGGCTCATTCGACCCCCATTCGTATTTTCAAAACGGCTTACTGTGAGATCACCAAATTTGCAGGGAAGGTTGTGTTCATCGAGTTTTATAATTCCTGAAATTTTTATTTTTATTTTGACGTAATCTGACGTAATTATGACGTCATTAATTGATATTTTTTGGCTAAAATGGGGAATTTCCATAATACCTAAATATCTCACGCAAAAAGTTACTAATAAAGATTTCTTATTATTATTTAAGTGTTATAAGACTTCTATTGTCAAAAGTCGACGCAATGACGTCAAAATGACATCATAGAATGACGTCATCTGTAGTTTAGCTATCCGCCATCTTGGATTATAAACCTTAAATTGATGATGATGATGATGATGAACCTTAAATTTCTTAAGATACATTGTTTTCAACATATAACGCTAAAACCCCTTACAATGGATAGAATACGTTAACATGAATGTTTTCTTTAAGAAAATACCAAGTAGTGATAAAATTATAGTGAAAATAACCTTGTTATACTTTTCATCATGATATTGTCAGCGATCTTGAATTTTGACCAATTACGTCATCTCATTAGCATAATTTATGAATATCTAATTATGAATGCTCAACTAAGATTTGTTAGATATTAAAGATACATGTCAATTTGACAAGAAGTTTAGTTTAGCAAGAAAATCTTAAAATCCCATTGTTTAAACCAAAATTAGTGATTTTTCTAAAACTTGCCTTTCAAAAACCCGTATAAACTTACCCAATTTTTCTAAAATTGTTGCCAACAATATTCTAGGAAAACTCACCAACTTTGGTTGTTCTAGCACAAGCCGTTTGGGAGCTTTAGGAGGTCAAAGTTGGCGCGGGCACTTTTAGCAACCCCCCACCCCCCAGTCTGGATAGGATTAATTTAGGACACAATTCTGAACCAGGGCCCGACCGTGAGGGTTTTGGGACGAAACATAATGATATAAAAGACATCAAAATACTAACCTGTAATCTAAAGGTTCATGAGCATAATATACGTTCTAATTTTTTCCTTTCTTTAGGCATCCCGACCGGGCCTGGGTTAAGGCGTTCACATAAAGACACATATGTACACACACACAGAGATATATGCGCACACACATTCTTATATATACACACACACATACATACATACACAAACACACACAAACAAAAGCCCTCCCACTGAAAATACATCGTCGTCGATAGTTATGATGTATTTTATTTGGCAGAATTCTTCACGGATGTAGGGCATGCATACATGCAGTGATGTTATGAACCAAAACAGAGGTAGGCGTTAATGTTCGTCACATTTTGCCACGTATATCAAACGACGTACATCCAACCTGTATCGACGCCACGATTTTCTACGACTCTACTAAAACGTAACAGTAAGTTATCAGTTGAGTGATTTTCCGTTACAGTCGTTGTATCCATGTGCTTTTACCGGTGCAGTTGGTGAGTAGTTTCGAATACCTGCTAAACGGGGACGGTGAGTTTCGGTTGAAAAATCTTTATCGCTTGACAATTTTTGGTGGCAATTGACTTGTGTAGTACGCACATCCAGCTATGAAACCTGACATGAAACGAATTTATGAGCTTAAATATCGTAACCTTTTTCACTACCGAATAGAACAGAAGACAGGGCACAGGCTAAAAAAAAAGACCTCGCAATTATTACATGTAGACCGATCAATATGTTCATGTTTTAGGGCGTACCAAATATTTCATGTTTCCGGCTTGCCGTCCTGAAGTACATGGTCAGATAATGTTTTTTTAGATCCCCCGAAATGAGATATGCATATATCAATCACAGCTTTTCAAACATAACATTTTAATATTTAAGGTATTTATCATACCAGTACAAGCACAGGTTTATTGATAAGCTGATAACAATGTTTACTACGTATTTGCCATTAACTTTTCATTAACTGTTCACAGCCTGCTGTATTTAGGTACTCTTTTTTTTAGGTTTGTGACACAAATGTGAGATCGTCAATGCCTTTCCCCTTGCCGGTGTTTGACAGTGCCATGCCCGGCACTGCAAGTACGCACGAGAAGAGAAGAAAAGCCTGATCGTGTGAAAAACAGCACTTGTTCTTTACCCACCATTTTTAAGGTCGCGGTTGGTCACCAGGTTTCATGGCAGTGCGACGCGTTGTGGCGCCCGGCAAGAGTCACAGTTGGTGTGTGTAAAAAGACAGCTGTCTTAGGACAATCGAAGTAGTTCGTGCAAAGTGTGTTGTGTAAATTGGCCCTAAAATGCTAGGTATGTCATGTTTATCTAAAGGGACGGTCGGGGAACCGTCAAACTAGCACTGCATTCCTAGGTCTACGTCCTGTTGCACAGGACAATAACATCCGGGACTATTGTTTTGGTGTTTTTCTAACCATTAGAAGTAAGCAAACACTCCCTCTCCAGACAACATGTCTTTCTTAGCATGAAACATAAGCCAAGATTTGACTCTGACTCTGGCTACCGCTTGTTATTTTTTTTATCACAAGTCCCGGCAAGCTCTCCGGGAAATTCCCAATGTTAACGGACCAACAATATCAGAAAAAAGCCTTAACAGACTTCTGGTCGCATAAATGTTGAAAAGGACAGGAAAAATGTGGAAGCCATTATCTGAACGTTTGATGGCCCACATACATGCTATTAGTTTCAATCAAATGTTCTAATACGATATAAAGTCATAATCAGACATAAGATAAAATCTAGAATGCAGTTGAGTCAATTTCGAAACACCGCGTGGTGTTTTCACTATTTGAATTAATAATTTTCAATAACGAACGCATCACTTTAAGTACAGCAAAATTTGTAGGCCTTTTTGTGTTAATACATCAACTTATAACCGGATATTTGGGCTGGAAAGAGGATGATGGTCCACAGTAATCATAATACGTAAGATATCAAACAGGCCATTATGCTGCATTACAGTTACGGGCCGCTACCATTTCCAGGTCTCAACCTATATTAGCACACACACACACACACACACACACACACACACACACACACACACACACACACACACACACACACAATAACCTTTCATACTCACACAATTTTGCTGCAACAGTATGGGAATCCGTACATAAAGAAAAAAAAAGATAAACTTGAAAGGGTACAGAATCAAGGTGCCAGATTCTGTACAACAACTACAACAGGGATGCTAGTGTTACAAAAATGAAAACAGATCTGCAGTGGACATCACTTGCTTAAAGACAAAAGAAAAATGTCAAGACTTTGCATGATGTACAAAATGACCAATAAACTGGTGGACGTACCGACTAATAAGTATCTAATACCAGCTGAAACAAGTGCTTCTGAATAAAGCTGCCATTTTCGCCTTCTAAAAGGATCTTTAGTGGTGGTCAGTTGAGGAGTACATCATGATGGGATGCGACGATGCATGTAAGATGTAAAATTGTTAATAAAGATGAAGTTATTTGCACAAAACCTGACTTTGTAGTGGGATTTTTTTTTCTCTGGTGTAACGTTAAAGATGAATACATTTTGTGTCAAATAGGCCAATTTTGGTAACCAGTTTTTAATGGGACACAATTTTGACAACCTGCCAGTTGAAGATTGAAAAAACGTTGAAACAGACTTGTTTCAATTTAAGTAACATTATATTCTGTTTAAACCTACGTAACTTTAAGTTGTGGATGTTTGAGAATAAAAATAAAGAAATCCCAAACCTGGAGTTCCATGCTCTAGTCACAAGACGAAATAGTGCATATAAAATGAAACAAACAAAAAAACATGTGAAAAGAACTGGCCGTAAATTTTAGAAAAAAAAATGCCTTAATGTTAAACAAAACACAAGAAAAGAAAACATCAAAGTATTGAATTGGTCTCTTTCTATCAAAAGACAGTATATGGGATTTGTTGAGCAAAGAAAAAAAAACTCATGACTGGTATTCGACGTCTGTGGCAACTGACTGCGTGTAGACCACTCGGCCATCGTGAAACAGTTGCGCAATTTAATATCCAAGCAGATCCTACGGTGCCATAATATAGTATCAAAGCTGGCCAACGAGTATAGCCGGCCAAAGGGAGTCAAACGGGGGTTTGATACCATATTACGCCACCGTGGATCTGCTTGGAGATTAGCGCAATTGGGCTTTAGAAGGGTTCTAAGAAGGGCTACGTTAAATCGCAAATCAGCATTTTTTTTTTTTACTTTAAGCGTATTAGTACATTAATTTTGTATTCTTCATGGCGTAATTGATAAGGGTCAAGGCTCTTTGTCATTGCGGACAATATTTACGTCATTAAATGTTTTTGCTACTTTTGAATCCCTAAACGATCCATGGAACGATCCGCTTCTATCAAGATTATCACAGGAACTTGCGGCCCCTGGATCTAAAGATTGAAGACGGATATACGACTGAGCTACGGAACCTGGGATAACAGTTTCGCGATTTTCATGTTAGGCCATGTTGATTTGATTATATGGATGACATCCGCGCTCGCACAAATTTTCGGCAATTTCCAAAAAAAAAAGTTTTGGACCACATAGTAAATTGTGCAAAGCAGCTGTAAAATAAGCACAAATATTCCGTAGATTGAAAAAAAAGTATCAGAAAATCGATAACTGATGCCATAGAATGCCAAAATAAATCTCAAAAGTCAAAGAATAAGATGTGAAAGGACAGAAAGAAAAAAAAAGTATTTTGGTAGGGGTTTGTACATGTACCAGTAAATTCAGGATAGGTCCCGTTCAGGTCCAGAGGATCATTTCCAGGTGGACGTGAACCTGGACCTGATTGTCTGTGGAAACTTAAGAACTGATAATACTCAAAACAATGGTAATTGGTCGATTTTGCTACAAAGGAATCTCTATGGTGGATCATTGGACTACCACTGGCATTTTAAAATCCCATCTTCATGTAATAAAGGCTTACTGTCTCTGTACCTTTGCCTGTAGAAACTTGGTACAAGTGACTATAACCTCTACTCACTTCGCTTTTGTTGTCTTCTTGGCCCGGTAAGACCCCAAACACCCGCCGACATAGTGTGTCCATTTTGCAATTGGCGAACCCTGTTCGTCTGATTTTTTTTCAGGTCTGTTTATTTCAGATTGGTCCAAGAAGAAAAAAATTGTTTTGCACCCGTATGATGTACTGGTCGCAACATCTAACTGTTGGTATATCATACTATGTGTTTGTAGTCCTATGTTCAACCTTCCTGGCCACATTGATTTCATACTGAAGCCAACTTTTTTTTTTGCCAAACTTTTTTTTTATTCACTCGCTCGCTCGCATCAATTTTGGAGTTCCCAGAGGATGTCATCCATATAATCGAATCAACATGGCCTTACATGTATAGAATGGTTTCGCCTACGTCACGGCAACGTCGCGGGCACGGGAATACATTCGTGCGGACCGGACAATATAAACACCGCTGTAAAATGTTTGTAGATTTTAAAGCTCGTCATTTTTAGGATAATTACATATGATTGTAGATACTGCATGCTTTTGTATGTGTGTTAAAAATAAAAGCAAACATGGCGGAGGAAGTAAAAGAAAAACACGAGCAGAAGAGGAGCCAATATGTTATATATATATTATGCATGGTTCAAACTCAGTTGATTGGTTTTTTAACATGATTTATTTGATCAGTGATATATTTAACTAAAAAGCTTTCAAACACTTTTCATTTCCTTATTTATTTTTTAATACATATATTTTGTTACATACATGAGTTTACTTAGAATTAAAGCATATTGAGTAGTTGCATCGCATAGGTTTCTATTACGCAAACCAGAATGGAAGGTAATCATGGTCTCTGGATGTACTACACGTTTTCGCATGTATGTTATTTGACGAACCAACCAAAGAACCAACCAATGAACCAACCATGGAACCACTCAAGGAAGGAAAGATGTTTTCGGTTACTTACGGCGAAAACGGAAAAACAAGGAACAGAACTATCGTAGAGTGAAATTTGTTATCACTAAGCACATTAGGGGCATCATCCCTGGATAGTTTTAAAGACACTTGCAGATAGATGTGCAAAAGTTAGGTGTGACGGGTCCTTCGGTGTAATATAACCAGCTGCTGCCGCGCCGCGTACCTGCGAAGCTGGTGTGTTACACCGAAGGGCGGTTATACCGGCTATATAGATACAGATACATTCACACAGCCTCTTTCTCCGCCTTATCATCGGTGTATATTGTGAGATCATCCCTACGCTCACTCGGTGGTTTATTCGGAGGTTATCGCACCTGACCAGGGATTATCGCACCATTCACACCTTGGGGCGGGGCCCTTCATATATTTCAGCCATACATAGTATGGTGAAATATATTGTATTCGTAATGTTTCTTTCTTTCTTTCTTTCTTTCTCCTGTCAAATCTTCAAAGTGATTCATCTCCGCCATTCCTGGACCGAATGACCTAAAATTTGGCACAAGGGTAGAGTGGGCCAATACCTTGATGCTTTTTCTCATCTTTGTCATATCTGCCTCTTGAATGATTTTATTGAGGTTTAAAGGTCACGTTTTGACCAAAACGGTATATTTTGGCCCCCTGTACCCTGGTCTTACAATGAAATGGCCTGAAATTTGGTATAGATAGGCATTAGATAGTTGGTAAGATGATCCAAGTAAAAATTTTGTCCTAAACTACTTTGAAATGCTTAATTTCAGCACTTTTTTTTAGGTGAAATTGGTTTTCTTTCGGCCTCCTGCCTTGAACTCCAGTGACCCCACACACCTGCGGCAGCCTGCGTTTTGGGGAGAGTTAATTGAATTTAAAGAGCCAGCCAATCAGCGCCGAGAAGGCGAATGCTAATTAATATTCATAATCTGGCTTCCAATGCCGTATATACAGACAGAAACACATGCATATTACAGCATTACAGTGGCCATATGTCACCCTGTGCCCGGTTTAAATTGTAGTTTGCAAGGCTTAAGGATTTGGAGTTCAGACAGGGTCATTTTGAGTGGTAGCAGACGGTACGCGTGCATTGAACGTTAGAATACAAGTCTTTGTCGTTGAATTAACCAACATTTCGCATGGCAATATCAATCATTTTCGGCAGAGTTGAATTTGGTAGGGTTAGTTGAGACAATCGAGTAAATGTTACTTGGCGGAAAACGCGGGGAAATTGGTCAGTTTGCGTTTAGTTTTTTTTTTTCATATCTGCTTCTAAAATGATTGTATTGAGGTTTAAAGGTAATGTTTTGACCAAAACGGTATATTTTGGCCCACTGTACCTGGTATTACAATGGAATGACCTGAAATTTGGTGTAGATAGGCATTAGATAGTTGGTAAAATGATCCATGTAAAATTTTTGGCACAAACTACTTTAAAATGCTTAATTTCAGTACTTTTCTGAGGGGAAATTGGATTTCTTCCGGCCTCCTCCCGTACGTGAACTCCAATGACCCCACACACCTGCGCAGCCTGTGCTTTGGGGAGAGTTAATTGAATTTAAAGAGCCAGCCAATCAGCGCCGAGAAGGCGAATGCTAATTAATATTCATAAGCTGGCTTCCAATGCCGTATATCATATACAGACAAAAACACATGCATATTACAGCATTACAGTGGCCATATGTCACCCTGTGCCCGGTTTAAAATTGTAGTTTGCGAGGATTTGGAGTTCAGACAGGGTCATTTGAGCTGTAGCGGACGGTACGCATGCATTGAACATTAGAATACAAGTCTTTGACGTTGAATTAACCAACATTCTGCATGGCGATATCCATCATTTTTGACAGAGTTGGCTTTGGAAGGGGTTAGTCCTTGGGGTAGTTGAGACAATCGAGAAAATGTAAACGCGGGAAAATTGGCCAGTTTGCGTTTAGTTTTGATACGTAGGTTTGACAGTGGCGAAAATGATTATTTTCTCATCAATATTTCTCGTCATAATCATTTGAACTGTAAATCTAAACAATTGACTTACATGTGCAATTTTTAAATGAATAAAGATCAGTGGGTACTAAAATTATGTGTAACTTATTGCTCTTTGTCAATAGATCAGCATTTTTCTACAGTGGCCATATGTCTATAGTGGCAATATTTCTATCACTGTACTACTGGAAAGAAAAGTGATGTATTTTTTCCCGAGCAAATGTAGGTACTTCTAGTGTTGTTGTCGTTTTTATTACGTAAACTTTGTACATTCAAATTGTAAGTAACTTTAAACTGCCAGAGTTTTAGCCCAATAAAACACTTCCAGTACCAGGGTATCACCGCTGACCCCCGAAAAGAAACCCTCGAACAAGGTAGAAACTCCTATCCTCCGGGTCTCGCACGCTACGAGCAGGAACTTATAACACTAACACAAGAAGATTACGCCCGATGGCTGTTGCATACAAAGTAAAACAATTTAATAGTGGTATGCAGGAGGATATACTTAACAAAGAAGGAAATGAAATATATAGATAAAGCCACATCAAGTTAAGTTGTTGGTCCTGGAATTTTTCAGAAAAGAAATGAAGCGAAAGACCGACAAATTCTTTAAAAATTCGAGACGTTTCCGTTTATGCAATGGCTCATACAAAAAAAGAAGAAGATTTAAGTTTTCAGCTTGAAAAAAAAACAACACTTCTACTACACAGTACCTACTCTCCAAGCAGAGGTTATGCTCCGGCTGTTTTTTAACGTTTTTTTTAGTCGTAGGTCAAAATAGAAAGCCCGATAAAAACGACTAAAAAAACGTTAAAAAACAGCCGGAGCCTAACCTCTGCTTGGAGAGTACACAGTACCTGCACCTGATTGATAATTATTAAAACGCATGCCATACTTGAATAAAAGAAAAGTTCAATGTAATAATAAATGTACCCACATCACTAGGAGCTGATAACGGTACTTAGACGTAGTTATTGTACAGGAAATTGTTGAATGGCTTCATGTAATTTCACGATGAAAATCTTCTGAATGGAAGATGCAGTGTTTTTTTTCACTTTCGGAAAAATAGGAGCTGCCGCGATATGCTTAAAAACAATAAGTCATGCATAGGGGCTCCTGTGGAAGATTATCTTCTTCCATATGGGCCAGGGGCATATTGAGCAAGCTCTGTTTTGACCTGTAATCAATTCACAATACTAGTCCACTTTGGGGGATAATGTACTGTTAAGATGTTCCATTTTTGCGCATGGGTGATTTGGAACAGTCCAATGTTGCGTGGAAAGGGGTATGGCTGAAATATGCTGTATTTGCTCTCAAGCAAATGTCGGCCTTTCTAGTTATAAAACCCCTACTGTTGACTCGAATAGTATGCATTTGCTAATACTTTAACAGTATGGCATCAAAGGTTGTTTACAAATTAAACCTTGAAGTACATTGGATTGACCGTAATGTTCAAATGCCAGAATCACAATGTTGCCTTTTTTGTCAGTCATAGAATCTGCCGATATGTTGAAGCGCTATCTAATGGCATGCTTGGCTGGGGGTGTCTTGTTCATCATCTATCTTCTGTTGAAGACCAGCTCATTGGCAATCGGGAGTGTGCCTAAAGCTGAAGTTACAAGAACTGAAGATTCCAACGTCATGTCTAAGTATGCATTTTGATAATATATATTCACCTCGTTTGTTAATAAAGCGCTTCGTCAGTTTCGCCTATCATGGCACTATTCATAGTTTACGTAGTGTCCTACACGAAAGGGCGATTATACCGGCTATACAGATACATTAATCTAATATACATTTATTAATGACATTTAAAGTGCACTTGTTTTTCTTGTAAATATATTAAAAATGTATTTTTCTTATTTTGATCATACATTTTAAAGCGAACACAAAGTTAATCATCTTTAATAATGTTTAACTTAAAGTTGTCAACCAGATCCCTTCGCGCAAAGCTCTGGTTGGCAGTTACCTAACGAGCTAAATTAGCCTGATGAAGTTAGCCTGCCATCGTCGTTCAATAACATGCCTTTTCTCCCATTTTTCTATCATACTAGAACAGGAAGTCTATTTGACGAGCCGGAAACTACTACCACTGGAGTTGATATCGACCTACACAGCATACGAAATCCACGTTTAGGTCCACTTTTCAACATATCCCACGACAACATTATAAACTTTAAAAATTATCCCTACTGGAACTCCTCTTTCACCTTTAGGCTAAACTCAAACTGGAAAAACTCTGTAAGTCACAAAACAGCTTTTGATTTTTGTTCAATGTTTTATCATACATACAGCGCTTAAATTATCATTTGTAATGATTCTAGTTATGCTAGTATTATTACATCTTTAACTTTAGATTAAATTGTAACTTCGCTTTAATTTCCGTGTGCTCATGAATCATTTACTGTTCTCAAACGGATATTACCATTTAAAAATATTGTCTTAATTTGACGCAAATCAGCATTTTTTTTACTATAAGCGTATTAGTACATTAATTTTGTATTCTTCATGGCGTAATTGTAAGGGTCAAGGCTCTTTGACTTTGTCATTGCGGACAATACTTACGTCAATACATGTTTTTGGCTACTTTTGAATCCCAAAAGTTTGGTATATCTGAAAATAACAACCCGTAACATTCCATGTTTGAATAATATTGCAGACTTGCACTGAATCACTACAGAAGAAAGCCTTTACGTCTAAAGAGTTCGGGCAGATCTTTCGACCTGATATTCAGATGTTGATGAATAGCGATTTGTTTGATGTTAATGAATACCGGCGGCTAAAACGATGGTCAATACCCTATGGATACGAGTATAGGGGCCGGAGCATAATGTATGAGGGTAAGTAAAAAGGTTATGTTGCAACAAATTTTACATGCTAATTTCTTATTATGATATAATGATTGTCTTATTAATGAATTGCTGTTTACCATTGTTGAAATAGTGGCACGTTCGAAAAGTACAAAGATACAACATGGAGAACTGTGCAAATTTTACGTAGACAGACAATGTCTTCAAATATCATACTTGGAAGTATATTCTAAATAGCTATTTTTCCCATTAAATCAACATATGTATTTTATTTCGTATCTGATATATAAAACCAACCCAGCATATGCATCACTGCTTATTTGGGACTACAATTGTAAATAGCGACACCTATGCTTTAGTGCAATGCGATTAAGTCACAACTGCCCTAAAGAAGGTGACAACAAAGAGGGAAACGTCGGTTAAATAACACCCTTGCTCATGTACAAAAAAATCCCTGGTCAATGACTTACCAACCTCAAAACTATTCATGTATCTATGTTATGCCGGTGATTTAATATCTCTCGTCAACAGAGGTTCGTGATACACTGAAAATGTTTCCTTCGGAGGACTCCATCTTTAAGGTCAGCAGGGAGGGAAAGACAGATTGTATCTCATGCGCCGTGGTTGGAAACGGCGGCATCTTAAATGGCTCCCGTATGGGCAAGGAGATCGACGAGCACGACTTTGTATTCAGGTAAAGAAAGCCGTACACATCTTATTTTTAAAATTTGTTATGCCGGTGTTTGCAAAACGTTTATCGTTCTGATTACAATGTGGTGATGAAAATAACAGTGTTCTTGTATAATCATTTTGGCCAAAATCTAAAAGAAAAAAAATCGAAAAGAACTCCTACCCACAGACATTGACTATATTATCGGTATTGTTGAACAGGCAATGTGGTTTTGACGTTTGGTAATCAGCTTATCTCCAAGTAGATAGGGCGGTTGTCTAATGCAAGAGCAGCTGTGGTAGAGTAATCCCAAAGCAGACGTTTGAATCTGGCTTGATTTGCATTGGCCAGGGCCTGTGTTACAATAACCAATACATAGTTGTTGTCAACTGTCACTGTTGCGGCTGTAGGAGGTAACTTCAAGTTAGTACAATAGTGTCTGTCTATTGGTATACATTGTGAATCTGAGTGGTTATTTTCATTTTTTGCCATTGGTGTCGTTCCTTTCAGAAAATGATTTTGCTGTTGAGGTGTACATGATTGTGTTTTATATTTGGCAATGATAGGTAGGTCAACTTTCAGGTAAGTTTTTGGTTAAAGTCAATGTGTTCTGTATGTGATATAAAAGGAATGTCACACCACAAAAATCAACCCAACCGACATAAACCATGAGTAAGTCACAGAGTATGTTAACGTTACCTTCTGTCAATCGTATCGATGTTGTTTCGAATGAGGGTAAACCAGGCATACACGAGAGGCTATGAAGACGACGTGGGCAGCAGAACAACTCACTTTGTGTTCTTCGATCGCTCCCTGACTTTAATGAAGCTAGAACACTATCCTGTTGGCCAGGTCAGTTTGGTTACGGTGTTTCTTAGACTTTGACTTTATTGACATAAAGAAATATCTATAGCAAACATGCTCGTTTTCCCAGGGAAACAAGCTGTGTTTCCCCATTAACCCTGGCGTTTTTTAAATATCTCTGGCAAATAACAAAGACTTTTTTTTTTTCATTTTTACATTTTTCTAAAATTAGATTGTTTAAGTATAAACGATAAAGAAACATTTTAAAGCGTGTTCCAATTTTTGTAAAAGCGGAAAATGCTAATAAGTCATACCTGTAAAAATGTAATAACATGGTAAAAAGGACCATGAAAAAAATGCCATTTATCAATAAAAATTTTAAAAAATCGTTACAAATGTCTTACCGACCGGGGTCATAAATCTGTGATAAAAAAATCATATTGCAAAAGCCTTTTAAGACATTTTGTACCAATTTGAAATTTAGAATAACCAGAGAGCACATATAAGTCGACCTAAACCATACAATGTACGGATTAACAATAAATGATAGATTATACCATTGTGAATACAGGCAAAGTTTTAAAAACTAGCTAGATTCACATCAGGTTTATCCCTACCACCTAGTAAAAGTAAGTTTGGTAACAACAATTTTAAAACTGATCGAGTTTTGTTTGTTATTGGAAAATTTACACACAAACATATAAACAATTAGACGCAATATTCCGGTCATAGGTAACAGTGGGGGTTCAAGTAGCGCCAACCGACCATGCCAAACGCCTGTCAGGCTTTTGGCCAAATCGGTTTAGCTGCTAGGGTTCAGTGATCTCACGGCCGCGGTTCGATTCCCGGGTCAGTCAGAGTATTTGTAAATATTGTTTCTTTCTGCTCTACTCTTCCGTCTTGTCATTTCACTAATACATATTATTTGACGCTTTTTATCTCATACATTTTTTTCCTCCAGAACATCACTTATATATTCGTGCCATGCCGGGAGGCAGACTATTCATATCTTAGGACAATAGGAAACGGTACCAACGTGTTCAAGGCGCCTCCAGAAAACGTGCGAGTCATCCACCCTGACTTCATGAGATACGTGCATTTTGTGTAAGTCGTATATAACTTCATTGTTTTACATACAATCGGCATTCAATTTTAGTTAATATTTGAAGTAAAGACAAGCACGTCAATAGAGTTGCTATGTAGTTTTTTTTAATCAAAAATTTTTGAAACAATTGAAAATCTAAAGAGAAATGCAGTATAAAAGAATATTATCGTGGTAACTAGGTGGTCCCTGCAATGGGCTGGATAAAAAAATTCTTGGCAAACAACCGCAAAAATAAAAGATAGCAGGTTTCTAATTTTATCAGTTTTCTAATTTTATGAGATAAACATCTATTTATAATTGATTTGGTTATATGGTCCACCATCTTCAATTGGGGGCGATGGATACTTGTTTGATTTTTAAACATATAATCAATTACATAATATTTCATCCATGTAATACTATTGCAGTTGATAGGCAAGTTAGTCTAGTCTTACCTTCTCCGCTAGATGGATGAGGGTGGATGCATTCCGACCAACAACTGGCGGCATCATGACTATGGTAGCCCTGCATGCCTGTGACAAGCTCAGCCTGTACGGAATGGGCTACACTTACAAGTACAGCAACCACTACTTTGACACGGGGTACCAGGAGTTCCTACCTGTACTTCTGAGTCACGATCATACGCGGGAGATCAAGTTGTGGGACACCCTGGACAAGGAAGGAATAGTGTACTGGTACAGAAGGGACGTTTTCTAAATAATGTTATTGTGGACATGTTTCTAAGGGCCCCTTTCCACTAGGACGGCGACCGTGCTGCGCTCTCAGTGCGACCTGAAAAGGATATACGTATGTAACCTTCACTTTCACGCTGGTTATACTATACGAAACATTAAAGTGTGATTGGGAAGACAACAAAACACACAAAGTGTAAGAATATTCGTTTCTTTTCGATACAATTCGTTGAGCGATATGTCAAAATTTAGGTTGCAGAGAGCACGCTACGAGAGCACCGTCCTAATTATATAATGGAAGGGGGTGTAACAATGGGTTTGGGAGCAACAGTGTTTGTTGTCCTTCCTGCTCTCCCTTTCAAGGCCTTTGCTGTTACCAATATTTATATCGACCCCAGAATAGTACTTTCAGTTAATTCATACTAATAAATTAGCTCATGTATTACAAGTTTGTAAATACCACTACTTGATATCGTTATTTCACTCTATGTAATTGTAGTTATCCTTTAGGTCTAGTGTCTTTAAAAATTAACAATTTTATATAGATCTCAGAAGAAAAAAGAAGTATATCTTTATAGATCTCTTTGAATCAGCAACTAAACTGAACCTTGAATCAGCATACAATAAAAACATATTGCAATACTGTTTATATGACAAAGTGATTTTTGAGAGAGTGGCAAGCTGAATGGAAAGTCATACATTACAAAATCTTATGAATTCTTGGTTCTTTGTAATTTTTGATATAGCAATCTATGTTAACCGTATTCAGACCAGGTCTTTTTGTCATCTTTGGACGAGAAAAGTGCCTAGTAGTAGCCCCCCACCACACACACACACACACACGCGCACATTGTAACTCCAGACGTACTTAAGGTATAACCACTTGCTTTTTAGATGAAGTGTCATAAGGAAGCAATATGACGTCATCACAATTGCATTAACACGATTTTAGTGTCGGGAACCTAAAAATAAAAAGTGGGCTTCATTGGCATCTTCAAATTTCTTAATCTTTAAATTATAATAAAGACTTTATCAAACCTGATGTAAAAAATCCCATTCCTTTGAACTTTCGAACAGAAAGTTAAAACTATGTTGTTTAGTAAAAAAAATAAAAACCCACTTTTCTATAGGAATACCCTTTTTATGGTTCCAGCCAATGCAATTGAAATGCTTACGTTTAGAATTTGTCATTGCGTCATCATAGCCGACATAAAGTTACATACCCTCCAAGCAGAGGTCGAGTCGCGGAGATATACTAGTAGTCGAAAAAAATACAGAGCGCGAGTGTAATTTTTTCGACTAATACTATATCTGCGCGATTCGACCTCTGCTTGGAGAGTAAAAGTTACTGGGGTTAGAATGGCTTGGCCTCAATCCACCTGACCCCCCCCCCTTAAAGATTGACTAAAAAAAAGGCAGGTCTGAATAGCATTCAACGTTAGTTCGTCTAAGGTGGTTAATGCTACGTTGTTATCGACAATCCTCCGTGACACGAGTCCTTGTATATGTCCACGTAAGAGCATCTTGCGCAGACTATAGCTACACGTCACACAGGCGCTTAAAGATTCCTGAAAAAACATACAAAATCATGTTTGACTTTGAATAGTCCACTATGATATTGTAGTGTATGACTTCCGAACTCGCTCGGATATTCTTACCATATCTTTCTCCGTCGTGAGAAACAACGAGGAAAGTAGACATTTGAAGGAGTCTGTCGGAAGTGCGAAAAGAACAAATAGAAACGAAAAGGGAAATACCAAAAGTGTGAAAAGGCAAAGAAGGGAACGAAAAGGAATGAACGTAAAGAATCTAAGTACGAAGCAAACTGAAGTAAAACCTAAAGGAATATAACGAAACGGTAGTGTCGGCGTCAAAAAAGCACATGAAACGTGTTTATTGTATGTATAATTTTTCAATATCAAATTGTTACTGCGAACTTTCCTTTTCGTTTCTTTTCGCACTTTCGTTCCTATCCGCCCCTTTTTGTCCCCTTTCGTTCCTTTTTACACTTTTTGGTACACCGGTCTGAATCTGCTCAACGACCTCTTCTTGGTCTCCACCAAGTGCCATGGCCCCAAGCCCGACCGTGGGTGGCGTGGTGATGATCTGCTTTGATGCACGGGCGTGTACACAGTAAAGCCCATCTGCGGTTGTAGCAAAATCTTTTAAACTCTCACCCATCTGTTAATTATACTAAAGGATTTTCAGTTTTGAATACACTAGTAAACATTAATCATGGTATGCTATAGGGGACCATGCTATTGTAAGCTCCTCGCAATTTAGCCCCTGGCTGCTAAGAGAGAGTAGTCGGTCGAACCAATAAACAATGCAGGGCTGGCAGTCACGTCATGCATAGCAATGATCAAACGAGATGTGACTCATGTCTAAATGATTTAGGTTTAATTACCACCACGGGTAGCAAAAATACAGAGTAATGAAAGTTGTGCGTAAAAAGCATCCCACTGTTAGTAAGTAAAGATATGCAGTTTTGATATGTAAAGTCTGATATTCAAAAAAAGCGCTAACTAAACGCATTATTTTGCTTCTACATGTACACTTTGGTTTGGTTTGGTTTATTTTCAAACACCTGGGTAGCCTATTCAGTTTTAATACACTGGTTTTCAATAGGGCCCAGTTCCACATATACATACAAGGAAATAAAAAAAAAACTTACAGAGAGAAAAGCAGACATACACGTCGGAACATATAAAAACAACTGAAACATGAAAGGCACAGATAAATCAAAATCATAATCCGATCCAAGGTCAACAGTTTAGGAGGTCAGAGGTCACTACTCAGTACTGAGACTATGTTAGGTCTTTCAAAGCTGACTTTAATGAATTTAGGCTTGGAACTTGCTTAATGTAGGCTGGTGGTGAATTAAAGTGTTTAGCACATCTGTATGCAAATGTACGCTGTCCTGTTGTGGTCTTGAAAAAGGGTTTGTATAGGAGTGATGTCTGTCTGGTTTGGTAATTGTGTAAGTTGTGGTTGTGAGAGAAGGTGGATGATAGGTATGTTGGTGCTAGCCCATTGATACACTTGTAAACCATAATGAATTCCACAACAACTTGTCATCAAGAATAAGCCCTAGGTATTTAAATGAAACCATTCTTTCTATTGACTCTAGTCCAATTTTGATTGGCACTGGATGTGCTTTCTTAAGCTCACCACTGCTCCCAAAGAGCATCCACTTTGTATTTGAAGCATTTAGGGTCAAATGATTTAATTGGAACCATGTAGCTATATGAGAGAGTTCTGAATTCAGAGTGGCTTCAATGTACCTAGTGTCATTACTGGAGCAAAAAATTCCCGTATCATCAGCATAGAGACATACTTTGTTGGAGATACAGTCAGGTAGATTATTTATAAACATAATAAATAACAATGGCCCAAGGATTTACCCTTGTGGCACACCTACTGTCACTGGGAGATAATCAGATACACAACCGTCTAGAGACACTGTCTGCTTTCTATCAGATAGGTAATTTGTGAACCATTTGAGTTCTACATCTTTAAACCCAATCCAGGACAGTTTCTTCAGTAACAGGCAATGATCTACTGTATCAAAAGCCTTTTTCAAGTCAAAAAACACAGCTCCCACTAGGATTCCACTGTCAATGTTTTGATACACATGGTGACAAAGTTTCATGAACACATACAATGGTGTATCAATGATGGTTCCCAGCGTGTATAGCTATCCAGACGAGTTGGTTATGTCCGATGCCTGTGCCACGGGGTCCGGCGGATTTCCCGGCGTGTAAAGCTATCCAGACGAGTTGGTTATGTCTGATGCCTGTGCCACGGGGTGCGGCGGATTTCCCGGCGTGTATAGCTATCCAGACGAGTTGGTTATGTCTGATGCCTGTGCCACGGGGTACGGCGGATTTCCCGGCGTGTAAAGCTATCCAGACGAGTTGGTTATGTCTGATGCCTGTGCCACGGGGTACGGCGGGTTTCCCGGCGTGTAAAGCTATCCAGACGAGTTGGTTATGTCTGATGCCTGTGCCACGGGGTGCGGCGGATTTCCCGGCGTGTATAGCTATCCAGACGAGTTGGTTATGTCTGATGCCTGTGCCACGGGGTACGGCGGATTTCCCGGCGTGTAAAGCTATCCAGACGAGTTGGTTATGTCTGATGCCTGTGCCACGGGGTACGGCGGATTTCCCGGCGTGTAAAGCTATCCAGACGAGTTGGTTATGTCTGATGCCTGTGCCACGGGGTACGGCGGATTTTCCGGCGTTTATAGCTATCCGGACGACTTGGTTATGTCTGATGCCTGTGCCACGGGGTGCGGTGCATTTTGTGACGGGCAGTTATTCCAAGTGTGTTCCCAGACCATGTGTTGGAGAAGTTTAAATTAAGATACACTTGCTTGAGATTTGACGATTGTCCTCGCAGCCAGGAAATGGGCGCCGTTGTTTCGGACAGTGCATTTCTTTATACTGTGATAGTATGGCCCGTGTTTACGTGTTGAACTCCGGACGTGCTTGGGATCGGGATCTGTTGCACTCTGCTAGGGAGCTGTGGATGTTGGCAGCCAAATTCGAGTTCCAGGTTAAGGCCACGCAGATTCAAGGCAGTCAACCGAATTGCAGATCATATTTCCCGATGGCATCTCCCGGCGCATCATTCTCAGCAGTTTGACAAGCTTGCATGGCATCGAAATACAGCTGACATTCCGGTACTCCAGGAGGACTCCTTCTTGGATTGCCCTTTATGTTTGTGTTTATGCTTGTCCGTTTGTGTTTCTGTACCTGTATCTGTTTAGCTGGTATAACCACCCTTCGTCATAACAAACCATCTAAAATGTGTTAGGAATCAGTGTCAAGTACAAAGACCACATTGCTCGCTTGTGTATGTACGAATGGTATGGTTGAATATTGACACATACAGACACGGAAAAATTGAGAAAAAAAATGTGTAACATTGGTTTTCTGCTACAGCACGCCCATTTTCATGGATCAAAAGCTCCATCTAGCCGTGTTTACTGGAATTGCAACACTCCTTCGTAAGGCCTTTTCTGTTTGAAAGAACTTTGCTGTGCATGTTATGAATACAATTATACCATACAAAACACAGGCAAACTCTAGTAGTGTGACCAGGCAACGTGCATATAGAAAATGACACGCTGGATTCCATATCATCGGTAGTTCCAGTATAAACGGTCCCGTCTATTTTTGACGGTACAGAATTGCAGTTTCAATAAGAGTTGGCAGGTGACGCTTTTGAGCCATGAAGATAAAGGCACTTAAGCAGTCAACCATTTACTAACGACAAAAGCTATTCTTTGCTTGGTATCTCTGTACATTTGGGCTGGGTACCGGTGGAGAAATTCAGGTCCAGGTACGGTTCAGGTCCAGAGGATCAGGTCTAGCTCCGGACCTGAACTTGATTCTGATTCGGTATTTGAAAACTTGTAAATGGACGATACTCACAACAATGGTCCATTTCGCTACAAATAAATCTGTTTTGTGTAGTATTCGACTCCCGTTTTAAAATCCTACAAAGCTAACTGCCTTTGTGCGGTTGACTGTAAAACTTAAAACTCTACTTTACTTTGCTCTTTTCTTCATCCGGTAAGACCCAAAACGTTTGAATGCCTGATCATATAATCTGTTCATTTCCCCAAAGGTCCAGCATCCGACACACCGATTTTTTTCAGGTCCGGTTTTTCCGGAACGGTCCAATGAGAAAAAAACGGTTTTGTACCGCAACACCTCACCGGTACCCTACCATTCTGTACATTCTTTAGAAAGGGATTGGGCATCAAGCAAGAAGTCAGTTGGTCGCAGGAAATCACACGCGCACACGCGCGCAGACACACACACACACACACACACACACACACACACACACACACACACACACACACATACACACTGTTGCTCATAAACAGCACAATGTCTTTCAACAGACCAGGGCGACATTCTGAACTTTTGCAGTTGTGGACAACATTGCTAGGTGACGCTCCTGATACACGGGGATGCAGGAGTAGGGCAGATGGCATGCAGCGTCTTTCAATATGAAATTTGTATTTCTAGTAAGGATTGTCAGACACTTTTGATCCATAAGCAAAATATGCTAGAGAAGACGAAGGTCTTTTACTGCTGGTTGAAAATATTAAATCAAGCAATTTGTCAAAACACAAGCAAACGACCTGTCCTTGGTGCTGAACGCTATTCAGATACACAGACAGCACACGCACACGCACATGCACACGCACACGCACACGCGCGCACACACACACACACACACACACACACACACACACACACACACACACACATACACACTGTTGCTCATAAACAGCACAATGTCTTTCAACAGACCAGGGCGACATTCTGAACTTTTGCAGTTGTGGACAACATTGCTAGGTGACGCTCCTGATACATGGGGATGCAGGAGTAGGGCAGATGGCATGCAGCGTCTTTCAATATGAAATTTGTATTTCTAGTAAGGATTGTCAGACACTTTTGATCCATAAGCAAAATATGCTAGAGTAGACGAAGGTCTTTTACTGCTGGTTGAAAATATTAAATCAAGCAATTTGTCAAAACACAAGCAAACGACCTGTCCTTGGTGCTGAACGCTATTCAGATACACAGACAGCACACGCACACGCACATGCACACGCACACGCACACACACACACACACACATACACACACACACACACACACACACATGCCTGTCCTTGATCCATACACCCATCGTCGCATCGGGCACATTCCTCTCAATGTGGAACACAAAACCTGCTGGACTACAACGTTATATTGTCCCAAATTCGTAGTTTCCTTGTCAGGTTCAGCATAAGAGAACAAAAGTCCTTGTTTTCTTTTCAAGCACACCATAACCAATGAATGAATGAATTTCTTGCTCAACAATCGCACAAAGTACAATGGATGGCAACCAATAACAACTAATAGCTATATATATATAGACAATAGTACGAAGAAGCTACATACAAAACAACAAAGTATTATCGACTAGGCCACAGCAAGTTAATTTTATGGATGACACCCTCTGATGGGTGAAAAAAAACAAGATGACTGCATTTTCAAAATCAGGCACCATAAAGTTGTGATGACTGTTGTATAAAGCATAAAAGGGACAAAACATGGTATCAGAGCCAACAATTAAGGCATTCATTCCTGTATCTAAGACATGTACTGGTGTGGTAAACTTGTGTGGTAGACTGATACACCAACAAAGTTGGCAACCACACTCATAAGCTTCTATTGGTGTCACTTTTGCAACTACGTTTCATTTCTAAAACTACAGTCCTGGATACCTTGCAAGTGTCACTTCTTCAAGTACAATCATTATTAGGCTACAACACAATATATTTGCTCATTTTGGTACTTTATCGTCATGTTGACCATCCCTGCAGAAGAAAAAAAAAATCTTTTTTCTGAAATCAGGCGAAAATTAATGCGCTGATGTCATCCATAAAATTTACTTGCTGTGGCCTTAGAGTACAGTACCAGTTATGATTGAGTAATCTGGTCCCGCATCTGGAATACATTATTACCTTTGCCAGAATGGCTAAGGTTATGTTTTGGGCTTGTGAGTCTGTGTGTGTGTCTGTGTGTGTGTCTGTGTGTTAACAGCATAACTCGAGAAGCCTTGGATGGATCCCGATGATATTTGGTAGGTGGGTAGGGGTCGGGAAAACGAAGGTCAAGTTCGATAATGGGCCCCCTAGCGGCTTGCTAAGGTACTGCAGCGGAAACTCAATTTTTTATATCTCGTGTTCTGGTGTGGTCATGATTTTTGAGTGGTAGATAGTCCTCGAGGCAGAGAGTAAGTGCTGTGAGTTTGGGCCCCCTAGCGGCTTTTTTGGAACTGCAGGCGCCGGTTTCCTTTCAAACTTTGGACGAGAATAACTCTACAACGTGTTGACGGATCGTCGTGATTTTTGGTATGTAGATAGAATGAGTGATGACTTACATAATAATATACTAATTATGCAAATCAACAGCTAATTTGCATAATTAATGAGGAAAATTCATAAATCCACTGCATTCCATGATAGGACTTTCAAACTTGTCACATATGTAGCTGGGAAGGAGAGAAATGTCGATAGATATCAATTATGCAAATGATGACCTCATTTGCATAATTAATGAGAAAATATGAACATGTTGACGGATCATCATGTTTTTTGGTATGTAGGTAGCGTAAGTGAAGACCTACATAATGAGATACCAATTATGCAAATCAACAGCTAATTTGCATAATTAATGAGGATATTTTATAAATTCACTACATTCCATGATAGGACTTTAAAACTTGTCACATATGTAGCTTAGAAAGAGAGAAATGTCAATACATATTTATCATGCAAATGATGATCTCATTTGCATAATTAATGAGAAAATATGAACGTGTTGACGGATCGTCATGATTTTTGGCATGTAGATAGCCCAAGTGAAGACTTATATAATGTGATACTTATTATGCAAAAAAACAGGTAATTTGCATAATTGATTAGGAAAAGTTAATAAATCCACTGCATTCCATTATAGTACTTTCATCAAAGTTGTCACATATGTAACTGAGAAAGAGGGAAGAGAGTAAGAGGTGTATTTAAAGACTTTGAAAGAGAATGGATCAAAGGATCATCATGATTTTTGGTATGCTGATAGCTTAAGTAATGCTTGATACAATTTGATATCAATTAATTGTAACTTGGGATCTAATTTGCATAATGAATGCCGAAATTTTATAAACCAACTCCAAGCATATAATTATAAAGAAAATGAAATGAGTAACGCATTTGTCTGCAGACATCATTCTACATAACAAACCTGGTTTATTTAGCAAAGGTATGTGTTCGTGGAACTCTAGTTAAGAAACTGACCTACGTAGACGGCTATATGGGTTGAACATGATAGCAGTATATGGAAAATATCGTTCTCTGTACCAGTAAGAGAGATGTGCGTTTTGGCTCTAATGTTCTTAAACAATGTTTCTCTCTCTTTACAGCAATTAGGACATTTCATAACAAAGTGGAATTCATCGTCTATATTTTTATGACAATGTACACAGTCTCTAGAGTGGCTGATGCATGCGCTGTTGTCATCCATAGAATTAGCATGCATGCTGGTGTCAAAACTAAAACGTTTCAAAAATGAAACTTTTATTATTTTGTAAATTTGACGTGAGAAATTTATATTACACTTATGAATTCAGTAACTAATATCAATGAAAGTCTTTTGTAGGGAGAAAGTTCTCTCTCACACACACACACACACACACACACACACAACAAACACACACACGTAACAAACATAAATGTAGTGACACACTGTACACTCGCACATGCAGACACATCTCACACAGTGATACACACACACACACACACACAAATGCAAACTAACAATTTGCATAATTGTTTATGAAATATGATGTAGTACAAGAATGAAACATACTGTAACAGTTGTTTATTCACTTTGTAAAGAATGTAAAACTACCATGTCAGAGACAGGCTGGGCAAAGCGGGTATCTCATTGGACTGTGGTACTTTGGTACCAGCGTTGCTGAATTCTAAATTGAATATGTGTTATCCTTGACTTTACAATGGGAATAATCAATATGTGCAAGTATGACTAAAAAGACATGAAAACACACAAAATGTAAAAAGATTTGTTTTTATTGATGAAATTTGTTGTGCACAGTGTCGTCGCCAACATACTGAAGATTGAGAGAGATACCCCCTTCACACCAAAACTGCACCTTTAAATATTGAGCAAACTTTTGAATCTTGAGTCCTTGGTGGCAATATCCTAAACTTTAAGTCACTATCTGAACTTGTGAATGGCCAACACTAAAAAAACTATTTACAGGACCTACCACTGATCACATTTTGAGAGGAGACTCTGCTGTTTTTACATCATAGTCAATCCTAGCTATTGTATCATGATAGTATACTGTACATACAATATGTCTCAGATATTGGATTAACATTAATGTTAACATTGAAGTCTTCTTTTCCCCTGTTAGCATTGTGTTAGTGACCTTCAAGTCAAGACATTTTGCAAATAGGCTAATTAGGAAAGGAAATGTATTTTACATAGAAAGCCATGTTTAATGTGTCCAGGTTACACCTCTTCTGAACTGCAATGTTTCACAGGAGCCTGTTGAGATGACAGATGTTTTTGGACTGGTAGAATTTTTCGTCATCACTCCACTCCCTCCTTCTCTCTCACTGCAACCTGTAAGACAGACATAAGAGATGCTGCAAACTTTCTCAAGTACTTGGAATCTTACTAAGTAAGAGAAAGAGTGAGCCTCAGGATAATCCCTTGTTACCTTCACCAAGAAGGGTGATTCAGTCTAGGCATTCTGAATTTCATGTGTGTGTTGGTGTGAATGCAGTCAGGGAGATATAGGTAGATGGCATTGAGCAAGTTTTCCTAAGTTTTAACTGCACGATTATCACAATTGTTATCGCTGACTTGGAATTTACTTACCAGCAGTCTTAAAAAGTGGTGTCAACATTAAGTACACAGATATTTAGGACCTGTACCTAAACAATCTTACAAGTACATATATATCTGTATACCTAAGTTAGGCTAACAATCTGCATACAGGTAGTTAGGTACACAGATATCTAGGTCATGACCTGTACCTGAACAATCTGACAAGTACAGTACAGGTACAGGTAGTTAGGTACACAGATATCTAGGTCATGACCTGTACCTGAACAAGCTGACAAGTACAGTACAGGTACAGGTAGTTAGGTACACAGATATTTAGGTCCTGACCTGTACCTAAACAATCTTACAAGTACAGTAAGGGTAAGTATAAAACCCTAGGCTAGAACCCTGTATACCGTACCTTGAATCTCTCCTCCAGTAGAGAGACTTCACTGATGAGGTCTGTGATAGCGTTGGTGAAGGCCTCCTGTGGACTGTAGTCAGGCGTGGTCTGTAGTCTCAGCACAAACTTGTGCTCCAGGGGGTGGGGAACCTTGTACCCCGCAAATATCACCTGGGGGTCCTTCAGCAGCTGCCTGCAGGGGGGTGAGAAGAAGGAAAAATATACATTACGTTACTACGTATGAAAAAACCTGCTATGTGTGCAGGGTTGGACAAGTTCATTGACCTGATTGCCAATCAAAAATGCTGGATTGGAATTGGGCAAGCTCTTGTTGTCCTGCACTTACCTGATTGGGCCAGTACAACTTGCATATATATTGGTATATTAGTCTAACTAAATCTTCTTCTCACTGGCCCTTACAACCTTGTTGTTGAAACATTGTAACTTGATTTTTTTTTTTTTAATTGAAAAATAGAAAAAAGGATTTCTTTCATACAAAATTACAATGCCTGGTGTACACAAAGGGCTAGGGGTGGGTACCAGTACACTGTACTTTTTTTTCTCCTTATTGGACCAGTCCAGAAAAACCAGACCTGTAAAAATTCGGTACACCAGATGGTGAACCGGATGTTAGACCTATTAGAAAATAAAGAGGTTATATGGGCATTTGGGGATTACAGGTTGAAGAAAATAACAATCTCTACCACCAGGTTTTACAGTCAATTGTATAGTGTGCAGTTAGCCCTAGTAGGATTCTAAAACAGATTTCTTTGTAGCGAAATGGACCATCGTCTTGAGTATCGTCCATTCACAAGTTTTCACATACTGAATCAGGTCCAGGTTCAGGTCCGGACCAGGACCTGATCTTTTGAACCTGGACCTTAATTTTCTGTACCAGTACCCACCCTTACCAAGGGCCAACTTCCATGCAACAAGCATCACAAATGAAAGGTGTCCTATGACCACTAGGTGGATCTTGTTGTATGTCTAGCACTTTACCCTGTGGAACTCAGGGATAAGTCAGCATTATCCATACTTACGCCCTGAGGAGGTTGCCCAGGGTGTGGTCCTCCTTGTTCACAGTGAAAAGGGCAGCATTGGGAACCTTGGTGTCTTTAGTGATGGTAATTCTGGAAAACAAAGTTTGGTAAGTCGTTAGCATAGTGCTGCGTACACCTGACTGGTATTGAACTTATTATATGTTTAGGTTCAGGCAAAAAACACGAAAACAACTAGACATTGGGAACCAGTTCCGGGCTTTCAAAAACCATGTTAAGTTCCTATTCTCAATTTTGTTTTGTTTTTTAATTAGAACTGGCATATGGATTTGGCAATTTCAAGGATTTGGCTTGCCACCAGAACACTGACAACTCTGGCATCGGCGTCAATCGTCGCCAAAAAAGACGATCTGACCATAAGGGCTGCTGCAACGAGCAAGTTTGACATGTTTTAGAGCTGTACTTATATGTTAACCATAATTTTTAGTCTTTTGATGGAGATCATAGTTCAATAAAGTCAGAAACTGGTCTGCAGGGCCCGGAACTTCTCACAGCGATGAAAGACAGACTGTTCTAGAAGACGAGCTTTACTTGCTGCACCTCTTAAAAGAGGAGGATAGATCAGCGTGCAAAATACCCACTTGCACACTTGCACATTGCAACCACTTTTTGCTTGGTGCAACTTACTTCTAAGCTCAGGTTGCACAGGGTGCAACTTAGATTTTGAGCCTCAGAACTCTATTTTGTTGTCAATTTACTTAATTTTTAGTTTGAAACAAACAAGCTTATAAGTAAATGATAGTAAAGGGTTAAGTATGTATTTTTTTCAGAGATTAGTGAATATATTATTGTAGGTGGTGCAACTTGAAATTCAGTTGTGCAACCTAGTTTTTGCCCCAGGTTGCACAGTGTGCAACCTGGCTCAGAAAAGTATTTTGTACACTGGGATAGATGATGATGATTGATGGAGATTCCAGATCTTCACTTTTCACTTTTTCATTTATTTTACCAGGAACAATACATCAAAAGCTCCTTGATCTAAGGTCAGTGTACGGTAGTACTAAAAGACGTAATACCACGAAATACCACGTAAAACCACAAATTACCAAGTTAAACATCACGGAACTCAAATATTATGTGTGCACATGTGTTCCCTACATATACAAAGTAACAAACCAAATATTTTGTAGTTTATGGGCTTAGAATTATATTTTTGCCAAAGAATTCTGCTTGCAAACCGCTGCTGCCCCGCGAGGCATGCTAGTGCTGGCAGGCTGGGTCAACACAGCGAGCCACGACACCGTAAAGTTTGTCATATTTGCAACATCGTACCCTGGTTTATCTTTGCAGCATTTCAAACAGTTGTATTTTAGTCATTTCGTCACGTAAAAATTTGTCCGGGTTTAGTTGCTTTTGATTCTAATTTCTATCAGGTCGGTCTGGGTAGTGACACGCTTGTGCCGCAAAATCTTCAGCGTCCAGGGTTTAACGTTACAAGTTACAACATGCAACACGACGACAACGCTGGTAAAATTATGTTGAAGAATGTTCCAGCTACGTGTATAACTTATATAAGGTTGTTTTTTTTTTTTTTCAAGAATAAAACATAATTGTTTGAAACACTACAAGATAAACCGTGTTGTTGATTGACCCGGCCCGCCAGCACTATCATGCCGCGCGGGGCAGCGTCGGTTTGCGAATTCTTAGGCAAAAATAATCTTCAAAATTTAAGCCCATAAACCACAAGATGTTTATATATGTGGGGAACACATGTGTACACATAATATTTGAGTCCAGTGATGTTTAACCTGGTAGTTCGTGGTCTTACGTGGTAATTTATGGTTACGTCTTTTAGTATCTCCCCGCTTGACAGCGTAGACCTGTTTTTCAGGCAATGCTGGGCACATGCGCATTCATGAGCACTTGAATGTAGTTCCTTTCCTCCTCCTTCCTTTCGTTTTGAGGCTATCAGTATCAACATCAAATTATTTGCTGAAGACTTTTGTAGCCTATGTAGTTTTCAAACACAATGGGTGTTTGCGTGAGCATGATACTAGTAAGGGAATGATTTACTGAACCTGTATGTCCACTCTATGTACCTGAAGAGGGTTAGGTACATAAATATTTGGCTCTGAATACTTTGCCCAAATCACAAAAGAAGTATGTGAGTACGCGATTCGCCCCCCTCCCTACCTACGACATTTTTTCGTTTGCAACGAAAACAAAGGAAGCGCCGCATTTGTGACGCCCTTAGTCTTCAACCAACATTAAGATATCACATTTAACAATGACAAAATCAGCAATACTTACTTCTTTTCACCTTCAAAAAGCAGAAACGACTCAAAAGTCGGCGGCGCGTTCATGTCGCGTGCTGTACGCTCAACTCTCTGACGTCAACAAGACAAGTCCACTCTATTTGTAGGGGAAACAAAAACAATTTTAAAGGCTCTATAATCTAAATGTTCAATCACATAATTGACCTATTATTCTGTTATAATACTTATACATATTTATTCATAGCAAATAAATCTTGTAATCAAATAAATCGTTACGACAGCATTGAGTCAAACTCTCTGGTCACCCCCATAAATTGTAGTGGTGCTTTCTGTACAAACAAATGTACAAATGTGCTGAGGTTTTCAGCTTGCCGCTTTCCAGCAGAAGAGCTGAGCCAAGTTTGGAGTCAAACTGCATCTTAGGGTGTGAAGTAGACGGCGAGATGAGGTTAGAGTACTGCAGATCAGCTGCCGAGGCCACAGGCACAAGGACCATCCCCTGTAGACACACAATTGACAGAGCAGTGGCCGATTGCGGTAACATAACGGTACATAACGTAACGGTTAACGGGGGGGATCCAATGTCCGGTTACTGTTCTAAGTGAATGCGCATGGCTTTTGTCATCGTACATTTTACTGAGAACCCATCAAAAACAAGTCAAGATCTTGTTAACAACCATATAACTGTGATTGAAGCTGTGCAGACATACATTTCATTTAACGGCAGCAACTACCGAACTGTAGTTTGATAGCGCGCGAAACTATTGGCAGGTTTTGACTTGCGTTTCAGTAGAACGTTCTAACACAAAAAGGGGGTCCAAACTCCGATAAGTTAACAACCAAGCCATCTCTGTATATTTTTAAGCGTCCTATGCATGCAAAATAACACTTAACTTCTGCAATACTATTTTTTGTCACAAATATATGCAATATTTTGAATTACGCTGCATATTTAAATACGTTTAGTTACAAGGTTTACCTCTAACGGCGAAACCAACCTGTCGCCAAAAATGAAAATGGCGGTACATTTGTTTACATCTGCCTGTGATTACACTTTTTCACTTTCGGCTTCTTAATTTCCCGCTTTAACCTCGTTTTTAACAGCAGAGATGACCACAGGATTTCTTTAGTCGGTAGGGATCGATTTTCTTGAATGATCGGTACTCTTCTGACGAGTTGACTATAAACTCCATCGTGTTGAGCATCGCTCGGCTTCCTTCGTAGGTGATTGGCAAAGATGGCGGGGGTGACAGGGCCGTGAACATGCGGCATAATTTAGCTCCGATTATTCAACTATAAAAGCAAAGACACGGAATAGCTGTGCTTCTTTAGGAAGTCTTATAGATATCCTTCTCATCTGTGGTGGTATCTTTTCACATTTCGTATTTGACGATGAATAATTTAAGAGTTTCCGGGGCCATGTTCTCGATAAGTTCGCTCGTCAGCATGCTCGGAAGGCGTCAAACATGTGTACTTTTTGCCTTGCCGCCAGGCAAGGCTTTACGCCAGCTTTTTTCCATGGATCAATGGACGGACCTTTTAACCCAGCCCTTCCAAAGCCCCTTCCAAAGGCCCTTCTTTCCTTGCCGAGTTTCATGGCTTAGTTAGACAATGGTACATTCCAGACGAGTATTAAAACGCTCTTCTAGACGCATGTTACTGTATGTGGTCCAGCGTAATAAATCTACGCTTTAACTCACCATGTTCATATAAATATATATCACAAATTGCATCAGAAGGAACTTAGTTTGTAATAAAAAATAATGCATATTCATTGTGGGTCAAAAAGTTTTACAAAACCTGTTTAATGTGCCAATAATTCATCTGACATAAATTATGATAATGAGGGGGAGGGGGGCGACATGTGGAACTTGGGATTTTTAAGCGTAGAATCTAGTCTAACTTACCAAAATAACATAAAATACGCGGCAAGGCACAGCTTTTTAAAAAAGATTTCTTGTTTCAATCGTTATCTGTTGGGGATTACCAACTTGGACACATACTCTGACTTTTCAGATATTTACAACAAGGTTTAGTCCATAACAAGTTGTACTTATCATGTGCAGACACTTATGCATATCTCCGCAAAAATGATTTTAAAATCCTACCGGACTTTGGACCCCTACCGGACTTTGGACCCCTCCCGTTAACGTTAAGTTAATATCAAACTAGAAGTTCAGCTGCAGTATGTACAAGTCCATGTTTAGTTTCCTGTGGAAACTTCACAGTCAAAGTGTTGTTGACTACTGTAGGTAGTTGTTGTAGACTGCTGTAAGTAGGTGCTGTATATAACGTTAGGTAAGGTGTTGTAGACTGCTGTAGATAGGTGTTGTATAGGTAGGTGTTGTAGACTGCTGTACAAGTAGGTAGGTGTTGTAGACTGCTGTAGGTAGGTGCTGTAGACTGATGTAGGTAGGTGTTGTAGACTGTTGTACAAGTAGGTAGGTGCTGTAGACTGCTGTACATAGGTTAGGTGCTGTAGACTGCTGTAGGTAGGTGTTGTAGACTGCTGTAGGTAGGTGTTGTAGACTGCTGTAGGTAGGTGCTGTAGACTGCTGTAGGTAGGTGTTGTATATAACGTTAGGTAAGGTGTTGTAGACTGCTGTAGGTAGGTGCTGTAGACTGCTGTAGGTAGGTGCTGTAGACTGCTGTAAGTTGGTGTTGTAGACTGTTGTAGGTAGGTGTTGTAGACATTGCTGTAGGTAGGTGTTGTACATGTAGACTGCTGTAAGTAGCCTGATTAAATCTCGCTTGTAGCGGCTCACACAATAGCCGTCCGGCCTCCCAGTAACAGCCCTGGACAGTGCTCAGAGTTTGTGTTACACATGTTAGTGTTATAGACAGCTGTAGGTAATGTTAAGTGTTGTAACTGTAGAGTGCTGTGCTAGTACTAGTAGGTAACGTTAGGTGTTGTAGATAGGGGTCGTTAGTAGGTGCTGCAAAATGCTGTATGTAGCTATAGGTGTTGCAGATATTGCATTGCCCAATTCTAAATTGCAATTTGTCATTTCAGATCCAAGTTTGCTGGAGGACATGATGTAGCAAAGAAGGAGGCTAGACCAGAATAATAAACCACAGTGCGCCTCACAACCCCCTCCAGACTCCACAATCACAAGATGTATCTCAGTATGACCTCATCCAACAGAAAAGCCATCGGTCGCAAGTGCCTGCTCTTCCCACTTCTCTTCCTAATCGTGTACTTGTTACTTCATCTACAACTCGGCAGCTTTGTTACTATATGGGACTCTAAGAACAGTGCCCGGACGGAGGATAGGTGGCGCCACATCTCCGGTCTACAGAGCCTCGTTAGCCGGCTTAACGAGCAGCTTCTAGACGCTGTGGCAGAGAGAGACTTTCTGCATGAAAAACTCACTTATATAGTAGGTAATCTAAGTCAGGGAAAACACCTTGAGGACCTGGGTTTAGACCTGGATTCTGTTCTCTTTGGGTTGGACAGAGCAGGTGGAAGACCTGCATCCAAGACACACCAGCGTAGCATGTGGGGGTGTAGGGACATCGATGCTATACAAATTACCGGGATTGTAAAAATAGGGGGGAAAGTTATTGCAAAGGGGCTGTATGGAACAGAGCTGGTTGCAGTGAAGAGTGTGAATGTGGACTTGCCGGAAGTCGAGAAATGCCTGGAAGGGAAAAAGTATATTAAGAAGGAGGACTGCTTTCTTCTCCCCAGCTACAAGTTGATTAAGGAGATTCTGTTGCTTCAAGAACTGACTCACCCAAATGTGGTGAGGATGTTGGGGTACTGTGTGCGTGGGGAGGGGACCGGGCAGGATAAAGGAGTCACACTAGTCACGGAGATCGGAACTCCCATCCATGATTCTGGTTTGGAGACTTTACCATGGAGACAGAGGTTGAAGGTAAGAAATGTAACATCATATTTCAAATGCAGTAGAAGCTAGTTAATTTCACAACGGATTAACACACACTTCTGTTAACTGCACGGAATCCCCAAATCCCAAACCGGTGCGGTCCAGCTAGATAACTTCGCATTATTGCACCAGCAGGATAATTGCACAAAATTCACTGGCAAATTCTCAGGTGAAAATGTTTTAATCTTTAACTTCTAAAAACAAGTTATTTCCTGAATTTTGAGGGCCCAATATAGGGAAATATAGCCAACTTTATGTTACCTTTGTTACAAAACTACAAAAAACTCCTTTTTCCCGCTACCACGAAATAAGATCGGTGCAAACTTAAATGCATTTACTGTACTATAGTTACTGTTTAATGTTGTCCTCATGCATTCCTGTGTTGCAATGGCCGAGTGGGTAGAGAGTTCGCCTTGCATTCGGTAGGTTGTGAGTTCGATCCCCGGCCGAGTCATACAAAAGACTCTAAAAATGGTACATGCTGCTTTCTCTGCTTAGCACTTAGCACTAATGAGGAAGAGTATGGAAGTCAAACACACATCACTACCAGCGGACCAGCCCCCTGCTGTAGTGACTTGCACAAATGTGTGGCCAAAGGGCCAAGTGGAGATAGGCGCCACCCTACGCATCTGTAGATGCATGGGCAAACTTTAACTTTTTAACTTTTCATTCATACTGTCCTCAGATTTGCCTGGACTTAGCCAGTTTACTGCGAGTTCTGCAGCGCTCGTCCATGGGAGACCTTCTCATGGCCAACTTCACAGACAGCATGTTCATGATGTCGGAAGGGTCCATCCGGCTGGTGGGGGTGGGCAGCCTGGTGGGGACGGAGCCTGTCTGTAACTCACAAGCAGACTGCCAGCTGGAGGGACTGGATGCTAGTGAGTCACACTATAAAATGTTTTCTACAATCAAGTAGATTTATGCAAATGCACAGTCTGAGTAATTACCCAGTGTTTACTGTTTGTCCATTCTTTAACTCGTACTAGTACCAAATCTTTACCCATTGATTTCTTACCACAGGGTCTCCATGTTCCAACTTCCGCTGCAAGAATTACAATTCCAAGACTAATCTCCACAATGTGTATCACTACTTCCTGCGCCCCCTGTTGGTCAGCAGCGCCCCCGAGCAGGTTGCTCACAAAGTGCAGGACCTCCTGTGGGATCTGGACAGTTTGTCACTTGATGCACAAGAGCTGCTGGAAAAGCTCCTCCTCATTTACAAAGGTCAGATTTACCATATCCTTTCTTTACTGTGATGCACTATAGCCTATTAGTGGTAGTCTAGCAGGGGTTTTGTAAACAATTGAGTAAACCAAATCGTATACTACACATACAAAATGTACAGACATTCAGTTTTCAGGTCAAAAGAGACATATTGAATTAATTTCTGAACAAATTGCCTTTTACTTAAGTTTTAGGATTGTCTTTTTGAAGTTTGAAAATTGAAAGAGTGGTCAGAGATTTGATGTTTGGTGGTCGGGTAATAACAGCACAATGGAAATAGGTTCACTCTTTTGAGTTATCACAATGTTTGCTCTGAGTAATTTAAAAGAATGTTTTAAACAAATTTTGATGCCAGGTTCCAAACAGGCTGCTTTGTTCACTGTGAGGTCTGGGATGAAACTTGCCTGGTAACATCAGAAGGGTGTATATTTTGTACAAATGTCCCTCATTGAATGATATTGTTGAATGTTATTAAAAGCTGTTGCATTTCATGTCATCATTGACACAGTTACTAAAAGACAGTTCAAACTGCAGACCCTATATGAATGTTTTTTTTGTTGCAGATGATGATCCAATGACTGATGCCCCCCACCCCATCATCCCTGCAGTTTCCAGTCAAGAGGACCAGGGACAAGGCAAGGAAAAGGTCAGACTGCCAGCTAACTGATTCTCAGTACAGCCCACTGATTTAGAAGTGTTGTAGACATCACCCCACACTCACATGCTCACGCACTACCCTGTTAAGCGTCTGTGTTCTTGTCAGGCGAGGATTAAACGTTCTTGCACTAATTAGATGTGGAGGCTTGATTGCAGCTTGCCAACCTTATGATTATGGTGGCCACTGTATAGGTTGAGGAGATCTTCTCTTATGATATGTTGTCAGTCCATCTGTTACAGGGTCATTCACATGGGTTTTTTCCTTCCGTGGTTATTGTGATCTTCTTGGTCTTAGACTCTTCTTCCATTCTGAGTGGCTGTACCATTGAAGTCTGTAGATATATATCTCGCAGTGTCCTGTACACTGTACAGCTAGCATCTCTCTTAGCTGCTTGGTTTACAGGATGACCTGAAATATTACCTTTGAATTGAACACCTTGGAAAATTAGCATATTTAGCAAGCTTACAGGTTGTCTTTTTTGCTCATTGTAAATGTTCTTTAACTAGACTGCCAAAGAAAAAACCATGAACTGTCAGGGCTCAAAATACCACCTGCAGATGCAGGTTAGTACAGGTAAAATTGGAGCTGTGCAGGTATTTCTGGTGTGCACCTAACCTGCACAGGTCCATGTACTGGGTTTTATACATATTAATTGTCCTATGATGTAGGTGTATATGGATTGTTACCAGCTGCATTGATTGTTACCACCTATAAGGTATAAAAGAAAAAAATAGCATTGGTTTCTGAACAATTTTGATATGATCCATACTTCCTGAATTCAGAGTGGTGCAGGTAAAATTTGTCTGGTGCAGGTAATTTTCAATGTTACCTGCACCAGTGCAGGTATGCAGAAAAAAGTGTTTCGAGCCCTGACTGTACTTTTCCCACATAGGTACCAAATGCCCATGGTTACATCAAGCTGGAGAATTCCGACTACCAGGCCAAGTTTGACTACCCGTGTCCCAACTCCCGTGCTGACTGGGGCTGTGTGCTGACGGCACAGGGTCTGCAGGATGCCATCTACAAGTGTGACAACGATCTGAGATGTAGAGCCTTTGTCTCCATTCCTCATCACAGTGTAGAAGGTGAATCACAATTGCTCACTAGACATGAAACTGACAGTACTCACTAGGGGTGTGTTCAGTACACTGGACCAGGGGTTGGCATGGTACCCTGGACTAGGGTTGGATAGGGTACTCAGGTACACTGTTGGGTAGGGGTGGGTACCGGTACAGAAAATTCATGTCCAGGTCCGGTTCAGGTCCAGAGGATCAAAACAATAGACGTCCATTTTGCAACAAAGAAATCTGTTTCGTGGAGTATTGCACTCCCACTGGCGTTATAAAAACCTACAAGGCTAACTGCCTCTGTACGATTGATTGTAAAACCTGGCAGAAAATGACTGTAGACTCTACTCTACTTTGCTCTAGTTATATTCTTCGACCAGTAAGCCTCAAAATGTGTGAATGCCTGATCATATAATCTATTCATTTTCCAATAGGTCCAATATCCGGTCACCAAATTTTTTCAGGTCCGGTTTTTCTGGACTGATCCAATAAAAAAAAGGTTTTGTACCATTACACTGTACTGGTACCCACTCCTACTGTTCGGTCTTTTTGTGATATGTGGAAGACAAAACTATAGTATGATTATTGAACACACATGTAGGTGATACATTCAGTGTAATAATTATTGTCTCAATGATTGATATTCATGACTTTTTATCTGATACTACAGGATGGTTGACTATCTTCTTGAAGAATGGCGCATCTGATCCAGCAGCCAACCAGGGAACAACAATTTACATAAAGCCACAGAGTAAGGGTGGGAGTAGGGTACAGCCAGCCGTCAATCAAACTACTGGACAAAAGCACTCAGCCAATCAGAAGAGTGTATTTCAGCAGCAGCCCTGTGTGGAGGAGGAGCTACAGAAACAGAGAGACCTGAGGGGGAGGAGAGAGGAGAGACTGATGAGGGACTGTGGATGGAAAGGTGTGGGCCAATAACTATAGGAAATGCATAATGATTGAACCTTTACTTGAAAGTTCATCTGTGTTGGTAGAAGTCATTCTTGAAATAGTTAAACTGTAATTTCCAACACAAAAATTGGACTCACCCAAATTTTTGCCTGCACAGCATCAATCTTTGTCAAGGAATGAACAATCCACTTCTGCTGTGGAATCAGAGCTTTACAACCTTCCCTGAATAGAGACGGTGGGCGCCATAGACTTCCTGCAGCCTATGATCCACTGCTCACTGAGTAACGAGACGTCTTGACAGCAGTGGAAACCTGCTGTTCATTCCTTGACAAAGACTGATGCTGTGCTGTCAAAAATTTGGGTGAGTCCAATTTTTGTGTTGGATATTACAGTTAAACTATTTCAAGATTGAATTTTTGATTGGTAGTGGTTGTATTATGTTTACCATGACTGCTATATTGCATTCAACACAAAACTTTGCATCTGCAGAAAATTTTTCTGCCCATTTGTAGGACCTTTGCCATTTAGGCTCCGGTATATATTTGCTCATGTTCCAGCTGCTTGTGAAGATTACCCTCTGGTCAAAAGCTTTTTTTTGTAACTGTCAAATGTGCATAGAAATGTCTTAGATTTATAATTGAATAAAAATTGCATGATTACACGTGTATTCAGGGATATCAACTTGACAGATGGTGGCTTCAAACTACACTATTTCGAAAATTTTACAAACTGAAACCGTTGACTTGATATCCTTTTATAACGGATATAGATTACCCTGTAGAAAATAAAATGTGTACTATCGATAGTTAAATGTACAAAATGTAGTTAGTGAAAAAAGTTAAAACTTTGTTTCAATACAACAGAAACACTCAAAATAAATTTTCGGTCAGGTACTCGACCTTCTTCAGATAGATGATTCGCTGTTCTGATGTTCCGAAAGTCATTCGATGACGTCAGTAATCAGCAGCAAATCATAAATGGCGGAAGGCGCAACCTACCACCATCATGGTTCAGAGAGAATTGATGCGCCCTAATATAAATGGCCTCCTTTACACCCCTCACAAACCAATCCAAGATGCGTACTTTGTCCAGTGACAGTTCTTGGACACTGAACAGGATGTTTGTTGTTGACATGTTTGCAGGTTTGACTGATGAGAAGTGGGCATCCATCCTTGCTAACAGCAGCGTCACCTCGGCAGATAACTTCCAGCACCCCGCGGGGGGTAAGGCCATCCCCGGGGGGCAGCTCACTGTGACATTACAGGATACAGCAGGCCAGGTGTTCAGGGCCATGTTCATGTCTAAGGCAGGACCAGAGGAGTTCCACCTGTCCCAGTTACTGGTGTATCAACTGGACAGACTCATGGGGGTAAGACTATAGCATTAACAGTACTAACTGCACTGTCTAACGTGACCAGTGCTGTGTACAGTACCACTAAAATTGTTTCAGTATGGGTTCAAAATACCAGATTTCAATATTCCAGATACCAGGGCTCGAAATTCATTTTTGGGATTAGGTGCACTGGTGTACCCAGCTTAAAAAATTGGGTGCACCAAAAAATTGTTGGGTGCACCACTTAAATTTAAGTAATAACCTAATAATAAAACTTACTAGTAGTTAAAAGCTATCAAATTCTTAAACAAGTACAATGACATTTTTATTATCTTTCTAACACTTAGATGTCAAGAATATGATGTAAAAAATCAGATACATAGTTAGTCTAGTATACTTTGCTATCTTTACATACATAAATGTAAGAAAATATTTGGGTGCACCCTGTGCACCCACAGAAAATAATTGGGTGCACAGTTCCAATTTTGGGTGCACCTGGGTGCACATGCACCCAGTAATACTGTACAAAATCGACGACTTAGTATATTCTTATTTGTGACTTCAGGTGCATAAAAATTACCACAAAGCTTAGCAAAGATGGCAGTGAAAATAGTATGGCTTTGAAATCAAAATGCTATCTTTAATATGAGATACCCTTGTAGGTGGCACTTTTGCGACGAGAAGATTATCCCCAACGTGTCCACGTTTGGGATAATCTTCTTGCGCAAAAGCGCCACCAACATCGGCTACATATAGCGATGAGAAGCAGAACTCCAGTCATGATCAGAAGGTCTGAGGAAGGTGTCTGATAGACACCGAAACGTAAGCAAATAAGTTTGATTTTGGTTTTGTACAAGAATTCTCCCATATCCTATATTCTACCAACCTGATGAAATTATTTTCGGAAATATCTATAATTATTAGTAAAAGTACCCATTTTGTTGTTAAACAATGAGCTGTTGATTGATGCCACCCCCCCCCCCCCCCAGCTGTATCAGATGGTTCCCACCTGCAGCCGGCACCTGGAGCATGTGGAGCTGCAGAAGATGGGGCTGGTGCAGACGGTGGGGACACTACGGGACAACTTCGCTCAGCTCAAGGACAGCAGCGGGGGAGTCGCAGGTTGTTTTTCTTTGGGTTCTTATAAGGGACAGTTTGAAATAAAAAGTGTTATGTCTTCCAGCATGCTTGATATGCAGTATTTACATGTTTTTCAGGTATATATGTTGGCATATTGTTTTTAATAAAAGCAGCTGTACATGTATGTCCTACAGTTTCGTCAGTGTGGCTTAACACTAGTAACAGTTTGAGCATGAGACTCGGGACCACTTCAGGTCCTGGGTTTCATGCTTGGCATGGCCCAATATTCTGCCCTTGGGAATGGCACTTTACACCACTTTCCCTGACGGTGGAGTGACACCCACTGAGTCCCAGGGATTGTCTGTTGAAAACACACACAGATTTGGTGTGCCAGTTCTAGTCCATAATCTGCAAAATCACACAGATGGAGGAGGCTCAGCGTCTGGACTATGTGTGTGATGAATGTGTCCAGTTAGGGACTGTCGATAATGTGGGGGGAGAGGCTGTTCGACTCGGGAATCGTCCTAGCGTATGAGGCATACTTTGCAGCGTTACACCTGCATCGTAGAGTTCTGTACTTGTGTGAGTGGTTAGCATGGATACTCATGTGTGCTGGTAAGAGGCAAGTAGCCAGAATGGCCACCAGACCGTTGGTTACCTTGTATATCATTACTAAGCCATTTGTTCTGACGTCGCGACTGGAGTGACAACCATTTCAGGTCCTGAAGGAGGGCAGTGATACTGACATCAGACCTGCAGTGGTTACTTGTCACGAACCGCACCGCTCTTCTGTTGACCATTTGCCAACATCTGCACCAGTGTGCCAACATCTGCACATTTGTCACTAAGAATCTGTTTTCTCTATGTCCATCAGGTACCATGTCAGCACAGATCTCAGCTCCAGTGTCTGTGAAAACCCACCTGACCATCCCAGCCCTGGCCGAGCTGACCCAGGCTGTCACCCCCCTGGGGGCCGAGCAGCACAACGACCTTGAGTACATCCTGCTGACCTTGCTGGCCAGGCTGCCCTTACCTTCATCTCTCTATGGGATCAGAGGTACTTGTAGTTGTTGATTATAACTTGATAAATTAGACCTTGCCAAAAGGCTAAGTAGCAGACAATGCAAAATAGTGGTATAGAGAGTTACATTCTTCACAAAGAAGGAAAATGAAATTATATAGACAGATAGCTAGATGAAAAGGGAAATGACATCTATTTCTACTTAATGTAATCTATTTGAAGGGTGAATAAGTTCCTTTCTGTATGCAGTGGCAGAATAGTCCAATGTATTCATACACATGTAAATAAACGGGTTGGACAATTTAAGCCAGAATATTTTATTTTGTTTGTCGTTAATGTGTGAACAAACCTGTCCAAGTGACCAACCCTTTCAAGCCTACCACTTGGTCATTACGACCACTTTTTCTCAGTCCCACAAATTTGCCCCCCTTGACGTAAGCATTAAGTGACCACCTGGCCAACGCGATCATGACCACCAAAAATTGGGGTCGCATAGGACCAAATCACTATTCGGGGTCAATGGGGCAGTCTACTGATGGGAGCAAATCAACAACAAGCAATGTACAATCAAACTAAATGAATACAACATTGATCCTGTCGCTGTACAGGTCGGCGGCTGCTCCTGACCAAAGCTGACGCTGCCTTCCATGGTAGTCCAGAGAACCAGGACAAGCTGCTGCGTTACCTGCACAACTGTCACTTCCCACAGCACCTCTACATGGTGCTGAACACAGCCAGGGACAGGAGCTGTTCATTAGCACAGCAGGTAAGGACACAGCTGGGGACAGTAGCTGTTCATTAGCATAGCAGGTAAGGGCACAGCTGGGGACAGGAGCTGTTCATTAGCACAGCAGGTAAGGACACAGACAGGGACAGGAGCTGTTCATTAGCACAGCAGGTAAGGACACAGACAGGGACAGGAGCTGTTCATTAGCACATCGGGTAAGGACACAGCCAGGGACAGGAGCTGTTCATTAGTACAGCAGGTAAGGACACAGCCAGGGACAGGAGCTGTTCATTAGCACAGCAGGTAAGGACACAGCCAGGGACAGGAGCTGTTCATTAGCACATCGGGTAAGGAGACAGCCAGGGACAGGAGCTGTTCATTAGCACAGCAGGTAAGGACACAGCCAGGGACAGGAGCTGTTCCTCAGCACAGCGGGTAAGGACACAGCCAGGGACAGAAGCTGTTCATTAGCACAGCAGGTAAGGACACAGCCAGGGACAGGAGCTGTTCATTAGCACATCGGGTAAGGACACAGCCAGGGACAGGAGCTGTTCATTAGCACATCGGGTAAGGAGACAGCCAGGAACAGGAGCTGTTCATTAGCATAGCAGGTAAGGACACAGCCTGAGGGACAGGAGCTGTTCATTAGCGCAGCAGGTAAGGACCCAGCAAGAGGGTCTGTTCATTAGCACATTAGGTAATTCGAACAGGGGCTGTACATTAGCACAGCAGGATAGAGCTGACTCCATCTTGCAGAAACTGCACAAGTCCATGAAAAATGTGTTTCGGCTTTATACCAGGCCGACCTGATAGCTTTTTTCTTTTTAGCTCATTGACCATTTCACTGCAAACTGAAATCCACCACAAATTACACAGCCTAATTCGCCCACCCTTCCCTTTTACAAATATCCTTACAGTACATTTTGTATAATCAAATTCGTTTCAGTTGTTAGGAGAAAATGCTAACACTTGATAAAGTCAATTCATATCACAAGTTCATCCATCAAATGTTCAGTATTTCTGATTTTGAAAGTTTATCAACTTTTTGTCATCTTCTTTCTGCCCAGGTCTTCCAGCAAGTCAAGAATGCCCTGCCCCCCTCCCACAGACAGGACCTGCACATTGGCCAGTACTCCATGGAGAGCCTGATATCTACTATGGACAGAGACATGAACACACTCTTGGACTTGATGGACACTTGCATTGACAAGTTTGGCAAAGATGTTGTTTTGTATCAGGAGGGTATGAAGACATAAGGAGAAAAAGGGTTAAGTAACCTGTCTCTCTCTCTCTCTCTCTCTCTCTGACCGGTTTAGCGTACGTTCTTCCCTGTAGCAGGGGTTAGACGTGTCGCCGACATTTTGGTTTAACAGCTGCTCTCCATCCATCATCTTCGCCTGGGGCAGCAAATCAAACACAGAACACGACTTGGCACAGTTTTGAAGCAGGGTTTTTTACGGTTGAATGCCCTTTCTAACACCAACTCTGCTCACAGCCACCAGAGTCCGGCTGGGTTTCTTAGAGTTTTCCTTCTCTTGAGTCGGTCGGTGTTTCAGGTCACTTGAATGAGTAAATCCTCCTCGGAAAACCGTCTGGTGAAGAGTCCGTTGGGTTGTTTCTAGCGCAGGAAATAAGGTAAAACGGTGAGCAACTAATAACAAAATGACTGAAGTAGGCCAGAACCCTCCGTACATGCGCTAGGGTGGGAGGGGGGCAACAGATTGCGCTGGTTGAGATTTTGAACTGTGGAAATTTCGTCTAAACTGTCGCTTTTGAATCTCTGCTACATAGATATAACTTCATTGTCTTACAGTGCTTAAATCATGACAATCAATGGTAGGAGGAGTTACATTGTACAAAGGCAGCTAAGTTTGTGGGAGGTGGGCACAATATTGCTGACCACATTTTCAGCATTGTGTACCAAACAATCCTATGGAAGATCGTCTTCCCCTGTGAAATTGTGAAATATCGACAGTATGAAATGCTATTTCCTGTATTTTGAGGGGCGAATTTTGCCTGTTAACAAAGCTAGGTTGATGATGTTCTTTGTATTGTGTGAAACATTGCATTCAAGTTATACAGTAGCATATCATGAATATAGGAAAATGAATTAGTTGTGTTTTATATTTAAATTTGTCTTATTTTATATTTTCACTATCACAAAGAAGTGAGAAATAGTAGAATTCGCTAAGTATGATTCTAGTGTGAGGTTGACATTTATGTATGTTATGCATCTGTAAAGTAGTGTTTGTTGCAACCTGTACTTGTATAGTGTACAATAAGGTATTCTACATTTATTGATATGTCAACAAACATTGTGAATTTTTCAATAACTGAATTTTTTATTGACATTATGGATAGAATGGGTAAATATCTGTTACCAATTGCAGTTCCACTCCTTCTTATTGTACAGAAATTTGATAGAGTTAAGGTTGTAAATATTTTGTAAAAAAATGTTTGTATGAACTGTATGCAATTTGAACTTGTATCATAGCTAATGATGATCATAGCTAGCTAGCTCTATGGATGTGATAAGAATGTCACATGCGTAAAGATTCTGGTACAATTAATGTATATTTTGAATGAATGTGGCAAGTTATTTCAAGGTTCCTTCTTTTATTCAGATCTCCAATCTCTCTTCCTGACATCTAAGTGTCTTGTTAAGTGAGTTAGTCAACCATTATTTGTTGTCAATAGAACTTCCTTGTTGTTTTTTCTACTAGGTATTAGTCACCTTCGCCAAGAAGCGGCGTTTCTGTGTCTGCATGCCTGTGTGTCAATGCAATAAGTTCAGAATGTCTGAATGTATTGTCTTAATCATGACACATATAATTTTCGTTATGTGGAAAGGTCTTCATGAGACTTCAAATTGTGGGCCCCTAGAGACCTGTTAGGGTACTGCAGTCAAACTTCTGTTTTTTTGTGTCCTATAATTTGAAGGTGTTATGGTCACAAACTGAGAGTGGTAGATAGCTTTTGCATAGGGAAAGATGTGTTTTATATGATTTCCATGATATTGTATTACATGACATTGTATTGGTTGCTTATGACTTATCTGATTGAGACTGAAACATGTATTAATTGATTAAATGTTTTGTATACAAAATCACACCTATAGGCTGTTCAGTCTAAAAGTAAAAATAAGATAATGGGGTGCCTTTACTTACTTGTCATAATGTCTAGTCAACTTTAAAGTGTTATGCTTACCATTGTTTGCATGGGTTTGACTTCTTTTTCTTTGAAGGCAGTGGTTGATTATACCCCTGTCACATTTGGCGAAAATTGATCGGACGACGATTCTGCGGCAATCGTCCGAGCCTCGCTTATAATAATAGCTTTATTGCACAAAAATTGTATGAGGTACAAAGTATGGCTTATATGTGACAGGGACGGTCTTCAGGTGAAAAATACGCGCAACCCTCTGTCGATCTTAAATATGGCCGACCTTCCATCGATACGCCCCAAGATCGTGGATAATGTGACAGGGGTATTATTACTCCCACTTCTGCATATGATGAGTCGATTTTGTGATTTTAGTAGAAACACAGTCTTTTGGTGCATACCAAATTGTAGTAGTCTCTTAAATAGAAGAAGCTTGGTGAAATTGCTGCAATTACTTAAGATAACTGTTTTCTCTCAGTCTTGTAGTGAGTACACTGGCTAATAAAAAGGGTCGTTTATTTTTTAGAAACGGACAAAACTTGATGCGCGCGTGGGTGTTATTTATACAATCCACTCAACATGTCCCTGACCTAATCATCTATAGAACAGGCGGTAACAATAGTCCCAATCAAGGAGGTCATAATCCCCTTGTCGCCTTGTCCCAATGTAATCTCCAAGCAGAGGTTAGGCTCCGGTTGTCTTTTTTTAACGTTTTTAGTTGTTTTTATCGGGCTTTCTATTTTGTCACATTTCTTGAAGTACGCCAGCCGAACGTTAGGTTTTGGCAATACAAGATACAGTGCAAAATAGAAAGCCCGATAAAAACGACTAAAACAACGTTAAAAAAACAGCCGGAGCCTAACCTCTGCTTGGAGAGTAGTCCCAGTAAAGTGTTTACCTTCTGAGTAATAGAAACGCGGGAAAGGCCACAAAATTCTAACACAACCCCAAATTGAAATGATTTCAGGCTCCCGATTTTTTTTATTAAATAGATTTATTCATGAACTTTCGGGCTGAAAAGGGGGAATTCTTTCTCACACAATCTTGCATAAGCCATTCAGTAGTTAGGCACTCACAACGATTTGCATTTTGTTTCTACAGTATGGGGCCCGTATACAAGCTGCCAGATTCTGTACAAACAACTACAACAGGGATGCTAGTGAAATACCACAGTTACCAATCTAGGATTGATCTTGTGTTCAAAAACTGTTTTTCCCAGAACTATCGTAGAGTGGAATTTGTTACCACCAAGTACAGTAGGGGCATCTTCTCTGGATAATTTAAAAAAAGAATGCTTGCAGATAGAGGTGCAAAAGTTAGGTGTGACGGGTCGTTTAGTGTAATACATGTATAACCTGAGCTGCTGGTGTGTTACGCCGAAGGGCGGTTATACCGGCTATCCAGATACAGATACAGCCTCGGTCTTTTGAGTCTGAGTGCGTATAAGAAAATTTGATAAAATCATTTACTATTCACAAACAAGTCACCTTGAAGTGGCCATTATTACTGTGGTGTTTTTACAGCATTTGTAACTTACTAATACTTTTAGACAATCAGGGATTGGGCAAGGAGGTTGTCTTACCTTCATCAACGTAATCAGGGATTGTTTCGTTTGTAAATTGTTGTCTACCGAGTTGGTTACTATTGTCTCCGGTTTTTTTTTGCAACGAAATTTTCTTTCATAGAAGGAGAATTTATGTCTCATATGAAAAAGAGGGTTATATTGTTGTTTTGTTTTGAGAAGATCTTATAATTGTATATACTAAGTATGAAATCATAATGTATTTTCTAGAACTAAGGGGAAGCATGCAAAGTCGACCAAGTCATACTACAGTAAAAGAACGGTACAACGCACTACTTGTACATTGTATATACAGTATATGAGAAAGCGAGGGACGCCATTTTGGGATTAAGATATTTGAAATTGAACTTCCTTCCACAAACCAAGGCACAAACACATTTTCTTCCTTTCTCAATCGCAGTCGTCGCGATTTGAAAAAAGAAACCGTCGCCATATCGTTGAAAACTCGATACTATATCCAGGCGTTTCATAATTTTTTACGTGCTGAAAATAAACAAAAAACATTACTAAAGTAACAGATCAATGTACAGCAGTGGTGAAAATATAGAAAAGCAAAAAAAGTGCACCAGATCGGATTACCCTAATAGGTGTATTATCCTAGTCCCTAACCAATTAGGCCACGAAACCAGACGTTATAAGTACTTGTGTGTGTTTTGATGAAAGAAAGGAGGTTATAGAATAGAGGACGAATGTCATTTTGTACAGTAGAGTGTAGATTGTATACCGTAGAGACAAATTAACTGTATAAGTTAATGGACGCGTGATAGAGCTGGAATCCGCGGGAAGTTTGTCTTACTTTTCAGCGTGGGTCGAACGAGACAGCTCTGCGTTTCTTTCTCTGCGTACAACATTTCTTCTGACCACCAAATTTGCCGGTTACCCTCAAGTTCCTACACCAGGTAAGTTCATTTCCAGTTACGCTTGCGTTTTAGAGGAATTTTAGCATAGTTTAGACGTAGAATACTGCAGTGAAGAATGGGTTTCTTTTGTTTAGCAGCTTGGTCACGCGTCCAAGTTCTGTATAAAATTCATATTCCTAACGCAACTAGACAATCATAAAACATATCTGCTCTTTTATCTCCACTATAACAGAAAAGCGAGGAGAAGTTGAATTTATCCAGCAAGTCTCATTCTGTATATGTTAACTGTATCTTGTCAACGTGACTTGTGTGACTGTAGTTAGCCCGGTGTGGCAAAAATGTGCAATAAAGGTCTTCATTCTCTTTTCATTATATATCTTGCCAAAATCTCCCTACTTAAAAGTGCCTGCTCTATATCGTTAATACACGTAAAAAGGCGCCCCCGCTGTCAAGTGCATCTATGATGGTAACTTTATTTGCCACCCGGACATATATTTGAGCCAATTAACGGATGCACGGCACGCAGACAATGGGTCCATGCAAATGAGATTAGACACAGCTTGGGTCGGGCAGTGATTTGCATACTGCAGCACCTGAAGACAATGGAAAAGACCCGGATGAACAAACAGTATAAATAGAGCTGGAATCCGCGGGAAGTTTGTCTTACTTTCCAGCGTGGGTCGAACGAGACAGCTCTGCGTTTCTTTTCTCTACGTACAACATTTCTTCTGACCACCAAATTTGCCGGTTACTCTCAAGTTCCTACACCAGGTAAGTTCATTTCTATTTATGCTTGCGTTTTAGAGGAATTTTAGCATAGTTAAGACGTAGAATACTGCAGTGAAGAATGGGTTTCTTTTGTTTAGCAGCTTGGTCACGCGTCCATTTTTGCTGTGGACATGTGGCCACGCTGAACGTAAGATTTCGTGGTCCCAGAAAGCGACTTCCCGAGACTTGAATTTCTTATCAAAACGTTTCATTTGTTTTAAAGTCTGTACGTGGAGTAGCAGTTAAAACGAGCAGAAACATGGTTTTAGGGTTTCACGACGAAACAAAACTGTCTGCATTTAGTTCTTGATACCCGGCCAAGCTATTTTTTTTGTCAGCTATGCGCAGTTGTATCGTCTCAAACCACGTTTTCATTTACAAATGTACTTTCTGTAAACCAAGAACAGGTTTTTTTGATAGCCAATTTCGGTTTGATAGTTCTACGTTGTTTTCCAAATAGTTGCCGGGTTTTGGTCTTGTAGCTGTAACAAATGCAAATGTACCCAATAGCTGTATCAGCTGCAAAACGCGTGTTTTTGTTCGGCATCTGTTAAATATTTCCTGTTCTTTTTCCGGAGTTGAGTAGACAAAATGCACGTGTTAACCAAGTCTAAAAGTTGTGCTAACTTGACCCATGATAACTGTTTAATTTAAATGAAAACCAGGTGCCGTCTGTATAATCGCTAGTAACAAATTTCAAACTGCGCGCCCATGATTTTTTTGTGTAATTGGATTACTAACTCAGCCAATCAAATGAGGTTAAAAAGGTGCCTTGGTCAATCAGACTGAAATCCAATGCTTATTTTGCGGTTGAAGGTATAAATAAGAACCCACTGTAAGTATTTAAAGTTGTAAAAGCTGAACACTATATAATATTATTTGTCGCGGGACTTTTTACTAGCATAGTGAGCGCTCTTCCTTGTAAGCTTTATGAATTTTGGGTACCTATAATATGTCAAATGCTTCCACCTTGTTTGAATTTGCATAACAGTGTCCAGAACGTAATGGCGCCTGCAAATAAAAATGGTGACATGTTTACCTACAATTCCTGTCACCCGCAAATGCGTAGTTGAATGTACTAAAGGGCTTATTGTGAAATGATAACCAAACATAATGTGTTTGAAAAGTCATTATAATAAATTAAGATATCTTTAACTGATAACTGATATCAAAAAATTGAGTGACCTGTGGCTGGATGAAATGTGAGTAGGTGAATAATGATTCCATTGTTTTTATTTTCCCAGCGACCATGCCTGTGGATGCCCGAGTACTGCTCGTGCTAGTGACGTGTGTTCGGTGTGTGATCGGCCAGGTTCGGGTTTTGCCGGACAGCCCGTCGGTTGTTCGGAAGGAGGGCGAGGACATCATCTTCACCTGCAGTGACGACAGCGCGTCTCTGGCCAATCAGGAGCTGAGATGGTATGGACCAACCGGAGCCGAGATCAGCGGGACCGGAGTGCGCGTGTTCACGGAGAACTCCCAGGGCCTGTCCAGACTGAGGGTGCTGCAGATCCAGCGGCAAGACGGAGGTACGGTTTACAATAGCTTACCGTTCATTATTTGTAATGTACTGTACATGCATTTTACTATTGTCTCGTACTGCCATGGAAAATGTTCACGGTGGTTTAAAATTCGTGGTAAAGTGGCCACCGCGGAAACCACGAACATTTCTGCATTTACAGTAATCACTATCTCCAAACAGATACAAAGGTAGCATAACATAGTATCAAAAGCTGCCAGAGGAGTACAGTCCTAGGAGGGTTTGGCTACCGGCTTATGAATCCCTTTTGCCAGCTATACTCTTTTGCCACATTTGCATCTGTCTGGAGATTAACATAACCAGTAAGCCTTGTCTGCCAATGTTGCTTGCTGGAGTGCTGCTTCTCCACGCTGCTTCATCAAAAACAATGTAAACTTGTTTATACTTTTGCTAGTTTAGTCATTTCGTATTTAAACCACAGCAAGTGAATTTAATGACACCTTTTTCAACACGCATAATAATTTTCACCTGCAAAACGAGATACAACGAGAAAATAAAATGGGAATATGTCGTGTGGTAGCCTTGATTTGTTGTTACTGTTGTTCACCCGTGTTGACTGATTTGTAGAAGCGATGTTAGCGAGGCTGCCATGACCAGTTGTAGAAGTGACAGTAGTTCGGTAGTTGTAACGTCAGTACAGTAATAGTCTGGTAGTTGTAGAAGTAACTCAGGTGTTCTAGCCTTGAGTGTAGTTTCCAACTTTCTAAGTGGCAACGTTACTGTCTACTTGAAATAAGACTAGATGGTGCATAGCAATGCCATATTTTGTCACTACAATTGTTACAACGTTTTGTCAATTCAGGCACCTTTTTTCCCATCTTGCCTTTTTCATCCTCATTTGTAGTCTGCAATTGACGTAATTAATCAATGAAATTTACTTGCTGTTGCCTTATAGTTATATATGTACAGTATTAACGATGTTTTTAAAACATGCTTTGCTTATATAATCAAACGGAAGCCAGATGATTTTTACAATTCCATTGTCGAAGTTGACTAAATATCTAAATAACTAATGCCTAATGTTAGTTACCAATGTATTTTTTGACATGTCATTATGATGCTTCTATCGTATATATTATTGTTTAGTCTATGTTGTGCCATGTACGTGTTTTTGTGTGGGAGGGCAGCCTTCAAGTATGCATTTTGCACCTGTTTTGTCCTCCCCTTCACTATGTGATAATCTAATTAAAGAAATAACTGCGTTGTTTATTGCAGGAAGCTACACGTGCCGAGGGGAGTCTGGGGACGAGATCACGTCAGTGCTGGTTGTGTTTAAGCCCATCACGTTCGACAGCGCGCCGGCTGAGCAGAACTTCCAAGTCAACAGGTCAGGCATCCTCTCATTGGTTAAACTGTTGATTATGATTGACAGTCATTATTGGCCAGTCATCTACATGCGCGTGGCCTTTATGGCTGTAACCAGATCATAATGTGGTAACGATAGACCGGTCCAATAGATCCGCTAACCTACGCCAAAGAGTAGATATGCAAATGTTTGGACGGCATGAAGTCACTCTCGCATTGGTTAAACCGATAATTGTCGTGCTCTCATTGGTTGAGATGCTTACAGTGTTGATTTATTTATACATTTCATGAGGAAAGCGCACCTTTTGAAAACGTAAACATGCAAATATTTGATGACGTACCTGCAACCAATCTCCCATTGGTCATACTGCTAATTGTGATTGACATTCAGCCCCGCCCATTCCATTAAACAAAATGTCGTATTTAACAATATTTTGACGGACACGTTACACATTCGAAACAAAGATTGCTATAGTCTCATTGGTTGAACTGCTAATTATAATTGAGTCATTATCGGTCTACAAGTTGTTCATAATACCCTTCTCACGTGTTTCTCCAGTGACATGTAACACTCGTTAGTCAAAACGCAAATTGCTATTCTCTCATTGGATAGACTGCTGATCATGATTGACAGTCAGTCAGTCATTATCGGTGTACAAGCTGTCACTAACACACTTCTCCCGTGTTTCTCCACAGTGACGCAGTTCTGGAATGTCAGGTATCCGGGGACCCCCAGCCGACAGTAGTGTGGTACCGAGACAACAACGAGGTCGGCAACAGCGCAAAGTACCGCAAAATGGCCAACAACAACCTGGTCATCGGCAACATCCAGCTACAAGATGCCGGCCTGTACAAGTAAGCATCGCTTATCTTTATTATATTGCTAACTTCGATTGTTTAATGATGAAATTTGTATTAGAGACCGTCACCAATTATTCGTTAGCTTTATCAATCTCATAACGGCCTGCTGCACAGTTTTGTTTTTGCTAGTTCCTCTTGTTTTTGCAAAAGTTTTGCGAAATGATTGGGCGATAATTTGAACTACCATTTGTCATTTGAGGTTACTAAACTTTATGTACACGCTTGTGATTGCCCGCGAATAGTTTAATTGGCAAGTCATTGAATATCAATATTCTTTTTATACAACCAAGTGTTTACCGGTTCGCATTGCGCTGCGACGTTATCAAACACCGCATTAGCTTGTGTGAATATTTGGCATCTGGGACAGCATTCGTAAACCAGTCAATCTTGTTAATAGCTTCGATGTTAATAGTGAAGGCTTATATCATTGCGATCATTAGAGTTCAAAGACATGTATAAAGTTTGACATGTCTGTGTGTCTGGCTTGTCACTAACATTTTCCACAATGTCAGTTTGAAATGGACCTGCCGTTTCTGATCGTCTTTTTGATTTTGCTTTGTAGATGTGAGGCGTCTGTGGCGAGTGACGGGCGGTTTGCTGAGCGGGACATCCAGGTGTCTGTGCTGTACCCCCCAGCAGTGTTCATGGACACACCGGACACAGTGGGAGCTGTGGTCGGCTTCACCGTCAACATGAGCTGCAGCGCCCGCGGTAACCCCACCCCACAGATGGCCTGGTACCGGGACGGGAGAGAGCTGGTTACGTCGCCTGACGGCAACGTTAGAATCTACACAGCGGAGGGTGTCAGCATCCTGGGACTGAAAGTCAACAACTCCACATCGTACGGAGAGTACAACTGTACCGCATACAACGGGCTCGGTAGCGTGTCCAGGAACATCATTCTCCGGGAGGCGGCAGTCCCCACCCCACCGACCGGTCTCCAAGTCACGCACCTGGCCGCGCATCAAGTGACCATCCTGTTCAAGAAGTCGTACAACGAGAATGGAGTCCCGGTGACACACTACGTCACAGAGATCAGCGGCTCTAACGGAGACATGTCGTCACAAGTGGGACCTGCCTCGGAGACGACCATGACCCTGGACGGGCTGGCGAAGAACACTTCCTACAGCATCCGTCTGCGAGGCGTCAACATCGCAGGTGCCAGCGACGCGTCCGAGGCTCTGAACTTCACAACCCCCGGGGAATCCCAGAACCCGAATGCTCCGGTCATCTTGAGTCACAAAATGAGCGCAGAAGCTGTCGCGTACCAACTCAGAGCTTCAGTCCCCTCTGATCCTACAGACCCTGCCGTGGACTGCGCTGTGTCTTACCGGCAAACCAGCACCAACCAGCTTCGGCATCAGTGGATGAACGTCACCTTACCCTGCAACAGAAACACCAGCATCAGTACCGTCCTCATCACGGGTCTGCAGTCTGACACCGAGTACGAGGGGAGAGTCTACGCCGTGAGAGCTTCAGGAACTGTTGGAGTCGCGGACTTCGTCTTCATGACTGCTGCTGAGGTTACCGCGCAGCAGGTGGGAGGGGTGTCGGCAGGCGGAACAGCGGCTATTGTCATCGTCGTGCTGCTTGTTGTCATGGTAGCGGCTGACGTCACATGCTGCGCGCTGGGAAAAGGCGGCGCCACGCTCTTCCTCTGGAACAAGGTCCGAGGCAACGCCAAAAGCATCCCCATCAAAAACGAAGAGGCTCCCGCTGAAGAGTTGGAGACAACCATGGCGGCAGAACCCCAGTCTACCCCCGCCGAGCCCAGTTCGGGACCCACCGCCGAGAACGGCACACCACAAGACGTCAAGAAAGCGAAAGCAGTGAAACTTCCCCTAGCGCTCTGGTGGAGCAAATTTAAGCGCGCTCGTAACCAGGACGGTGCAGGGCCGACTGACGGTGCCGAAAAGGAGAAATCCTGCGAAGAGGGAAAGGCTGAAAATGGCGAGGTGGCGGAAGACAGCAACCAACAGAATTCGGTCCCCCCTAAGAGCGAATCTGAAAAGACTGCTAACAGCGAAGAAGGAAACGCTGAGAAAGAGAAAACTGACGCCGTGACGTCAGAAGAGGAAGCTTCGCCAGCCGCGCCCGACGTTGTTGGAGGGACGGACGCTGCGGAAAGCACCGAGACCACCTTACTTCTGGACGAGACCAAGGAAGACGCCCCAGGAGACCAACCTGACGGCCTGTCAGTCTAGTCCGAGCTTTCTGTATGGTCCCAGACTCTGCACACATTGACTTCGGTTTCCTTTTAGATAACCTTTGTAAAGTTGATGCATGCAAATTTTCTGCTTTTAAGGACCATTGACATACGTCCTGTATTTTAGGCCATGGATGTAGTAACAACGCTTTCAATGCCAACATGTACACAGTGAATTTGACGTTGAATGAAAAAAAATTGTTTTAGTATAAAACCCGTTTTAGTATAAGGAATGTAACAATCTGTGTATTTTACTACAATGTGTCTTCTATGTAACTCCGTTATAGTATCTCGGTTTGTGTATTGCTTTGAGTGATGTCTTTCGATACTATTCCGTTGTATTTTTTTGTTATTTTGATAAACGTATTTGTTTGGCGTGACAAAAGATAGTTCGTCGCAACGTGCTTCAATTTAGTACGCAAATTCAACAAAAATTCCGTGCCTTTATCAATGTTCGTTTGAATGTGTACAATGTACACGGGCAGTTACTGACTGATTCTATCAACCATACACGGCTAGCAACAATGTATACCGTGAAACATTTATGTTGTTGATGACACTATCTGACAGGTTACAGCTTAATGTTTTATTGTTCTATTAAAGTTTTTCCACTGGACAACCTGTTTCATGCCTCGTACATCTATATAGACTGGCCAAGACAATACAAATAGTTCTAGCTTTAATTGCATGTATCAAAAGCGGCCCCTATTAATTTCTGGCATTTCTGCAATAGTATTCAACATTGACCACACCATAAAAGTATGCAGATGATCTATGCATATAATCAAAATCCCTGGCGACTTCTTTGATGCGGCGGTGAAACTAGTTGTCAACATGCACTTTTGATACTGATGTGTATATCTTAATTGGGGGGAAAGAAAACGATTTTTTAGGAGATTATCAATCTTAACATGTCGAGTTCTCTAAGTATTCTGAATTTTAAAGCTACATACAAAATACACAAAACTTGAACAACAAAAACAGAAGTAGTGTGCACCGGAAACTACGATCATCTGTTCATGTTACGAATTCAATACTTTTCCCCGTGTTCTAGAAACAAAATTAGTTTCCGTTGCACACTATTTCTAGCTGTCTTTGTTGTACAAGTTGTGTATACTGTATGTAGCTTTAAAATTTGGAGTAAGCTTATGATAAAAAGAACTCTACAACATCAAAACAATTCCTCTAATCAACGGGTTTCTTGGAAAGATTTGAAAGCAACTAAGCACAAATTTTGCATCTAATCCCCTCGCCAAAAGTATAACCTCCAAGGCGACACCATAGTATAGTATCATGTCATAATCTCAGCATGATGAGAAGACCAGGATCAGATGGGCATGCGCAGTCATACTTTAACATGCTTACAACCGTTTCTGAAGCCATTCTAGATCCTAATCCTGGTGAATGGTTGAGTGTGTAGCTTTCACCATGTTGGGAACTCCACTATAACTATGAAAGTGCAGCATTATATGCATGCTCGCTCTAGCTGACAAATTTTGCCAAGGAGGATGTTAGTCTCCGAAAAAGAGACTACTCTCAAAGCAGAGGTTAGGATCCGGCTGTTTTTCAACGTTTTTCTAGTCGTTTTTATCGGGCTTTGTATTTTGTATGTTAGGTTTAAAATTTGACACCGCAAGATACAATACAAAATAAAACGCCCTATAAAACGACTAAAAAAACGTTGAAAACAGTTGGAGCCTAACCTCTGCTTGGACAGTATACAGAAACCTCTTATTCGGCATGCGCGACTGAGCCGTATATGGAGGAACTTCATGACCTGATGGATGAACTGAACTAAACCTTTTCCAAACCATACACGCCGAAAACGTCCTCTATTAGGTAGCTAGTACTAGCTATTGTAACATGTTTTAAATGAGTAAATGATGCCACCTTTACACAGCCTACAATTTGTCTCTAGTATACGGATATGTCATAATGTACCTAAGGTATCACGCAGTTTTTTTCATTATAGTCTTCTGATTAGGTGATGATTTTAACATCTATTTATGTTCCCTTCAACCATGGATGAATATCAAGGATAGATATGTATTACGTTTGTGTGTTTTTGTGTATTTATGTTGTATTCATGTAGTAGTTTGCTTATATACTGAAATAACGCTCAGCACCAATTTCAGATCGTTTGTTTGTGTGTTAACAACTTGTTCAATCAGCAATGAAAGCATTTTAGTATTGATGGATCAAAATCTTTGCTTGGAAATTCTAACTAGAAACTTTTTATGCTTTAAAGACGCTGCATGTCATCGATCTGGCCCCTACTGCTGCATCTAAATGTATCAAAAGCGTCACCTAGCAAAGTTATCCACAACTGCAAATGGCGTCCTGTTGAAAGGCATTTAGACCATAGCAAGTAAATTGTATGGATGACATAAGCGAGCGCATTGACTTTCGCCTGATTAAAAAAAAAGACATTTTGTTGCCCCCTAACCGTGGTCAACATGCCGAAAATTGGCAAATTTGACAATTTGATGCTGTTATAATTGGCAAAATATAGGTAGAATATATGTTAGATTCATCGGAATGGGCACGTTAAGTCCATACTGATTCATGGGGCAGATAGTGTAACGTTACGGTATCCTACAGTAAAGACAGTTTCCAGACAGTTCAGGTTATAAGTCATTGTGTTCTAGTAGCTTTTGCCTTCAGTCGGCGCAGGTCAAAAAGGGATCCATCTGCTCTGTACTTCAGGTGCCCACGATCTCTTGCCTCGTTAAGAACACAAGTGAAAAACAGGTTGAAGGGCTGACGTCACAGTTGAGTTGCGTGGTAGGGAGCAAAAAATTATAGTTCCTACTTAAAACCATTGAAAATCCTTCTTTTCTTTGGAAATTTTTGCCCAACCTTGAGTTTTTTTTTTTGCTAGAAGTGACAACTAGGGTCTTATCTTTCATATTTTGGTCAAAATTTCTTCAGTTGACCAGTTTTGATGGCGTAGTGATAGATCTGAGTTGTTGGGTCCAGCGGATGGCTACAGGAGTGAAACTGGGTCAAAGGTGAGGTTTGTTTACTTGAATCAGCTGTGCCGAGAGTTTGAGGTGGTTGACCCTCTGTTTTCTTTCCATGTTTAGCTAGTATACCCTTGTGACTTTCTGGTGGAGAAGAATTTTTGAGATTGAAATAAAGGTAAGTACTTTTACAATGTCTTGTTTCAGGGCTTCTTATGCTGTGTGCCAATGGGGAGAATCAACTGTCATGTCAGCCCTGAAGACAATTGGTGCTAATACGGACCTCTGTATAACACCATCGGAGAGTTCAATTGTTTCAGATTATTCTCCCCCACACAGCACCATGCCCGTCATCCGGTCATGAAATAGGCAAATAAGATTGACAAGCTTTCTGGGGCACCCAAACTTTTCAAATATTTGCCAGAGTGCCTCCCTACTGACAGTATCGAAAGCTGAATTTTTTTTGGCCTGGGGGGAGGGCCATTGAAAAAAAGTAGCCTTAGGGGCCTTTGTAAATACAAGCAAAGTCTGCCCCTGAAATGCAGGATATGAAGTTTCAGATGGTCAAGATTTCAAATTTTTCTACCAGCAAAGTTTGTCCCCCAAAATGCGGGAAATTGTGTTGTTTTTTAAAAACATCTTTAGTGATTTTCAAAGAAAAAGATCTAGAAACACATACAAAAACTCGCAATTGTGTTTCAGAGGGTCCAGATTTTAACAAATTTCCCCGAACCAAGGAGGTTATATTCTGAATATAACCTCCTTGATATGACATAGCTAAAATGCATGACAAATGCCCAGATAAAAATGCAAAAGTGACTTTTGAATGGTTTTCACTGTCGTTTAGATTACTAGTCCCGTGCATAAAATATTCTATAAGCTTTTAGAAGAATTTTACGACACAGCGGAATAACGCAACTATTTGAACTAAGTGGCGCTCTTGGTGCAATCAATCCGTTCCACGACTGTTGCGCCACCTTGATCATAAGGCACTTTTGTCTTTTTCAAACCGTTTTCTGTCAATATTTGTCGCCGAAAAGTGGCTTGGTAAAGCTGTTTACCTTACAAATAAGTTCGGCTTGGAATATTTCACTACTACCAGCGCCATATTGAATTTATTTGCCGTCGAAGCGCAGAACTAGTAAATCGTCCAACTACACCAGCGGCCAGCCGACTGACATTTCTTTGATGATGGAATATCTTAAAGTATTTTTACCATAAGATGGACGAAACTTAACTAAAAATACAGTTGGTTTTGAGTCAGACAAAGAATTTGTATTGTTAAAACGTGCTAATTAAGGACAATTAAAACCAGCGGCAGACAACGCATTTGAATAGGCGACGTTGGCGGAAAAAAACACAGGGGAGTTATCGTAACATAAACATTACTACGACCCGCCTTTAAAGTTTTCAACCAATGGCCCTCCAATGGTGACAACTGTGATTAGCATATCTTATTTTCAATATTCATGTCCCACAAGTGGGGATTTTTTAATGCGGTTTTAGACCATCGTGCCTGCCTTTCTCGGCGTTGATGTGGACGCATATCTTTTTGCTCAATTATTTGCCTCACAGAATGTCTCACAGAATGCGGAAAATTGCGTTTAGAGCGTCAGAAACGTCAAAATTTCCCGGGGGATTACCCGCTAGACCGGTCGGGCAGCCGTTGGTCTGGCGGAAAGTGTAATGTCGCCCCAGTAGAACTTCAGCGTGCGTAATTTGTCGACGCGCTGCCTGGTATCTCGATCGCATTTGTCACCACTGCTATCTTTCAGAGGTTGTTCATTGTTATTGCTATATGATTTGATTAGAGGGAGTGTACCTGTGTAATATGGAATTCAAGGTAAGGAAAAATTCGGGGGGGGGGGGGGCAATTGAAAATTTTTGCGGGGGGGGGGGGGGAGGGCCATGGAGAAAATTGTTTAGCAGACCCACTTTGCTCCAGCCCTCCCCCCAGTAAATAACCTCGGGTCCCTTAGCTGAAGGTGAAAGGTCACCATTACAGACATGCGCAGAATTAGCATTTTGATGCCAAGATGGCTTGCAAAAGTAAGTGTAAGAAGCCTTTTTGTTGGGAAATGTTGGCATTTTGGAGCTGGAAATTATGGTCAGGTATTCTGGCTATTTTATTTCGTGAGAAAAATAAGCTTTCTACCATGTTTGGAGTGTTTTAGACAGTCTAGAGTATGTATAGTTTGGGTGTTATCAGGGAGGTCAAAGGTCACCAGAGTTTCTTATTCTGTTTGTGGGGGCGCATTGCGCCGAACCGAATGTTTTCAAAATCGCCATATGCACTCTTTAGAAGTCAGATTTGCCTGCCAATGTGAGATTTTCACCAACTAAACCTGAGGTAGGTGACTTTTGACAGCCTTTTCCCTACATCTTATGCATGCAACAGGTGCCTGCCAGCCATTAGAGATCTGTACCCTGAACCAAACTTCCCGCTAGTATGGCTTGTCACTTCCGGGTTACGAGAGGTGACTTCGCCCGATCTTTAGACCACCGCTGATGGGACACCCTCTTTTTTTTTAGTGAAGACTGGGATTAAGTTGTGAAACGCCACTTGGCAGAAAGGTGGCCCAGGAAGTGTCCTAGAGAATAGGCTATTTCATGTTCCGTGGCAAAGCCGTTACGTTATTGTTACTTTCTGAGCGATTTTCGTGTCGACTACGTGCAATTCGGGTTAACGGCGGCCATTGGGGGACAAGCGGAAGGGTGGGGGGCAAGAGGAACGTCGGGGGCCAGATGAATTACGGCGGGGGGGGGGAGTCCGGGGGAAAAGGTGAACGGGAAGAGGGGCAAGCTGAAGGAGTTAGGTGGGGTTGTATGGATGCCAAAAGATGTGGAGTGCACGTACCATGACGCAGCTGCCTGGCGCTATAGTGGTTTGCACAAATGTAACAGTGGGGGTTCTATCTTTTTCTACTCCTTCCTTAAACAAACTATTGTGGCTTTATTCCAGGTCTGATCACCACACTAAAGTGAACCAGTACTTCAACACTGATAACCTACTGCATCTTTGCCTGAGGAACATTAAGAAGGCTTTAAGATGGATTATTCTATTGCCACAAGGAGTGGAAAGCTGCTGAAACACCGGGGCAAAAGGGGTACGTTATGTTATGTCAATTATAATTTCTTAACTTATTTGAGGTATTATTCTTATTATTTCATTATTGTTGGTGATGGATGGTTAAATGTCTGTAATTTATTTCTTTTGATCGGTACCTATAATACTTATTTTCTTTATGGTAGAATATTCGACGCCACATTACGTTCCTTACGGAGAGGATGGTTCTGGGTTCTACTCTGACAACGCCCTGGGGCATTATGATGTCATTTCAAACGCCAAACCAATGGTCATGGATGCCATCAACTCCATTGAGATCGACCCAAAACAGGTCTTCAACATCGTTGACTATGGGTCAGCCGATGGGGGCCCTTCGATGTCACTCTTCTATCAGGTTAGATATGAATACAATATACGAGGGGTGATCAATAAGTTCTCGGCCTCACCTAGAAATAACAAGCACAACTCAGATTTTGAGGCACAACTTCATAGTATGAAGCCTTTTATCAATATCCTCCAAATTACAAATCATTGGAGTCATTACTTTACAGGCATTCGTTTTTTGCAAATCATAAGGTAAGTGTCGAGAAAAAAGCGGTGTGAATTGTGATCAGACTTGTGTGGGTCGAGTTCCCCATGCCGTAAATTAACAGAAGACATTGTCAAAATGTTTGATAATGATTCTCTTCCTATTTCAAGCAAAAAGAATTGGGTTTCTAACTTCCAGCAGCGCAAATTGACCCACACACTCAGGTCAGGTCAATTGTCCACGTTTTTTCCCTCCTCCCTTACCTAACATTACTGGGTATCGCCTGCAAAGTAATGATCACAATAATTTGAATTTTGGTACATTTTTTCATAAGACTTTATACTTGACATCTATGCTTCGAAATCTGAGCTGTGCTTATTATTTCTCGGTAAAACCGAGGACTTATTGATAACACCACGTACATGTATAAAGTCTTATATAAATGTGTACCAAAATTCAAATTATTGTGATCGTTACGTTGCAGGTGACGCCTAGTAACTTTATGTAAGGGATAAAGAAGAAAAAAGTGGACAATTGAGCTGCAACCTGAGGTGTGAGGTCAAATTGTCTGATCACACTTCACCCTTCTTTTTCTCGCCACCTACCTTCTAATTTAGATAAAGCGAATGCCTGGAAAGTAATGACTCCAATGATTTGTAATTTGGAGGATATTGATAAAAGGCTTCATACTATAAAGTTGTGCCTCAAAATCTGAGTTGTGCTTGTTATTTCTAGGTGAGGCCGAGAACTTATTGATCACCCCCGTAGTATGATTTATGTGTATGACTTATGGCAGTTATGATGCAATTAATTTTGTGTGCTGCATCTTGTCTCCATCGCATTTGTAGATTAGTGTCATTGGATTTGCATTTGGAAATGCATCGTCATGACGTGAATGTAATGTACATATGTAGCAAAGTTCACTTTACTTGACAGCTTCCATCTCTAACCATAAAAACAGTGAACAATACACACACGCCTCAATATACTGTAAATGCAGAAACTTTCGCGGTGGTTTAATGTTCGCGGTTTTCGCGGTGACCGTTTTACTGCGAATTTAAAGCCATGGCGAATATTTTCTATGGCAGTAAGATACTACAGTGCATGGCGCTACCACGAACTTAAAACCACCACAAAAAGTCCTTTTTCCCGCTACCGTGAAATTGAATCCCGCGAACTTAAATGCATTTGCAGTTTTTAGTCTCGCTAAGGTCTCCTTTTTCTGCGCTATCTACAGATCATTGGCAAGTTACGTCAGACGTATGGTGACGCTCCTCTCGTCCACGTGACATATGAGGACCAAGCAGTGGCCGACTTCAAATCGCTGTTTATGAGGCTCCATGGGCAACTGCCAACGTCTGACAAGCATAACTACCTGAAGGACTTTAAAAACGTTTATGTCGCTGCATGTGGCACATCATTTTATGAGCAAGTACGTACTATACCTTCAATTGAAAAAATACCCAGGACTTCTGAATTGAAAAAAAGCGAAACAAGCTTAAGTTATCAATAAATTGTCGATGGCTGTGTATTGGTAATGCAATATCTGCAATACATGTACTTACAGGCAGATACTCGAATTCGCACATAGAACATGCATGTATACCACTGAGTGACTGACACAATGGCCATATTTCACCCTATTGCAGTGTTTACCCAATGAATTTGTCAACTTTGGGTTTTCCTCAACCGCGATGCACTGGCTAAGCCGGGGGCCATGTTCTCTTCCTGACGCTGTGTTCCACATGGTGAGCAGCTGTGAGGAGGTGAAGGAACAGTTCGCCAAACAGGCAGCTCAGGACTGGGAGTTGATCCTCCTGCAGAGAGCAAGAGAACTGGCACCAGGTACAGCTTTAACTGTACAGATGGGCAAATAATATTTCTCCTGGTAAAATCGTGTTGTTGCTTTATGTCAATGCAGAATCTATACACACCTTGTATACTCACTGCAGTGTATTGAAGACATTAATCCGGAAGCATAGTACATAATTATATAATGTAATTTATGTACATGTACATCAACACACAGTTTTAATTGTTATGGTGTCGATAGAAACAGTATCATGCAAAATGTAATGGTGTGTGTGACTTTATGCTGTAGGCGGCCGTATGGTAATAATCTGCCCTGCTGACAAAGATGGATACTTTGGAGGCGGAAGATGGGACAGTGGGAAGGTCAACGTGTTCCAAAAACTGTCGTCATTGTGGCACACTTTTGCAATGCGTGGGAAAATAACTAAGGTTTGATTTTCTACTATATATATGTTACAGATGAAAAATAACATAATTACCATGATGGTGTCTCAAGCGGTCATGCGTGGTGTTGAGTTGGAAGATCAATATTGATGCTGATTTTGCGCTTTCGTAAATGCTGTACACTTTCCTTTGCGAAGGAAAAACCTAATTTGTTTTACACTTTGTCTATGGGCGCCACCATAATAATTGATGACGTCATAGGTTCCTCCAGCCGACCCAATTACTTTGTATTGACAGCCCAGCCAATCACCGTTGAAATTGGAAAATCATGATATCATCCTACGTCAAAGTTTACTACTCATTAATAATATGTTACAGGAAGAATTTGTCAACACCAATGTATTTGCATATACGCGAACTCCAGAAGAAATGCAATCCCCCTTCGTCAACAAGGATTCACCAGTGCGGAAGGCTGGACTGGCATTGGTTAGAATGGAGACAAAGGTAGACCGTTTAATTAATGGCGGTTATGTGGATGCGCTATGGGGAATATTAAGCGGGCAGCAGTTGAACCTGTACATACTAGCATATAGTAGTATTTGCAGATATAGAAAGATTATGATATCACTTTTCTTATATCAAATTGTGCCTTATCGCTATTACCTGTACTTAGCTTGTTTGAGCGTAAATGCACAATAAAGGTCTTTCATTCAGTATTTGTTTACATTCACCTTATTAACAATTAAGTTACGTTTGAGAGATATTCACCAAACGAAATGTCAGTAGTCCTCCCTAATACCCCCGTAACATGAAGCGAAAATCGATCGGACAACGAGGAGGCATGACTCTGATGATGCCGACGAAGAAATGGCAGACCCCCCCCCCCCCTTCCCATTTATAATAGGGTCATGCCTCATCGTAATTTAGAGTTCGCGGATAGACTCGTCGTCTGATCGATTTTCGCTACATGTGACGGAGGTATAATGGCAATACGTTGCATTAAAATAATCTGGTCCCAAAGGTAGTTAATGATATACCCCACATCATCACATGTAATTTTGCTCATTTCTGTGCTCCGTGTAGCATACTCCATGTGCTATCCACGCTCGATGGGAGAGAGAGGGAGGGAACGCACGCAAGCACGCTGAACAGTTCGTTAACATGTTACGCAGCTGGAGTACCCATGCATTTTACGCCGGTAAGGGATTCAATAACGTTAAGCATTATTGTATTATCCCATTATTGTTTATGAGATGTGGCAATTCTATGACCAAAAGGACACAGCAGATTTTGATATATTGTTATTCTTGTCTGCCAAATGAAATCTATTTTTTCTTATTAATCGTTTGGTTTTCAGAAGAGGTACAAAGAAAAATGATAACGAGTCACTGGTTACTACGGAGTAAATATGACACCCCGCTAGCCTATTATAAATACCATGTAACGCCTAGCCATATTTCACTTCTCTCACAGGACTTTCAGACGGACGCAGTGAGGAAGAAAAAACGGCAATTCTGGAGTCCTTCTACAATGAATACGAGAACGAAGTCGCAGCAGCTCCTGCAAAATATAGCTTTGAACATATAAGTTCTTTCTTACACGTCAAAAAAGACAAAACAGCAGGTCCAGTACATTAAATCCATTAAATGTTGCGGGTGAAAACTATAGCGTTTGGGGGAATTTGGAGTATCTTAAGAAATTTGCAATGACTGACCAAGTATCATGTCCATAAGATACAGTCTGACTACATGGGTTTCGCATAAATGTTATTGATTCAATGCAGTACGATCGTATACCTAAGTATTCTTTTGCCGCTGTGCTTTATACTAAAAGCTTGAATCTTTGAACAATGATTTACAATGAGTTTGAAAAGAGCCATTATATAGAAATCATACAAATGTTGAGCATGACAGCTTATTGCCTCCATGAAATGTCATGGAGGTTATATTTTCAGCAGCTTTTGTCTGTATGTGTTCAAGATAACTCAAGAACGGCTGGGTGTTGTGTTGGTAGAGTGTGAGGAAACCTGGAATTGATTAGATGTTGGGCCCCCTAGCGGCTTCCCTTGGTACTGTAGTCCAACTTTCGGTTTTTCTATCTCGTGTTCTGAACAAGATATGGTCACGATTTTAAGGTGTTGAATTTTGTGTTCAGGAATAAGTGACATAAGTTTGGGCCCCCTACCTACTAGGATTGGGATAGCAAGGGAATTTTTTGTCAAAAACTTGACCCAGGCAAAATTAATGAGCGCGCGGATGTCATCCATACAATATACTTGCTGTGGCCTAATGCTGTTCATAAGCAACACCCTGGAAACCTATATCATATACAGACGATAGAAACAATATACTCATCATGTTTGATGTTCAATCTTTGTGTGTGTGTGTACGTGTTTGTGTGTGTGTGTGTGTGTGTGTACGTGTGTGTGTATGTGTGTGTACGTGTTTGTGTGCGTACGTGTGTGTGTACGTGTGTGCGTGTGTGTGTGTACGTGTGTGTGTGTGTGTGCGTGTGTGTTAATGTGTGTGCGTACGTACGTGTGTGTGTGTGTGTGCGATGTTTTTTCAAAGAATGTAAGGAGCTTACAAACAAGGGATAAATTTCGCCACCATGAATTTCAGCACCTTTATGTCCGTGGCTCAAAAGCGTCCCATGGAAATTTTTACTGAAACTGCAATTATGTTCTGTCAATAAAGCGTTAGTCTCATCGTTCTGAAAGTCTGAACTACAGCTGAAACGGAGTCTATCGGGTTGCCTTCTATATGTACGTTGCCTGGGCACACCACGGGAGTTTGCCTGTGATTGGTATAGTACATGTATACTTCTAAAACGCCAAAACGTGCACATTCAACTGCGTTCAAACAGGACGAAACCTTACCACTACTAGTCGCAATTCTAGTAAATAGAGGTAGGAGGCGTTTTTTTTTATCCATGAAGACAAAGATGCTGTAGCAGAAAACAGACTTGTGTCAAAAATATTTTTGTGCTTGTACTTTCGATATTTAATCATATCCGTCCACATACAAGAAAAAACATGTTAAACTTTGTAGTTCCTGTCACCGATCAAGCTGCTGTGTTACGCCAAAGTAAGAGCGATTATACCTGATTGTAGAGACAGATACGCTAACACTACAAGAAAAATAGAGACAAACAAAAGTGTATCAAAATATATCTGAATGCTTAACACTGTCCACACACAAAGATATACCTGTCTTATAATGTCGCACACCACACCTGCCAGGCACACCTGTCCCTGATACCAAACACAATTCACACACGTCCCTGGTACTGAACACTCCACACAAACACACCTATCGTTGGTACTGAACACTGTCCATACAGACACACCGGTTGGTACTGAATACTCCACACACTCACATCTATCCTTGGTACTGAACACAAGCTCAACACAAACACACATATCCTTGCTACTGAACGCTGTCCACACAAACACACATATCTTTGGTACCGAACACTGCCCACACACTCACACCTATTATTGGTACTGAACACTGTTCACACACTCACACCTATTATTGGTACTGAACACTGTTCACACAGACACACATATCCTTGGTACTTAATACTCCACACAAACACACCTATCGTTGGCAATGACGTAAATGTAGAAATACAGCGCAGTAGAATACTTCCACTTTCAACGATGTAATATAACGAGTTTTAGCCTAAATATCCGCGTGCTTGTTGAGTTTTAAGGCCTCCCTCTCTAACACACGTACATGGGAGAAGTTTCTAACACGATGTAAGACGTAGTTATTCGGGATTTTTTGTACAACGCGGCTACATGGCCCGATGCTGTATCCGTGTGCTTGTCGAGACAGGCTTCCCTCCCCAGCACACGTACGGGCGCCGGGTCTCTGTCACGGTTAGCCGTAGTTACCGAGCGTTTCTAGTACACCGCAGCCTTTTTTACAGGCCATAATAGATAACGGCGACTAACATCGTGTTAGAAACTTCTCCCATGTACGTGTGCTAGGGAGGAAGGCCTTAAAACTCGACAAACACGCGGATATTTAGGCTAAAACTCGATGTTGTGCTTGCCGGACGTGCGATACGCAATGAAGAAAAGTTATGTTCTGCTGCGCGGGCGGCTTTATTTCCAACATGTCTCAATTTTGAATAAAAAACTATCACTACCTTGCGAGGTGTGACGTGAGAGCACTAGCGGGGTTAAAGTTTTGGATGTTGTGATTTAGATGAACTAGAAAGGGATTTGTCGGCTTAGCGGCCGATTCCGCGGGCCGGCGGGGGTGTTGGAGGGACGTCCCCTATGCCCGGTAAACATACCATTTCCGGAGGAGCGTCCCCTAATAAAGGGAGGCACATCCCCTTTCCAAGAGGAGCGTCCCCTTGAAAGTCGAGAAGTGTCCCCTTTTCTAGAGGAGTGTGCACATTCGCGAGGGATGTCCCCATTCGATTGGTCGGGGTGTGCAAGTAGAGGTAGACCACACAAAACATGTACATCAAATTTGTGATGATTCTGGCTGCTCGGCTGAATAACTGTCCAAGGCTATGGAGGGTAGGGAAGGATGGAGGAAGAGAGTCATGTCCATCCGTGCAACCAGCACGCCTGGATGATGATGATGATTAAGACCATATATCCGTGCACAAAATAAAGCGCGTACCTAGAGGCCATTTACATTAGATTCAACCCCCCGTCCCGATACCGACACCGATATCGACTGCCAAGCACCTTTGATCGAGATGGCCAAGCTGTGAGGTTGCGCTAATCATACACACGCACACACACACACACACGCACACGCACACACACGCACACACACACACACACACACGCGCGCACACGCACACACACGCACACACGCACACACACGCACACACATACACACACACATACACACAGACAGAAACAGACACACACAGAGACGCATTTCAGTATTATGATAGTAATTTCACGAAGTATAATGAAATCTAACGTATGTTACGTAAACTTTTATTGATTCACATACAGTGTCATATAAAGGCGTGATGTAAAGGCGATTTTCCTGTGTTACTCAGCTTTATAGCAGCCTTTACATCCGACCCCCAAGAACTTTCAGGTGCTCTCCTGTAGTGAACGGACAGGCGTCGCTGCAGAGCCAGCACACGGCCTCTGCAATCTCCTCGGGCGCCGCTACGCGACCGAGTGGATACCCCTTTGGACCTTCTCGCCCGCGAAGGTGTAGTGGCAACATTTCGCAGAATCGATCCAGCATGGGAGTAGCGGTCCCCGCTGGACAGACGGCGTTCACACGTATCCCGTCCTTGGCGTACTCCACTGCGGCTGTCTCGGTGATCCCAAGAATGGCCCACTTTGACGCGCAGTAGGGGCTGAGGCACTGAACGCCCCTCAGACCGTTCACGCTGCTGGCGTTGACGATGCTGCCCCGCACCCCGCGGAAGCGGCACACGTCCGGCTTGTCGGCCCATCTAGCCGGGTCGCTCACGACGGGCTCCTGCTGCAGCATCTGGGCGATCTCGTATTTCAGACACAACCACACGCCCTTGGCGTTCACGCCCATGACGCGGTCATACTCCTCTTCTGGGTAATCCACGATTTCGGCGTACGATCCCTCAATCCCGGCACCGTTAAAGGCGCAGTCGATCCGCCCGAAGCGCTGAACCGCCGCGGTTACCATGGCTTCCACGCTTGTAGCCATGGTAACGTCCACCTGCACGGCGATGCCCGGAGTTTGGAGCATGCCCAGTGTCTCCTTGGCGCTCTGCTCGTCGATATCAGCCACCACACAGCTGTACCCGAGCTCAGCAAACCTGACCGCCGTGGCACGACCGATGCCGCTCCCGCCTCCCGTTACCAGGGCAACGGGCTTTCGTGTGTTTGTGCTGGTTGCCATGGTTTCTGAAATAAACAAGAAAACATCATAATAGTTTTAATTTTTTAACTTTCCTGTGTGGACTTATGACTGAAGATATATAATACGTATGTAACCATTGTTGAATCGGTTCCGACGCCATATCGAAACGGTTACTGAATACTTTATTCACCCATTAGCTATCTTACAAAGGCAGGGAAAGGCTACCGCGGTGTGTAAATAAATGGGACAGTCAAAATAACAACCCATATTTGCAGACTTTTGTTTGTTTGTTTGTTTATTTTTATGTATCCAGGGGTACATGTCGCCTGGCTGGCGTTTTTCAAAGATCCCTGGGGGGGGGGGGATCCCCGTACATACATAACAATAATCGATAATATAAATGTAAAATCAAATAAATGGTAACACAACAAGAATGGGCAAATAATAACGCAATTGAACTAAGACAAAAAAGGCCAAATCAATTGTACAACGTTAATCTTATAATAATAACTGATATTAGATAAGAAATGGAAATTTGAATACCAATGTGAACAGAAAAAAAAAACATGACGGATTACAGTTCAGACCATGTGGTATTCTGTTGTGTAGATGGTTTTGAAAGTTGAGATTGATGATACTGCTCTAAGTGTGCAGGTAGCAAGTTCCACAAGGCTGCGCCAGAGAATGAGAGAGACTTCTTCTTGTATTGTAACCGTGTTTTTGGAAGGAATATGTTGAGACACTCAGAGAGTAGTCTGATCTTCCTGCCAATGACTTCTCCCTAACAGAACGTTTTTTCTACAGCTTTGTTATATCTCGTTGTTATTGTCTGGCTGGTACGTACGGGTCACACGATGGTCACGTGCACGTTTTGAACTTTGGTCTGCTAACATGACTTTCTCCACTAAGATATGCTAGGAAAAAGTCACAACATCTTTGCGTCAGTCGCCAAACATACAAGATGAGATTTGGGGTGACGTATATCGAAAAGTAACACTTGAAAGGAGTACGATAGACCCGAAACGTCAGCTTGCAAGTGTTTAGTGCACCCAGCGGTCCAAAGGATCCCCTAATCTGCAAGCAGACGATAAAGTTGGGGTTCAAGTGTTTGTCGGTATTTTGCGGCCCTTTCTGTGTTTTTCAGACTGCTGGTGATGCATACTTTACTGTGGGATGATGGCCTTAAGAAAACGCGCGACATGAGAGAGGAAAAACACAGAAAAGGCCGCAAAACACAGACAAAATAAACCTAGACAGCTGGTTCTTCTGTTTGCTGATCATGGTTCACACGAGACCCGACATCAGTTGTGATAATAGCCTCCGGCTAGTTGGGTAGCCCTGGCCGTATTTCTCTCTTTACAGCCGAATAAATCAAATCAAATCCAGGAGGAGAGAAACAAGGGAATCATTCACAAAAAACACACTGAGCTCTAAGATCTACCTGCCGTGTTGAAGAACAGGTTCAACGAGACCGCGTCTCGAGATCCCGACTGGAAGAGTGGCGTCCAACAGTGATATGCGATCTGCCGTATGAGTTCAATAGCCGTGAGCTATAGAACTGTTCAAAGTTCAGTGTCAAACATCATGGACGCCACTGTTCCAACAAAGCCGAGGGAAACGGACTTCAAGAGTGACACAGGCTGCTTCAAAACGCATTGCACAGTTTTTTGCAGTGGGGCACCCACAGATAGGGGTGGGTACCGGTACAGAAAATTCAGGTCAGGTCCAGTTCAGGTCCAAAGGATCAGGTCCAGGTCCGGACCTGAACCTGGACATGATTCAGTATATGAAAGCATGTGAATGGACGATACTTAAAACAATGAACATTTCGTTACAAAGAGTATGTTTTGTGGAGTATTTGACTCCCACTGGCGTTCTAAAATCCCGCAAGACTAAATCCCTCTGTACGATTGACTGGAAACCTTTGTTCCTTTGTAGAAATGACTATAATCTCTATTCTGCTTCGCTCATTATTTTCTTCGACCGGTAAGCCCCCAAAACGCGTGAATTCCTGTTCATATAATCTGTTTAATTTTTAATAGGTTCAACATCCGGTTCACCGATTTTTTTCAGGTCCGGTTTTAACGGACCGGTACAATAAAAAAACGGTTTTGTACCGGTACTCACCCCTAACCACAGACCTATCGCAGACCCGTTTCATATGGACAGAGAAAGAGCCAAGAGAATGCATTTAATAGTTTCAGCTAAAACTGTGTGTATCAAAAGCACCCCATCAATATTTCAGTCAGTACTGTAGCAGTAAACAGTGTTCATACCATAAGAGTATGCAGATGTATGATTATGTGTGTATGATCTATACACTAATCAAATAAATCTAGGTTTGTGGTCCCTGGTGACTTCTTTGATGCAGCGGTGAAAGTAGTTGTCAACACGCTCTTCTGATACTGACGTGTATAAAACGTTTTCTGTGGGGTGCAGAAAAAACTTTTTTCAGGATATTATAAATCCAATGTTCATTAATTTTGTTTCTGCAAAACAGGAAAAGTATTCGTAACGTTAACATGAACAGATTTTTGGTAGTTTCTGTTGCAATTTCACGCTACTTAAAAAAAAAACTCGACAACATTTATGGTTTAAAACAATTCCCCTCGCCAAAAGAATAAACTCCAAGGCGACACCATAACGTTAACATTGCACATCATATCATACTCTCAGCAAGATGAGAAGACCAGGATCAGATGGGCATATGCAGTCGCACTTTAAAGTCAAAGAAAAAACCGTTTCTGAAGCCATTCCAGATATGCTTACCCTCCAAGCAGAGGTTAGGCTCCGGCTTTTTTAAAACGTTTTTAGTGGTTTTTATCGGGCTTTCTTATGTATTGTTTCTTGAAGTCCGCCAGCCAATACAAAATAGACAGTCCTATAAAAACGTCTAAAAAACGTTAAAAAGAACAGCCGGAGCCTAACCTCTGCTTGGAGAGTAGGATATCCTAATCCTGGTGAATGTTTAGTGTGCATGTCTTGCCTTGACCTTGTCGGAACTTCTTTAGAACTATGAAAGTGCAGCATTACGTACATGCATGCTCTAGCCGACAAATTTTGCCAAGGAGGATGTTGGTCTCCAATACAAAGACCTCGTATACGCTATGCGCGACAGAACCGTATATGGAGGAACTTCATGACGTCACCTAATGGTTGAACTGAACCTTTTCCAAATCATACACACATCCTCCTACCCTGGGACATCCAACGGCGAAACCGCCTGTCTGTATGTACCCTGCTTTCTCAAATGTCAAACTTAGTCCCTGTGGGCGTCGCCACTAACCAGCTTTCAGCCAATCAGAGAATAGGCCTTTCAGTTTTCAAAAGTGATCTCGGGCATATAAGGGTAAGCTCATTACTATTTATAAGCAGGGCGGCCAGGAACTTAGGGTGACGGTTGAGAAAGTAGGGTACATCCAGACAGGCGGTTTCACGGTTGGATAGCTACTGTATATATCATTGGGTAGCTACTGTAGCATTTCTTAAATGAGTAAATGATGTCACCTTGAAGTAGCCTACATTTCGTCTCTAGAATGAATATGTCATATTGTACCTAAGGTATCACACAGTTTTCTCATTACACAGTCTTCTCATTAGGTGATGATTTATCATCTATTAATGTTTCCTTCAACCATGGATGGATCAAGGATAGATATGTATACATACGTGTGCGTTTGTGTGTTGTTGTGTATTTATGTTGTATTCATGTAGTAGTTTGCATGTATACTTAAATAGCGTTCAGCACCAAGGACAGATCGTTTGATTGTGTAAACAACATGTTCAATCAGTAATCAATGATCAGTAATAAAAGGTCTTCTGCTATAGCGATGTTGATGAATCAAAGTCATTGCCTGGAAATTCTAACTAGAAATACAACTTTTATGCTTTAAAGACGCTGCATGTCATCGACCTGGCCCCTTCTCCTGCATCTTAATGTGTCAAAAGCGTCACCTAGCAAAGTTAGCAACAACTGCAAATGTCGTCCTGTTGAAAAGTATTGGTCCATAACAAATTGTATAGATGACATCCCTTCAGAATACATAAATAGTGAGCGCGATAGAAACAAGATGGGTAACATCTATTATCATAATACCGCCAAGTTTACTGCGAGTTCGCAAGCGATACTAATTTGACAAATGATCAACGCCTCATTTTCTCCAGTTACATGTTGCTGGTAAAGCTTACCGTTGCCACTTGTTTTCGGCATCTTTTTTTGACTCTCTTGTCGTGCTAAAAACGTAATATCATAATCGTTACACACCGCGGAATTACACGGAGAACGGGCGCGTGGTTGGGAGGGGGTTAAATAATACCGCCAGGAAAAACACGGCACAATTAACTGCCGCTATGTACCTTTATTCATCCTCAGTTGTTCCTTCCTTAATAAATTTCCTGTTAGAAATTGCATAAAACATAAACCTGTATGAGCATACAGAAAGTCATGAGAAAGCGGACTTATATTATCAAGAACTTTCATTTGATTTTGGTCCGTCACAACCCCTATGACGTAAAACTTTACTGCTAGCGTAGTATTAAAATGGCCGGAAAATTAATAAATGGCGGCGTACGTTCAATTTGACCCATTCAGCCGTAGATCCGGGATATAATGCAACGGTTCTTCACACTTTTACACGAGTAGGTCACCAACAGAAATTTAAGATTGCTGTTACATAATGCTCGTCTTGTGCCGTGAGCACGTGTGATTATTATCTACAAATCCTGCGATGAACGTGACAGTGTGTTCGTCCCACGACGAGCTCGCCTGCCCCGAAAATGAACTGAAAACTTTTGGCCTCGTTGTCTTCGAATGCATCGTTATCGAAGCCTTTTTGAAAATGTGTGAAACACGTGGATGTCTGAAGTGTGCATACCTCGGAGATTATTGTTGCTGCGCCAGTGGATCACCGAAAATATATCGTTTATGTCATTTGGCGGTATAAGTATTACTGGTGGTGTTATGCCAATAGATGTTACAAAAAAAAGATGGCTACATTTTCGAAATAGACACCATTAACATTATTGAATAAAAGGATATTACGTAAAGGGACAAAGTATAGTATCACAGCCAACAAGACTTTCATTCCTGTATTCAATACATGAACTGGTGTAGTAAAAGTGACACTTTTCTTTTTAATCAGGCAAAATTTGATGAGCGGGCGGATGTCATACATAAAATTTACTTGCTGTGTCTTATGCTGTTCATAAGCAGCACCCTAGAAACCTATATCATACACAGACGATAGAAACAATATACTCATCATGTTTGATCAAGGTGTGTGTGTGCTTGTGTGTGTTTGTTTGTGTGTGTGTGTGTGTGTGTGTGTGATTGAATTGTGAATAATTCTCATTGCCATGAAAATATTGCTTGTTTCTTTGAGGAAAACTGACCGAAATGGTATTGTTGTTTCATCTCCAATTTTGTTTGCAAAGAGTGTAAGGAGCTTACAAACAATGAATAACTTCCGCCACCATGATTTTCAGCTAGCTCCTTTATGTCCATGGGTCAAAAGCGTCCCCTGGAAATTCTTACTGGAACTGCAATTATGTTCTGTCAATATTTAGCGTTGGTATCATCGTACTGAAAGTCTAAACTACAGCTGAAATAGATCTATAAGGTTGTCTTTTAACGTTATGTGTACGTTGCGTGGGCACACCACAAGAGTTTGCTGTGATTGGTATGGTATATGCATACATCTAAAACGCTAAACGTACACATTAAAGTGCATTCAAACCTTACCACTACTAGTTGCAGTTCTAGTAAGTAGAGGTAGGTGACGCTTTTTATCCATGAACACAAAGATGCTCTAACAGACTTGTTGTGTCAAATAGGTTTTTGTGCTTGTATGTGTCTTACTTTTGATATTATTCATATCCGTCTACATACAAGCAAATTATTCATATCCGTCCACATACAAGCAAAAGACATGTTTGTAGTTCCTGACACCGATTCCTCGCACATCAAGCTGGTGTGTTACACTAAAGTAGGGGAGATTATACCGGAAATGTAGAGACAGATACGCTAACTCTCACAAACTAAAAAACACACCTATCCTTACTAAAAACACGGTTCACACAAACACACCTATCCTTGGTACTGAACACTATCCTCACAAACACACCTCCGCTTGGTATTGAACACTTCATACAAACACACCTATCCTTGGCACTGAACAACACCCGCACAAACACACCTATCCTTGGTACTGAACACTATCCTCACAAACACACCTCTGCTTGGTATTGAACACTTCATACAAACACACCTATCCTTGGCACTGAACAACACCCGCACAAACACACCTATCCTTGGTACTGAACACTATCCTCACAAACACACCTCCGCTTGGTATTGAACACTTCATACAAACACACCTATCCTTGGTACTGAACACTGTCCATACAAACACACCTATCCTCGGTACTGAACAACACCCGCACAAACACACCTATCCTTGGTACTGAACACTATCCACACAAACACACCTGGCCTTGGTACTGAACACTGTCCATACAAACACACCTATCCTCGGTACTGAACAACACCCGCACAAACACACCTGGCCTTGGTAATAAACACAAGTTCAACACGAACATACATGGAGTCCTTGGTACTGAACTACACAAACACACCTGTCCTTACTTTCACTACTGAACACTATTCACATAAATATACCTGTCCTTGGTACTGAAAATAAACATGATACAAAATCCCATGATTCTTATGCTGCGGAAGTTCATATGTTTAGATATTTTAAATAGTTTCTGTGACTGATATATTCTCATCTCTGACATGTAAAGTTACGACCATAGAGCAGAGAGAGGGAAATAAACCACGGCCTCGCCATATATGGACCCCGCGATTCCGTGACACCGCCCGGAGATGTAGAGAACATCACACTATTGCTCTCTGTGAGAAGTCCGTCCAGCTTAAAGGCTTTTCCTAAGTGTTGAAGGTGCTATATGACAATGGTTTGCAACATGATGCCAGCTGGCGCAAAGCTATTGCAGTTCTAGTAACCATCGCTAGGCCACGCTTTTGATCCATGAGAGCATGATTTTTATGATCCTTATGATGACCGGTCTCAAGTCAATGGTTTCTCACTTCTCGCTAAGAAGAACCTGCTAGCCAGCAACAACCCAATACTACAGTATGACCTACTTGTGCTTGTGTAGCATACCGCTAAACAGAACTGTTTCAATATTTCAATTCTTGAACTGGTTACTTGATAATAACGTAAGTGATTACCAGATACTTTTCATCCAAACCTTCTGTTGCTGTCATGTGCTGCAGGTTTTTAGATCCAGGTAGCAGGACTCGGTAATTAAGTGGCTGTATTTAGGTAATGCTTTGTCGGTTTTCTTATGTAACATTACTGACACTGTAAAGAAAGTACAAAATAAAACTCTAACACACACTGTGTAGTGGGGCCAAATTTTTATTCAAATGTCATGGAATACAAACACTATGCATTAGTATTATTGCACATGATGATTTCATATGGAATGATAGCTATAGGGTATCATATTTTGGGTTATATTTGGATATACAAATCTCCCCCTATCCAGCATCACACCTTCACTTGAACAATCAGAGGACTGCAGCACAGAAATTCCATCATGTCCACCTAGGGCTGTGTACCTGAATCTGTACCAGTTCTGCAAATTGTTATGGTTCGGGTATAAAAATGACAATATTTGTGATAATCTTGCAGTTGAACATGAAAAAAAAAATGTTTTCAGATTCAAATGTAAATACTCATAAACAAAGATGACTATTAATCACTAAAAATACAGTTGGGTACATGTATATATTACTTACAGATAACTGATCAAACTTGTTAAGGAACAGGTATATTGGCCTGGGCAAGTAACTAAACCTGTACCTGTATCTAAAATTTGTTTAGGCACACAGCTCTATGTCAACCTGCTAACTCTTGTGGAAGACAGCTAAACTGTGGGGTCTGGAGTGATGCTGGTAACTCAGTTAGGCCTAGCAAAATATGTTGTTTCCAGTTAGGCCACATTGATTTGATTATATGGATGACATCCGCGCTCGCACCAATTTTCGGCCATTTCCAAAAAAAAAAAAATTTCGACCACACAATAAATTGTGCAAAGCAGCTGTAAAATGAGCACAAATATTCCGTAGATTGAAAAAAAAGTATCAGAAAACAGATAACTAATGCCATAGAATGCCAAAATGAATCTAAAGTCAAAGAATAAGATGTGAAAGGACAGAAAGAAAAAAAAATCTTAGAATTTGTTGGTTGGGGAAGGTACCAATACAGAAAATTAAGGTACAGAGGATCATTTCCAGGTCCGGACCTGAACCTGGACCTGATTGTCTGTGGAAACTTGAGAACTGGCAATACTCAAAACAATGGTAATTGGTCAATTTTGCTACAAAGGAATCTGTTTGGTGGATTATTGGACTCCCACTGCATTTTAAAATCCCATCTCCATGTAATAAAGGCTAACTTTCTCTGTACCTTTGACTGTAGAAACTTGGTGCAATCGACTATAAACTCTACTTGACTTCGCTCTTTTTGTCTTCTTGGCCCCCCGGTTAGACCCCAAATGGCTGCCGACATAGTGTGCCAATTTTGTAATTGGCGAAACCTGTTCCTCTGTTGTTGTTTTTTCAGGTCTGTTTTTTTCGGATTGGTCCAAGAAGAAAAAAAAATGTTTTGCACCCGTATGATGTACTGGTCCCTACACCTAACTGTTGGTATACCATACTATGTGTGTTTAGTCCTATGTTCAACCTTCCTGGCCACTTTGATTTCATACTGAAGGCAACTTTTTTTTTTTGCCAAACTTTTTTTTTATTCGCTCGCTCGCATCAGTTTTGGAGTTCCCAGAGGATGTCATCCATATAATCAAATCAACATGGCCTTACTGTCCTGAAATAGTAGGGTTAGTGGGGTACGGTATTCTCCTACTTTTCCCCCCTTTTTAGATCTCAGCCAAATGATCAAACAAATCCAGTTTAACAATGTAGAACTGAAATGCATCAGTTACCAATATTTTTAACAATAGTTACTATACAGATATAAATTGTGCAAGCATGAGTTACACTGATACAATGTAGAAAGAGTGCATGTACAATGTGTACTACACATTCTTACATTAACTGTTCAACTGAATGTGGGAAGTAGAGGAAGTAGTTGTTTTGAGTTTTGTCTCAAGATGCCAGTTCCAAAATTTTATGCCCTTTATTGTCTGCAGCCCACTAAAAGGAAAGACAAGAGTCAGCAGGTTTTTGCTAATGGTCGGTCGAGTAACCAGAAATGCAACATTTTCCCCTAGGCCATCATACGTTACAGATCCCTGAGGCAGAATGTAAAGGGAAACAACAACTTTGCCATGAAGTTTATCAAATATCATTTGCCGCCTGGGTTGATTAGTTGTAGTTTACTAATACTATTACAGGGCTCGAAATTCATTTTTGCATGGGAAAAGGTGCACTGGTGCACCCAACCTAGAAAATTGGGTGCACCAAAAAAGTTTTGGGTGCACCACTTAAATTTAAGTAGAATGTCAAAAAAAAAACTTAATAACAAAACTTAGTTACAGGCTATCAAATTCTTAATTTTAACAAGTAACATGACAAACATTTTTATTATCTTTCTAACAGTTAGATGTCAAGAATATGATGTAACGTTGGTTCACCTTAATCCGAGGGTGACCTATATCCGTTGTTTAGGGATTTAGGGATATGAAGTCGATGGACGGCGGTTTCAAATCGGAACAGTTTGAAAATATTGCAAATTTGGAACTACAGTCCAGAGACTTAATAACATTACTCCTAAATGTGCTGTTTATTTAAAGACAACGGTCACCCCGCAGATAAAGGTGAACTAGTGTTATACTAGTATACTTGATTTCTTTCCATACATAAACCTAAGAAAATATTTAGGTGCACCCTGTGCACCCACTGAAAAAAATTGGGTGCACAGTTCCAATTTTGGGTGCACCTGGGTGCACATGCACCCAGGATTTCGAGCCCTGTATTAGGTAGCATTGACACTATTTTACAAAATAAAACATAGATGTGCATGACTAATTACAACATACTATGTGCATGTAACAATTACATGCTGTAGAGATGTCCATCTTGATGCACTACAACATGTATATGCCTTGGATAAATATCAACTTTGAAATTACATATACATTGTGTACATCTGAGAATTGCCAAGCTCTGTATTATTGTAGACATTAGTTATAATGCAAAAGCTAAAGTCCAAGGCACCGGTCTGTTCACACTTATATAAAATAATATACGATTTCCATTATTTTATGATTTATTTTGCTTAGGCAAAGTTTACAGGGAAGAAGTCAGTTTATTTTTTATTTTTTATAATCAGGCTATACAACGGTGGGTCAAAGTACAAAAAAAGCTTCTTCCCTGCAAACTTTACCTAAAGAAAATAAAGTGAATACACAACTCATACAGACTTGAATAAACACACGTGTGAATGGGCCCTAAGATCATGAACGGGCACCAAATGTTCCTACATTTGGTAAATGGCGTTATCATTAATTAAATACTGAAGTTCACATTAATCATGAAAGAAAAATACATAATACCATATATAGTAGCATCTCCTTAGAGTCAAGTATTCTGTCCCCTCCTGTTCTAGACTCTAAGATATTATTATTATGGATATATTGTTAAAGTATCGACAGTTTCTGCAATCACTGCATTGAGTCCATGCATCTAATGACCATTAATAATGCCCATGAGATGACATTTGCCTTCATGTCAAATTAATACCTAAAATTTTCAGTATCAAATTAACATTATTATATATTCTAGTACTGTAAGTTCATTTATATTCGCTGTGATTCAATTTAGCCGTGGGTAGAAAATGGAATGTACGTGGTGGTTTTGCGTTCGCGGTGGCGCTTTAGACACGCCTTCAAGGAAAGCCAGTTGGAAACCACCTACTAGCGACTCAGCAAGGGTGCTACAGATGGACAGAACATGTCACATGTTATATCATAATACTGTACAATGTATACTACATACTGAGTACATTCATCACTTAGACAATGGGGTAGGCGGACAGTATATAGAAAAAATTTGCCACTGTTTTGACTTCACAATAAAGAGGTAGCTGCAAAAACCAGAAATATAAAAGCACAGTGAACATAAATGCATTCACAGTCATTCTTGCTTACATACACATCATTACATTGTGAGGTCTTAATTAACACATAGATTTCAAACGAGTAGAATCATGCCGATATTTGCCATATACATGCTATTCTGCTTTAGTTATCTGAAGTTGAATTGTAAAAAATAAGTAAAATAAATGGTATAAACCATGGCACATGTCTGGTATTTTAAATGCATTTAAGTTCCTAAGGATTTCATTTCACAGTAGGGAGTATAATATAAATGGAGTGACTGCAGTTGTTATGAGTTTGCAATAGCACCATAGATACATACTGCTATATATATAATTGTAGGGGTGGGTTTTCTTATTGGACCGGTCTAGAGGTCCAGAAAAAACGGACCTGAATGAATTTGGTGGACCGGATGTTGGACCTATTGGAAAATGAACACTATTACTTAGCATTATGATCAGGCAATAACATATTTCGGGGCTCACCGGTCAGGGAAAATAACGAGAGCAAAGTAGAGTCTATACTTCTTTCTACCAAGTTTTGCAATTAATAACTTACATAAAAAATACAGAGGCAGTTAGCCTTGTAGGTTTTTAAAACGCCAGAGTCGAATATTCCACAAAACAGATGTCATTGTTGCAAAATGAACCATTGTTTTGAGTATCCTTCATTGACAAGTTCTCACATACTGAATCAGGTCCAGGTTCAGGTCCGGACCTGGACCTGATCCTCTGGACCTGAACCGGACCTGGACCTGAATTTTCTGTACCGGTACCCTCCCCTATGCTATTGTAATGGAAACACAGGCACCTTTATATTTATAGGGCCAATCAGAAACTTACCAGCAAAGCCATACGGGTGCTTAAGGACAAAAATCTTTTGGTTTTGAGCCTACAGTGAAAATGTCACAGACATGTGAAAGCTGCAAACATTTAACCACCATGAATGCTTTCCTGACATGGACTTTGGGAAGTACTATTTAGTCCTCTGATACCAGTGAGAACACACATTCCAATATACATGCATATCTACAAGTTTAAAACATTAATTTTGTAAAAAAGGTGCAATTTCATAATTCATGTTATGAAAATTCTGATGCTACATATACTGCAACTTATATCCATCAATATGCATAAATTCATCAGAGTGTCAAATGGTACATAATCCATGTTCATCACTTATGCTAAAATAATTTAGATGAATTTGAACCACAGTTACTGTTTTCGTCATGCATACATGTAACTTGGGAGATTTTGCTCCTATACTACATTTTGCACATCTGTAAATGGTAGAATGAGTAAGGGGCAAAGTCATTGCCATTTAACAGCAATATCTGGAACTCTTAACTCGCCCGGCAAAAGTGAATGCCCTGATACCCTGCGAGACGCTAGGTTCTGTGATAGTGGTCCAGTCTAATTTGGGAATGTCGTTTGCGTGTTCTATCATTTACAGACTAGAGACACTTTGGGGGCCAAATAACCCCCTATGACGGAGACAATTTGTGCGGTTCAAATTACATGCCATCATCTTTGCAACTTCATTGATGTTAAATCTCAGAGGCCAAAATTTCTGAAGGCAAGAAAACTCAGACTCAGAGCATCTATAATACTCCTCCTTATATCCTTCTGAATTACTGCAATTCAAAATGCATTTGCTGGTTAACACAAAATCTAAACTGAACTCATTAAGTCATGGTTAGTTACATCTGGTGCAAAATATGAACATTGAGGCATCAAATAGATATGCACATTCATCACTACACATATCACAATATTTTCCAAAACAGTTCAGAATAGACACAAGTTTGCAAATTTCAGGATGGGCCATGCACATTCTGCATGAATTGCTTCCTTGAGTATAAATACGGTATAAAATTATGTTTTCATGTCTTTCCCTTCATATGAAAAAAGACTATAGTCAACAGCTACCTGTACAGCCAAGGAACAGCAGTCCCCTGGGTCTATGGTGAAGACGAAGTGTCCCCTTGTCTGAAAGGATTGGAGAAGGACTTCTTCCTCAGCATGCTTTTCACTAAGATCTGAAACAGAGTATTGGAACACTGTGACTTTCAATCAAAGACAAGCTGCTCTCTTTAAAGCAACTGGTACATAGTTGACTGTGCTGTATGTGCAAGCTGCCTGGCACATTGTAACCTTTACAAATTATCAATGTGTTTAGCTGAGGCACTTGTTTCACACAGTTGGTACATTACTGTAACCATACATGTACCCTGTAGTCAGTCAGTACTTACCAATGTGTTTAGCTGGGGCACTTGTTTCAGTACATACCAATGTGTTCAGCTGGGGCACTTGTTTCACACAGTTGGTACATTACTGTAACCATACATGTACCCTGTAGTCAGTCAGTACTTGCCAATGTGTTGAGCTGGGGCACTTGTTTCACACAGTTGGTACATTACTGTAACCATACATGTACCCTGTAGTCAGTCAGTACTTACCAAATGTGTTGAGCTGGGGCACTTGTTTCACACAGTTGGTACATTACTGTAACCATACATGTACCCTGTAGTCAGTCAGTACTTACCAATGTGTTTAGCTGGGGCACTTGTTTCACACAGTTGGTACATTACTGTAACCATACATGTACCCTGTAGTCAGTCAGTACTTACCAATGTGTTTAGCTGGGGCACTTGTTTCACACAGTTGGTACATTACTGTAACCATACATGTACCCTGTAGTCAGTCAGTACTTACCAATGTGTTCAGCTGGGGCACTTGTTTCACACAGTTGGTATACATTACTGTAACCATACATGTACCCTGTAGTCAGTCAGTACTTACCAGTGTGTTCAGCTGGGGCACTTGTTTCACACAGTTGGTACATTACTGTAACCATACATGTACCCTGTAGTCAGTCAGTACTCACCAATGTGTTCAGCTGGGGCACTTGTTTTACACAGTTGGTACATTACTGTAACCATACATGTACCCTGTAGTCAGTCAGTACTTACCAATGTGTTCAGCTGAGGCACTTGTTTCACACAGTTGGTACATTACTGTAACCATACATGTACCCTGTAGTCAGTCAGTACTCACCAATGTGTTCAGCTGGGGCACTTGTTTCACACAGTTGGTACATTACTGTAACCATACATGTACCCTGTAGTCAGTAACTTACCAATGTGTTCAGCTGGGGCACTTGTTTCACACAGTTAGTCACCTCATCCTCCGTGACCTCCACCAGGGTGCAGTTCTCCTCCTCTGTGGGTAGGGGGAGCGTGCCTTCCTCAGTCACCCAATGGTCAACCTGCAGGGCAAATTTTGGTATTTAGACCACCTATTCTTAACAATGGGAATCATGGCAGAAAGAGGCTGACAAAAATCACCTACCTCAGTTTTAGAACATGAAAAACTCACATTGGCATGGTTGTCCGGCCACATAGATGTTATGACCCTTACCTGTTATATGCACCTCCAAAATCCAAACGTATTCCAAGAAAAACATTTCTACAGCCACTTTTTCCAAGGGTACCTAGTAGTCATTTTGAGTAGGCTGAAAGTAGGCCATCTGCGTGTGTCCGGAAATACTCAAATTTGCCCTGTAGCAGGACCACAGACTCAATGGTAGGAATTTGAATACCGCACAAATATAAATTTCCATGATAGATAATTTAACTAAGGCAATATTGCATCATATCAGCAGTTAACTCATCATAATCGTCATGTATTATCTAGTACATGAATAACAGATCAAGTTATCTCTATTTCCCAGGCTTGAGTTTTTCTATTTACTTAATCTACTCAGTAGGTAGGTCTACTAGGTAGTCCCATAGTCTTTTAGGGCGGTAAGTGCAGTGGGCTATCCACTGTGTGTAGGGCATGGTATTGGGAGGTGGAGCCCACCCTCTCTTTCCACTGCCTTTCACTTCCCAAACCAAAGTCAGATACCCAGTTTTATACCTGGGTTTAAAGTGCCAAACATAAAACGCTACTGAGTACATACATGCAAGTGAGCTTTATAAAATCCTCCAAATCAGGGCGACCACACGAAGCATCCCTAAACATCAGTATAACAAATGACTTACACCCACCTACCTACAGCTGGGATGTGCACATGTCACTCACCTTGATATCAGGGATGGTGATACGAGACATCGGATCCTTGTCCAACATCTTCTGTAGCAGTTCCTTTAGACCCAAACTCACGTCAAACCTGTATAGATGGTACAATACTTTTATACTGAATATCATCAAATGTTCAGACCCAAACTCACATCATACCTGTATAGATGGTACAATACTTCTATACTGAATATCATCAAATGTTTAGACCCAAGCTCACATCATACCTGTATAGATGGTACAATACTTTTATACTGACAACATCATTTCAAATGTTCAGACCCAAGCTCACATCATACCTGTACAGATGGTCCAACACTTTTATAATGCATGGTACTTCTGCAAACTTAAAACCACCACAAAAGGCATTTTTCCCGCTACCGCAAAATTTAATCCCCGTGAACTTAAATGCATTTACAGTACTTGAGACGGCATCGTTGGCAGTGGCCCCTATAGCTGCAGTACAAAGTAAACTCTTCAGTTTTGTCCTAAAGAAAATGACAGATGGTAATCAAATGCCGGCTCTGGAAAAACTTATTATGGTTCCCCTTAGCGGATAAAGAAGAGTGTTGTGATACTGACCCGTTAGGGAAGGAGAGGTCCTGACTCCTGATCTTGGTGTGCAGTGCAAGGATGGAGCTGTCTTCAAATGGACACTGCAACATGCACAACGAGTTAGAAAATAGTCATCAGACAATCTGGAGTGCATATTTCTAGTGCTAAAATCCACATTAATTTGTGGCCACCCATAGCCTAGGTTATACTCATCACAAACAATTACTAACTACATGCAAATCTTGTAATAAACTTTTCTCTCCTGTAATGTAAAGTTAGTGTGTACTTACATGGCCATACACAAAACAGTACAGAGTGACTCCCAATGCCCAGACATCCAGACCCTGCAAACAAAAACACATCTGATTCATATCATGCTGAAACTGCTAATGTCACCAAATTTAATATTACATTCAACCATTACTGTCATTCAATGTTTGTACAAAATATACATCCACTGCAGTCATATATCCTGTATCACACCAAGTTACAAATCATACTTTCATCAATTTTGATTTACAAAAGTCATGAAACTAGGTACAGAACTGACTGATTTGTTTATTATATCATGAATGATGTCATGGGCAGAATTAACTTGATTACACTCGTCTGGTGGACACAAAGAAAACTGGACAAAACAGAAAGCTTTACAGAAACATAGAAAATACATTTAAAAAAAAAACAGCCGGGCGCAAACCTCTGTTTGGAGAGTGTTGTAACCACCTTGAAGGAGATAAGTGTTAGCAACTACACCACACTTCATTAGTGTCATCCCAATGTCTTTTCATATTGAGCATATTATTCAGTTGATTGTAGTTTTCTTGGCAATGCTTATACCTACCTTTCCACTGTACTTGTCAGTAGACTCTGGAATATAACCAAAAAAAAATTCACCAATTGAAACTAAAGAGCAGTGATACATATTAAACATTATCTAAACTAATGCAGTGACTCTAAAGTAATGTCCTGTATTATCTGGGTCATGTTCACATGCATGTCCTAAGATGAATTATGTGAAAAAAACAGATTTCAATACATCATAACTGACTAAGTACTATAATATGTATCAGGTACGATCCTTAATGCCTCTGAAATGCTAGAGGCGAGTAGAACAGTTTCGCTTCCGGGATTTGAACCCGTAACCTACTAAGTATTGTGCTGGACCTGGTTAGCCAAGCTCACAATACCAAGCACACAACCGATTCGGTTGGCGGTTCTTGAACCCCACTGTTACACCTTTCCTGTAAGCATCTGAGTTTCATTTATGCCATACTCACCCGAGCAAGGACACATTGCTATGCAAAATGCGCCAGCAAATTTGGCAAATCAATGACATCAATTCCATTTAATCTAAATTTCTAACAATAATACATGAAGTACATGTAGAATACAACACGGTGTATTCCGTATTACCCGAGGTATCAGCCCGACCCGCGGGAGGGCTGGGACCGAGGGTGATGCGGAATACACCGTGTTGTATTTTATCTATGTCATACCCATCTACGAAAAACCCTGTTTTGATGTGAAATGCGCCAGAAGTTGAACAAATTTGGTACCCTGGAACAAGAAGTGTTGTAACAGTAATGTTCCAACGTCTGAATCAGGTATTCGAACATTCGATGGCGCCGCACTCGGCCCGTTCGAAACAGTTCGATTTATTCGAATGGAGCCTGTGTGATACGCCTTTCGAACCGGTCTGATACGGAAGTTATGGCCCGGTCCGGAACACCCGTATGGAACGTTTTCGCGTCACAGGTATGACATAAATTCAAATTATCTTATGAAAGGCTGTGTAGTAACAGTAGAATCCCATATGATAACCCAATTTATCACCTGGTCTGGAACACCTGACAATGAAAAAATGTAGCTGTCACAACAGTGAGAACTGTTGGCTTACCTGAGAGTGTTTCTGGTGCCATGAAGGCAGGTGTGCCCACACTACTGGACATCATAGCGTCTACTCCATCATACTCATTACTCACACCAAAGTCTGCAATCTGGTGGGAACAACACATGTTACAATCTCAGGATCAATGTATAATAACTGTGGCAATAATAATTATTGTCAATATGGCGACGTTTTTAATGAACATTCTAACATGAAATGCAGTGTACTTAAAACTGTCCTCATTAATTATGCAATTAAGACCTTGATTTGCATGATTACCATTCAATAATGTAAGGCATCTGTAAAGCTATCTACAATCCAAATATCATGAAGATCTGTCAATCCATACCCGAGTTATTCCCCACTACAGGGATGATGCAACTGCACATGCCTGGTGAAAAATTCCTGACATGCCTGCAAAATTTTGACATGCCGCCCAAATGACCCTGTCGGGAACTCCAAATCCTCGCAAACTACAATCAAACTTGCAATAGGCAGTGTTCTTTATCCACGGGACCGGAAATTGTGTGGCTGTGGCTGCTTTGGACAGGTGGCCGCTATAGACTATTTCTTAACGCTTGGGTCAATGGGAAAAATCCAAGGGACCAACAAAAAGTGACTGCAATGGCCAGGTGGTTGCTATGCAAAGGTATTGTACACAACAGAAATCACAACCTCTGCCCTAGCCTCTATATGGAAAATTAGTGCAAGTTGGGTGCTGAGTGGCTTGTGGTAAATAAAAGCAAGCTCGTTATTAACAAGAAAGCTCAATAGACACTAAGTCAACAAACTTTAAGGTGGTTTACCAGAGTAGGTGTGTAAGCTCACCTTCACATGTCCATCATCACCCAACAACAGGTTGGAAGGTTTGATGTCTCCATGGACTATCTTCTGATATTGCACTGAAGCAGACAATACACATTTTACACATCAAAATCACAATTATCAAATTATAGTGTGCTTTAAGCTTGAAACAGCCTTTTGCATGTCAAGTCAACTTTCTATTTAGACTGATCTTTGCTGCAAATTACTTCAAGTAACATAAACTCAGGATAGACAGATTCTGAAGCTAACGGTATTCAGAAGGTAAAGGCTATGGGACGAATGAATGAATGAATGAATGAACGGTATTCCCATAGTCTTTTTAGCAGCCTGGGTACCATCCAGAAAGTAGTTTGCTCCGGTGTTCATTATATACTATATACAGTCGCTTCTAGCTCTTCTAATATTCATTATATCCATGTTCCATCCGATTGTGGGAGACCTGATGTCATCGAACGAGTGCTCTAGAACCCATTCCTTACTTCGCTCATTAACTGACGTTAACCAAAATGGTTTGAATGTGCAGGTCCTTAGACGGGTAGCAGAAGCGAACATTGGAGCGAACTACTACCCGAATGGTACCCAGGCTACTTATTTAAGCCATAGGCCTGGGCATTGTTGTTATCCACCGAGTCTCCAGCCTATCCCCTCTCCTCCTAGTCGGAGTCCTACTGCCTTTTACATGTACCTCCCCACCAAAATTAGTAATTGAAATCCTGACAGTAAGAAAACAAACAATTCAGCCTTTTGAGCTGCAAAAGTTTTTTTAATATCAATAAACTATATCTCAAAGTAAGGTTCCCATTTTAACACCTAGGTAAAGCAAAGAAAGTCGTGTTAAGTACCTTTCCCAAACCAGTATGTTTGCAGTATTTGAACCCAGGAACTCAAATACACTGCAGTTACCCCACACAAAGCCCACAAATGAAAAAAGAATTCACCAACATTCAAGTTCAACTTGAAGGATCTAAACTTGACAACAAAAACTGTCTAGACTTGTACTTACAATACTCCAGTCCCAGAACCACATCACGGAAATATTCCCTGGCCTGGTCTTCAGACAGAGGGTTGTTGGTGGGCACCTCTATTACAGGACTGGGAACAACATCGACTTGGAGTTATTGTCAAGTCATGTACATATTTGTCTAAACAAGACAATTCTATGCCAAATAGTCATTATTCTCCAAGTTAGCATTTCCAATTCAAAATGATACTGTCCAAATACAGTCACTGTCCATCATAAAATACACACGTCAGGTCATTTAGATACAAACTTTAGTCTATCATCTTATATGGGACTAGCCTGGGTACCATCCGGAAAGTAGTTTGCTCCGACGTTCATTATGTAAGTATATACAGTTGCTTCTAGCTCTGACGTTCACACTATATATAGTCACTTCTCTGCTGTTTCGTCTGGGAACCCTGACCATGTTAACGCCTGAAATCGTCCAAATTTTGGAAGCAGGCGCTGATTGGTCCCTACACATGAGCAAATTATGGAAGCTAGGTTCAAGCGCTCGTTCGAACAGGCATTCCATCCGCTTGTGGGAGGCCTGTTGTCATCGAACGAACGATCTAGAACCCATTTCTTAATTCATTCTGAGTCATTAGCTGATGTTAGCACCAAACAGTTTGAATGTGCAGGTAGCTAACATAGGAGCGAACTACTATCTGGATGGTACCCAGGCTAATATAGGACTGTTCCATGGAAAACAATACCGTAACAATCATTTAACAACTAGGGACAAATGATTGGTAAATTCAATCAAAGACATGTCAAGGAAACCCAGGAATTGACAAGATTCTGGACTTACCCCTTTTCAACAAGTTCAAACACTGTGAAGAGGAAGAAAGAAATAGTGAGAAATGTAACAAGCCAGGTTCCAATAAAACTCCACCACAAGTATAACATATACTTCACAATTATCACTTGACAAGTGCTTTACACTTTGTACGAGGAGTCCAGACATACATGTATCATGTGAATAGTTCTTTGCCTCTTGTACCTGTCACATTTGGCAAAAATCAATCAGACAACGATTCTGCGGCAAACGCCCGAGCCTCGCTTATAATAATAACTTTCTCGCACACCAACTGTACAAGGTACAAAGTATGGCTTATATGTGACAGGGACGGTTTTCAGATGAAAATACCCTCCGTCGATCTTAATATGGCCAATCTGCCTTCAATATGCCTGAAGATCATGGATAATGTGACGGGTATTACAAATACAGCTGGCTATCTGTCTCTATTTCCCACAGTTTGTGCACATGCCTGATACTTACCCAGGTATAGGTAGTCATCTTGTGGGTCATCTAATACCTGCACAAGTAGGAGAAATTTGGAGCTTTTATTCATATCAGATTTTAAACAAATGAACAGGCAACTATTATGGTCAACTATGATTATAGTCTACAGTGATACATGCAATAATTCTACTCAATATGAGTCATTAAATATCATTATTAAAGGGCAGGCTTTTAGCCAGGCATGCGTCAACGCGTCATCTGGACGCACTTTTCTTAGAATAACAAGAAATTTGATGTCCCTGGACGCCCTTACACTGGGGAGAAAATCGCCTGACAGGCATGAAATTCTGATTGACCAGGGATGCTACCAGGTGATCCTAGCTAAAAGCCTGTTAAAGGGGTCATGCAATAATTCAATGTTGTAAACTAAGACAATCAATATGAAATTAAAAAAAACACCTTGCTTCAATGTTTAGAGTTCCTACCTCGTTTTGGTGAACAATGTTGGGGTGATGGAGATTTTTAAGAATGGCGATCTTGTCTATTGTGAGAGTGACTAGTAAGACTAAGAGTCCTTAACTCCTTCAGGTGAACAATGTTGGGGTGATGGAGATTTTTAAGGATGGCGATCTCGTCTATTGTGAGAGTGACTAGAGTCCTTACTTCCTTCAGGTGAACAATGTTGGGATGATGGAGTTTTTAAGAATGGTGATCTCGTCTATTGTGAGAGTGACTAGAGTCCTTACCTCCTTCAGGTGAACAATGTTGGGGTGATGGAGATTTTTAAGAATGGCGATCTCGTCTATTGTGAGAGTGACTAGAGTCCTTACCTCCTTCAGGTGAACAATGTTGGGATGATGGAGTTTTTAAGAATGGTGATCTTGTCTATTGTGAGAGTGACTTACCTCCTTCAGATGAACAATGTTGGGGTGATGGAGTTTTTTAAGAATGGCGATCTCGTCTATTGTGAGAGTGACTAGTAAGAGTCCTTACCTCCTTCAGATGAACAATGTTGGGGTGATGGAGTTTTTTAAGAATGGCGATCTTGTCTATTGTGAGAGTGACTAGTAAGACTAAGAGTCCTTAACTCCTTCAGGTGAACAATGTTGGGGTGATGGAGATTTTTAAGAATGGTGATCTTGTCTATTGTGAGAGTGACTAGTAAGAGTCCTTACCTCCTTCAGGTGAACAATGTTGGGGTGATGGAGATTTTTAAGATGGTGATCTTGTCTATTGTGAGAGTGACTAGAGTCCTTACTTCCTTCAGGTGAACAATGTTGGGGTGATGGAGATTTTTAAGAATGGCGATCTCGTCTATTGTGAGAGTGACTAGAGTCCTTACTTCCTTCAGGTGAACAATGTTGGGGTGATGGAGATTTTTAAGAATGGCGATCTCGTCTATTGTGAGAGTGACTACTAAGTAGAGTCCTTACTTCCTTCAGGTGAACAATGTTGGGGTGATGGAGATTTTTAAGAATGGTGATCTTGTCTATTGTGAGAGTGACTAGTAAGAGTCCTTACCTCCTTCAGGTGAACAATGTTGGGGTGATGGAGATTTTTAAGAATGGTGATCTTGTCTATTGTGAGAGTGACTAGTAAGAGTCCTTACCTCCTTCAGGTGAACAATGTTGGGGTGATGGAGATTTTAAGATGGTGATCTTGTCTATTGTGAGAGTGACTAGAGTTCTTAACTCCTTCAGGTGAACAATGTTGGGGTGATGGAGTTTTTTAAGAATGGCGATCTTGTCTATTGTGAGAGTGACTAGAGTCCTTACCTCCTTCAGGTGAACAATGTTGGGGTGATGGAGATTTTTAAGATGGTGATCTTGTCTATTGTGAGAGTGACTAGAGTCCTTACTTCCTTCAGGTGAACAATGTTGGGGTGATGGAGATTTTTAAGAATGGTGATCTTGTCTATTGTGAGAGTGACTAGTAAGAGTCCTTACCTCCTTCAGGTGAACAATGTTGGGGTGATGGAGATTTTTAAGATGGTGATCTTGTCTATTGTGAGAGTGACTAGAGTCCTTACTTCCTTCAGGTGAACAATGTTGGGGTGATGGAGATTTTTAAGAATGGCGATCTCGTCTATTGTGAGAGTGACTAGAGTCCTTACTTCCTTCAGGTGAACAATGTTGGGGTGATGGAGATTTTTAAGAATGGCGATCTCGTCTATTGTGAGAGTGACTACTAAGTAGAGTCCTTACTTCCTTCAGGTGAACAATGTTGGGGTGATGGAGATTTTTAAGAATGGTGATCTTGTCTATTGTGAGAGTGACTAGTAAGAGTCCTTACCTCCTTCAGGTGAACAATGTTGGGGTGATGGAGATTTTTAAGAATGGTGATCTTGTCTATTGTGAGAGTGACTAGTAAGAGTCCTTACCTCCTTCAGGTGAACAATGTTGGGGTGATGGAGATTTTTAAGATGGTGATCTTGTCTATTGTGAGAGTGACTAGAGTTCTTAACTCCTTCAGGTGAACAATGTTGGGGTGATGGAGTTTTTTAAGAATGGCGATCTTGTCTATTGTGAGAGTGACTAGAGTCCTTACCTCCTTCAGGTGAACAATGTTGGGGTGATGGAGATTTTTAAGATGGTGATCTTGTCTATTGTGAGAGTGACTAGAGTCCTTACTTCCTTCAGGTGAACAATGTTGGGGTGATGGAGATTTTTAAGAATGGTGATCTTGTCTATTGTGAGAGTGACTATAGAGTCCTTACCTCCTTCAGGTGAACAATGTTGGGATGATGGAGATTTTTAAGAATGGTGATCTTGTCTATTGTGAGAGTGACTAGAGTCCTTACCTTCTTCAGGTGAACAATGTTGGGATGATGGAGATTTTTAAGAATGGTGATCTTGTCTATTGTGAGAGTGACTAGAGTCCTTACCTTCTTCAGGTGAACAATGTTGGGATGATGGAGATTTTTAAGAATGGTGATCTTGTCTTAGATTGTGAGAGTGACTAGAGTCCTTACCTTCTTCAGGTGAACAATGTTGGGGTGATGGAGTTTTTTAAGAATGGCGATCTCGTCTATTGTGAGAGTGACTAGAGTCCTTACCTCCGTCAGTTGAACAATGTTGGGGTGATGGAGATTTTTAAGAATGGTGATCTTGTCTTAGATTGTGAGAGTGACTAGAGTCCTTACCTTCTTCAGGTGAACAATGTTGGGATGATGGAGATTTTTAAGAATGGCGATCTTGTCTATTGTGAGAGTGACTAGAGTCCTTACCTCCTTCAGATGAACAATGTTGGGATGATGGAGTTTTTTAAGAATGGCGATCTTGTCTATTGTGAGAGTGACTAGAGTCCTTACCTCCTTCAGATGAACAATGTTGGGGTGATGGAGATTTTTAAGAATGGCGATCTTGTCTATTGTGAGAGTGACTAGAGTCCTTACCTCCTTCAGATGAACAATGTTGGGATGATGGAGTTTTTTAAGAATGGCGATCTTGTCTATTGTGAGAGTGACTAGAGTCCTTACCTCCTTCAGATGAACAATGTTGGGGTGATGGAGATTTTTAAGAATGGCGATCTTGTCTATTGTGAGAGTGACTAGAGTTCTTACCTCCTTCAGGTGAACAATGTTGGGGTGATGAAGTTTTTTAAGAATGGCGATCTCGTCTATTGTGAGAGTGACTAGAGTTCTTACCTCCTTCAGGTGAACAATGTTGGGGTGATGGAGTTTTTAAGAATGGTGATCTCGTCTATTGTGAGAGTGACTAGTAAGAGTCCTTACCTCCTTCAGATGAACAATGTTGGGGTGATGGAGTTTTTTAAGAATGGCGATCTCGTCTATTGTGAGAGTGACTAGAGTCCTTACCTCCTTCAGGTGAACAATGTTGGGGTGATGGAGTTTTTAAGAATGGCGACCTTGTCTATTGTGAGAGTGACTAGAGTCCTTACCTCCTTCAGGTGAACAATGTTGGGGTGATGGAGTTTTTTAAGAATGGCGATCTCCTTGTAGATCTGCTGTAGCCCCCTGCTGGCTGTGGCGGCTCCAGACCGGCCCCCGGCACCACGGGTAGGAGGGCGTCCTGAGCACACAGATGAATTCATTGGTCAACAATTGCACAAGGTACAATGTACGGCATTTATTCAACCAATAACAACTGATAGCTTTACAGACAATAGTAGTATGAGGCTAAAATATAGAACAACAAAATATTATCGATAACAGTACAGTTATGTATGAGTGATCTGGTCTCGCAAATGGAATACAGCATTTAGAAACGGACCTACGTAGACGGATATATGATTTGAACATGATGGCTGCCAAGTATATGGAAAATATTGTTTTATGTACTCAGTAAGAGAGATGTGTGTTTTGGTTCTAATATTCTTAAACTATGTTTCTCTCTCTTTACTGTAGGTAGGACAGTAGGAGATCTGTTGTTGTAACCCTGGCTTGTAGTGTCTTGTTGCACATATGGCAGCAAGTTTCCTTAATTGCTGTTTTAGTAGCAGGGTTAAATCATTTTTACAGGGAGGGTTGCTAGACCTTCCCCATTAATTTAATTGATCAATTTATTTGCAAATCCATGACCATAGGTTAATTGCAATGGCACAGCGGTAAGAAGTAACAAGTGTCTATTCTATACAGCTATGTTATGATTCAATCTACATACTTTACTGGGAGGTTTGTAGATTTCTTCTTTGGAGGCAGTGACTGATAAAAGTCCACGTTTTCAATGACTAGTGGGTTCTGTGATTTTAACAGGAATGTAGTTTTTTGGAAGTCTAATAGCTGGTGAAAGGTTGGAAATATTGCAATATGCAGGTCAGCAAATACTTACGGAAAAAATCCCTTTTGATGAGTTTTTTCTTGGATATAATCTTCATTGCCTGTTAAAAGAAGCAGTTCTCCATATTAATGGACCAGCATGCAATCAAGGTAACAATATACATGATTATATATGACATAAATAATTAACATATGACAGCATATACTACGATAAACACAATTTATGTCATACCAGGTGACACAAAAACGTTCCATACAGGTGTTCCGGACCGTGTCATAACTTTCCGTATCACACGTTTAAAAATTCGAATACTGGATTCGGACGTTAGAATTGCTGTTGCTACAATCTTCTGTTCGAGGACAAAACACTTTCTCAACTTCTGGTGCATTTTGCATTGAAATATGTGTTTTCTCAGGTGGGTAAGACATAATACAACACGGTGTATTCTGCATCATGGGACCGCGTGGCACGATCGGGAGCGCGTTGGTCTCAGGCCCGAGAGGTCCCGGGTTCAAATCCGCTTGCCGTGTTACCGATCTTGTGCCCTTGGGAAAGGCACTTTACACGACTTTCCTCACCTAACTCAGGTGTAATTGAGTACATAGCTGCGGCTAGTGGCAGTGACAGGCCTTTGTGGTGGTGAAAGGCCATAGGGGCATGTTCGGGCATGACGCACCCGCCATGACACACGAGTCAGGGGTAGGAGGAACCCCTTGCATCCTTGGTCGGAAGTCCTCCTATGAGATGGAAACTCCAAATAATAAACCTGCATCTACTGGGGCCGTCTTACGTGGCAAATAGTTCTGTCCCTGTAGGACTTAGTGCGCCAGTAGACGAGAGGGTGGAGAAGGGAGTGCACACCCCTCCTTCACCTTAAAAAGTCACGTGCAGGCCAGGCAGACTGGTCGTCTAAGCAACCTTGTCTGCCTACCATTGATCTTCGGATATGAAGAAACAGCCATCATCATCATCATCATTCTGCATCACCCTCGGTCCCAGCCCTCCCGCGGATCGGATCACCCTCCGGCCTTTGGCCATTGGGTGATCCTTCTCACGGTCGGGCTGGTACCTCAGGTGATATGGAATACACCGTGTTGTATTCCATTATTATGTACCTGTCTTTGTATGTATATCTCAAAGAGTATTATAGCAAACAAGCCAAGTTCTTTCTGATATTAAGTAAAAAATCTGTTGCATCTAGGAGGTTTAAAGAAACTCCTTGATTTTATTCAATAATTATGGTTGTTGAACACTCAGCTTACAATATCATAATCTATATTCAATTTGATCCATTCTATGCACAGTCTGCTATTGTTCACTGACAAGTATCCCAACAATATCATGAAGCCTAGAATCCTCTTGCATGAAATCACACATCAACGTTCTTCCACACAGCACCACCCATGGCCCACAGTCTTTTTAGTCTTGCACATGGTAGCTCTGCCAAACTTTTTGGGGCTTCTTATTTACCAATAGTAATGAGCTTTCCTTGTTATCAATTAGCATCAGCCAATCAGCATTCATATCATACTACACACAACATGGTAGACTAATGCAAACCTTGTGCAGTATACAACAGACTTGAACCTGTCTGTCTGACAGAGTTGTTGTTTGCTGATCAGAATCGGTGATGCTGGGGCCATAGAACCAACTACATCCTGATAAACAAGTTTTGGATGCAGAAAGAACATACTAGGCGAACCTCCTTCGTCAAAAATAGCGTGCTGGTCATCTTGGTTATAAGTATCAATGTGGTTGCTCTATTTGGGACCTGAGGACAATCTCTGATTGGCTGATGTCTAGTAAGTAGTCATCCATGGTGATAAGGTCGGCCAATTGAAGCAGAGCTACCACAAGGGCTAGACCATATGGGGGCCCGCCATGCAGGAGAATGGATGTGCATCAATCTCTCCACCCAAATGTTCACCACATATACAGGCATGTGTAACACCAAATAGTTCTGGTGTAGCAGTCACATGATATCAAATGTATCAAAACATCAAACAGTAAATTGGTTATTAATTGTCATAATTAAGGTACTCACATAGTTTGTGTCATCTTTTTCGTCATATGCTAGCTTCACAACACCATAGGCACCCTGGGTAATGGAGAAGATACTCAGCAAAAGAACAACACAGATGGTACACAAACACATACAAAATGTATTACACACATGTACACAAACACATAGACACACACACACAAAATGTACACACACACACCCATACATGTGAGGACACACATACACACACATACATGTATCACACCACACACACATTTATACAAACATCACACAGTACACATACACACATGCACAAACACACACACACACACACAGACACACAAGTGCACACACACACACACACACACACACACACACACACACACACACACACACACAATCAGATGCCGCATGCACATACAAACACTAATTTACATGTCTTCAAAAACAGTTCCATGTGCTTTCAAAACACCTTCTGAAACAATTTAAGGTTATGTAGTTACTTGAGCAACAGTATCCTTTGGAAACAACTTCTTCAACACAAAACTGTTGTAACAGTTAAACAAACTGGATCTCTTCAGTGCATTTGCACCAGCTAACTGTGTGTTCATACAGGTTGCATGTTCAGCAATGCTGGGCAGTCCAGGCCATTGTTGCAGATGTAACTTGTCTGGGAGACTAGCATAATTTGCTGATGGTTTGCTATCTGCCATATTGTGCACACTTTGAACACAGACACCACAACAGTTTCCTATTACTGAAGAGCTGTTTTCTATTACCTTGTTATATCATACTTTTGTGCTCAAGGATTCTAACTCTTTTCAAGAAACACATCTCTAAACTTTTAAGGTGTTCTTGAAAACACCTTTAGGAAGTGTTTTTGACAAAGCACATTCACTAATTGTCAAAGCCATACCTTTCCTATTTCTTCTTTCAGTCTGTACTGGTTGAGCTGGGTGAAGTCCTGTTTGGGTTTGGAAAAGTAAACATGTTAAACAATTGCTTAAGACAGTTTGGTATCTTACTGAAAGGCAAAATAGTTTCGTGCATGCCATGCGCAACTAGCAAAATACCTGGAGCTGGAGCAACTGGTATTTGTTACATGTTTGTGTTATAAGTTATATATAACAGGGCTCGAAATCCTTTTTTCTGCATACCTGCACTGTATACGTGCACCAGACAAATCTTACCTGCACCACTCAGAATTTAGGAAGTATATATGGATCATACTAAAATTGTTGAGGAGCCATTGCTATTTTTTTCTTTTATAATCAATAGGTGGTAACAGTTAATGGAGCTAATAACATAATCCATATACACCTACGTAATATGACATTTATATATAAAACCCAGTACATGGACCAGTGCAGGTTAGGTGCAGGTAGACACCAGAAATACCTGCACAGCTCCAAGTTAACTAAGCAGGTGTTATTTTGAGCCCTGTATAACAAAAGAATGGCATCTAACGTACCTCCTTGTCCATAATGCTGACGGTGTGTGACTCGGTGGCCGGCCTGCGTGGGTATCTGGCTGATAACCTGGGTGATGCCATGGGTGAGGCGTACGGTGAGTAAGGCAAGGCTGGGTAAATGGGACGGTCCAGACAGTCCCTGTTCCTGGACTGTTCCTGTGGTGATGAAACCGTATTCTGACTGTCGGTGATGACCACCGACGGTTTCCTGTGTGCGTCCGGTGACTGTGCGCCCTTGGCTTTGTCTAAAACGTAAACGATGTCCTCGGGGAGGGAGTAGCGAGTGTGTGTCCTGCCCAGTCTGGGCGGCACTGTGGTCAGAGGCAAGGCGGATGTATTGCTGGCATGTAACGTGTCGTCAGGGAGGCCTGTCTGTTGTTCTGTGTCATCAGCAGGGATGAGTGCTGGACTCTCTCCAACTACCTGGATGCCATTTGGTCTCTTAGAGTTCATGTTCTCACCAAGGGGACTTTCTGTCCACGTGTCCCCATCCCTGCTCTCAGTAACCCCTACATCACCCCCTGCCCCCAGCTTGCTGGAGTGAGTCTGTGAATCATTTGAGGACAGATGTGGAGTCTGATCGTTTACCGCAGACATGTCGGGAAGACGTTGTTTTTGCTGTACCGAGTCCAGCAGTAGGGCGGAGCTCTGGTCTCCTCCAGCCAGTCCCACCACACCAAGGTTATTGTCTGGGGAAACAGTATTTTATTATTGGAAAATGTATCAATACTAATTTTGTAATAATTGCGTACGGTTTACATATTTTCTCAACTGAATTACACGCAATTAAATGCAACTCTACACATCCCTGACTTAGAGCAAGTCTGTGACAAATCTGTGGGACTGAAACGTAATGGAAACACTCAAGTTAAGTACATATTGGTTCACATTGCATGAAAGAATAGGTGCTGATGCTTTCATGTGTGGTCCCAAATGTAAAATATCTACATAAGGCCACAGCAAGTAAATTTTATGGATGACATCAGTGCGTTAGCTGTGATGCCACGTTTTGTCACTTCAAATCTTGTTCCGACATTTATGGTGTCTATTTCAAAATTTAGCCATCTTGTTTTTTTTTACCCATCTAGTTTTTTCCTCATTATCTCATGATTTTTGCACTCTGCATATGATGTCATCCATAAAATTTATTTGCTGTGGCCTTATTTCTGGGAGAGGCTGGGAACTTGTTATACTACCCATCCATCAGGACTTACCTGGGACGTGTTCTAGTTGGTCAGTCTCACCGAACCGCACCTGAGGAACAACAGGGAGAAGATATATGACCTCACTGTAGATGATACAAACTTGTAGACAATTTATGGAAATGGATCATAAAGAAAAGGTCCAAAGCCTGCAATTACTGACTCTATCTTTTGTTGATCAACTGCTTTTGTTCAACAGACCAATATAGCAACAATACTATTACATGTATAACAGTTACATGTATACCACATTTTCTAGAATAAAGCATGCACTCCAATCAAAATACGCACCCCCAAATATTTGAAACTGGAACATAAAATGAAAAAAACTCAATTTAAGCGTTCACCCCTTCTCAACCAATCGGGAACACATCTTATACCTGTAAATCTAAATTCATAATTTTTCTTCTCTTTTGCTCAGGGAATTTTGCATAAATCAAATACCAATTTGTCCTTCAAGTTGCTTGAATTTTCAAAATACTACTATACACCCCCTGGCATTGTCTTTATAAGGCCACACCAATTTAATTTCTTGGTTCTCGGATTTTTTCAGAAAAATTAAAAAAAAAAAATAATAATAAAAATTTGCAAAAAGTCTGGAGTTAACATATGAGGCTTATATAACACAAAAGAACAAGGTTGGTAGTCAAGTTTTCAGCTTTTTACGGCATGATTTTTCCAATTAATCTCTTTCTTTGATTTGATACCACTGTTCTGAATAAAGGGAATTGTTTCCATGCTGAAATTATGCGTTGCATTTACTTATTTTTAATTACTATTTAAATACCATCATGTAAACCTATATTATTTTTCTTAGAACTATTTTCAAAGTCGGAAAAAAATGGGTCAGGAAATCCGAGAACCAAGAAATTAAATTGGTGTGGCCTAAACTAAATCTGGGGATGGTCAACATGACAATGACATCCACAAAATATACTAAATGTATCCTTATAAGTTATATATGGTGGTGGCCAGTGTTGCCCGAGGGCTATAGAAACGGAGATGGGCACCGCCACTATACACTGAATTTTGTGCAAGTTGCATAGATATCCATGGAACAAAGTGAACTTATTTTTAGCGTTAGTTGTATTTTCTCTCCTTTCTACACATACCTTGTCAATATACTGGTTGGCTGTTCCTACCAGCTTCACTCGACCACCTGTTAGATTGGAAACAAAGTTCAAGTGAATGTTACAAATTTAAAACATCATCATCATTACATACTTTTCAAGTGATACTCGTGGGCTGTCCTGGCTAATGAGAGTGTTTCCTGTTTGACAGTTTATAATCAATAGACTTTATTGTACAATAATGCCCTATTGGGCTAAGTACTAGTACAGGCATATGTACATTGTATACAACAGCTTGCAATACAGTAAACATGGTTTCTAAGACTAATCTAAAACATGGGTTCTAAAACTATTTTCATACATTTGTTTGGCTTCTCGTTTCTTTAAGTAATGTTAAAGATGTAGCTTGACATGTGTTTGCATAATGTCATTTGATCAAAACTCATATCATAAGATAAATGATTTTTTTAACACTAGACAAAGATTCAAAGTGAGGGAACTATACTAAGTATATCATTATATGGGAGAAGTATGTGTACTCCAGTGGTCATACCCGTCACATTTAGTGAAAATCGATCGGAAGACGATTCTGCGGCAATCGCCCGAGCCTCGCTTATAATAATAACTTCATTGCACAACAATTGTACAAGGTACAAAGTATGGCTTATATGTCACAGGGACAGTTTCCAGGTGAAAAATACGCGCAACCCTCTGTCGATCTTAAATATGACCGATCTTCCATCCATATGCCCGAAGATCGTGGATAATGTGACAGCGGTATTGGCAGCCCTCCCTCTAGACTGAGAAGTCTGCTTCCCAGCTAACACTACGGCCCCCTCTCCTGCTTTCCTAACTACATTGCACACGCTATAAGAGTGGTCTAAGATTAGAATGAGTAACGTTATGCGATAACGATACACTTACAACAAAATGTAGACAACCATTTCTTAGATACTGTGTGACGGCCATACAAACGGGATTGGCCGTCTGATGTTTAAACGCCAAAGTTAGCATCTGTTCGTATTCGAACGTTTGAAATAAACTACCAGGGCTCTTTATACACGATTTTTAGGGCTGAGTGTCGGAGCCCCGGTTACCCTGGGAATCCAGTACTCCTAAGACTCGTAAGAGGCAACAAAAAAAGGCAGGTGGACCTCCTCGGGCTCAAACTCCCCGGAGCACTAACAGGAGATCGGCAGGCTGGCTAGCTTGGGCCACCGAATAAACTGTCCAACCTGCCCGATCCCGGCTGGCTCCCAGGGTAAGCCCCGGTAGGAAATTGGATAGTACTCAGGCTATGAAATTATGATCCCCCTAAGTCCAGTCCTATGTCACCAACCCTCCTCCGTCAACGGTCCACGGGAAAGGTTAATCATTGTAACCTGTGATGGTCAGTTAGTAAACAAAGACCATGTTTGTATTTGTGTGACCAGGGGCCTGGTTACATATCTGGGTCGCCAGAGAAAATTTTTAAGTGCTTAACTTCTCAAATCAGGCCCAAAACAGCGTTAAAACTCTGTATTCACAACCCCAACCATAACCTGAACCCAACCCTAACCTTAGCCTAACCCTAACCCTTGTAATTTGGTGCATTCACACTACTTGTGGACACAGATAAGGGTTTATAAATTATAAACGTCACCGTTCTTGAAGGCCGAGTTTCCCATTACTTTTCTTCAGCGTCTCGCACAGAAACTCATGTCCATGGAGCAGTCCTCAGGGTCCACGTGGCGAGTGGACGTGTTTGTCTACACGTAGATGATCTGTTCAACTGCCTACTGTACGGACACGCTGTCCCACATGTCCAGAGACTGACCAGTTGCCTGCCGTGGAGACATGTAACAGTTACAGGTGTTGTGATGGCCATGGACGCTGACCGGAAATACATTAGGCGAAACCACTTATCGTTAGGTAAAGAAGAGTTAGTATTTTTTGCTGTTCATTTTCTAACGATAAACAAACAAAAACTGCCTTTAACATTTAAGCAACATTATTTTATCGACATCATTTTATTTACAATAAATAGAGTCAATTAAACACAATGACTTTAAGAGAATTTAAATATGATCCACACCTCCAGTCTATTATAGAATAACCCTTGTTTCTTGTTTGCAGTGAAAAACTGCCCTCTAGCGATTTCTAGATGAGAAGCCTTTCGTCATTTGCCGGTACGCTGTGGCTATTGACACACCGGGCGTGTCAAAACAAAGACGAAATGTTTCAGGGCTGTTGACAGTAACCTTGCTCTGCGGTAAATGTACTATGCACATACATACAATATCGACGTCGGGACCAGGCTAGTACTAGTACTAGTAACGTCCGTTACCCGGACACTCCGCGGGTTTCCATAGGAGAACAGATTGAACTATTTTCTGCTTGGCTCGACAAAAACGTGTCCCGCAAATTTTAACCTTCGGTGAGTCAGCTTCTGAAACAACCGTGGGAGACTTCCATAAATTGTTTTAAGACTAGCATGTTGTTGAGTCCAAATATATCCTGTGCTCTACGAAGTAACTTTGTGTAGGTCCCATCTAACGTTATTCTGTTTGGAGTTGGCAAGTAAGTGTTAAGGTTTCTGCAAAATTCAGGTACCCAAGAATAGTGAACTTGGACCTGCAGTTTGTTAAGAATATTAGACTTCCAGATTTTGTCCAATTTGTTGCTTGCCACCGATGCTAGGGCTTTCCTGGTTTCAAAGTACTCTTTAGGACACATGGTGTTGGTTAACGTTAACCCTTCCAAACCAAAGGCCCTCTCTCGCGTCCTAGTCTCACGGCTTAGTCGGACAAAGGTACATCTCCACCGAGTTTTAAACCTCCCTTTTAGGCATATACTATCGTTTACTCAACGTAGGTTTGACACTCGACTTTCGGATTTTATTTTCTTTTTTAAACGTTATTTACAAAATTCAATATAGAGTGTTATACTCTCTCAACTTCAGAAGTTTTCTCAAGTGTCCGGAGAGGTTCGTGCGTTTCAAAATCCAAGTGGTTCTCCCCAGTGCGCTGCAGTTTCTTTCGGATTGATTTATGCAATTGACCATAGGTGTAATATGGATGATATAGATTTATCGATTTATTGGCGTCAAATTCTGTGTTTCAATAAGAAAATTTAGGAGTCTCAGAGTAAAAGTCATTCTGTGTACATGTGTGCTAGCATCGTTCCTCTGTTCCGGACTCTAGATCTCATCGAATGGTTGCACAAGTGTATCAAACGTTATAGAAAACAGGGTCTTTCAAGATGATGGCCGGTATATTATCAAGTCCATGAGACTTATTGGAGGTGAGAATGTAAGGGCAGTGGTTGGTCGTGACCTTGACTTCGAAGGCGTCCCTTACAGAGTTCGGGAATAGTTGCAGATCTTATACTTATGTACGCGGACCAAGGACACACGGAAGCCAGAGCTACATGGAAGGCGTGTCTGTATTTCTTATCTCTCCAAAGCTGAACTCTTACATCTCACGTGCTCTCCTCCTCTCCAGACTACACTGAGTACTTGGGTTCTATGTCCTTATTTATATGTTTCTTATCCGCCTACGTACATTCCTTCTCTTTACATCATCATGGCATCATCAATGACTAACTTTCATTGGTCAGTAGTGGTCAGTCCCTAGCTATACCAAATTTGGTTGTGTCCACTGGAAAGATGCGCTCCCCCCAGCAGGAGAGCACGGTGAGGAGAGGTGATTCGACTGTCTTCGGGTCATTAGTCAAATGGCTACTCGGCCTATTTCTCAGAACAGAGCAGGGCAAAAGTGACTAACCCAGTCTTCTAACAGGAATATCTTGGGAAGTAAAAGGAACTTGGCTAAATTACAATATAGTACAGGGGCACCCTGTTACAAGAAATCTTAGAACTATTTCAAGTTCACTTAGGGTAAAAAGATCTGTTGCGATGTCTAGTTCTTCCATTACAGGTACCATCTTTAGTTGTCGGTCAGATGGAGTTCTTGTAGCTGAGCCTAGGGGGGACTTGAAGTGTGTTAACCAGGTGATCCAATTTTAAGACTTTATATCCGTACACAAAATAAAGCGCTTACCAACAAGCTTTCGATCAGTCCTCTGATCCTTCTCAAGTTGTCAAGTTCTCAAGGATCAGAAGACTGATCGAAAGCTTGTTGGTAAGCACTTTATTTTGTGTACGGATATAAAGTCTTAAAATTGTATCAATATGTTAACTACCGTCACAGATGAACTTACATTCATGTGTTAACCAGTTGTCTTTCCTCTCGTCTGGAGATCTCCTTTTTAGCTTGACTGTTGGTTTGGATTTTCAGCCGGTTAGTTCGTTAATAGTTCTCCAGGCAGCATCGAATTGTTTTATGACATGAAGATGGGCAATGCTACTGTAAATGCATTTAAGTTCGCGGGGATTTAATTTCTCGATAGCAGGAAATGGAGTTTCGTGGTAGCGCCATAGACTGTAGCCACATAATATAAGGGATGATGTTCGCGGTGGTTTTAAGTTTGCGGTAAAGTGGCCACCGCGAAAACCGCGAACATAAAACTACCGCGAACAATTTTGCATTTACATTACCAATTTTCCTTGGATGAATTGGGCGTCAGCACTTGCATATGCTTCCTCCAAGAGTCTTTGTCTTAAATATACGTTTTTTTGTAACTGGTTCTGGTAGCTCTATTCTCATACACTTGTTTTGCTGTGAACACTTTTATTCGTGCTTTGTTGACAAGAGTGTGAGAACTCAATGGTGAAATTTTTTTTCTTGGGTAGTGTAGAGAGAGCACTTTCTTCCGTTGCCTCAATGAAGTTGTTGTAAGCTGTTCCAATGTCATCAGAAGTGTCTGCTAGAACATCGAATTCAATTTTCCCTCAAGTGTAAATTGATGTTTCAATGTAGGGTTCCTGCTCTCCAGCCTACCCGTTTCACAGGGTTTGAATGGGATCATTTCTTAGATGCCTGTAGACTGAGGCAGTACTAATACAGGATACCATTCGATGGTCTGATCCTACAGTGGAGAATTACGAGAAGGCTCGACAATCCCTGATACTGTTCCTCCATTTTCTACGAGTCATAATGTAGTCGATTTGTGAACGGTGCCCCGCAGGATGTTGATGTGTCCATAGTTTGTTCAGAGGCTTCATGAATTTGGTATTGCACATTATCAAACCAAATTCCTGGGCGAAGTCAAGCAATTTGTGTCCGTTTCTGTCTGTCGTTTTGTTATCATAAAGACTGGATCTTTGTGTACTATTTGGCCGTTGAAGTCTCCTGCTATGACAAGGAAGTTGTGTGCACGAACATTTTCTGTGGTTCTTTTGACATCATCAGGCATTTAAATGTTATCCACATTACTCTCGTCGCTGCAGTATGTAGGGCTGTACACCGCGATGACAGTTATCCCGGGGTTTCCCTCATATTTTGCAGTCAGTATCCGTTCACTGACGCTCCTTACCTTGAGCAAGTTGTGACGCTCTCGGGGACAGTAGAACTCCAACTCCTCCAATGGTGGTTCGTTGGGAGTTCTTTGTTGCCGAGACAGTTACGAGGAGATAGTTGTCAAAACATGTCAATCATTTCGTAGGTGAAAAATTCTATTCCCCTTTATGCAAGTAACATCAATATTATATTCGGCGGAGTAGTTGACAATTTCCTGTTGTCTATACTTGCTCTTGCAATGGCTGTGACATTAAAAGTTCTGTAGACTGTAGGAATCTTGCATTTCAGAAGTTTAAGTTTTACCTTTTCATCTTGAGCGATAAATGTAGACCGGTTTCCCACTCAGCCTCAATAGCCCCTTAGTTCGGTCAGAACGCAGAGTTTACGCATGGGCAGAGGCACATACCGCAGAGGTCATCATTAACATTGACAATGAAAACTGTTAACATGGGCCAAATGTATTGCTGATTTGTACCAATGTTGTGCCCCTGGGAAAGGCACTTTCCTCACTTCACTCAGGTAGAAATGAGTACCCAGCTTCGGTTAGGGCCGTCCCTTTGATAGGCTGTTAAGTAGAGGTCCTCGCGGTGTTTGAAGACAGCCACGTCTCTAGCACGTTAAAGAACTACCGTACGTATTAAAAAGGGGTCCTTCCCGGTGTGAGTGGTTGAAAACCACAGTCCCATGGCCGCACCTGGGGCAATTACTGTCGTACTGAGGCCACCGGAGTACCGCTGAATAGCAGCTCGCTCCAGACCCTTGTCCTAATTGAAAAAGTTACCTGCATACCAAATATCATGGAAATACTTAGCATGAAAGTTCATCTGTGTTGGTAAATGACATTATGGATTAACTAAACTTGACCCGACCAACACCAAATTGATTGGGATTTACCCCAAATTTTCAGCCGACTCCGTCAGCTTTGTTCACGGAATGGACCCGTCTACTGTATCTTCCGGGCGTGACGTCAGAGACACGCGACTACAGCAGAGAGTCGTAAATGCCAGATAACCCATGTCGCCCCCCGTCTCTGTTCAGCGATGGACGGTGGGCGCGGATGTACACAGCATCATTCACTCCTCTTGCAAAGAATTCCGGCTCTGAATCAAGGATTATAGAAGGAGTGTCCTGGCGATTCTTTGTGTATACGTTGGGAGACCTCCGAATTCACAGAAAGCTTCAGTAGACGGTTCCATTCCATGAACAAGGCTGGCGGAGTCGGCTGAAAATCTGGGGTATTAAAGTCCCAATAAATTTGGTGTTGGTTAGGTAAAGTTTTAGTTAATCCATAATCATGGAAATACGTCTTTCTTTTCTTCAGATATCCTCAGTTTTTAAGCTCCAGTTCTTCCTTCCATCATAAGTAACTAGTATGCCTTTACCTTTGTGCGAAATTTCAACTCATTCAATGAAATTTCGAATTCAACTCATTCACTTTTTACTATAGATTAAAGAATCATTTTGTGCTGCAAGTTTTAATCACATTAACGTGTGTAACTTGTGACGTTTTAATGCAGAAGGATGTTGATATTTCCACATTGATGCAAGTATCTGCACAAGCACTTACTGCTACACTATGCGGGTAATCAGTGTATCTCTAGCTACCCTTTCACCTTGGGTACCATACTCTATCTACATCTACATCATCATCATCAACATGGCTGCCGAAAACCAGGAACGCCACGTCAGCGCACTTCGCTCTCGTTCCTACCAAGACGAGAGCTATTTGCACGGGTTTCTTGGAACTGTGGGTGACTTACAGAAGGCTGGAGTACTGCAGGATGTCGTCCTTGAAGTTGAGGGCCGGCGGTTTCCCTGCCATCGGCTTGTTCTGTCCGCGGCCAGCCCCTACTTCAGGGCCATGTTTACAAGTGACATGGCGGAAAGTCGACAGAAGACAGTTGTTTTACAGGTGCAGTTGGTGTGATGTATGGTATTTAAGACTTGAGTGAAATATCACGGAGATCGTGTCCACCTGATTGTATCCGGAGATTAATTTTATCCTATACTGTTTAGTTAGTAGAGTACGCCTGTCAGGCTTTTGACAGAATCGCTGCGCTACTGGTACTGGTTTTGTGATCTGATGGCCCGGGTTCGATTCCCGGGAGTTAGGATCTTTGTGTACTGTATTGTTTCTTTCTGTTCTGTTCGCCTCTCCTGTCGTTTCAGTTTTAAGATTTATTGTGTATCTACTTTCTTGTAGTTTATATTTGACTACAAAGTCACAGTACTTTTTGTCGTGTCAATAAAGCTTACTTATAACAGGGCAACCAACGCAAATACGGTAGTACTGAAAGACGGAATACCAAGTAATACCAAGTAATACCACGTAATACCAGGTTAAACATCAAGGAACTCATATATTATGTGTACATATGTGTTCCCCACATATATAAACCAAATATTTTGTAGTTTATGGGCTTAAAAATAATATTTTTGCCAAAGAATTCCGGTGGCAATCTGCCGCTGCCCCGCGCGGCATGATATTTGATAGCGCTGGCGGTGATTTTGTTAGCGGAATTCTTATAGGCAAAAATATAATTTTAAAGCCCATAAACCACAAAATGTTTGGTTTATATATGTGGGGAACACATATGCACACAAAATGTTTGAGTTCCGTGATGTTTAACCTGGTATTACGTGGTATTACTTGGTATTACTTGGTACTCCGTCTTTCAGTATCTCCCAGTGCAAATACACAAAAGCAATGGACCTCTGTAACACCAATGCTGAAGTGTTGAAGTCAGCATGGGAAATGCAGTGCCGAGACAGTATTTTTAACTAAAAAGAATGGCCCACAGTTATCAGGAACATATTAGTAAATATCCCACCACCCGGGGCCGCAGTGTAGTCTGGGAAGGGTCCTGAAACTCTCAACAATTCCGCCTGGGGACGCAATTCTACCATGATTACTATTCTTATCTATCTGTTGCTTTGTCTGTTCTGCAGGGTTTGGATGCAGACATGTTTGGGGAGATCCTGAGCTATGCCTACACAGGAACCCTCCAGGTGTCCCTGGCCAAAGTCCAGCCCCTGTACCAGGCAGCCGACCTCCTCCAACTGGACTATGTGAGAGACACCTGCAGCAGCTACATGGCCATGAACGTGGAGCGCTCCACCTGTGTGGACCTATACAAGTTTGCTGATGTCTTCTCTGTGGACCTTGTCCGGAAACGTTGTCTACAGAGGATATACAGAGACTTTGCGGAGGTTTGTGTTGGTCTTTTGTTATAATTGTGATCTTAGATGTAAGGGTCAGTGAAATTAGATTTAGGAACAATAGCCTCTTTAGATGCTTGGAATCATATGAATTCAGCACAGCAGAAAATAATAGAGCCTTGAAGTTCATCAGGTCCAAGTGATCAACCCCTTGAAACACATTACTTAATTTAAGTATGTACCCGGTAAGCAACTGAGAAAGGATTTTTGTGAATAGGATTGAAAACTTTTTGTCAGCTACTTGGAAAACATGACCACATCACAGTCCTTTTCGTCATGACAAACGCTCTGTTCAACGCCGATGGACCCGTCTGTGAGCAACAAGGCCAGCTAGACTTCTGCAGGGCTTTCCGCAGGTCTCACAGCAGAATTCCGTAGATTGACATGGTTCATGTCTCTTCCTACTTCTGTCAGCCTCCTTTTTCTCCAGAACATTTTCAAGTTCTTGAGAGCCTTTGTGGAGCGTGTGCCTCCAGGAAGCACGATTCTGGGCGAGTTTCTCCCAGTCAGCACTGATGTTGAACTGTCACGCCGACATGCGTCGACAAAGCAAAGCTTTGGATGCCTCGTCGTGTTTGCCGTCAGCAAGCTGACCGTACAAAACTCAGTGCGGTAGACGTGAGTGGGCCATGCGGTACACATGACCCAACCATTGTAGCCTGCGGTGCTTTATGATTGGGTACAGGCTAGTGTTACCTGATTTAATCGCGCTTCTCCCGGAAAGCGGAGTTTGCGTTACACAGACTAAGGCTAATGCAGTATTGGTGTCACGTCTTCTGAGGATTTCCAGGTTTGAAACTTTGTCCATCCACGTAACCCTACAGATCTTCCTGAGGCATCTTAAGTGGAAGTTTCCTCTCAACGTGCATATGGGAGGCCCAGGTCTCGCTACCGTAGAGCAGAGCGGACAGTACTGTACACATGTCTGGTAAATCCGGACCTTAGTGTGAGTTGTGAGGTACTTGTCCCATGTACGCCTTTTCAGTTTCCCGAACAGAGTTGCAGTCTGGCCGATGCGTGAGTTGACTTCACGGTTAAGGTTCCCAGAGGATGAGACCGTGGAGCCTAGGTGGAGCCGCGGAAGTCTTCTACCGTGGCAAGCAGGTTCTCCTTGATTTTAATTTGCAGAGGTGGTGCATTGGTTGAGAAGGCCACCGTCTTCTTCACACTGATCACTTGGCCAAAATTGTCACAGGTATTGCTGAAGGCGTCACACATGCTTTGTAACTCGGCTTCACTGTACAAGGACCCCGCTTTGTACCACAAAGGACAATAACTTTTCTATGGTGTTGTCTGACCATAGGGAACTATGCGAACATGATTTACACTTGAATGACTTTTGCATATGATCCTTAGGAGTTAGTACTATAGTAGTTCAACCAATTTTTCTTGTTAGCTGTACTGGTATTGAATTGTTCCTTCCAGTTCATTCTAGTGACGCTGAAGAAGAGTGATGGATGTCACTCGAAACGTCCGGTAGTAAATCTCCGTTTTCTATCCAGTTGTAGAGATTGAATTGTATTTGAATACTGTATTATCTGAAGGTCTAACCTTCATATAAAAGTTTTTCACAGGTGTTGTCCCAGAAATCTCTGAGTTTTCCTGAGAACATGCTGTACATTGGCACACAGGCTTCTTTCATGGTTTCTTTGTTAGCTGGGTTGGGTGAGTTGATGTATGTCAGTCGGGACTCGGGAGTTCCACTTTTCATCCAGGACTGGGCCAATTTTGTCTAGAAATTTGACCATACCACTTATATGACCATACCACTTATAATTGAATTGCTACATAAAGAAATATTTGCACCTCCACAGGTTTCCGACAGCGAGGACTTCTGCAGCCTGAGTGTGAATCAGCTGACTGAGATCATCAGCCACGATGAGCTGGATGTTAAAGAGGAGACAACAGTGTGGGAGGCTGTAGTGACATGGGTGCAGCACAGCAGGGAGGATAGGTGGATTTCACTGTTCTTTAGCTACCGCATATTGTAGCAAATTAGCATGAAATAAAAGATGTTTTATTAAAAAAAGCTGATACATTACCAAGAAATCAGCTGAACCTACCCGTACCCTTTACCCTACAGACTGCACCACCTACCCAGCATCCTCCCTCACATCCGCTTCAAACTGATGACCTCGGATGACACAGCAGCCATCCTGGACCACCCCCTTATCAGGGAGGATTCTGGGAGTTCTGAGGTCATCAGCAATATGGTACAGAAAGGGAACCCAAACCTCAAGCCGAGGTTTGGGATGATGACAGAAATGGTTCTGCTTTTCTCCGGAAGGTACTGTACTGATAATTTCAACATTTTACACCTGGAACTGTACGTGTGTGTGTCGTTCTGTATTTTCTGTTCATACTCTCTTTAGCATATGCTCATGTTTCCTTCCCCTCTTTTTCAAGATAGGCAAGTGTTATTCTGTCTCCATTAGATCAATGTAGTACATCTTAAGAGCTATACGACTTAATTTTTGTATGACCCTACCCTATTTTGGACTTTCATCAAAGGAAAAACCTTTCATTAGATGCACAAGGATTGAAAACAATGGCCTTATTCCAAATTGCTGTAAGTTAGTAACAACAACTGACTAAGTGTACTCATTACATCCCATTATGTTAACTCTCAATGGTTTTGCTCTGTTTCTTCTTCTGTTCCAAACAAATAAGGTCAATGACCTAGACCAGATGGTTGCCACCATGGTTACTGGTAAAGTAGCAGACACCCTGTGGTGTTCCATTACATCATATAGCAGGATAGACATGATAAAACTTGAGGGGCTGATCATAATATATATTCAATGTTTTTGAGAATAAACAGAGCAGAAATTCTAGCCATTGTGTATATGTTTGTAGATTTTACTTTCTCCTGCTTTGTCTTCCTTTCCATGTAAGGCCACTACTGAGTAGTTGGTTGTTTGCTTCGTTACAGTTCCTTGCTTGAATTTTTGTCCAGTCCTACTTACTATCAACAATTTGTTATTTAATCCGCAGGCACGGATCAGATGAGATGTTATGCATGAATCCGCCGTCAGGAAGGTTCTTTAAGGTCAGCTGCAGTTCCTATCCCGAAGTCGTGGCCAAAACTGTCACCGGTGATAACGACCTTTACATTCTGACTGCAGAGTCTGAAGATCAGTTGTCCCTGTTTAAGTACAATCAAATGGGAAACAGTTGGGAACAGAAGGCTTCAGTACACAGTACCCAGGGAGATGGCAGGCCTAGAAATGAGCACCTTGTAGAAGCTGATGGACATCTTTATTACCTTGCAAGAGTCGTTGATAAAGTGTCAGGGAAAGAAGAAGTGTTTATGGTGCTGGAAAGGTACAACCAGCACACAGACCGATGGCACTCGTGTACACAACTGCAGCTAGAGGGAAGATATGAACATGGGACAATGGGTGACACTTTTGGAATGATAAAGGAATATAAGGTAGTATCTTGTGATCAGTGCATCTACGTGTTCTCAGACACAGAAATGCATCGCTACAACCCAAGCCAGGAGCTGTGGAGCAGGCTGACCATGGCAAGAAACATTCCTGAATTTGTTACAGCCATTGCCATGGGAACAGAGATCTTCTGTGCGGATTATGACTTTACCAGTAGCAAGATGATGGTGTACGACACAGAGGCAGACAGCTGGCTTGAGCTTCCGGCTTTGGGGCGGATAGCTCAAGAGGACCGGTCTTACTCGATATACAGTTTCTTTGTGCTGGAGGATCAGCTGCATGCGTTGTTGTTCTACCGCAGGGAAACAGATTCCCATACCTTCCGTATTTTTGCGTATGACAGGTCTACAGGTATTTGGAGTGACTGTGTGGGGTTGCCCGTCCTGCCCCCAGGACATTGGCAGTGTGTTGGCCCATGCACTGTGGCACGTATTTACTTGCCTTATTTGAAGGATAATGATATATTCTTAGAGTGTGCAGCACGCCCAGTGGTTTAATCTCCAACACGCTGAAGTAGCCATTTGGCACACTGTTCTCTGTTGGTTTCAGAGTTAGGCAGCAGGGAGAAGGAGAAGTGATTGATAGTATCACAAGTTAGTACATCTACAGATCACAGTTTGGTGACTATTGATCAATGTCAAGTTTTTATACATGGGAGATAGGGGTGCTGGAAGGACGTTTAGTCTTAAGGTCATCCTCCTCCCATTATTGACTTGACGTGTCTTCAATGCCAGACACATACCCTTTATAAAACTTCCATTATGGTTGTACATGTATTTTACTTCATATGCTATGTTTTTCTTTTGTATGTTAGCCTGCCTGAATCACACAGCCCTCTGTTGAGGAGCCCTATATAGCTCTTGTCAATGATAGTTTTTTTCACACAAACTATTCATACGTAATTTGTTGAAGAATGCACCTGTTTATATGTTTCCATATGCGATGTAATTTTGTGAAACTTTTTGGCATTCAATTAAATATGTGCAACTGTTCTTGACAAAACCAGTTTCTTCTTGTGCATTTTTGTTTTATAATATGGGCATTCTAAGGAAAGTCTCTCTTCCATGACCCAGTACCACACAGACAAAGCCCACAAGCAGTCGGTAATTTAGACCCGTCCAGAGTGGTAAGCTTATCGCTTATCATGAATGATCCGCAAAAGAAAGCAATGATTGCTTATGAAAGAAAGGTCTGTTTGCTATTGCAACGAAGGAGTAAAGATCTCTGGCGATAGAGAATGATCACAGATGCCCAATGGTTGGCATGGCCGAAAACTATCTTTATTCTCCACTGTCACATCCTCTCCTCACTGTGTCTCAACCGAACTGACCTCAGAATCTCAAATCTACCTTCTATTTATCCTGGGCTAGATGCTGATATCATCAGACCAGATGTGCTTCACAGCTCATTATCATAAAGCCAGGCGCCGCGGACCAATCAGAAGGCCCCGTTCCACATTGGTTATGACGTCGTAACACAAATTTCGGCCAGCCCGCTCCTTCTGATTGGTCAGAATGAATCGACAACGGTGCATTCTGACCAATCAGAAGGAGCTATACACACAGGAAAGTAAGGGATATGCAGGCATTGGCGAATCAAAAGGAGCAAAACATATGTCAGAGCAGAGGGAATAAGTACAGACTGCAAGGGGAGAATGGCTCCTTCTGCTAAAATTGATAATGAGTTTTGTTGCTCTAAAAAGCCAAAGACTGCAATGTTTCGTATATATTCTGTGGAAATTCTGGTTTCAAAATGCAATCTGTAATACAAATGTATGTACCAAAGAACAAATGTGAATTTTCAAAAATTCGACCAAGGAATTCACACGTATAGTAACAAGGGATCTATGCGTCATACAGGAGTTTGCAAGTTTGGTTTATTCTGTGGTTATAGCAAAGGACCAGGCGTTATGACACCATATACACCGAGGAACAGGCGGGTCATTAACCGTTAATTAATTGTGATCTTCCCTTTGTTCTTCCCTATCTCCTTGTCGGAAGATGTTTATCAGTTTCTGTTCATTTCTAAGAAACCTACCCAAGAATCATTTTAAACAGATGTTGTCGATATGGGCTCTATTACACCATGGCGACACCCAAGTTACATTTATATTTACCATCTACTCTCCTCACATCTGCTTGCCTATCATTTATATGGTAACAGAAAGACACCAAAAGTTCACTTCCACAAAGGCGGTCCGCGTGCTGTTGATCTCAATTTTGACCAATAACTGGAGACCAAAGAAATTTTGTGTGAAGGCTAATCTCCAAGCAGATCCACGGTGCGTAATGTGTTGGTATCAAACTTACCGTTTGACTCCCTTAGCCGGCCATACTCCCTGGCCAGCTTTGATACTATCTTATGGCACCGTAGGATCTGCTTGGAGATTAGGTGAAGGCAACACGTAGAAATACATTGTTTAATGGAGACAAGAATGGTGCTCTGAAAACAAGACTATTTGATTTTTTTCCATACATAACAGCTGACCACGGGTCTGTTGATGTTTTATCTCACATACCAAAATAGCATCAACACATACATACGGTGGACGATCTCAATTCTAGATTTGTGACGTCTAGAAAACAAGGTGCTACTTGGACCCTTTTTGGACCAAGCATTAATTTTTCTTTGACATTTTACTGGTGGATTGTAGCTTGCCCTTTTTCTGTGGATTTTAGGAAAGCTGCTGGACAGTGGCGATGAGAGTTCCTCCTGTCGACCGGCTAGGGACGGCCTGGAAGAATAAGAAGAGTTACACTAGGGTGATAGTTTTCAAATGGGGCCCGTCGGGGCGGGGTTGTTGGAAGAAACAAATAGGTAAAGTGCATATCAATAAATGTGCCCAGTTGAATAATTTTGGGACGTATGTTTTGTGTCGTAGTTCACAAAAGTTGTCTCACCTTTCGATCTCTTAAACTACCCGGCTGGGCCACTGATGGAAAACGTGACTCTAGCTATTACGGGCATGAAATGTGAAACTATGTGTTTATAAAAAGAGCAATGGTTGTCTAACATGATTATTTATAATGGAATTTGCACGTTTCTTAGGTGGCGTTTGCACGTTTACTAGAGAGAAAGGTTTCGGGAAAATGCACAGTTATAAGAAATACCTGGAACAGCCTGGCAGATGAAACGAATCCGCGCCTCACATGGTGCGTCTTTCCACTTGTAATTATATTCCCTGTATGAGTGTCTACCACGAGATGTATATGCGGAGTAACAGACACAATCTTCTATGCCCCCTTTGTTGTCCGGTTGCCCCGTAGCCCAACAATTGTACGTCCCAAGTGCAGAGCCATCCACCCACTCAAAGCTTCCCTCTTCACGCTGATCGTGCAGGCCGAACCAGACGGCCCTCTTGTCCCTCACGTCGGACGTGAACAGTGAGAGCAGGAAGGCGTTGGTCTCGGCGTCTCGGGGCATGGCGAGGGTGCCGCCGTCTCGACGGCATGTCGAGGCCGCTCTGCTGAAGGTCTTAGGTGTTTTGAAGACCTTGTAGCAGATTCCCTGCCACATTGCGTAACCTTTAGTACAAGATACTGGAAAACATTTTGCATTATTTTAACAACAGGCTTCCATTTGCTTCCTCAGAAGACCATTATTTTTCATTTTTTTTAATGTCTGCATAACCAATAACTACGCCGTATATTTGTCATTGATCATGCAAATAAGATCCTCATTTGCATAATTGAATTGTCTACTCCACCCACATAATACAAGGTATCCAATGTATGACAATCTCATCAAAGTGAGCTAGCATTTTCTGATTATTGATGCATACAAGAGCCTCATTTGAATAATCTATTATCAATGATTTTCACCTTCACGTAACGTACAGATGTCAGAAGTATGAAATTCCTGTCATTTACCAGTATGGGATTGTACCATTTTCTCATGAATTATATTAATTCAGGAGTTTGTTTGCTTGATGTTTATTGTTGTTTCTCCCTTTCTCAGCTGCATATGTAATGCCTTCGAATAGTTCTATTAAATAGTGGAAATGAAAGCAGTTTATAAAACCTCCTCCTTAATCATGCATATATTACTTTGATAATTATATTTCAATCCATACTACAATGTTCTTTTTTTAATATGTATTGTTTATGTGTTTGTCAGCAGGGCTAGCCCTTTGTAATAGCCATAGGCTAGTTGGGCAGCCCTGGCTGTGTGTTCGTTGCAGCCAAACCAATAAATAAATAAATAAAATCCATACTACAGTATGCATTGCAACATGTTGTTTTTTGTCGTCATCATATTTTGTCATGTTTCTTCTCCTGTCAAATCTTCAAATGGATTCAACTTTTCTTTTAATTTTTGGATAAAATGAGCTGAAATTTGGCATGGAGTTAGGGGTAGCAAATACCCCTTGACAGTTTTTTTTTTCACTTTTTTGTTAGAGGATTAGTTTATTTTGGGTTTTTGGTCATCTTTAGACCAAAAATATATATTTTGGTCCCCTGTGCCCTGGTATTAAAACCAACTGATCTGAAATTTGGTACAGAGGTGCATTGGGCATACATGTATGCCATCAGGATCCCTATTTTCATACATCACTTAAAAACATGAGTTATTTGGGGATTTTTGGCCATTTTTGACTACAATTTATTTTTGGCTCCTATGCCCTAGTATTACAATGTATGAAATTTGGTATGAAGGTGTGTAGAGCATTTGCCCCCCGTACTTCATTTTCACTTCTGGCATGCATTACTTAAAATAGCTGAATTTGGATTTTTTTACCACTGTACTTTTATATGAAAATCAAATGATCTGAAATTTGGTATGAGGGTGCGTACGGTACGTGGCCAAAGAAATCCATTCACACTTAAGGTGTATATCACTTAAAACGAGTTACATGTGGGATTGTATTTGCCATTTTTGACCAGAAATATATACATATATATATATACATATATATACATACATATATATACATATATACACATATACACTTATACACAAAGTCTGAAACAAAGCCTGATCCAGCTGCAGTTCTAAAATTTACTGCTATGCCATAGGGGGCCCAACCTACACCACTTACTTTCACCCCAAGAGCTACGAGGGTGGTTCAAAAAGTAATGCAACTGGTCTTACAACGGGTTCATTTTTTCATCGAATGAGTTGAAATTTGGCACAAAGGTAAAGGCATACTAGTATATCATGTTGAGATTGGAAAATCTCAATTTGTTTCACAGATTTTAAGGAGCAACTTAGTTGATTTCAAGATGACCACACCCTTGGAAGCTTGTCAGAAGATCAGTTCCTCTAGATCTGACCCACTTATAACTACTGCAGGAAGCTCACATTTCACCTGTATAATGGTGAGTGTCTCTATAAGTTACATGCCGATTTTCATTTCTGAACTCCCAATGGTTCTTCTTTTACAGCTGCTAGAATGGAGTGAGTTGCTAAATTACAGGCAGTTTGAATATATAATAGCCAAATACGTGATTTGTTGATTAAAGGGTATTGTACACTACGTTTTCATTAACCGAAAGATACGAAACTTGGCACAAATATCAACTATTTAAAGACCAAGAAATGTGCTTATTTTGATTCCTCTCGGTAAAAAGATCGGCTACGGAAATTTTAATCAGCCCATCCCTGATCAATGACCCTGACAACCGCCCTCATACATTACTTCACCCCAGGAACGAAAAAGTTAGAACTGATTAGACTTCAAAAGTGAAAGTAGGCATGCAGCTTGATAAATATGCAGTTTCACTTTCTTACAATAGACATAAGTGACTCAGTGACATTATCAATTACACGTTAATTGAGGCTCTCATTTCTTCCAACGGGCTACCAAGGGTGTGGTCATCTTGAACTCAACTCAGTCACTCATAAAATCCTGAAAAACAAATTGAGATATTTCAAGCTCAAGATAATATATGCCTTTACCTTTGTGCTAAAGTTCAACTCATTCGATGAAAAAATGAGCCTGTTGTAAGACCAGTTGCATTACTTTCTGAACCACCCTCGTATCTATCACTCAGTCTAGCCTCACGACCACGTCATGTCCAGAACACATATCATAACCGGAAGTTCCGCTGAGCTACCGTAACAGGCCGATAGGGATAAAAATCATTTCAATTTTCTCATCAACACCTACTCACATTCCAAATATCATTGCAATCCAGCAAGCCGCCTTCTCGAGTTATACTGTACATCCTCATATATACATACACAGGCGCTACCAAAAATAACCTTTAATATGGAGAAGGCAATAACTAACACCTGACATTAAACACCAGTTTAAACATAACACATACAATATAATGTACACACACAATGTCAGTATTTGTTAAGGAAATTAGATACGAATCAATGCCACAGCATGTACAACATCTATTAATGCAAAATATCCTAAAAACCATAGGGATTTTTGATAAAGTGGTTATTGTCATGGAATTAATGGAATAATGAAAGTCTGTGCCCCAAATTGTCCTGTTATATACCATATGATGTTGTTCAATACATTATTACAAACGGTACCCTTAGGAAAGGAAACCCAACTTACCTGGTGCCTTACTCATCTCGTTAAGACGCTCTTCTAGTGCGGCGACTCGGCTTTGCTCCTTGTGCAGGTCGCACTTCAAGGCGTCAACAGTGGTGGACAATTGTCTTATGTCGTCTTGGTTGCGCTTCAAGGTGTCAACAGTGGTGGACAGTTGGCGCATGTCGTCTTGGTTGCGCTTCAAGGCGTCAACAGTGGTAGACAGCTGTTGTATGTCTTCTTGGTCGCGTTTCAAGGCGTCAACAGTGGTGGACAGTTGTCGTATGGCGTCATGGTTGCGCTTCAAGGCATCAACAGTGGTGGACAGTTGGCGCATGTCGTCTTGGTTTCGCTTCAAGGCGTCAACAGCAGTGGACAGTTGGCGTATGTCGTCTTGATTGCGCTTCAATGAGTTAACAGTGGTGGACAGCTGTCGTATGGCATCTTGGTCACGTTTCAAGGCGTCAACAGTGGTGGACAGTTGGCGTATGTCGTTTTGGTCACGTTTCAAGGCGTCAACAGTGGCAGACATGTTGTCTTGGTCGCGCTTCAAGGCATCAACAGTGGTGAATAGTTCGCGCATGTCGTCTTGGTCACGTTTCAAGGCGTTAACAGTGGTGGACAGTTGGCGCAAGTCGTCTTGGTTTCTCTTCAAGGCGTCAACAGTGGTAGATAGCTGTCGTATGTCATCTTGGTCGCGTTTCAAGGCGTCAACAGTGGTGGACAGCTGGCGTATGTCGTTTTGGTCGCGTTTCAAGGCATCAACAGTGGTGGACAGTTGGCGCATGTTGTCTTTGTCACGTTTCAAGGCGTCAACAGTGGCGGACATGTTGTCTTGGTCGCACTTCAAGGCATCAACAGTTATGGAAAGCTGGCGCATGTCGTCTTGGTCACGTTTCAAGGCGTCAACAGTGGTAGACAGCTGGCGCATGTCGTTTTGGTCATGTTTCAAGGCGTCAACAGTGGTGGACATGTTGTCTTGGTCGCGCTTCAAGGCATCAACAGTGTTGGATAGCTGACGCATGTCGTCTTGGTCACGTTTCAAGGCGTCAACAGTGGTGGACAGTTGGCGCATGACGTTTTGGTCGCGTTTGAAGGCGTCAACAGTGGTGGATAGTTGGCGCATGTCGTCTTGGTCATGCTTCAAGGCGTCAACAGTGGTGGACAGTTCAGATATCTAGAAAAACGCATACAAGTACATTCGTACGTCAGAATACTAAACTGGGAAAAACAATGTGACAATTAAAGCAAAAAGTTCTGGATTGATGGCCTTCAAATAGGCTTTGTGGTACAGGATGCATGTGTTTACCTTTTTATTGAGGAACGTCAAAGGGGGGAATCCCACAACCACCAGGCTTAGCAGCACGATAATACCGGCGGTCATGCAGCTGTGGTGGGAGCGGATGAAGCTACAGAGTGAACCGTGGCCGCTTGCTCTGCCAGGATATGTGCGGTCTGTTAGGAAACAAAAGATTCTAAAGGAATAATTTTTCAAAACGTTGAATGTAATAATTTCCAAAACAAAAGTTGTATACTTGCCCATTTTTTTTACTGCCAATCTGCTAAGTCTTTGTCAAGGAATGACAAAGATTGACAAAGACTGGAATTATATAAGACAAATCTAGAAAAAACAACTAAGTCAAATTTTTGTGTTGGAAATTACAGAATAGAAAAATAAATCTGAAAACATTACAATAGATCACAGAATATTAAAATATCAACCAAGCCTTTTACAAAGAGCAGTTAGAGGCACACAACAGCAATAATAACACCAAACAACACTGGAATGTGATAAACAGTATGTTGGGCAGAAAGACTTGTAAAACACCCAACTTCATAGAATCTGATGGACAGATATGGACCATACCCATGTGATATTGCAACATATTTCTAATGATTACTTCAGTAACAAGGTAAACAGCCTCACACAAGAAGAACAACCAGACATGGAAGAAGTACTAACACCAATTAAGAGGAACATAATGGCCTCAAAGAATTGCTCCTTCTCTTTTCCTTCTCTTTTCAATCTGTCACTGAAGAGAAGGTAAAGAAGCTGCTGTCCCTTCCACAAACCAAAACCACAGGTTATGACAACATAGACAACACGCTACTCAAACTCTGTGCAGACCGCATAGCTAGTCCCCTTTGCCATATAATAAACTGTTCCTTAACACTGGAACTATTTCCCTAACAATGGAAATCAGCTCCATTAAATGAGCCAAACAGCTCCATTAAATGGGCCTATAAGTGTGCTCCCAGCTATCAGTAAGCTAGCGGAGAGAATAGCCTATATGATAATTCAGAAGCAGTTTCAAAACTATCTCCTCCAAAACGACATCATCTCAGAATGCCAACATGCTTATAAGAAGCATCATTCCACCTCAAGCGCATTAATACAAATGACTGACCAGTGGCTGACTGAAATTGATAAAGGAAACATAGTTGGAGCTGTACTGCTCGACTTTAGTGCAGCCGTCGACATAGTTCATCATGATATCCTGCTAGCCAATTAAGTTGAAATGTTGTATGGGCTCAATGACCTAGCAGTCAGCTGGGTAGAGAGTTATCCCAGGGGAAAGGAACAGGCTGTCTTTATAAATGGGGAATTCTTATCATATACGGATGTGTCTATTTCTCCCCCGAAAATTCTTCATCTATCGAAATGGATTGCAATCTGGTTTGCAATATTTTGCATCAGGATATTTCAAGATTCTCAAATCAAGGAGACAAATCTAAATGCCAGGATAGCATTCCTACAAGAAACTTTCATCCAGGACGACTGTTAGAGCCATAAATTGTTAGATGTAAGAGAAGATATACAGTGTAGGTCCAGCTGTGACAAATTAAGGAGTGAACAGATATGGCAACCAATAGGGGTGGGTACCGGTACAGCGTAAAACCGGTTTTTCTTATAGGACCGGCCCGGAAAAAACGGACCTGAAAAAATTAGGTAGACCGGATATTGAACCTATTAGAGAATTAACAGATTATTTGACCAGGCATTCACACTTTTTGGCGCTTTCAGATCGAAGAAAATAACAAGAGTGAAGTAAAGTAGAATTCAGAGTCATTTCTACCAGGTTTTACAGTCAGTTTTACAGAGGCAGTTAGCATTGTAGGATTTTAAAAGAGTCTAGTACTCCAGTAAACAGATTTCTTTGTCGTAAAATGGACCATTTTTATTAATATTGTCCAGTAAACCCACAATAATTTTAGAGGGAAATGAAACAGCAACAACTGAATGACTATGATAGACAACAAGATGATGACAACATATAACACACGAAACATGGAGAACTCACTTTAAAAATCTAAACAAGTTAGTGGAAAACGACACATCTGACAAAGACTTTCATCAACATGCAATGCAAGAAAGGCCTCAACTTCTCAATAGAATGAATGATAGTGCCACAATAGACCAACATAATAAGGAACAAACAGACAACATCCTTAATAGTCTTGAAAACCAAACAGGAAATCCTTTAGATCTCGAAATCACGAAAGAGGAAGTAAAAAATGGCTTATGAAATCTGAAAAACAACAAAGCATGTGGTATTTATTCGATCCTCAACGAAATGATGAAATATGGAGACACAAAACTTACCCCACCGCTAAAAAAACTATTCAATATCATCCTTCAGTCTAGAAGTTTCCCACAAGTATGGAGTAAAAGCATTTTAGTCCCAATATTGAAAGCGACGTTACTTCAAACCCGTCAAACAACAGAGGGATAGGTATTTCTAGCTGCGTTAGAAAACTGTTCATATATATATTTAACAGACGATTGCAGCAATTTCTTGAAAACGAAAACTTATTATCTCCCTGTCAGTCCGGCTTCCGAAAAGACTTCAGGACAAGTGATAACATATTTGTTCTAAAAACTGTAATAGATCAACAGATACCTGCACCTGGAGAAAAATTGTATGCCTGTTTTGTAGATTTCAGGAAGGCTCTTGATTCGGTCTAGAGAAATAGGTTATTTTACAAACTTTAATCTTCTGGAATAGGCGAAAAGTTCTTTAGTATAATAAAATCCATGTATTCCAATGTAGAATTCTGTGTAAAAACGTCTAAAGGTACCGGTTGGTCAAATTACTTTAAATCAACACGTGGAGTACGGCAGGGTTGTAACCTAAGTCCGCTTCTTTTTAATCTTTTTGTAAATGATCTCCCAGCCTTATTAACCTCACCATAATCCGATCCCGTATTTCTAAATGATACTCCTATGTAGCGGTAAACGTACTCCAATTAGCAATGGGTAACTAACGACTCGATCACAGAAGTCGTAGGTTGTCGTACGATATTGTCGTATAATTTTCAGAAATTCTATGGCAGAATCAACCGCCAACAAGGATTTCAGGCAACCTTTCAGCTGAATTGTGTACTATACCACTGCAAGTCTATCTCCCAGGAATGCAATCAGCTTGTGATCGTGCCATAATCGTACGACAGACGTGGTCAGCCCCAACAAGACAACAGCAGGACAAAAACGCAATATTACAAAGTGCTACCTGCCCTGCAGACGTACAAAGGGTTGGGTGTGGTGCCTGGAGGAAAATCAACTTACAATGGCGACGACGGCATATATTAAGGAAACCAACAGCGTGGAATTGAACAAGATTTTATAATGTCAAAATACAGCGTTAAATAAATTTTATTTTCATTCACTGAAGAAACACAGTTGATGCTGTCTACAACGTTTGAATGAATTTCGTATATATATATATCCAGCAGTAACGATTGATTTTGCTACATGTTTTAACTACATCCTGGATGACTGATTTGCGCAAACGTAGCATGCTTATAAATGTATATTCATTGACTATGATATTATTACCTCAAATGGGTATTCGCCTAATTGACGCTTTCGTCCTATTTGCACCTGATTAAGGAAAAGACGTAAAAACGTTCTTCAGACTCGATTTTATTTGTCGTATAGTTTATTATGACAGGTGACACGTTACCGTTAACATAGCAACCAGTTTGGAAACTGGTATTGGGGTTGAGGAAAACATACTTTTGGTAGGAAAACACTGCCTTATCATCATGGACACCTGAAATTGCATGATATCACAATATTTTCTTTACCGCATTTCATCTAGATCTTGATGTTTGGCTTCAAACTAGTTTTCAGCCAAGCGCACCTACTCTTGTCGATAAGTGGTGTAGGGTTCTAACTGCAGAGGACGACCTTAACGCCTGATGATCCCAAGTACGTCAGGCTTAATACTTCCCAATCCAAAATTTTGGATACAACTCATCATTACACCATGCCCCAAGCGGAGATCGCACTTGATGCATACTGAGAGATAGTGGGATCACTTACCACCTTCACCCCCATATGGATAGAATTCCACGCGTTCTACACTGTGCAATACACGGTGTAATTTTAACTCTTAGATTTGTCATTACATAGGTTTTTTTTAAACAACCCTCCTTGGCAGCTGACATGTGCACTTTAGACAGAAGATATTTAAAAAAAAAAAAATTTTACCTGCGTCACCTGTTTGGGACTTGTCAGGCTTCTGGTAGCAAAAAAATACACACCTTACGCCTGGCAGGGTCCGAAACACAACAACAAACGAAGGAATTAGAGACCAAAGATGAAAGAAAATCATGTTGAGTGGGTGGTAAACAGCGCACGCTTTATTCGAGACTAATCATACACATGCGTAATCGTTTTCTTTCTTTGTTTGTTACATGACATGTAGAAATGGGGGGTAGAAAACAATCTTAAAAGACATTCTTCCTTTTTGATCACGCTTGGAAAACTATCACATATATACATTGTATTGAATTCATTTATATATGCCCAAATGAGAAAAACAACATTCTTCTTTGTCTTCGTCTGATATTGCACGTGTTCGTCACACAACAGGTAGCCCGTGTCAATATGCGCATGATTTTTGCGTGACATGCATAAATTAATTTTATAGATTCTGCACTTAAGTTAACTCTGAAGTTAAGAAAGACCCAAACTATGATTTAGTGCTGCAGCATTCATGTGTACAGTGTATACATCTCAGCGTTACCATTGAGATAACACTATTTGCTTCCTCCTGACGTTTGATACCCTGGGAAACCTGCTCGAGAAGCTTCGCAAATAAGAGTTACCGATCCCCTGCCTAACGCGCGCCCTCCCTTCTCTATGCACCCGCCCCACTACCAGCTGGTCCCACTTACGCCGGTCCCCAACATCGCTCGCTTCTCGAAAGAGGCTCGTGTTAGTAGGGGCCAGCTGGTTCGAGGGCCGGCGGGTGTTAGGCGGCGGGTGTCCCGTGCGTGCGTGTTGTAGGGATCGGTAAACTTTGCGTGCCTCGTTGGGAGTCTGCGTTTTCCCAGGGTAGACGTTTGACAGATGAGCAGGCAAAAAGTCACTTCCCAATGTGTTTGGCGACCTGTTTGCCTGACCTGCTCATGACTTTTTGAGGTGAAGGAGGGGTGTACAATTCCTTCTCCTCCCTCTCATCTACTGATGCTCATAGTCTCAGAGGTGCAGGAACTGCCATGTGTAAGACGGCTCCAGCAGTGGTATATGATGTATACATTCTTGTGACATTTTGAAGCTGTTAGTAGATGTGGATGTTATCAGGCAAATGCGGGTCTCATTTACATAATATATGAGCAAATTTTTAATACTAGTAGCCTTCAGGGTGTCATACTGAGAAGATGGTATACTGACATAAATCATTCAAGTGGGACCTTACTTGAGGTCCATATTTGCATAATCAATGAAAAAAAAGTTATGATACATCACTCAAAAAGATAGCATCATTTGGCGAAGGTATTGTTGAACATTTTATTCACATAATATTTTTAAGGATTGAGTTTTTCCAGTGTCCTTTCCAGGACGTCAAGCTTAGACTGAACTGTTGCACCCAAACGTTGATATTCCTGGTCTTGCCTGATGACTGACAGGAGGGAGGATATCACGCGGAGGTCCAGTCTGTGGTGATGTTGTCTGGTTCCTCCCTCCTCCACACCTTCCTGGTCCCACACCTGCAGGTCATGAAGCCTCCGCTCAGAGATGCACACCAGGAAGTCCACAAACTCCTGGTAGTTTATCCCACTACTGGCCTTTAGTATCACCTACAAACAGGGTTGGAAAAAGTGATAAAACTGCAATCAAAGCCTTCTTGTTTTGTTGGTACATATAGATACCTCATATGTACTAATAAACTGGTACACATCCCTACCTCATCCGTACTAACCTGGTACACATCCCTACCTCATCCGTACTAACCTGGTACACATCCCTACCTCATCCGTACTAACCTGGTACACATCCCTACTTCATCCGTACTAACCTGGTACACATCCCTACCTCATCCGTACTAACCTGGTACACATCCCTACCTCATCAGTACTAACCTAGTACACATCCCTACCTCATCCGTACTAACCTGGTACACATCAACACCTCATCCGTACTAACCTGGTACACATCCCTACCTCATCCGTACTAACCTGGTACACATCCCTACCTCATCCGTACTAACCTGGTACACATCCCTACCTCATCAGTACTAACCTAGTACACATCCCTACCTCATCCGTACTAACCTGGTACACATCAACACCTCATCCGTACTAACCTGGTACACATCCCTACCTCATCCGTACTAACCTGGTACACATCAACACCTCATCCGTACTAACCTAGTACACAATTCCCTACCTCATCTGTACTAACCTGGTACACATCCCTACCTCATCCATACTAACCTGGTACACATCCCTACCTCATCCGTACTAACCTGGTACACATCCCTACTTCATACGTACTAACCTGGTACACATCCCTACCTGAGACGTGCTAACCTGGTACACATCTCTATCTCATACATACTTACCTAGTACACATACCTACCTGATACGTAATAACCTGCAGCTGGTACACATCCCTACCTGATACGTACTAACCTGGTAACATCCCTACCTCATCTGTACTATCCTGGTAACATCCCTACCTGATACGTACTAACCTGGTACACATCTCTAACTTATCCGTACTTACCTAGTACACATCTCTACCTCATGATCATCTGGACTAACCTAGTACACATCCCTACCTCCTCTGTACTAACCTAGTACACATCCCTACCTCATCCGTACTAACCCGGTACACATCCCTACCTCATCCGTACTAACCTGGTACACATCCCTACCTCATCCGTACTAACCTGGTACACATCAACACCTGAAACGTACTAACCTGATACACATCCCTACTTCATACGTACTAACCTGGTACACATCAACACCTCAAACGTACTAACCTGGTACACATCCCTACCTCATCCGTACTAACCTGGTACACATCCCTACCTCATCCGTACTAACCTGGTACACATCCCTACTTCATACGTACTAACCTGGTACACATCCCTACCTGAGACGTGCTAACCTGGTACACATCTCTATCTCATACATACTTACCTAGTACACATACCTACCTGATACGTAATAACCTGCAGCTGGTACACATCCCTACCTGATACGTACTAACCTGGTAACATCCCTACCTCATCTGTACTATCCTGGTAACATCCCTACCTGATACGTACTAACCTGGTACACATCTCTAACTTATCCGTACTTACCTAGTACACATCTCTACCTCATGATCATCTGTACTAACCTAGTACACATCCCTACCTCCTCTGTACTAACCTAGTACACATCCCTACCTCATCCGTCCTGGTACCTCGCTGATACACATCCCTACCGCATATGTACTAACCTAGTACACATCCCTACCTCCTCCGTACTAACCTGATACACATCCCTACCTCATCCGTCCTGGTACCTCGCTGATACACATCCCTACCGCATATGTACTAACCTAGTACACATCCCTACCCCATCCGTTCTAACCTAGTACACCTCCCTACCTCCTCCGTACTAACCTGGTACACATCCCTACCTCATCCGTACTAACCTCACTACCAAAAAACTGTTTTCTTATCTTTCTTGTTTCTTCTTAAAAACAGAAAAAAATTCTTAAAATAAGAAAGCTTTCTGTATTTAAGAAAAAAAATTTGTCAACGCAGTAAGAAATTTTTTTCTTACTATCGTAAGTAATTTTTTCTTAACAGCACTTTTCTTGATCTGAGATTATTCTTCTCACAACCTTCTAGTACGTACACAAAAGCTACTTCCAAAATGTTATTCTTGCAGTAAGTTTTTTTCTAAATGCAGATATTTGCATCTGGCTGATTTCACTTGGAAATGCTATTCACTTGAATTCTACTTATCTTATAACATAAATTAAAGTAATTATTGCAAAGATTCAGATCTTTGAATACCTTTAATGTAATTCTAACTTTTAAGTTGAAAATCCTCACAATGAGAATTTCTAAGATGCATTTCCTCAAATCAAGACTACTTTTCTTGCTTGAAGAACAAATTTGGTTTCTTATTTCTAATGTCTTTATTCTTACACCAAGAAAGCTTTTCTGACTTCAAGACCTGAATTCTTATCGCCTAGAAATGTTTATGGTCCCTAAGACTTAGGTTCTTAAGATTTATGTTCTTATATCAAGAAAACTGTTCTCACTTCAAGAACTAAATTCTTATTTAGATTCTTATTGCCAAGAAATGATTTCTTATTTCTTAGATTTATGTTCTTATACCAAGAACACTGTTCTCACTTCAAGAACTACATTCTTATTTATAAGAAATGATTTCTTATTTCTAAGATTTATGTCCTTATACCAAGAACACTGTTCTCACTTCAAGAAATTCTTATACCCAAGAAATGATTTCTTATTTCTAGGATTAATTTTTATTCACAGTCAAGAAATATCTTCCTAATTGAATAACATAATTCTTATGCTGAGAAATGTTTTCTTATTTCTAAGATAGATCCTCTTACATCAAGAATAATTTTCTTACTTAAAGAGCGTACATTCTTATTGTCTATAGAAATGTTTTTTACTTCTAAGATCAATGTTCTTACATCAAGAATATATTCCTTACATCAAGAGGGAACATTCTTATTGCCTAGAAATGTTTTCTTACTTCTAAGATAAATGTTCTTACATCAAGGATACTTTTCTTACTTCAAGAGCGTATACATTCTTATTGCCTAGAAAGGTTTTCTTATTTCTAAGATAGAATGTTCTTAAATCAAGAATACTTTTCTTACCTCAAGAGCATACATTCTTATTGCCTAGAAAGGTTTTCTTATCTCTGAGATAGAATGTTCTTAAATCAAGAATACTTTTCTTACCTCAAGAGCATACATTCTTATTGCCTAGAAAGGTTTTCTTACTTTTAAGAGAAATGTTCTTACATCAAGGATATTTTTCTTGCTTCACAAGCATATACATTCTTATCGTCAAGAAATGTTTTCTTATTTCTAAGATAGAATGTTCTTAAATCAAGAATACTTTTTTTACCTCAAGAGTATACATTCTTATTGCCTAGAAAGGTTTTCTTACTTTTAAGAGAAATGTTCTTACATGTACATCAAGTCAGAATATTTTTCTTACTTCGCGAGCGTATATATTCTTATTGCCTAGAAAGGTTTTCTTACTTCTAAGATAAATGTTCTTACATCAAGTCAGAATATTTTTCTTACATCAAGAGCAAACATTCTTATTGCCTAGAAAGGTTTTCTTACTTCTCAGTCCTTACATCAAGAATACTTTTCTTACTTCAAGAAATACAGTTAAAATGACAGGTTTTTGATGAATAAATGGACAAAGGAAATTACAATGGCAAAGTTTTACAATACATGTACTTATATTCAAGAAACATTTATAAAAAATAGCTTACCAATATGTTTTAATACAAAACTAACTAGTACTGGTAGAACATTAGGAAGATTACAAACATATTTGGCCTTTGTCTTCTTGGTAAGCCACTACAAACTGCATGCTAACCATCACGGGCCTGAAGTGTGGCATTTGCATTGGTAGGATGTAAAAAACATCAGACATCTGGAAAAAAGTAAAGACATTATATCATTATTTTGCATTTTCACAATATTGAGGTTTAAGATAAACTTCTAGCACAGAAATTTGCACTGCTGTACTTGTATGGTTTATACAATAAGGTTAGGTCATTGTACAGTCAACTTTTAAGCCAAAAGTCGACTATTAATTCGACTAATAAGTAAAATTGATCCAAAGAGACTTACCATGGTAGACATTTATCAGAGACACACACTAATGCTTGTTGCTTTTGATGGTAAAACCATCCAGGTTTAAGCCTTTTAAAATCATAATTTTAAAGTGTTTTTCAATGCCTCGGGGGGAGGGGGGCAGCCTTACCTTTTGCCAAACCGATTTCCAGCTTTTCCGTGCCAACTTGCTTTCTGCAGCAGCTGCTAGGCTCAAACCAAGATCCTCTTTGACTTTCCTGTTCCCTTGCACCTGGGTTTTGACTTGAAACTGACATGAGTCTTTGAAAAACATTGATACAGACAGATCTATGAGCAGCTCTGATGCTGCCCTGCATTCAAACTGAACTCTGTTGTTCAACTGCCATCTGATATGAATCTACCAATCAGGAGTTAGAAAAAGATCACATGACTTTGGCATCACGTGATCACATTTAAGTAAAAACAAGAAATGCCTTTCTCAAAGTTTCTTGATGTGAAAAACAAGTTAGAACATTCAAGAATATCATTCTAGTCATGACTTGAGCAATAAGAACGCCTAACAATGTATTGCCTGTCATAACTTCATCATTGTCCTAAGTTCAAAAGAGAAGAAACCATGCTTGTATCTTTTCAAACATTATAAAATGGACAAGGATTTCCTTTCTGGAAATTTCTTAATTTGAAAAGTAGGACTTTTCAACAACAGAATTCTTACAATGTCGTAAGTCTTGTCATATGTCAATAAAAGGAGGAATTAAAATAACTCTTATTTCTACTTAACCAATAGAATACAAGAAATGCCTTCCTTGATTTCTTGTTAAAAAATACAAGAATAGGTAAAAAGCAAATTCTTGCATTTTCTAAACTCTAACAAGAAAAAACAAGCATTCCCTTTCTCAAAGTTTCTTGATACTGAAACAAGAACATTCAAGAATGTTATTCTAGTCTTTACTTAAATGTTGTCTCATAGTTTAACTATCTTGATTTTGTTGTTTTTTCTAAGCAGTATATTCAAGAAAGCCAAGAAGCAAATTCTTGAATTTTCTAGAGTCTAACAAGAAAAAACAAGGATTCTCTTTCTCAAAGTTTCTTGCTACTGAAAACAAGAACATTCAAGAATGTAATTCTTGTATTTACTTAAATGTTGTCTTATAGTTTAAATATCTTGATTTTCATGTTTTTCCTGACAGTATTTTCAAGAAAAGCAAGAAGTGAATTCTTGTATTTTCTAAACTCGAACAAGAAAAAACAAGAATCCCCTTGCTCACTATTTCTTGATACCGAAAACAAGAATATACTAGAATTTCTTTCTGGTTATAACATATCTTTATTTCTTGATTTTCTTGTTTTTTCTTACCAGCGGTAATGTAAGAAAATGGAAGAGAAGAATTCTAACATTTTCTTAAACTTGATAAGAAAAATAATCTCGTCAGACATGTAAACAAGAAATGTAAACTTGAATTTCTAGAAATTTCTAGGAGTGAAAATCGCTCCAAGAAATAATTTCTGAGAACAAGGAATATTTTCTTAATTTTCTTGATTTAAGAATTCCTGTCGAAGGAATCTTCAATTTTCATTTCTTAGTCTTTCTTATTCTTTCTAGAATTTCTTAATATAAGAAAATTTGTCAACAGGTTAAGAAAACCAAGCAGCCTAGAAAAAACAAGAAATTTTTTTTTTGGTAGTGCTGGTACACATCCCTACCTTATCCGTACTAACCTAGTACACATCCCTACCTCATCCGTACTAACCTGGTACACATCCCTACCTCATCCGTACTGGTACCTCGCTGGTACACATCCCTACCGCATATGTACTAACCTAGTACACATCCCTACCCCATCCGTTCTAACCTAGTACACCTCCCTACCTCCTCCGTACTAACCTGGTACACATCCCTACCTCATCCGTACTAACCTGGTACACATCCCTACCTCATCCGTACTAACCTGGTACACATCCCTACCTCATCCGTACTAACCTAGTACACATCCCTACCTCATCCGTACTAACCTGGTACACATCCCTACCTCATCCGTACTAACCTGGTACACATCCCTACCCCATCCGTTCTAACCTGGTACACATCCCTACCTCATCCGTACTAACCTGGTACACATCCCTACCTCATCCATACTAACCTGGTACACATCCCTACCTCATCCGTACTAACCTGGTACACATCCCTACCTCATCCGTACTAACCTAGTACACATCCCTACCTCATCCGTACTAACCTGGTACACATCCCTACCTCATCCGTACTAACCTGGTACACATCCCTACCCCATCCGTTCTAACCTGGTACACATCCCTACCTCATCCGTACTAACCTGACAGTGCCCGTGCCAGTCGTCCATGTCTGTACAGTCAGAGATGGCCTGCTGTACCCTGCCCAGCTCTGACTGGAGGAAGGACCACATCATGTGGACATTACAGCAGTTAATCCAGTTGTGGTTTATAGAAATGGTGTCTTCCTGAAGACAAGGGAAACTGTGTTACATATTGCTAAACAATGGCACATGCATGGCTATATACAGTAGGTGTTTTGTCACAATATCATAATGTAGTGTAATACTGCGTGCTAGTTTTTTTGTTACACTTTTTTTCTATCTTTAGAAAACAATTTGCAAGCCCAGGAAACATTTTCCTTACCACATTAGAGTTGGCAAGAATCTAAATAATTCAATGGCTTGTACATGTATGCCTACATAAAACCTTTTTTTTGCCTACAATAAATTTCAGATAACATAATTTTGTCAGCTAAAAACCTTATAAATTTGTTTTAAGTCTAAAATTACTACCTATCTTTATTATCCATTAGGGGTTCTAATTAAAGCACATGTGACCATATACCGACAAACTGAATCAGTTAGAGAGACAACAACAACAACAACATCTAATTCAAAAACAATTGATTGTGTAAATCTCCTTCAAAATCATTATAATTAGCCAAGTAAGGATACTAGCTAATTTCAGCTTCACTGCTACTGTATGAATAAAATTCATGCCCAAAATATGATGAATACATGTAATATGAACTTCAACACAATTTACCATGTTATGTACTTGATGATGCCAGCCACTGGGCACAAACACAACTTCCCCTGGGCCCTGAATAACCTCTATGGGCCTGGTGGTGTCCTGCTGGTAATGTGGGTATCTTCTGGAGTTCAGAAGTTCTTCTGATCTGACATCATACACCAGACTTCCAGTAGTGTCACGCAGCTGAGTGAAAACAACCCAATGCAGTACAGTCAAACCTGTCTATAGCGGCCACTCAAGGGACTGGAGAAATCTGGCCACTATAGACAGATGGCCACTATAGAGAAAATGTTGATCAATTGGCCACGAGCAATACGTTACACATGATTTCAGTACCCACTAATCTTTCTCACCAAGTAACATTGCCTCGATCGTCTCAGAATTCAACTTACCCTGCCAAAGTCAAATCTACCAAAAATGATTGATATCGCCATGCGGAATGTTGGTAAATTTGGCGACAAAGACTTGCACTGTAATGTATGGTCGCAACAGGCAGTGTTTCTGTATCTACGGGACCGTAAATCGTGTGGCCGTGGCCGCGTTGGACTATCTCTTAATAGGTCAATGGGAAAAATCCAAGGGACCGACAAAAAGTGACCGCAATGGCCAGGTGGTCGCTATGCAAAGGTGGCCGCTAATACAGGTTTGACTGTACTTAGATCAGTGTGTTGGGTTCTTTTACGTGCAGTTTGACGCTTGAGGCTTATGGTTGAGCTTCCTCAAACATTGGACTGTCATCTTAATATTGCTATCTAAAATGACCAATGCAATCCTTTACAACATGTCTGAGCTGAGATGACCCTAGGATCAAACTCAGGTTCAATTTGATTGAGATGGCCAAGCAAAAAGTTGACTTTATTATGAAATGTAAGTGGTATGGAAGTTTCAACAAATGACTTAAAACACAGAGTTGATTATGGCACATCCAACAAACGAGTTTCATATTAAATTTGTTTTGTCACACCTTTTTCTTTGACTTCAAGTTGTCAATCGACTTAAGCATTATACGAAATCTGTTTTCTGACATTTTTTAATCAATCACAATCAGTAGCATTGCTCATTTTGCAACTGCTTTAGGACACTAACAGTATGGTCAAACATTTCTTTAAACTGCAGTGTACTTAGCTAATGTAAGACTTGTAAGAGCAGAAATGTACAATAAACATTAACGGTTTTCTTTATTCATTCTATAATATTATTATAATAATGGACAAAAATTGAATTGTGCGTGGATGCCATCCATATGAATTAACATGATGACATGGTAGAAAAATGGAGAGGGAAATAGTGGTGGTTATAACCTGTTTCTCTTGGCCAGGTGGAAAGAACAGCCACTGTTTCCTTCCACAGATATTAGCTGACCAGCTGTAGGAGTGGAAAACATCTGCATGGAGAGGCGTCCTGTTGAAACAACAGACAAAAATATCATGAGGATCAATTCTGTCTTTCCATTGTTCTGTTATGTATGCCCCTGCAGGTCCAGAGCAAGCAGCTAGGGGGCCCAAACTTACACCACTTCTTCCTTACATCAAAAGTTGTTGTACTTGTCACCAAAAATTTCACATCACAACATGTCCAGGACAAATGAAAAAAAAAAGAATAACAATTTCTAAAGTTAAAGAATAACAAACTGATTTTTTACATAATATTTAGAGGGCCAGGCAGCTGAACACCCTATCCCGTGCTAACACTCATCCAGTTACTTGAAAAATACCCAAACACACACAACAAGTGCCTTAAACCTTCTTACATTTCATCACTGCATTTTTCAATTTTGAGAAGTATGGATTAAAGGCATCTGTCAGGTGACTTAATTTTATATGCTGTCCGTGAATACAAAAATCACTTTCATGCATGAACATCTGACCTTTGAAACAGCTATAGAGCTACCATAGCTAATAATGTTTAGTTCTGCAAATTGATTACACATTTGTAATAGTACAGTCATGACTAATAAATTTATATGCTATATCATGAAGCATTTACATAATACATTTTATTTTTACAAACTTTTGACTGGTCCCTCTCAAGTCCAGTTGACCCAAAGCCTATGACCTTTGACTCAAGCAGAAGTGTGATGTCAGCTATGGGGCAAAGTTGCCTGGCAGTCTATATCGGCCCCCGTCTCTGTTGAGGGATGGTTGATGGCCCTAATGTATTATATATGGCCTCTTCCACTGGACCTCTTTAATAACTCTAAGGATTTTCTCACAACATTGAATTTATAATAACTTGAAAGTTCATCTGTGTTGGTAGAAGGTATAGACTTAACTGTAATATCCAACACAAAAATTTGACTCATTCAAATTTTCGACTGAACAGCACCAGTCTTTGTCAAGGAATGAACAACCCACTGCTGTCGTTCCTGCAACCCATGATCCACTGCTTACTGAGTCACGTGTTCTATCTGCATAACGTGACGTCACGGCAGCAGTGGATTTTTCATTCCTTAACAAAGACTGATGCTGTTCAGTCGAAAATTTGGGTGAGTCCAATTTTTGTGTTCGAAATTACAGTTCTTACAGTTAAACTAGTTCTATAATAATAATTATTACATTTTTTACTGTCACAGATGAACTTTCATGAAATATTTTGATCCATCAGGGGTTTATGTTGATTCTACTCACCACGAGCCCTTCGGACCCATGTACACAAAGCGGTAGTCATCCTCACCCTGGTATCGCAGATCCCAGAACTCATTCAGCCAGTCCGACTGGAAGTACACTGGAGTCTTATATGCACAGTAGTCTGGGACAGACCTGCACATAACAATTGGTAAAGAATATCGTCAGGCTGGGAAAATTTTTACATACATCCACCTGATCTTTAAAAAAAAAAAAACAGTGGTGTCTTGTGGCATAATTGGCAGGGCGTTTGATTCATAACCCAGGAATACATGACCTGGCCCTTAACTTAAGTGTGATGTGCAAGGAATACATGACCTTGCCCTTAAGTGTGATGTGCAAGGAATACATGACCTTGCCCTTAAGTGTGATGTGCAAGGAATACATGACCTTGCTCTTAAGTGTGATGTGCAAGGAATACATGACCTTGCCCTTAAGTGTGATGTGCAAGGAATACATGACCTTGCTCTTAAGTGTGATGTGCAAGGAATACATGACCTTGCCCTTAAGTGTGATGTGCAAGGAATACATGACCTTGCTCTTAAGTGTGATGTGCAAGGAATACATGACCTTGCCCTTAAGTGTGATGTGCAAGGAATACATGACCTTGCTCTTAAGTGTGATGTGCAAGGAATACATGACCTTGCCCTTAAGTGTGATGTGCAAGGAATACATGACCTTGCCCTTAAGTGTGATGTGCAAGGAATACATGACTTGTCCTTGCCCTTAAGTGTGACATCCGAGGGATTTGTGACCTAGGCCTTATAATTAAGTGCCACTGATGTCTAGCCCTTACCTCCCTCATGACCTCAATTAAAATTTGAATAAATAAAGCTTAAAAACAAGCAAACAAACAAAAACACACACACACAAACAAACAAACAAGCTATAATACTAGTAGATAGGACTTTTTTTGTAACTGTACCTGCAGAAATGCCAGTCTTTGAGGTACAAACACGGCTTGCTGGGGTTGTGATGACTTGTGCAGTAGTCCTGCCAGTAGTCCAGGAACTCTGCCAGTGTCATGTCACATTTGGGCTGTGCCTGGTACTCCACCTTCTTACAGTCAGCCACAGGAACAGTCAACTGGCCTACAACATAACGTAATGTCGTTTGTGTAAGTGTCTTCTGTGGTGTGTGACATTGTGTTTATACCGCACAAAATCATCACATCGACTTATACTAAGTTATAGTTATACCAAAAACTCACTTAAAAGCTTATAATATGTACACACATACTACGGCGAACAATTGTTCAATTACGTTTAGGGATTCCTCTACCACAACAGCTGTTCTTGCATTAGACAACACATAACCCACCCTATCTGCTTGGAGATAAGCTGAGTACCAAACACGGAAACAACATTGCCTGTTCCACAATACCGGAAATGTAGGGGTGATTTCTGAAATTAATACATTGATCATAACGACACCTACTGCGAAAAAAAATAACGTTCATCATCGCACAACTGAGTACAGACGACATGCCAAACCATATACAAATGTGGCAAATGGAACATAGTGATTTAGGTGCAAACACTCAAGATATGACCGATTACAATACTCTGTCGACGGAGGTTACGCTCCAGTCACAGAGTAATAAAACTTAGTTATAGTGCTGCATACCTAAATCCATTCTAGTAATCAGGTTCAGGTAATAATCAGGTTCAGGTAGTAGCATATTTGAAGATGTAACTCTCCTAAAAAAAAGTTGAATTCATCATGTATAATGTGAAATATCGCTCTGAACTTGTAACAAGGTTCATTTAAAATGTAGAAAAATTGCCAAAACTGTGACTTTATCAAATGTTTGAAAACGAGTCTTATGACATCTGGCCATAAATGAAATGCTCAGCTGCATCATATACTAGTATTTATATATTATAATAATATATCATATTCTCATCCATTAGCTCTCATTCCCATGGTCTACTGATTGTGGAGGGATCGCAGTGCATGGGCACATCCCACGTAATTGAACATGAAACGAGTGACGTCATTCGTCCCTTGCACCCCTCGGCGTGGAAAGAAATTTTTACACACAGCGCTAATCAAATATAAATGAGCTGATAGTAGTCTAGTATGTACTCTCGTAAATATGCAGTCTTTATTTGAAAATGTTTCTCTTCGCAAAAATTATAAACTGTATGACTGAGTGTATATTTAACCATAAGGTATGAAATGAAAAGAACAAAGTCACCAGGATCACCAGCAACCTTGACCTTTGTCTAATCCTAAGACCTATACTACCAAAACCCACATACCAAATATCATCACAATCCATCCAGAGGTTTCTAATCCTATTATGCTGACCACAAATGTTCAGAAACAAAAACAAGCCCACATGCAAACAGTACAAAACCCCTCAATTTTCATGGAGGTTAAACATAGTAGTTTTAGGTCTTGTGTCATTACAAATCCAAAATCCAAAAAGGTAATATCAATATTCACTGATATGCAAATAGGCTGATGAAGGTTAGATATCCAGGTAATAAAATATGCCCAAAAGCAGTTACCCATGCAACTGCATTGGTGATTTTGGTTGAGAACTGCTTTTTGGCATATGATATGCAAATATATTCAATTGTGCTCCTAAATAAAAAAATGTGATCAGACTCAAATTACTTATACTCCTACTGTACTAAAAAGAGTTAAGAAAACAATATCATAAATGTGGTGGGTGTTTCTTCTTCCCTTTATTGTATTGTACTACTCACCAGGTGCCATCACAATACACAGTGATATAAAGACTAGTCTGAAGTAAATAATTGTTCCGGGGGGACCATTTAAATTTAATGTTCAGGTGAGTCATCCTCCCACCTGTAAGTGCTCCACCTGTTGGATTAGGTCCAAATCATTTATAATACTGTGTTTTGTGCTCAGGTCAGCTGTCAGCCAATCATGTTGCTTCTTGGCTTTCAGCTGCAATGTGATTGGCTTGTAATATAATTTATGCTAATTCCCTTGGACAACAGGCAAGACGGTATTTGATTGGCAGCAGGCTGGCCAGTAAAGTTAAGCCAGAAGGAGGAATTATGAGTTTATAGACAGACTTGCCCAAATTTTCTAATATGCAAATATTTAAATAAAGGGTTTTTATGTTCTTTGAGGGTGATCCAACCTGCGGGAGGGCAATGTTAAAGTCCGAATCAGGTATTCTAGTTTTTGACCACGCAGCACTGTCATGTGCAGAGTATGTTTGAAATATTCCATGGTCAAGCCTCTGTGATAAAACTTTGAAGTCTGTGTGATACGGCTTTTTATCACACGGCCTTGAACACCTGTCTTGAACGTTATTGTAGCATAGGTATGACATAACATTTGATATGAGTGTTTTGGACTGGGTGATAACTTGGTTTATGTCAGAGCTGTGACGCAAAAACGTTCGATATGGGTATTCCGGAGCGGGCCATAACTTCTGTATCAGACCGGTTCGAAAGGCGTATCACACAGGCTCCATTCGAATAAATCAAACTGTTTCGAGCAGGCCGAGTGCGGCGCCATCGAATGTTCGAATACCTAATTCAGACGTTAGAACATTACTGTTGCAACACTTCTTGTTCCAGAGTACCAAATTTGTTCAACTTCTGGCGCATTTCACATCAAAACAGGGGTTTTCTTAGGTCACCTGGTATGACATAAATAAAATACAACACGGTGTATTCTGCATTACCCTCAGTCCCAGCCCTCCCATCGGGCGATCCGACCTGCGGTCGGGCTGATACGTCGGGTGATACAGAATACACCGTGTTGTATTCTATATTTATCATATATGGTTCTACTGTTATTATACAGGATTTCATAGAATAAAATTTCTTGTACAAGTACTAAGGAATGGGAGGTGCCCTAAGATGGTACCTGCCCTAAGATGGCACAGACTTTTTGCTGGTTTTATTATGCATAAGTACACCGTTTATGAATGCATACTCACCAAACAATTGTTTTAGAGCATCCCAATTGGGTTTTCCGTCCTCGCTCACCCATTCTCTCCTGCTGTGCCAATGACTGGTCACATGGCTCCCGAACAAACATGGACGGTTGGTTCGCAGGTATGACGAGAAGAACTCCTGGTATGTGATTGGCTTTGAAATGAAGTCCACTTCGCTGCAACTTGAAGCTTCGACCTTCTGCGAAGGCAGCCAGTCCGGATCCAAGACAGTTTCATCAAGAACGGGCGGCGCCTGGCCCTCCATCTGTGTCTTAAGAAACAAGTCCGCAACACTGCAGGGTCTCTCATAGGGTCACCTTGGTAATCTATCATTCATTTGACTTGACAGTGCTATGATTGTGGAGAGAACACGTAAGCTCTAAGAAGTACAAAGTCAACAATAATATAGAATCAGTGAGACATTGTTCTATAGAGCGGTACAGAGCGTCCAGCACTGAAATTTGCACACACTGTAGGAGTACAGGCTATAGCCATTGAGGAACATGAGTGAGGCACTGCACAGGAAGACATGCTGTAGGGTTATGTACAGTGTAGGCAATGAGAGGTATGCACACTGGTCATAGAATCATAGGCACACAGCTGTAGCAACATGCACACTGGGTGGTACAAGGAACAGGCTGTGTTACTGTAAGACAGGCACTCAGCTGGCTGGAGGAACAGGCTGAGTTCATAGGCACACTCTGAGCTCTGGAGAAACAGGCTGTGTAGACAGGCACAGAAACAGGCTGTGTGGACAAATACAGAAACAGGCTGTGTGGACAGGCACACACAGCTTGCTGGAGAACACACTGGACACGGATCAGAGACAGGCTGTGCGGACAGGTACAGGACAGTCGTCTGTGTGTACAGGCACAGGTACAGTCGCCTGTAGACAGGCACACCGGCCAGCTGGCTGACAGGCTCCGCGGAGTAATTCCTGTTGACCCCTGTCCTCAGCCTCGTTTTGGTTCAAGAGGGTTCGAACCCAGAACCTCGCGTCCCGCTGGCCAGCAGGAACTAACTAAAAACCTCCAGCAAACTCTCTCCTAACTTCCAACAACCACCATGTCTAACGACCTGAGCAACCGCTTCTCCGTCATCCAGCCAGACATGCTGGACGAACTCCGGCAGAGCTTCAGCGAGATCGACCTGGACGGCAGCGGGTCCATCTCCACCAGCGAGCTGGGCGCGCTGTTCCGGGCGTGCGGCGAGGACCTGCCCGGATACAGGCTGCGTGAGCTCACCAAGGAACTCGACAAGAACCGAAATGGCACCATCGACTTCGAGGAGTTTGTCACGGTATGTTCTTGTTTGTTTTTGTTCATCTTACACTTGCACACGAGATATGTTGTAGAGCTGTGGACAGGAGGCGTGGGGTGGGGGGCTCTCTTTGCATTTTTTACCAGGGTTCACTTAGGAAGTGAAGGTACGGAAGGGAACCATGACCGGGTTTAGCAAGCGAAAGAAGTACCTGTTACTAAGGGAAAACTCTACCAAGTTAGTACGAAAGTCTAAAAGCTTAGGGAGGATGTCAAGACTAACGGAGTCCTAGTTTAGCTACGAAGAAGAAGACACAAAACGGTACGAAAAGTCTGCATTTCTGACCACAGCCTGGGCGTTCTGCAAACCAAGTCTGGTCAAACTTGTTGTCTTAGTGGAGAAGGTGTCAGGTCATCGCTGGGTCGTCTGCAGAAAAGCAACCATAGCTCAGATGCTGGCCACAACATACTAGTAGTACTAACCTGTTCTAGCTAAAACAGAAGCAAAGCTCATATCAAAATCCATATATATTGTACTGTGTCTCAAGTGCGTCTCAACTTGACTCAAGTACACCAGGCCTTTCCTCAAGCCCTAGCTTAGTCCAAGCTACTGTAAATGCCTTTAAGTTTACGGTAATTCAATTTGGCAGTAAGGAGAAAAGATAGTTTTTTTCAGTAGTTTTTCCTTTGACTATAGACTGCTACAGTCTCATACTGTACAGTTGTGGAAATGCTGGTTTTAACTACACAACAAAGCCCTCTTTGCAAAAATGCAAACGTTAAAACCACTCTAAAAATGTCAAGAATTACGGTATCTAATTTTCCTGTATTTGCAAGGAGCTGTCAAGTGAAGTTAGTGTAACAAACTGACTATAGTGTACAATGTACCCAGAACCACCCATGCACCCACCCACTGACTAGAATGCATGAACCAGCCCTGACAATTTTCCACCTGTTACAGGTGCAGCACTTGTGATGGGAGTGGTCCCATTTTGGTGCACACATTACACAGATGAGTTTACATTAAGGGAGGGGTGTCCCCAAGATGTCAACCACGATTATACTGTTACTAATTACACCATAAATCTTATAAGTAATTCATTGGAGAAGAAGTGCCGCTGTAGTTATTTCTTACTTAAGTCATTGGCTGAAGTAGATAAGGAGTTGTTGTAAGGATGGCCCCTGGTCCCATGTAACCAGTTATACAGTAATACCTGTATAGTGAAAAAATCAACTACTAGTACAGGATACTAGTTTACTACTAGAATTTGTACATTTTTAATTTTCTGACTCGCAGTCATAAGCTTGTCCAACTTATCCAAGCTTCTGCATAAGAAAAAGGAAGCGAGATAGAAGAATACTAGTATTTGTTCCATTGTTAGATTATGTATGCTTGGTTAGATGAAGGAAGTTTTGTCCTACTTCCTTTTGAAAAGTTTTCTACCGGGAAATGTCGTCACAAATGGACAGTCCCTCATCATCATGAGAATCTGTTTTCACAATGGGAAGTGGTCATGTCAGGTGTTTCAGTCAGATATCAGGGCTTGAAATATCACCTGCATATGCAGTTAAGTGCATGTAAAATTGGAGCTGTGCAGGTATTTCTGGTGTCTACCTGCATTAGTCCAAGTATTGGGTTTTATATATAAATGTCCTGTAATGTAGGTGTATATGGATTGTTATTAACTGCATTAACTGTTACTACCTATAGAGTATAAAAGAAAAAATCGCAATGATCACTAAACAATTTTAGTATGATCCATACTTCCTAAATTCTGAGTGGTGCAGGTAAAATTTGTCTGGTGCAGGTAATTTTCAATGTTACTTGCACCAGTGTAGGTATGCAAAAAAGAAATATTTCAAGCCCTGTGATATTCATTCTGAGTTGTCTGTAAAGATTACCCAGCCCCATGGGACCAGTTATGCCAAACTCATCCTAGGGCAACCCCAAAACTAACTGGAGAGGGCAAAAATATCAAACCCAAAAAGATGTTGCTAAACTTGTAGTGGTAACACAAATGGAACCATAGAACATGGTGTATCAAACAAATAAGTACTTCTTTGTGTATCCAAGGAGGTTGGTTGATGATAATTACTCTCCAAGCAGAGGTTTGGCTGTTTGCTTGTTTTCTTGTGCATATTTTAGGCATTTTTGTTTGGCTTTCTATTTTGTGCCATTTTCCTCAAGTCCACAAAATTGAAAACCTGACAAAAACATGTCAGACCTCTGCTTGGAGAGAAGATGACGATGGAAGGGCCTAGGTGATTTTCCTTTAATATATACACAGCAGTCATATCCCAACAGAAAAACATACTAGACCTGACCCACTTTTACTTACTGTAAATGCAGAAACTTTCACAGTGGTTTCATGTTTGGTGTTTTCACGGTGGCCACTTCACTGCAAACTTAAAACCACTGGAAACATTTTTTCCAGGCAGTAAGAAACTACGGTGCATGGTGCTACCTCGAACTTAAAACCGCCGGGAAAAGTCGTTTTTCCTGGTGTCACTTCTCAGAAGATAAATCTCTAGTATTTGCCATGTTATTGTACTAACTGGTACCTACATTCAACATTAAGGAAATATCTTTATAGAATAGCTGAAAATTAAATATCCCACGGATGTCAACCATACTATGAAATCTGTGTTGCCTTTTAGTACCTATCAATTAATCAACTTATTACAACTAATGCAGGGCTCTAGGATTTTGTATAAAGTATGTAGAAAAAGAATGTAAGGTAGACTAGAAAGGCAACATTTTTGAAAAAATGCAGGATGTGGGCGAAGGGAAAAGAAAGGAAAAATCGCAAGAAAAGAAACAACTAGAATGACAACATTTTCGCGAAAATGCAGCAAGTCTTTCCCGTGGCCTTTTTTGAAGTTTAAGTCAAACTATCTTACACACAATAGTAATTGCCATTAGGTGCCCCGTATTCTCGGTTCAACCCCTATTCTCGGCCTTTACCTGACGTCACGGGTTGTGCTGTGTAGCAATTATAAAGCTGAAATTCATGATCAGGTTCAGGTCCGGTACCGTATCGTAGCCTCCATTCCAAATTTGACTTAACGCCGCAGGCGACAGACATCGACGATACAGTATTTGGCTGCCGGTATGGTCCGAGGCGTTGACGAGCCCCCCTCCCCACATGGACCGTCCGACCGTTTAAACGCCGTCTTTTGAGGGCAATTAAAAAATAAATAAAAAGGCGTGTAAACTGAACGATGCTCTGTTTGCAAGATAAAATTGTTGTAAATATCAAAAAAGAAAAAAAAGGACAACTAAAAGAAAGTTGTTCCCGCCCGGAATCGAACCAGGGTTGACCTAGCGAAAAAAGCATGGTGCTTTAGCCATTCGGCCAAGCTTGCCGTAACGTTAAAGCCGGCATTTTAACAGGTACATGTATACAAATATAATGCGTAGCTTGAACACGTCCGTTCACTGTTTAATTTGCAAGATTCCAAGGTCCCATTTTCTGAAGCTAATGTTTTTCTGTGCAAATTTATCAATCTTGTTCATTCCGTGGCGGGCAACTTCTTCCTTGAGCGCCTGTTTGGTCGAATGCATGGCCGATTTACTGCCGCGTCTCAGCTGCTATTATAAAACTGGATGCCGAATGACATTTTGTGTTCTCTGCGTTGATAGGTCCAGCTCTGACGTACACCCGAGACAGTCTGAATTTAGGCCAATCAAAAAGCTGGGAACGCGGAGTATTTGCTAACAGCTTCCATTTTTCTGAGTTTTGATTGGCTATTATCAAAATGGATGCCGATTGTGTCCTGCGCGTTGATAGGTTCACCTCTGACGTACAACCGAGAAAGTGCGACTTTAGGCCAATCAAAAAGCTTGAAACATGGAGTACATGGAGGCTTCCATTTGTTTCTGATTTCCGGTGAAATACTTGTAAGAAAACTATATGTGTGGCTTCGCCCACATAACTACAGTACTGGTAAGTGTACTTGTTGCACAGTCACATTGTGCATGCTTGATTAGATGGAGGAAGTGTTGTCCTTCTTCCTTTTATCTTTGTATCACAAAAGTTTGTTATTAGTTGATCTGTTGAACAATGAAAAATGAGAAGTGATGTCAGGACGGTGTTTCAGTTTCATTTCCAACAAATATTTTTACTTCAGTTTACCGAGGAGTTATCACTGTTTTGCACATAGACATTTTTCAAAACAAACTGATCTTTTGTATAAAAGCACGTCAGGAAGTACCTAGCTTGTGAAAAGCCTGTCTACGTAAAAAGGCAACATAAGTGGGGCAGAATGTACAGGTGCAGAAGTCAAGTACACTGTCAACACTAACATAGCACTGAAGCTGTGGGGTTATTTATATATCAGATATATATCAGGTATATTCGCACGCTGATAGAAAACGAATGTTCTGATAATATGATGTACATTGTAATAGAGCTGTATACCATAGCTCAGTGTACAAAATACTTTTCTGAGCCAGGTTGCACACTGTGCAACCTGAGGCAAAAACTAGGTTGCACAACTGAATTTCAAGTTGCACCACCTACAATTCACTAATTTCTGAAACAAAAGGTACAATACATACATGTTTGGCTGATACGAAATGGAGCTGCCTCGGTCCATTTATTTCTTCCAAGTAAATTGACAACAAAATTAAGTTCTGAAGCTCAAAATCTAAGTTGCACCCTGTGCAACCTGAGTTTAGAAGTTATAAGTTGCACCAAACAAAAAGTGGTTGCAATGTGCAAGTGTGCAAGTGTGTATTTTGCATGCTGATAGCCAATTTTAGGTACAGGTACACGGGCTTAGATACACACCACATTATGCTAGATGCTTGCCTATTGTATGGCATCTTTAATATCCACAAGTGATAGGCAAGTGATATAATACCACTTTTCCTTGTTGGACCGGTCTGCAACAAAACAGATCTAAAAAAAATCAGTAGACCGAATTTTGGACCCTTTAGGAAATGAGGAGATTACATCAGTAGGTTGGTTTACGTGTTTTGAAGCTTTAACTGGTCCAAGAAAATAACAGAAATAAACTAGAGTTGGTAGTAGTTTTTACAAAGTTTCTACCGTCAAAATCACAGAGGCAGTTATAATTAAGTGTTTACATGAAGATAGTCAGATACTCAACCACACAAATTCCTTTGTAGTGAAATTGATCTAGTAGAGCTTGTTTTCAGTATCAAACCATTTTACAAGTTTTCACAATCAGGTTCAGGTCTGGACCTGGACCACGGAGTTGATTCTCTGGACCTTAATTGTACCTGTACCTGAATTTTCTGTACTGGCAGTGCCCACCCCTATCCACCACCATCACCTATTATGAGGTAATTTTTGTTTTGAAAGCAAAGATGGCAGAAGTATTATTCTGTGATACAGAGTAGTATAGATGTGGTTTCACTTGTACTGCCACAGTAATTTCATAGTCATTCTATTTGTCAAAGTGGCCATCCCTGACCTGTCATCCCAGCTGAGTTTGAACTGATAAGTACCTGCTATGCATGATGTACAAATACGTTTTGGACCTGTACCTAATTGATTGTACTGGAACATGACGTACTGTTACTTTATACCTGGCTGCTCCTAAGTATTACATACTTCTATCTGTGGAGGTTTGAATCCTGGGGTTCATACTAGAAGTTTATCCGTACAGGTGACAGGTACATGTAGTCATGAAAAAGTCCGTCATCGTCCATCGATGAATTGCATGCCCAACTCATTCAACAAGAAATCATTACTTACGTAATCCATTCATCACAGCTGACATGTAGAGGGGAGGCACAGATTCCACATGCCCACACCCTGGACTTTGTACTGTAATGTAAGTGGTCAAACCAAGACTGTGGACAAAGCATGAGTCATGACCCTTTTTCGTCATCTAGTACTAGTAGTAATGAAATGCAGCTTCACTATGGCTTGTGTAGGTAACCCATACTCTTCTTCAGTTCTTGATAAGTGTGTTGGGCTCTTTATTGTATAGATGTTACTCTGATCCTTGAGGCTTATGCCTGAAGCCAGAAGGTCCCTTATAAACAGTGCTGTCACCATCCAAAGTAACCAGTATAAGGCCTTAACTATTTGTGTCCGAGCTTGACCAACCCTTAGGATCGTACATACCAGCCACAGTTAAAGATCTACGGAATTGAATCCATGGCCCAGAAGCGGGGTTGCGTTACCACTTGTGCCACATGGCCACTTTGTAATTTGTAAACTTTATCATGTGCTATTCTTTGACAGAACCTGGGGAATAGAATATTATAGATAGATGGCCAATCTTTGTCTAACGAGTAACGACCATTTCCACCAGCTGACCATCGCAACAAGACAACCAGTTTTTGATACAACAACTTGCGTATTGCAACTGCAACCACCCCTAGTCCAGGTGGCATGCGACCAAAAGCATTGTTGTCAATAGTTAAACTACAGAAACTTTGAAATCTGTGCCAATGTCATATCTTATAACTCTCCTTTTTCACAAGAAGACTACCTGTCTAAGATGACCATGGTCCCTGGGTGGTCCTCTTAGACAGTGTGGACCATAGGTGATTTATGTATATAATTTGGAAAGATTTGAGAGAAACCAATGACTTCACAGGTGGAACTATTCTGCTGTCAGGACACATTTCATGGTCTATACTTGTCCTTCCCCTGTAGCAAACATTAGTCATGCCTGGTGTGTGGGAATCTGGTGAGATCATGTTCAGGCAGGAAGCCTGGTGGGACACTTCCATATATGTCCAGCCGGGCAGAGGGAGGAAGTCAGATGATCATGAGGTCATGTGGATGGTTGTTGTCTTATTGTTAGGCCACACCAATTTCATTTGTTGGTTCTCGAATTTCCCGACCCATTTTTTTCTGATTTGGAAAAAAAATTTAGTCCCAAGAAAAATTGCAGACCTTTAAAAAACCCCATTCCAGGGGCACATCAGATTGCTTATTTGCAGTCACATGATCAGAACAACTTGGTATAAAATCAAAGGAAGAGATTCATTGGATAAACCATGCCATAAAAAGCTAAAAACTTGACTACTTACCTTGTTTATTTACAGTATATATTAAGTTTACCAAGACATTTTGCAATTTTTTTTTGACCGGCCGCCCCAATATTTTCTGAAAAATCCGAGAACCAAGAAATTAAATTGGTGTGGCCTTACCTTTGGCATAAAGGTTATGTTTTTGTATGTACAGTACATGGTATGTGGCAAACAGCATGCATTTGTACAGGGTTGTAGCCAGCCTGAAATCATTTTCAAAATCATGCAATCATTTTGAATCCTATGGAGTGCTCAAGACAAAATCATGAATTTTGAAATCTAGACCCTGAGAGTGGGATTGTCTGAAGAATGGAAATTTTTGCTGAATCTACCAACTTGAATGGAAGACCTTGTTGGTAGTACATAATGTATGTAGTATGTGTGTGATTGTAGCCTGAGTGAGGGCTGTATGTACATAATGTACAACAGTACACACACAGGGTTTGTTTGCTAAATGGGCAGGGTTTGCTCAGTCTGTAAATAGGTCATGTTTCAAGCTTGGACCAGGGGAGGGTAGTACTACATTGTAGTAGCTCCAAGCTTTTTTAAAGAGGCAGTGTACCCCACCCCCTACCACTCAAACCCCCCTGACCGTAAGAGGGGGGGGGGAGTGGTTTTCCAGGTAGCATAAATTTCCTATGGATGCTACTTGGTCACATGTGGCCACAGTCTGACTGTAAATTGACCCCAAGTAAGCCTTAAAATGTCCCATTTCAATTCAAATTTCTCTTAAAGTTAAACTCCACATCCTGGAAGGAGGAAGCCCCCCCCCCCCCTCCCCTTTAAACCTACATGTATCCCCTTGCAAGAAGCTCCATCTTAAGATTGGAATTCTGTTTTTCCCATTTTGAAATGTGCTAATATTTTCAATATAAAAGCACTTGGTGCAAAGTCTTTACATCTGATTGACAAGTATGATGCACAGTTGTGAAATATGATAATAACTTTCATGAATATTCATTTTGAAAATTTTCTTCCTGCAGGAATTCCTGCCAGGAAGCGTTTTTCCTGCAGGAATTCCTGCAGGAAGCGTTTTTCCTGCAGGAATGCTGCAGGCATTCCTGCAGAAATTCCTGCAGGAGAAAGGTAAATTCCTGCAGGAAGAATGTTTCCTGCAGGAATTTCTGCAGGAATGGCCTTATAATTCATATCTAAATCAATGACACTAAGATAGGAGTGCTACACACCGGCAAAAAAGTATGCAACAAACGTTTTAGTAGTAGTTTCTCCTATTCATGCAACTTTTTCAACATATACATTTACATTTTGTACTACAGTTAAATGTAGAGTATAATCACACCCCGCGCAACATTTCTACCCCCAGTTCAACCTGTATGACCTCACAAGCGCCATGTTCTTGTTGACTGTCGACGCATCAAAAGCCAGCCAATTTCTCAACAGTTATCATATATAATATCAATGTCACTAAATCCTTCAAAATTATGAGGTAGTCTGGCAACATTTTGGAAGCACGACGTGTGCCCGATTTGGGGTGGTCGTGGTCGCAAGTTTGAGTTTAATCCGATTAAATGTGAACGCATTTTTTTAATCCAACAGAAAGCTTTAATCGGATTCCTCATTTAACTCACTTGTATTTTTTCATTTGAATGGGGTCCAAGTTGCCCATGACATGTTCAACTAGTCTCTACCAGACTCCGGATCGCTGGAAAAATCGTAGAAATGGAACAAATCAGAGGAGTAAGCCGGCCAGAGGAATATAACCGGCCAGGGAACAGCACGCGATCGTCGGAGTCTGTGGAATCCCGGTGCCTTGTTTGATGTCCACTAATCGCTATCTAATAGGTGCGAAGTGGCTAAATAACCCTTTTATTGCTTACCGACTCGGCCGTGACGGTCCAAGCGGGGCGAGCCTGTCACATGTGACCTTCCTCTAAAATTAATACTCGGCAGTTTACAGGCTTAAATTCCGAAAAAAAGACATGAATAGAAATAACAGACACGCCGGAGCGCGGTTCATGTTGTTCTGAATAATTAGTCAAAACTTTATTGACAGGACGAGTACCGTACGCTTGACGGCCGCCGACTATGGCCGGTCTGCGGCCAGCTAAAGGCCGAGGCTGCCAACACAACAACAGCCCACTCGATACTGCTGTCACGAAATGGAGGTCTAGAAAAGCATGCGAGTGGCGAGCGACAAGAGAAAACATAGCGATAACCACCACAGACTATGGTTCAGAAGTCAGGACCAAACTCGGCATAATGAGGTTTAGCAGCGAAGAACTCGGGAGGACGTCAGCGAATCGGCCACGTGATCGATCAAGAAGGCGTCTCAGAAAGAAGTCACCCGCCTCGGAACGAAAGAGATCGCAAACTTCCCACACAAAAACATCGGCAGGCCCCAGAAACTTGGTGACCTCGATGCGGTGTTACCGGACTTTGTAAGAACCACACGGCGGCGCCATTTTCTTTGTTTTGTTTGTGCGCTCGGCTGGCGGGAGAAATCTGGCGGTTTGATTCCGAATTATTAATTATATATTTTTTTTACATAAGTAAAAAGCTCACTTACATATTACATTTTTGACGCTATGAATTAGAATAATTCTAGCTAGAAATTTGTAGGTTTAAAACGCATTTTTTCGTAGTTGCTCTTTTTTTTTAACAATTTGTGTGACGCCATTTCTGCTGCTGTTGTCTGCACGCTAAGATGTCGCTGGCATTTTCTGGAGATTTATGTAACCTCTTAGCAAAACGTGAATATCGTAAGCATTCTGTAAATTGTATGGAGAAACTTTGAAAGTGTTGTGTGAAATAGTATTGATAAATACAATTGTGTAAATACGCAGCGAAGTTCAGCTCGTAACGAATTTGTTTGCGTATGATAACACGCCATGCTTTCATACCCATGCTTTGATACCCTTGCGTTTGTAAAAAACTTACGACAAATTTTCCGTATAAATAAATGTTTATTTCTTGAAGAACGACACACTTTTTATTCCTGTGTGAATTACTAGTGTTATGTGCGCATGTTTCGGTTACGAAATGGTGCATGACTGTGAACGTACTAGTATAAACATGACCCGACACCAGTAAACAGTGCCGCATCAAGAGGGAGGGGGGGGGGGTGGATTCGCGTAATCAAAAAGTAGCCACGATGAAAATTTAGTGGTCGTTAAAACCGCTAAATGTAAGTTATCGTTATAAAATCAAGGATTGGGAACAGTTTGACGTTTGTACCGAAAAAGGCTAATAGAAATAGGCCGCCGCGGTTTGCCGGACGCTGAGAGACGCGCCCCACGGCGCGTTAATTCATTTATGGCTTAAATGATCTGAAGTCCGAAGCTACTTTCTTTGTGCAGAAAATGAGCGGATTAGTTTTATGGCCTTTCAACTAACCGAAAGTCGACAGACTCCTGGGATCGCAAGCTGTTCCCTGGCCGGTTATATTCCTCTCTATTTGTTCCATTTCTACGATTTTCCAGCGATCCGGAGTCTGGTAGAGACTATGTTCAACAGTTGTGCCGACAGAGCCATTACGGCTGTTCACACATGGGTGTTTTCATCAAATGAAAACTGCTCTATTCGAATGCTCCTTCCATGCATGCAATGATATCTTGTAAACGCAGTACCAAGTTGAACGTGGCAAAGAATGAAAGCTCCTTGGTCAGGAACTTGAGATTTGTTTGATCTGGTTGGTCATATTTTGACCATCATAAGATTAACACTTGAATTTTTGTTCCAGAGAATATTTCATAAAGTTTAAAATTGGGCCTAAGAAAGCCAGGGGCTTGCTTCCTCTTGTTGAAAATTCAAGTAAGTATGCGCTATTGTAATGCGGGTTCAAAGTAAGGTCAGCTATTGTTCTATAGATATGCAAAGGATGCTGGTGTCCAATTATCAATTATCAAAGGACTAATTATTCCCCAGGTCCAAACATCCTGGCTACCTGTAGTGCTGAGGACCTAAGGCCTTCAGAAAGAATCCTGGAACTTGGGGGTACACTATTACAAGAAATTACAGACTGAAGAATTACAGAATTTCAGAAACCTAAGTTCACTTTTACACTAATCTATTTAAATATGAAATGGTTAAACCTAAAGGGTAAATCAAGGTTGTCTTTGTCAATTTAAAGGTAAACTATGAATAATTTTTCTTGAAGTTTTGTGAAAATTTGATGGTAATTGTGGACTCCACTTATAATAAGGTAATAAATAGACTGCTCAAACCAAGGAGGTTTAATATAGGCATCATGGAATGAAGTCAGCACCTCTGTGCCTAATTTCCAATCCAGCTGTGCCTTGCTCAATTTGCCCTTCAAGCTGCGTTACATTAAACAACTGCTCGCTATCAGACCCCCTTCTGTCAGTAATGACCATGGTAAAATCAGCTGGACTGCTTCTAGTTGGGGGGGCTACTTTCAAAGTTGGTCATTTGGTCGTTTGATACCACTGTTGCACAGTGACTATGACTGCTTCCCAAAAAACCTGGTGCAGGATGAAGACCCAAAAAAAGTTTGCTTTTGCCCAACTAGTGTAACAGTGGGTTCAAGTAGTTCCTACCATCCTTGCTAAGGAGCTCTGAGCTTTTGTGGCGACAGCGGTAGCGTACTGGATTTGTGATCCGGCTGCTGGTTTTAATCCTGGGAGTTGGGATGTTGTTTTTTCTGTTCTACTCGCCCCTCTGGTTGTTTCACTGGTTGCCACACCAGATATCGAACCCTTTCTTGAGTGACAGATAAAGCTCCTTGGTTAATAACAAAGGACACAAAATATGCCGGGAAAGGAATATACACCGGTAAGCTTGTACGGGCTAGACGAGTTCGGCTTTTTTTCGCCCCCCCCCCCCCCCAAAAAAAAAATCGCCAAGCTTCCCAGAGAGGCCGGTGAAGGAGCCGAACTCATCTAGCCCGTACAAGCTTTCCGGTGTAAATTCCTTTCCCGGCATATATTCCTTTCCCGCAATATTCCCGATTAAAAATCGACCCCCCCCCCCCCCCCCCAAAAAAAAAAACGCCAAGCTTCCCAGAGAGGCCGGTGAAGGAGGCTACTAGCCTGACTAAAATCGCGCTCCTAGCGGCCGGCCCTATAGTATTGCTGCTGCCCTAGGAGGGGTCATTAACCCCAGCCAGCGATAGATTGTGTAAACACAGGCTACTCAGCCTAAGGTGCATGCAAAAATGACTTTCAAGCCCTGTGATGCAAAAAAAAACAAGACAGTTTTAAACAGTTTGTATTTTGCCTTATGATGCAAACTGGTACCAAGGCTAAAACCAGTTCAGTTCAGAAAAAGGGATGCATGGTAATGTGACCTTTCCCACTGACACAGAAGAGGGTCTGCATGGGGGGTTCTTGGTAATGCTTAACGGTGAATTCAGGAGGCCCGGTAATGCTTAACGGTAAATTCAGAAGGTCCGGTAACGCTTAACGGTAAATTCAGGAGGGGTTACAAAGCATGACAGTAAACATTGACATTCGTTCCTCTTTGTACGGCGCTAAACTAGGTTACCTCGATGGTTGAAAATATCAGACTAATGGCATTGTGAGAAGGAAAAGGTGCCCAGAGCCCGGAGGAATGACAGGGACAATGTCTGCTGTGTCTATGACGTTTGCTTCCCTGGGTCAGTGCTCCCACCAGAGGCGGCAACAGCAGTTTCTTGTAGGCTGGGGGGGACTATTGCTGACAAAATTTTCAGCACATGGAGCGCCGAAGGCGCAACGCATCGTATGGGGGTAGGGGGTATGCTCCCTGGGAAATTTTTTAAAATCATGGCCCTCTGAAATGCTATTTCCTGCATTTTCCGGCAAATTTTGCTGACAGAATAATGAAATTTTCATCAAAATTACACATGGTTGTAGCAATTGACCTCCGGCCTCCGACATATTTTTACCATTTCAAGCTCGGACGGCACGAGAAATTGCCAGACAAGTCCGGGGAAATTTAAAAGTCTGGACCGTCTGAAACGCCATTTACTGCATTTTGAAGGACAACTTTTGCTGGCCAACGAAGGTAAATCAAATGACATTTATTAAAGAGAAAATTTTTGGGCCAACGCCCCTGAAACATGTTTTCGCCAGGTCGTCGTGAGCACCAAAGCCGCAAGCCGTTGCAAGGGAGGTCTGGAGAAACCTCATTTTCTGCATTCGATGAGAAAATTTTGCCGGAAACTATGCTAAGTTGGACACTGAAATCTGTTTAAGTGAAAAGGTTTTTTGGGAGGGGGAGGGGCGACGCTTCCGCAACATATTTTTACCCGAAGCGGCCGGGAGGCTCGGAGAAATTTTGAAATCTGGACCCTTTGAAACACCATTTCCTGCATCTTCAGGGGCTCTATCTGGCATTTGACTTCGTGGGTATAACTTGTTACGAAGAATTTCTTGGTAATGCTTAACGGTGAATTCGGGATAACAAGTAACGATTAACGTGGAATTAAAACGACCAATACGCTTCACGAAGAATATACCGATAACGCTTAACGGTGAATTAGAGTGGGTCGGTAACGATTAACGGTAAATCAAAATGGCTCGTAACACTTAACGGAAAAAGGCATGCAGGCCCTCACAGAAGTGCAACGTCCTTCACAACCTTACACTTCTGAAACACAAGAGAAAAATTTGTGCCTGGCTCCCAGGATTTTAACCTGGGCCCGCCAGCTCATGAACCCAACACATTTACCACTCAAGCTAAAAGTTGACAGAACAGACTAATTAGACTAGTCAGTTGGTGTCCTCCGAACCCTACTGTGTCATTTGCACTGTGCTTCTTTGTCTATCATGATCAGAATCTCCAAGCGGATCTTGCAGGCTGACAATACTATCTTATGCAACCGTAAGAAGCTACATTCTTTCATGGCCTTTCAAGTGCCTTCAAACACATCCTGTTTCAAAAAAATTTTTGATTCAGAAACATGGCCTAAATATAAGATTATTATCTAAAAACTTTTATTTTCCTGGGTGACGCCACAAAGTATGACGTCACATACCTGGATGTAACCTGGATCCAAGCTTCAATGGTATATAATATTATATTATATTATGTAAAGTGAGAGGTTGGCTAAAGTGCAATGCAGAGCACTACCTAATTTACCATTTTTCTGAATTCTAAGATTTCCATTAGTTGGCAGTTCAAAACAAAAGTGTTGAGCCAGATCAAGGAGGTTGAAAGAGGGCCAGATCAAGTTGGTGAGATCAAGGAGCTTTTATTACTCCTTAATTTGCCGATCTGGTTTAACCATTCGAATCCTGTAATCTATCCCAGAAGTGAATTTTCAGGTTTCTGCAATTTTGAAGTTCTTCTAGTTCTAATCTGGCTCAAAAGCAGTTCAGTATAGAAATATCTCAGCAAGAAGCAACCTCCTTGATCTCAGGGAGGTGTTCTGAATCTTTCCATCCAGTGCTTTGGGACAGTCCCTGTGGGACTTGCTAATTCAACTTGCTAATTGGGAAGCATGCCTTAACAATAACTGACCTCCTTTGAACCTGCATAACAATGTGCATAATTACCAAAAAGAGGAAAGTGAGTGCCTTATATACAGGCCCATGTAATAGGATTTGGAAACTACAAATAATCTCTGGAACAAACTTTTGCCTGTTGTTTCTATATAATGAATCAATGACCTTGATTGTACATTTGTGCTCAAACAAGCTAAGTACAGATTGTAGCGCTAGTGATAATGTACAATTTTGATTAAAAAAAGGTATCTTATCACCTCTACAAATACTAATACATTCCAGTATTTACAAGTTCAACTTCTTCTCACCTCTTAAAACAGTTATAAATATAAGTACAGATGGAATCAATAATGTATGGTTGATCTAATTGCATGAGAAATATGAATTTTTTTCCGTGGTATTCAAGTATTGGAAATAGGGAACATATCTTGTATATTTTCAAAGAGGACGTTTCTTTTGTTGTTGTATAAAGTACACTAAACAATAAAGTGACACTCATCCTCTATCTTATTCAAGTTACAGTATTGGCAAATTCTTTGTTCCAGAGGAATGCGGTTATGTCGGCCTTCTGGCTTATAATGAATCATACTGGTAAACAGCTTCATAGCGGGCTTCAAGTTTATTAATAGTCAAAAAGATAATGGTTCTTTGGACCAGATAAAGCCCAGGTTATCAATAAGTTTGGTTATCAAAAAGTTTGTTGTTATTTTGTGGGCCTTTCTGCTTTTCAACGCCTGGCTCTATAGTACAAAAATTGCTTGTATTTGCAAGATACTCCAGGACCCCAAATGTTACATATCAATACCCTCCGTGTTGGCAAACTTTCCTGGTTGATTTTGAAGAGTAGAAGGCCTGTGGTATATATTTTGATGTGATACTGATAGCCATTCTGGAATGGTAGCTTTATTCTGGCTATCAGTATCAGCCTTCAAACCCATCATCAGGAACTTTTTGTCTGAAACCAAGATAAAAGCCCCTTGCTTAAACAAGAGACCTAAGGTAGCCAAGACAAGAGTAAAAGATTACCAATTGAAAGGCAAATAGTAAAAAATTATATCTATTCCAAGGTTGCTGTAAAACCTAGGTTAGGTCAGTGAGATCAGAGAATTCTAAACTCCTTGGTGATCTACAAGGTAGTTAAACCTCTTTGGGTAAACTTTAGTCTTCTATGCAGTGTTAAATACTGACCTGTTCTATACACCAGTGGAGGCACTGAATAAGGCAGCTACCATTCACTTCAGTCTCTAATTACCTGTCATTATAAATCAATACACGCATTGTTGTTGCTGGCTTTAAACACCTTCATGTAGGTGCAAAGGAGATTATATAATGACTTCTCTAAAGATAGGTGAGAAAGGGGAGGGGAGGTGATAATATCACACTCTTGTGATAAAAAGGCCTTTGTCCCAATCTCAAGGATTTTAGAGCATGTAAAGAGTTCCAGATGAGGACAGGGTGTTGTTCTGATTGATCAATGTTCTGTGATCTGATCTGATCTGGTGACGGTTGATTATTATTTTCTATTGGGCACTTAGAACTTCATTAAACACAGCTGTCCAGTAGGTATCAAAAACCTAATAAATAAGATTCATTTAGCACCAGTGTTTAATGAATTTCTAGGTGTCCACGCACCCGGCTCGGGACACTTCTAATATTGTGTTACAGTGTCATAACCAACATAAAATATGACTGGTGAATGCCACCTGGCTATATGCTAATAAAGGATCAATGTTTTACCCTGAGGGGTGCATCATGAGATAAAGCCGCCAGTGGTTGGTTTCTATAACCCAAACACCAGCTATCAGCATGGCAAACAAGGCGGTTCATGTCATCTACTTTTCCACCAACTGAATGTATCATTTGATTTACTACAGTTTAGAATTCAGTAAATAGTTACTGGAAGTTCCGAAAATAATTTCATCAGGTTGGCACTGATAATAGGATAAAGGTTTTTACACAACATGTAACTAAAAGTACTGTACTTTCATTGTACAGTACTTTTCTTATGGACTCCAATGATTATCCTATTAGGGCACCCTACCCTTACAGTACATGTGCAATTTACAATAATTGAATTTATACTTTTAAGGGAAGCTTAGGCCTGTCATGAAATTTATGAATTTTGTGTTTATGTTCCTGACTTGCACCTACATGTACAATCAAATTGGCTTAGATACTAATAAACCCTAAGTGGTGATGTTAAAGAATTAAAGAAAAAAATGAAAGAAGTAACCATGCCCAAGCTTCTGTACTTCTGAAAAATATGAGTAGCCATTGAAGGAAATGCATTTTCTTGAAGTGAAGTTCATTCATAGGTCAGTTATTTCTAATGCCAGGCATCTCCAGCAACAGTCAATAAAACTAGGAAAACAAAACAATAAAAATGCCTCCATTATATATCTGTTTTATATACATAGTTAAAGTCAAGTCTGAAACATCTAATGAAATCTAATGCATTGTTTAACAGTTTCAAAACAAAATTAAATGCATAAAGAATGCTTCCTGTCATTGTCAAGGCCATTCCTGCAGAAATTCCTGCAGGAAACATTCTTCCTGCAGGAATTTACCTTTCTCCTGCAGGAATTTCTGCAGGAATGCCTGCAGCATTCCTGCAGGAAAAATGCTTCCTGCAGGAATTCCTGCAGGAAAAACGCTTCCTGCAGGAATTCCTGCAGGAATTCCTGCAGGAAGAAAATTTTCAAAATGAATATTCATGAAAGTTATTATCATATTTCACAACTGTACATCATACTTGTCAATCATATGTAAAGACTTTGCACCAAGTGCTTTTATATTGAAAATATTAGCACATTTCAAAATGGGAAAAACGGAATTCCAATCTTAAGATGGAGCTTCTTCTGCTTGGTTGCACCTCTGTATTGCAACTTGCAAGAAACGCCCTGCTACAAAATACATTTGATTTCAGTTTGCGGTGGTTTTATATTTGCTGGTTCCGTGGTGACCTCTTAACCATGAACACAAAACCACAGCAAAAAATGTTGTTGTAAGTGCTGTCCAACTACCCCCTTAGCCTTACAAGTATAACTTATGTAATGATACTAGTACATGTATGTACTACAGCTGTAGTAGTACTTACTACAGTATACATTTGACAGTATATTATGACATGTTGGAGGCATAGGCAAGTGTTTTGCCTGTCTGTTGCACGTGGCTTTGTCGCTAGTAATTAACTAGCTATTGTACTACAACTAGTACAAGTAGTTGGTGGGTTCCGTGACTGGTTGTCCTTGAAGTTTAACTCAGTTTTTCCATTACTATGATATTGTACATGTATCATGAACTCAAGACCTCTACAAGTTCTAGTTCTCTTTAATGCAAAATAAATCACATGAACTTACATGCATTCACAGTGTCAGTTTCTTGTCCATCCCTCACTACAAGTACAGTTTGTTAAGAGTGTCTACAATTTTATCCCATAAGTTATTAATATTATTGCATCACGTACACTTCATAGAAACTAACATTTACACATGTAGTATCAAGCTCAAGTATGGCTAAAACATGTATCTGATCAAGCCAACATATAATTTATATACATGTATAGGAAAATGTATTTATCCTTTCCATTTTCACATAAAAATTGTCCATTCCAACCTTCTGCACATGATGATTTCAAAGCTAAGTACATGTATTGTATGTATAGTAAATAATACTGTGTATGCTATCTATGTTGTAACAGGTATTTTAAGTAGTATAGTCAATACAATCAGTTTTACCCCAGTGGAATAGTCCAATGGAGGAATTGTTTGCTTTGAACTCCTGAGCAAATACACGTATCTGGACTGAATTCCAAACTGGTTAGCTTAATGTTGACCGTTTCTTAGATCTGGGAAATTGACAATGTAAGGAAATTATAATAATTGGTTCATTTCAAAATTGCTCATTATGGAAAGTATGATTTGTGATACGTTACTGAACAGTTCCAGCTATAATCTAAACTTCTGTACTTTCTCGAATAAAATACTAACTTAAGTCTTAACTGTAAAATGCAGAACTGTCTGTGTTCGCGGTGGCCACTTCACCGCAAAGTTAAAACCACCACCAACATTTATCCCTTATACATATTGTGGCTACAGACTATGGTGCTACCGCGAAGTTAAAACCACAGCGAAAACTCCAGTTTCCCGCTACCACGAACTTAAATCACCGCGAACTTAAAAAAAAAAAGTTAAATGCATTTACAGTACTAGTAGGCACTTTCTAAACTTTTCACATCCCAACAAGTGCTTCAAGTTGTTTTTGCTTAACTTTATCTGAGGTACTACTGCTCAAATAAAAGAGAAAGGAACCTCACACCTGAGCCAGGAACCCAGTGGAACACTGCATGTGTAGTTTGTAACAATACACAGAAAGAATAGTGGTTATACAAGCAGAAATATACCAGTACTAGTACTGGCCAATAACTATGATCATGTTACTCTTAACTCTGTGGAGTTTTTGATGATAGCTAATCTGACTTTACTTCACCGCAAACTTAAAACCACCGTGAACGTTTTTCTATGGCAGTAAGAAACTACATCGTATGGTGCTACCGCGTATTTAAGACCACCGCGAACAGTCCTTTCCTGCTACCGTGAAATTAGATCACCGAGAATTGAAATGCATTTACAATACTCAATCTAGAATTATACTACTTATTTTCCAGGTGTATGCGGACATGAAGTCCAGCCATATTGCCCATTCCTTCAAGAAGGCGGTGGCTACAAAACAGGGGATTGTGAAGAAGGGAGGCATGTCCGGGGTGTCGGTGGAGGGCACCACACATTCCTACTCGGAGGAAGAGAAAACAGCCTTCGCAGACTGGATCAACAGTAACCTGGCCGATGACGCGGACTGTAAGCCCTACTTGGACATCGATGTCAACACAGACGAGCTGTGGACCAAAATCCAAGACGGCATTCTTCTTTGGTGAGTTTTAAAGAACCAATCACACTTACACTAAGTTACAGGTGCTAGTGAAACTTCGGAGGCATGTCGCATTAAAATTTATGTTTTTTCCGGTTGGTAAGATGCAATAGATTGATAATAAATGCATTATGCTGTAATATGATGCATTAATTTTGAAACTATTTTGTTAACCTTCTTGTTAGTCCTAAATGTCAACTTTGATGCTTTGTGCACCTGTTCTCTCCAAGGCTTGCTATAGATTTGTGTCATTTATTATATACCTTTTTTTTTGTTACACCAAAAAGTTTGGAATCCAATTGTGTTCAGTCTGAATTGTCTTACAACCTTTCCTATTGGACATCTGAAATTGTCTTCATTCATAGATAGAGTATAAAAGACCTGTTTCTTCCAGATCTCTTCAGTGTCACTGACGAAGGATAGTGGATTCTATCCGAAACGTCTGACCGTTTCAAAACCATATCCAGTTGCTTGAATAACTACTTTTTGGTGTATCTTATTACCTGGATGTCTAACCTACATCGACGTACCTTTTTTTTTGTGTCTTATAAACCCATGTGGGCTTGGCGTGTTACACACCTGAATAAAGCTTCATTCATGCATTCATTCATTCATTCACTCATTCATCCATCCATCCATCCATCCATCCATCCATTCATTCAAGTACAGATATACATCGTACAAGCACAACAGAATAGTTGAAGAAAGAAGTACACTGTACAATGATGACTTCACATTCTTACATTCAGCAGTTCAATTACAGCCACTTTACTCTGACAACAGTTAAACACTTGCGTGAATGCTGGAGGCTGCAACATTGCTAGCGACCATCATTTTTTTTCATTTATGAAGAGCAGAAAATTGTCGTACAAGGAATAATTTCTGCAAGGCTGGCTTTTTGCGAAGTCGTGTGCCATGACAAGGGTCTCGTGCTCGTAGGCAGTTGCATGAAAAGCACTGAGATTTTACCAGACGTCCATATCTAGGGATGTGCATTCATTATCATGGGCCCTAGGAGCAGGAGTCTGCTCCCCCTCACTTTACCCCAAAGCAGGTACTGTATCCCCTACATGAGTACATGTCTGTGTACACAATGTAACATTCCTTCAATCACCCTTCAGTCAGCACCAACCGTATAACCGTCGTCAGAACTATTTTCTCTTTTTTTTTTCTAGAATCAATCCCTTTAGGCGTTAATCACCATCACTTCTTATTGCACAAATCACCATTAAATACACAATCTAGTGGCAATAGTCTAATAAAAACTCAGCTACAATTTCAGTCCGGTTAGTGGCCCTGCCTCTGAACCAAGAAGGGGGAGGCCTTGGCTGCTGTTATTTTAAAAAGTCTGTGGGAGTTGATTATTCTACCAAGCAGATTTCTTTGCAGTGAAATGGGCCATATACATTGTTTTGAGTGTCATCCATTCACAAGTATTCTCATACTGAATCAGGTCCAGGTTCAGGACCTGGACCTGATCCTCTTGACCTGAACCGGACCTGGACCTGAATTTTCTGTACCGGTACCCACTCCTATGTAGTTGCTGCTCACCTGACATGCAAGCTTCTACGTACTGGAGGAAAGGGTCTCAGTGCTTAGGACTGGACGTTAAACCATGGTTCACTGTTCTTTGTGCTTGTCAAAAAGATATGGGAGAATTTCTCCAGTACAATGAACAATAACTACACTGTGTCTGTCTACTCTGTCATAACCATGATTGGAAGAATACATGTAGCACTTATAGCACATATCACTAAGCTTAACTAAACTCAAAATCACTTTTGGTTTCACATGCTCACTATGTTCTAACTTTGCCGCCAGCCAATTTCTCATCTTTTAGCACTCTGATGTAGAGCTGTGTACCAATAAAAAAATTTCAGGTACAGTTTTATACCTTTGCCTGTACCTTAACAAGTTTAACCAAGCATATGCAAGTTAGACATGTAGCTAACTGTTGAATCTCAAAACAAGTTGTTTTAGCTGCAAAGAAGCTCCATCTTAAGATTGGAATTCCGTTTTTCCCATTTTGAAATGTGCTAATATTTTCAATATAAAAGCACTTGGTGCAAAGTCTTTACATATGATTGACAAGTATGATGTACAGTTGTGAAATATGATAATAACTTTCATGAATATTCATTTTGAAAATTTTCTTCCTGCAGGAATTCCTGCAGGAATTCCTGCAGGAAGCGTTTTTCCTGCAGGAATTCCTGCAGGAAAACATTTTCCTGCAGGAATGCTGCAGGTATTCCTGCAGGAATTCCTGCAGGAGAAAGGTAAATTCCTGCAGGAAGAATGTTTCCTGCAGGAATTTCTGCAGGAATGGCCTTGACAATGACAGGAAGCATTCTTTATGCATTTAATTTTGTTTTGAAACTGTTAAACAATGCATTAGATTTCATTAGATGTTTCAGACTTGACTTTAACTATGTATATAAAACAGATATATAATGGAGGCATTTTTTATTGTTTCGTTTTCCTAGTTTATTGACTGTTGCTGGAGATGCCTGGCATTAGAAATAACTGACCTATGAATGAACTTCACTTCAAGAAAATGCATTTCCTTCAGTGGCTACTCATATTTTTCAGAAGTACAGAAGCTTGGGCATGGTTACTTCTTTCATTTTTTTCTTTAATTCTTTAACATCACCACTTAGGGTTTATTAGTATCTAAGCCAATTTGATTGTACATGTAGGTGCAAGTCAGGAACATAAACACAAAATTCATAAATTTCATGACAGGCCTAAGCTTCCCTTAAAAGTATAAATTCAATTATTGTAAATTGCACATGTACTGTAAGGGTAGGGTGCCCTAATAGGATAATCATTGGAGTCCATAAGAAAAGTACTGTACAATGAAAGTACAGTACTTTTAGTTACATGTTGTGTAAAAACCTTTATCCTATTATCAGTGCCAACCTGATGAAATTATTTTCGGAACTTCCAGTAACTATTTACTGAATTCTAAACTGTAGTAAATCAAATAATACATTCAGTTGGTGGAAAAGTAGATGACATGAACCGCCTTGTTTGCCATGCTGATAGCTGGTGTTTGGGTTATAGAAACCGGCGGCTTTATCTCATGATGCACCCCTCAGGGTAAAACATTGATCCTTTATTAGCATATAGCCAGGTGGCATTCACCAGTCATATTTTATGTTGGTTATGACACTGTAACACAATATTAGAAGTGTCCCGAGCCGGGTGCGTGGACACCTAGAAATTCATTAAACACTGGTGCTAAATGAATCTTATTTATTAGGTTTTTGATACCTACTGGACAGCTGTGTTTAATGAAGTTCTAAGTGCCCAATAGAAAATAATAATCAACCGTCACCAGATCAGATCAGATCAGATCACAGAACATTGATCAATCAGAACAACACCCTGTCCTCATCTGGAACTCTTTACATGCTCTAAAATCCTTGAGATTGGGACAAAGGCCTTTTTATCACAAGAGTGTGATATTATCACCTCCCCTCCCCTTTCTCACCTATCTTTAGAGAAGTCATTATATAATCTCCTTTGCACCTACATGAAGGTGTTTAAAGCCAGCAACAACAATGCGTGTATTGATTTATAATGACAGGTAATTAGAGACTGAAGTGAATGGTAGCTGCCTTATTCAGTGCCTCCACTGGTGTATAGAACAGGTCAGTATTTAACACTGCATAGAAGACTAAAGTTTACCCAAAGAGGTTTAACTACCTTGTAGATCACCAAGGAGTTTAGAATTCTCTGATCTCACTGACCTAACCTAGGTTTTACAGCAACCTTGGAATAGATATAATTTTTTATTATTTGCCTTTCAATTGGTAATCTTTTACTCTTGTCTTGGCTACCTTAGGTCTCTTGTTTAAGCAAGGAGCTTTTATCTTGGTTTCAGACAAAAGTTCCTGATGATGGGTTTGAAGGCTGATACTGATAGCCAGAATAAAGCTACCATTCCAGAATGGCTATCAGTATCACATCAAAATATATACCACAGGCCTTCTACTCTTCAAAATCAACCAGGAAAGTTTGCCAACACAGAGGGTATTGATATGTAAAATTTGGGGTCCTGGAGTATCTTGCAAATACAAGCAATTTTTGTACTATAGAGCCAGGCATTGAAAAGCAGAAAGGCCCACAAAATAACAACAAACTTTTTGATAACCAAACTTATTGATAACCTGGGCTTTATCTGGTCCAAAGAACCATTATCTTTTTGACTATTAATAAACTTGAAGCCCGCTATGAAGCTGTTTACCAGTATGATTCATTATAAGCCAGAAGGCCGACATAACCGCATTCCTCTGGAACAAAGAATCAATGCCAATACTGTAACTTGAATAAGATAGAGGATGAGTGTCACTTTATTGTTTACTGTACTTTATACAACAACAAAAGAAACGTCCTCTTTGAAAATATACAAGATATGTTCCTATTTCCAATACTTGAATACCACGGAAAAAAATTCACATTTCTCATGCAATTAGATCAACCATACATTATTGATTCCATCTGTACTTATATTTATAACTGTTTTAAGAGGTGAGAAGAAGTTGAACTTGTAAATACTGGAATGTATTAGTATTTGTAGAGGTGATAAGATACCTTTTTTTTAATCAAAATTGTACATTATCACTAGCGCTACAACCTGTACTTGGCTTGTTTGAGCACAAATGTACAATCAAGGTCATTGATTCATTATATAGAAACATCAGGCAAAAGTTTGTTCCAGAGATTATTTGTAGTTTCCAAATCCTATTACATGGGCCTGTATATAAGGCACTCACTTTCCTCTTTTTGGTAATTATGCACATTGTTATGCAGGTTCAAAGGAGGTCAGTTATTGTTAAGGCATGCTTCCCAATTAGCAAGTTGAATTAGCAAGTCCCACAGGGACTGTCCCAAAGCACTGGATGGAAAGATTCAGAACACCTCCCTGAGATCAAGGAGGTTGCTTCTTGCTGAGATACTAGTATTTCTATACTGAACTGCTTTTGAGCCAGATTAGAACTAGAAGAACTTCAAAATTGCAGAAACCTGAAAATTCACTTCTGGGATAGATTACAGGATTCGAATGGTTAAACCAGATCGGCAAATTAAGGAGTAATAAAAGCTCCTTGATCTCACCAACTTGATCTGGCCCTCTTTCAACCTCCTTGATCTGGCTCAACACTTTTGTTTTGAACTGCCAACTAATGGAAATCTTAGAATTCAGAAAAATGGTAAATTAGGTAGTGCTCTGCATTGCACTTTAGCCAACCTCTCACTTTACATATATAATATATATACCATTGAAGCTTGGATCCAGGTTACATCCAGGTATGTGACGTCATACTTTGTGGCGTCACCCAGGAAAATAAAAGTTTTTAGATAATAATCTTATATTTAGGCCATGTTTCTGATTCAAAAATTTTTTTGAAACAGGATGTGTTTGAAGGCACTTGAAAGGCCATGAAAGAATGTAGCTTCTTACGGTTGCATAAGATAGTATTGTCAGCCTGCAAGATCCGCTTGGAGATTCTGATCATGATAGACAAAGAAGCACAGTGCAAATGATACAGTAGGGTTCGGAGGACACCAACTGACTAGTCTAATTAGTCTGTTCTGTCAACTTTTAGCTTGAGTGGTAAATAATGTGTTGGGTTCATGAGCTGGCGGGCCCAGGTTAAAATCCTGGGAGCCAGGCACAAATTTTTCTCTTGTGTTTCAGAAGTGTAAGGTTGTGAAGGACGTTGCACTTCTGTGAGGGCCTGCATGCCTTTTTCCGTTAAGTGTTACGAGCCATTTTAATTTACCGTTAATCGTTACCGACCCACTCTAATTCACCGTTAAGCGTTATCGGTATATTCTTCGTGAAGCGTATTGGTCGTTTTAATTCCACGTTAATCGTTACTTGTTATCCCGAATTCACCGTTAAGCATTACCAAGAAATTCTTCGTAACAAGTTATACCCACGAAGTCAAATGCCAGATAGAGCCCCTGAAAATGCAGGAAATGGTGTTTCAAAGGGTCCAGATTTCAAAATTTCTCCGAGCCTCCGGCCGCTTCGGGTAAAAATATGTTGCGGAAGCGTCGCCCCTCCCCCTCCCAAAAAACCTTTTCACTCATACAGATTTCAGTGTCCAACTTAGCATAGTTTCCGGCAAAATTTTCTCATCGAATGCAGAAAATGAGGTTTCTCCAGACCTCCCTTGCAACGGCTTGCGGCTTTGGTGCTCACGACGACCTGGCGAAAACATGTTTCAGGGGCGTTGGCCCAAAAAATTTTCTCTTTAATAAAATGTCATTTGATTTACCTTCGTTGGCCAGCAAAATTTGTCCTTCAAAATGCAGTAAATGGCGTTTCAGACGGTCCAGACTTTTAAATTTCCCCGGACTTGTCTGGCAATTTCTCGTGCCGTCCGAGCTTGAAATGGTAAAAATATGTCGGAGGCCGGAGGTCAATTGCTACAACCATGTGTAATTTTGATGAAAATTTCGTTATTCTGTCAGCAAAATTTGCCGGAAAATGCAGGAAATAGCATTTCAGAGGGCATGATTTTAAAAAATTTCCCAGGGAGCATACCCCCCTACCCCCATACGATGCGTTGCGCCTTCGGCGCTCCATGTGCTGAAAATTTTGTCAGCAATAGTCCCCCCCAGCCCACAAGAAACTTGCTGTTGCCGCCTCTGGTGGGAGCACTGACCCAGGGAAGCAAACGTCATAGACACAGCAGACATTGTCCCTGTCATTCCTCCGGGCTCTGGGCACCTTTTCCTTCTCACAATGCCATTAGTCTGATATTTTCAACCATCGAGGTAACCTAGTTTAGCGCCGTACAAAGAGGAACGAACGTCAATGTTTACTGTCATGCTTTGTAACCCCTCCTGAATTTACCGTTAAGCGTTACCGGACCTTCTGAATTTACCGTTAAGCATTACCGGGCCTCCTGAATTCACCGTTAAGCGTTACCAAGAACCCCCCATGCAGACCCTCTTCTGTGTCAGTGGGAAAGGTCACATTACCATGCATCCCTTTTTCTGAACTGAACTGGTTTTAGCCTTGGTACCAGTTTGCATCATAAGGCAAAATACAAACTGTTTAAAACTGTCTTGTTTTTTTTTTGCATCACAGGGCTTGAAAGTCATTTTTGCATGCACCTTAGGCTGAGTAGCCTGTGTTTACACAATCTATCGCTGGCTGGGGTTAATGACCCCTCCTAGGGCAGCAGCAATACTATAGGGCCGGCCGCTAGGAGTGCGATTTTAGTCAGGCTAGTAGCCTCCTTCACCGGCCTCTCTGGGAAGCTTGGCGATTTTTTACCGGGAATATTGCGGGAAAGGAATATATGCCGGGAAAGGAATATACACCGGAAAGCTTGTACGGGCTAGACGAGTTCGGCTCCTTCCAAAAAAAGCCGAACTCGTCTAGCCCGTACACGCTTACCGGTGTATATTCCTTTCCCGGCATATTTTGTGTCCTTTGTTATTAACCAAGGAGCTTTATCTGTCACTCAAGAAAGGGTTCGATATCTGGTGTGGCAACCAGTGAAACAACCAGAGGGGCGAGTAGAACAGAAAAAACAACATCCCAACTCCCAGGATTCAAACCAGCAGCCGGATCACAAATCCAGTACGCTACCGCTGTCGCCACAAAAGCTCAGAGCTCCTTAGCAAGGACGGTAGGAACTACTTGAACCCACTGTTACACTAGTTGGGCAAAAGCAAACTTTTTTTGGGTCTTCATCCTGCACCAGGTTTTTTGGGAAGCATTCATAGTCACTGTGCAACAGTGGTATCAAACGACCAAATGACCAACTTTGAAAGTAGCCCCCCCAACTAGAAGCAGTCCAGCTTTTATTTTCGAGCGCTCGGGTCTGATTTTACCATGGTCATTACTGACAGAAGGGGGTCTGATAGCGAGCAGTTGTTTAATGTAACGCAGCTTGAAGGGCAAATTGAGCAAGGCACAGCTGGATTGGAAATTAGGCACAGAGGTGCTGACTTCATTCCATGATGCCTATATTAAACCTCCTTGGTTTGAGCAGTCTATTTATTACCTTATTATAAGTGGAGTCCACAATTACCATCAAATTTTCACAAAACTTCAAGAAAAATTATTCATAGTTTACCCCTAAATTGACAAATACAACCTTGATTTACCCTTTAGGTTTAACCATTTCATATTTAAATAGATTAGTGTAAAAGTGAACTTAGGTTTCTGAAATTCTGTAATTCTTCAGTCTGTAATTTCTTGTAATAGTGTACCCCCAAGTTCCAGGATTCTTTCTGAAGGCCTTAGGTCCTCAGCACTACAGGTAGCCAGGATGTTTGGACCTGGGGAATAATTAGTCCTTTGATAATTGATAATTGGACACCAGCATCCTTTGCATATCTATAGAACAATAGCTGACCTTACTTTGAACCTGCATTACAATAGCGCATACTTACTTGAATTTTCAACAAGAGGAAGCAAGCCCCTGGCTTTCTTAGGCCCAATTTTAAACTTTATGAAATATTCTCTGGAACAAAAATTCAAGTGTTAATCTTATGATGGTCAAAATATGACCAACCAGATCAAACAAATCTCAAGTTGCTGACCAAGGAGCTTTCATTCTTTGCCACGTTCAACTTGGTACTGCATTTACAAGATATCATTGCATGCATGGAAGGAGCATTCGAATAGAGCAGTTTTCATTTGATGAAAACACCCATGTGTGAACAGCCGTAATGGCTCTGTCGGCACAACTGTTGAACATGTCATGGGCAACTTGGACCCCATTCAAATGAAAAAATACAAGTGAGTTAAATGAGGAATCCAATTAAAGCTTTCTGTTGCATTAAAAAAATGCGTTCACATTTAATCGGATTAAACTCAAACTTGCGACCACGACCACCCCGAGTCGGGCACACGTCGTGCTTCCAAAATGTTGCCAGACTACCTCATAATTTTGAAGGATTTAGGACATTGATATTATATATGATAACTGTTGAGAAATTGGCTGGCTTTTGATGCGTCGACAGTCAACAAGAACATGGCGCTTGTGAGGTCATACAGGTTGAACTGGGGGTAGAAATGTTGCGCGGGGTGTGATTATACTCTACATTTAACTGTAGTACAAAATGTAAATGTATATGTTGAAAAAGTTGCATGAATAGGAGAAACTACTACTAAAACGTTTGTTGCATACTTTTTTGCCAGTGTGTAGCACTCCTATCTTAGTGTCATTGATTTAGATATGAATTATAAGGCCATTCCTGCAGAAATTCCTGCAGGAAACATTCTTCCTGCAGGAATTTACCTTTCTCCTGCAGGAATTTCTGCAGGAATGCCTGCAGCATTCCTGCAGGAAAATGTTTTCCTGCAGAAATTCCTGCAGGAAAAACGCTTCCTGCAGGAATTCCTGCAGGAAGAAAATTTTCAAAATGAATATTCATGAAAGTTATTATCATATTTCACAACTGTGCATCATACTTGTCAATCATATGTAAAGACTTTGCACCAAGTGCTTTTATATTGAAAATATTAGCACATTTCAAAATGGGAAAAACGGAATTCCAATCTTAAGATGGAGCTTCTTTGCAAGACTTTAACAATTTTCATTGTTGAATCAGGATTTGCTTCATATCTGTACTAGTCAGTTACAAGGTAGTGTGTACTGGTGATATAGTTGTTTAGATCTTGGTACACACTCACAGGTTTTTATGTACTTGACAATTTTAGAGGTACTGTACAGGTACATGGTCTTACTTTAAAGTACTCTTAATCTTTCTTGGTTATGGAGTTTAAGGTAGGGTTAAAAGCATTTCTTATTTTGTCTTGTAGCAAAATGATCAACCTGTCGTGCCCGGACACCATTGACGAGCGTGCAATCAACAAGACCAAACTGAACCAGTACAAGATCACAGAGAACCTGAACTTGGCGCTGAACTCTGCCAGCGCCATCGGCTGTAACATTGTGAACATCGGAGCAGTAGACCTACAGGAGGGCAAGCCTCACCTGGTGCTGGGGCTGCTGTGGCAGATCATCAGGATCGGGCTGTTCGCTCAGATCGACCTGCAGCACAACCCAGGTCACTACGCAATTCTGCATCTTTCCGCAGGGCTTGAAATACTTTTTTCAGCATACCTTCACTGGTGCAGGTAACATTGAAAACTACCTGCACCACTCTGAATTTAGGAAATATGGATCATACTAAAACTTCAAAAACTATTGCTATTTTTTTCTTTCATTTATACTTATATATTAAGTGGTAAGTGGGGTGTATTTTCCCAGGACTTGAAATACTTTTTTCTGCATACCTGCACCAGTGCAGGTAACATTGAAAATTACCTGCACCAGACAAATTTTACCTTCACCACACTAAATTAGGAAGTATGGATCATACTAAAATTGTTCAGGAAACAATGCTATTTTTCTTTTCTTTTATACTTTATAGTTGGTAGCAGTCAGTGCAGCTTATAATAATCCAATACAGCCAATAGTAAACACAAAAGCTCAATTACTATTATGTAACACACAAAAATGCAATCTTTATGCCTTTTCCAAGTGCAAATTATCTACACAATGTTTTTGATGGTGCAGCACAAAAAGGAGAATAAAAGTGAGAGATAGTCTTTCAATGCAAGTCCGGACATGGTTCCTGACATTTTTTATATTGAATGAAATGTCTGAAGACCTTTATTGCACATTTTTGCCACACCGGGCTATGTACAGGTCACAACAAGACATGTTTAAAATATACAGTTAACAGATACAAAATGAGACTACCCGGTATTGCTGGATAAATTCAACTTCTCCTCACTTTTATAGTGGAGATAAAAGAGCAGATACCGGTATGTTTTATGATCAATGATTTGGCTAGTTGCATTAGGAATATGAATTTTTCTACAGAACAGGTGTATAAAACTAAAAAAAGAAGGAAATTGGTTAATTTGTATAACCTTATACAGTTAATTTCTCCGTACGGTATACAATCCACACTGTACTGCAAAATGACATACTACTAGTATGTCCTCTATATCTAAATTACAATATTTGCATTATTAGTTTTTGCTCCCGAGGGGTGCGAGTATGTCTTCCTGTTTCAATACGAAGTTTATGGCAGCTAATTCTTAGTCTTGTGACTGCATTTCTGTCCCTCATATTTATATGTTTGTGGACATGTTGTTTTTTGCAGGACTTGTGCAGCTGCTCATGGATGGGGAGGATATGGAAGACTTACTGAAGCTGTCCCCAGAGGAACTGTTACTGCGCTGGGTCAACTATCACCTGGAGAAGGCAGGGCACAACAAGAGGATCACCAACTTTGGACCTGACATTAAGGTGGGTTAGAAAATGTAGTGTATTAGAATACGTCATAATTTCTAACTGGTCTGTATCCCAAGCAGCATTGCATGCAACATTTTAACTGGTTCCCTAAAAATTTTTTTATTGCAGTGCTGCACATTATATCCCTAGTGTATGTTTGCAAGTAACTAGGCTTGCTATTGTTGCGTAACTATATATAACATAATGATTGTAACTAGCGTCCTGTGCAGACTTATGGAGCGTCAGCATTTTTTGAGGGGATTGCTGATGGCCTTTCATTGGCTCAACTGAAAGCAGACTACCAGGGGCAGCAAAAATCCCTCTCCCAGCATTAGAGAACCTGGCCCAAGTTGAATATGACAAATCAGTGCTCTCACCCCCTAAAATGAACACAGGCAGGGTTAGACAAGTTTTCAAAAATTCACTTGTCCTATCGGGCAAGTACATTAAAAATTTACTTTCCCGAACCAAATTTTCACTTGCCCGAAATTTAAATTACATTTTTCTATGTGTTTTTACTTTCATAAATTTTCACTTTTGTTAAGAGACCACGTCTAGCGAAATAATAGACGTTAAACGAGGACAGCAACAACAACAAAATCAATGTCTCTACTGGCTTAAAAATGACATGGTCAATATAGGCAGGCATTCAGCCCCATGTGCTGTCACACTCAGTGGTAATTTGAACGGGTCACATCTGGAAATTCTTACTTGCCCGTCGGGCAAGTGGGGAAGCACTTCTGCTTGCCCGAACAGCACTTTTACTTGCCCGGGACAATCGGGCTAATGGACTTGTTTATCCTTGACAAGTGTTCCTATAAGTCTCCTAAGGAAGCTTGTAACATACTAGTACTACTTGCTGTTTGAGAATGTGCAAATGACTGACTCCCTAAGCTAGACAAAATATCTTGAGTTTTAACAGAAAGTTTGCCTGATTCCAGGACTCAGAGGCGTACACGTATCTGCTGAGTCAAATTGCCCCTCCTGACAGAGGAGTTGATCTTGGACCTCTGAACGAGAACGACCCGGAACAACGTGCTGAACTCATGCTGCAGAATGCAGACAAGCTGGACTGTAGGTAAGGCTGTAAACACACACAGACAAGCTGGACTGTAGGTAAGGCTGTAAACACACACAGACACACACAGACAAACTAGATTGTAGGTAAGGCTGTAGACACACACAGACACACACAGACAAGCTGGACTGTAAGTAAGGCTGTAGACACACACATACACACACAGACAAGCTGGACTGTAGGCAAGACTGTAGACACACACAGACAAGCTGGACTGTAGGTAAGGCTATAAACACACAGGCAAACTGGACTGTAGGCAAGGCTGTAAATACACACAGACAAGCTGGACTGTAGGTAAGGCTATAAACACACAGGCAAACTGGACTGTAGGCAAGGCTGTAAACACACACAGACAAGCTGGACTGTAGGTAAGGCTATAAACACACAGGCAAACTGGACTGTAGGTAAGGCTGTAAACACACACAGACAAGCTGGACTGTAGGTAAGGCTACTGTAGGCAACACATATATTCATTTTGCTCATTTGTGTTCTTCACCCTTTCAGGGCCTTTGTGACACCTAAGGATGTTGTCCGGGGGAACTCCAAGCTGAATACAGCCTTTGTTGCCAACCTGTTCAACACTTGGCCAGCTCTGGACCTGCCAGAGGACATGCCGGACATTGAAGGTGAGATGGTAGAGAGGGTCATTTTGTACAAGGTCTTTTTGCTTTAGGTTTTGTCTTGCATTTTAGTTGACATGTGTAAATGGAAGTTTCCTGTATGGCAGGACATAAATTCTTGGTTAGTCTAAGCTGTCATCAATGAAGGAGTAACTGTTGCACAAACATGCATTGAAAACGTCCTGTAACTTGAATCCAGAGGGTACATGTAGGTATGGATTTTATCTGTGATACTGTTGATAACGGCAGCACTGTTCTGTTTGTAGCACCCTTGCTCATGATCAGTTGAAGCTATAGGGTGAAAATCTGTAAAGGCGCCTGTGTTTGCATTACTATACGTTTTGTAAATGCAGTGCTACCACAATCTCAAAACCACTGCTACATGTATAACAGTCCATTTTCTCCCTGCTGCAAAGTTGAATCAGTTTTTACATTTAACACTCTTTGTGTTTTGTTTGTAACTGCTGCAATACAGGAGTAAATCATACAAATATTACAGGATTAAGTCTTGTAACGACTAGGCTGAGTATGTTACTTTGTGGATTGTGGCATGTCTCCTATACATCTTTTACTACACTGCAATGGTGTTACACATTTTCTCCCACTGACTTGCCTTAGAATAGCCTTAATGTTCTCAGTGCTTTGGTATTCACGGATTCACATGCTCTTTTCTTGTACAAAAATGACTGCTGCACTGTATTTGCATTTTGGAAAAATTGGCTTCCTCTTGAAGTGTCTGCATGGTTGTGTGTATATAGGAGTGGATGGAAAATTCATCAGGAGACTCTGAGGTCTGAACCTGAACCTTCCATCTGATCTCATGCCAGGTCTTTCGTGCTGCCTTCGTCTTTCCTTCTACAGTCCTTCTCTAGATCCCTAGAGGGTTTCCCTTGAGGAGTCCATTTGAAGCCAACATATGGGTCATCCGCAAAATATGTCCTAGCTAGGGCTGGGTGCCAGTACGATGTACCGGTACAAAATTGTTTTTTCTTATTGGACTGGTCCAGAAAAACCGGACCTGAAAAAATTGGTCGGATGTTGGACCTATTGGCAAAGGAACAGATTATATGAACAGGCATTCACACGTTTTTGGGCTTACCGGTCAAAGAAAATAACTAGTGAAAAGTAGAGTAGAGTATTAGTCACTTCTACCAAGTTTTACAGTCAATCGCACAGCAGCAGTTAGTCTTGTAGGATTTTAAAACGCCAGTAGGAGTCGAATATTCCACAAAACAGATTTCTTTGTAGCGAAATGGACCATTCTTTTGAGTATCATCCATTCACATGCTGAATCAGGTTCAGGTCCGGACCTGGACCTGATCCTTTGGACCTGAACTAGTACTGGACCTGGACCTGAATTTTCTGTACCGGTACCCACCCCTAGTCTAGCCATTTCCAGCATTTTGTGTTTTGGAATGCCCAGTTCTAATATACTGTATCTTTTTCTTTGCGACATAGGACTGGAGGAGACACGTGAGGAGAAGACATTCCGTAACTGGATGAACAGTTTAGGGGTCAGCCCATATGTCAATCATCTCTACAATGACATGATGGACGGTCTCATCCTGTTCCAGACATACGACAAGGTAAGCTTTGTCGTCTGTACTCAGTCTGCAGGGCTTAGAAATATACCACCTGCATATGCAGGTTATTGCAGTTAAAATTTTAGCTGTGCAGGTATTTCTGGTGTCTACCTGCACTTAACCTGCACTGGTCCATGTACTGAGTTTTATACGTAAATGTCCTATGAAAAAGGAAAAGGTCTTTCGAGCCCTGGTCTGTGTTGGGTTGAGACATTATAGAACAATCTTTATTGACACGACAAAAGTACAGCGACTTTCGTAAGGTCTACATGTATAACAACTACTTACAGTACAACTAAACACACATATATGGATATCTATAGGTATGATTAAATCAACATATAGGGTCTAGCATGTCATTAACACTATTAGTTCAACGGTATAAACATTCGTGGATATATTTGCCTACTTGTACACAGTGAGGGTTATCGCCTCCCAGAATGTAGTTGAATTTATCTATCGAACAGAGAGTAGCAAATTCTTTAGAACAAGCGGAAAGTAATGTGAACAGCTCTGTGCGTTTATCATTATAGGAGAGCAGGAGTGTAACAATTTTCTCTGGACCTTTTCAAAACATTCTCCAAGAATGTCCTTTCTAGTTAAAGCCATGCTGTACTCCAGAGGAGAGTGTTTTGGCTCTGCTAATCATATTTTTCTGAATCCCAAAACGTGCTTGTATTGGCCACTTGATGGTGAACTTGGACAAGGGAGAAGTTGCTTTATAAAGCATTATAATGTGATTAATTTTTACAAATATACAAATATTGTACATATAGTTGCAGCCTTTTAGAAAATAATCCTCTCCTCAGGAGGAAAATATGGTTTTAACTTTGTATGATATTATGTCTTTGCAGGGTCTTTTTGGGGAAGACATTAATATTAATATTTCCAAAAATGTCTCACCGATGTCGTAGGGAAAAAAATTAGTAACAGGCTTATAACTTTCAGAGTCTGTGTTATGTCTTCTTCACATCCTTCAGTGCAGGCATTTATGCAGAAATGTCTAAGGTCTATTTCCATCATATTTGACTCCAATCGTACACAACTTTTCCTCCCTGTAGGTAAAGCCGGGAGTTGTTGACTGGGGCAGAGTCAACAAGAAGTTCAAAGCTCTTGGAGGAAACATGAAGAAGATGGAAAACTGTGAATATGCTGTTGAGCTGGGCAAGGACATGAAGTTCTCTCTGGTTGGTGTCGGTGGCAAGGACATCTTTGATGGCAATGAGACTTTGACACTGGGTATGTCTATATGGATATTACATGTAAAATGCTCAGATGATGTTCTGACAATGTTATGAAAAATGCCAAATTGCAAAAAGTTTCTGCACATATCTCAATCTGAAAAATGCAGAAAGCACGTGCAAAACGTGCAAATCTTATGGAACTGAGTAATTGACCCAGATCCCTAGCACCTGTACCCAAGAGATTTTGACTTGAAACAAATTGGTGTGTTCTCCCACAACAACGTATCAGGAAGACTTTGAGGTATTCTTTTTACCAAGTCATCTTATGCCATGGATTATGCCATCTTCAATATCCCTCTGTCACATGATCTATGAAGGGGTTGTCTATTTTGCATAAAAAGGCTGCATTTTCCGCAGTGCTCTGTGCATTTTACAAGATTCTAAGTACTACATACTTTTGAGTATTCTGCATTTTGTGCGAATACTTGTTTAATAGTATCAGTGTGACCTCACAAAGTTTGTTAATGATCACATCTATTGATTGTTTTTCAGAATAAACGAATAAACGAATATCTCATCTATGTTATAGTAACCTGACACATGGATTTTTGAAGTTCTAATTATATGTCACACCCCTCGTTGACCTTGAACAGTCATTGAGCCTTTTGACTTTGTTTTAGCGGTGGTTTGGCAGCTGATGCGTGCCTACACCCTGGCCCTGCTGCAGAACCTGAAGGGATCCGAGGGACCAATTAAAGACAAGGAGATTGTTGACTGGGTTAACACCACTGTGAGTAATTTCTTGTCTGTCTGTCTGTCTGTCTGCCTGTCTGTCTGTCTGTCTGTCTGTCTTTCAGTCAGTCAGTCAGTCAGTCAGTCATTCTGTCTGTTTGCCTGTCTGTCTGTCTGTCTGTGTTTTTGGATAGTTATGGTCATCATAACTTAAAAACTTCTGGATGGATTTGATGATGTTGGGTATCTGGGTAGGGAAGATGAAGGTTGAGATTGAGTATGGGCCTACTGGCAGCTGATCTTGGTATTGTATTAGACCTTCTGGGTCTTGTATCTTTTGTTCTGGACTTGCTAGTCGTTTCTGACTTTTGTCACATTTTCACTCCAGACATTATTAGTATTAAACTAGTAAACTTTTAATCATTTTAGCATGAAGTTATAGCAAGTATCTGAAAGGTGTGGATAGTTTTATCAGGTTTGTAAGTCACTAGATCATACAGTCCTGCTTTGCACAGTAACCTTGTGAAGAATGTGATCCAAAAGAGAATGAGAGCCGAGGGAGGATTTGCAGTCTGTCACATTTGGGACCACATTCTTAACACAGGAGCAGCATCACATTGCCGCAGTGCAAATCAGAACCTGAGTCATTATTACCATGGGGCAAAGAACTTTTGATTTTTTAGCAAGGAGGCCTGCTGCTTGTAATTTTAACCCCTCTGTATGGTAGCCAGAGAGACTACACTATCTAAAGTTTGCAAAGTCTCTAATGTACCACTATGCAGCTGGGGAGTCACAGAAACATGGCAAACTCGCACAACTTTAGTCAGTTTTGATCTTACTATACTGTATACAGCTCCTGAATGTGAACAAAAAGTTTGACTGTCTTTTAAACAGTTTTTGCATTATTTATTGATTTTAGTGTTTAATCTGCAATGATGTATAAACCAGTGACCTTTTCCATTTGTGTAGCTACAAGAGGCTGGGAAGGAGACGTCTCTCAGCAGCTTCCAGGACCCTGAGATCAGCAGCAGCCGGGTGGTGCTGGATCTTATCGACGCCATCAAGCCGGGATCCATCAACTACACCAACGTTCGCGACGGCACCAATCCAGACGAGAGGTTGTCCAACGCCAAGTATGCCATCTCCATGGCCAGAAAGATCGGTGCTCGTGTGTACGCCCTGCCCGAGGACCTGGTGGAAGTCAAGCCAAAGATGGTGCTAACAGTGTTCGCTTGTCTCATGGGGAGGGGGCTGAAGAAGGTTTAGAATGGAAACACTCTGGAGGTGTTAACAGTGTTCGCTTGTCTCATGGGGAGGGGGCTGAAGAAGGTTTAAAATGGAAACACTCTGGAGGTGTTAACAGTGTTCGCTTGTCTCATGGGGAGGGGGCTGAAGAAGGTTTAAAATGGAAACACTCTGGAGGTGTTAACAGTGTTCGCATGTCTCATGGGGAGGGGGCTGAAGAAGGTTTAAAATGGAAACACTCTGGAGGTGTTAACAGTGTTCGCATGTCTCATGGGGAGGGGGCTGAAGAAGGTTTAAAATGGAAACACTCTGGAGGTGTTAACAGTGTTCGCATGTCTCATGGGGAGGGGGCTGAAGAAGGTTTAAAATGGAAACACTCTGGAGAACTGGTCATTGGCGTGATAGGAAGTTAATGCTACGTAACAATTCACATCTGCAGGTAGAGGATTGATCTGCCTAAGTTGGTCTTTTTCAGTTGTCTTTTTCAAACATGCATCCTCAGCCTGGATGTACAGAAGTGGACTAAGGTGAACTTTGTTCTAATTCATGTGCATATGCTCTGCCCTGATATATATGTTTTTTACTAGACTATGGCTGGCTTACACACGTTTTAGAGTTCTCAAGTTGACATAGCCAGAGTCAACTTAGGAGCACTCTGTTCACACAGGGCCACCAAATGATTTGTGACAGCGGCAATTTTGACTCTGTTGTTCCTCGCTGACTCTAGTTGGTTTGATGACACGCTGAGTTTCTGTAGTAGTCAATGATCTATCAAAGCCTTTATCCATGTCTCAGCTGACCAACTTGCACAACATGTTTACCAAAAGTAACAAAACGATGAAATTGGCCCTTGAATGACATGAGCTGGCCTCTCTGATTGGTGCTTTGAGGAGTCGACTCCTTGGATTTACACACTCAATAATTACTGTAATTCCTGATTTTTTCAATGTACTTTTATGTTCACGGTTTTCACGGTGACGAACTTATTACTGATAACAAATGATTTGTTTTGGTGACGATAACAAATAATTTGTTCACCGTGAACATTTAACTGAGCGACTGGAGTCACTTTTCAAAGTCACCCAAGTTGACTCCAGATCCAGGGAAAGGGTATTGAAGTACCCTAAAGTTCTGCATATATAGTCCCTTAGTCCTGTCATTTTACGACGTGTGTACACCCAGCCAATGTCATGAATCGATATCCTGGTGATTATAATTGAGGTTTGATTTGCATAAAGGCTTCCACTCAATGGTACTAGATATGAACTTTGAAAATGAAAAGTCAAATGTCCCTTTGAATACTAGAATAATTTAATGCCTTTGTAGGGGAATGTCTTGTTGATTACCTGAACGTTTTTAGAGCGCACAGTCTACTGTTTTACAGCCATGTATATTTTAATGTCAGGAACATGTAGGTAAAGTTATTTAGTGGTAGGTAGTCTTTCCAAATCTTCCTGGGTCAAGTTTAGTTTCCTTTTAATGGCACATAAATGGTTTATAAATTCTCATATACTAAAGTCGAGATCATTAACTTAATGTACTTCTTAATGTACTGTATTGTATGGTAACCATAATTGTTTTGAAAGTAACAATAGATAACAGTACAAATGCTATCTCTACAGAGAAAGTGAAATGTACCTTTATATACACATTCCAGCTTTATAGGTTGGAGGTGAAGTGAAAGTGCCTTCCTTTTTTATGCAGATTCTGCTTACGAGTCATTCTTGCATCATACAGTTTTCAGTAGAGCGAGTACTGCCATTTATAGCATCATGAAATTGAGTGTGTGGTTTTACAGCTTCACTTTCATCTGTATGTGTTTGATGAAATGACTTACAGCATAAAATGTATGGTTATGGTTTAATGTTTTTAATGCGTCTTGAGCAGGACTGTCTCCAGCATTGAATTTTTCTCTGTCCCAATCATACTGTAAATGCATTTAATTTCGTGGTGGTTTAAAGATCGCGGTAGCACCATGCACCATAGTCCCTTACTGCCATGGAAAAATGTTTGCAGCGGTTTTAAGTTCGCAGTGAAGCGGCCACTGAGTAAACAGCGAACGTTAAACCACCGCAAAAGTTTCTGCATTTGCAGTACTCGTTGTTATGAGCCCATGTTTTTTGTTTTAATTTTCTATGTTGAATGGGCATTTCATTAAGTTACAAAAATCCATTGTCAGGTGTTTTGGACGGTGAAACTTTTACAAGTTTCTGTCAAAACGGAGTGACGAGTGCTAGAGACAGACCTGATCTAGAGTATACATCATTAGGTAGTTTAGATATTGACAAAAAGGCCTGCCTTTGAAAACAGGTATATATAGATACATCAACTGTAACAAAAATGGACTGTATCATGCATTTAGATGCTAATTGCCATAATTGTGAGCCAATATAATATATAAGATTCCACAATCTAGTCCATAAAACATTCTGTAACAAACATTGACCAAATACCTTACGTTTCATTCAAACATTCCTAACATACATCACTTTCATGAACTGCTTGCTTATGGAATCAGGCCATCTTATGAGTATATACTATGTGTAACAAATATTCATTATTGTGATTGCTTAGAAGTGTTTTTTTATTACTTTTGAATAAGAAATAGTCCGTAAGAAAAGTTTTTAAAGAGAGATGTGTGATCAATCATTAGATGAATATTCTATGAGAAATGTTGCATTTTAAGACTATTCTTTAATTTTAAAAATTCTATCTATGCTGCAAGTCTCCATAGTCTGCCAATAAATTGCTGGTAATTTAGTACTGCTTGCTTGTGCCTACTGTTTTCACTTTATGGGGTGACTCTCTCTTCACAGCCAGGGGCTTACGATAGGTGGTGCTAAATTGCAAGGGTTGCAATTCGGCGCTTAGGCCACACCGATTTAATTTCTTGGTTCATGGATTCGCTCGCTCCTATTTTTTTGGAAAAAAAATAAAAATAGAAATTACCACTCAGCAAATTTTCACCATTAATAAAACCATTCACCAATTTTCTGGTGTAGCAAATTGGCCTTTATATTATAAGCTCCTTCAGGTGTGGGTACAGGTGCTGTTACTGTGCAAATATAGTGTTTTTGTACTTTTTTCAAGCTGAAAACTTTTTTTCTTTATGTTTTGGATTAGCCGTTACCTTTACCCCAACCATTTTACAATTTTTATTTCGCCCTCTCGCTCCATATTTTTTATGAAAAAATCCGTGAACCAAGAAATTAAATTGGTGAGGCCTTACGCTTGGACTCAATACGACAATAGGACTCACATTCACTATCCATTGTTTGATTACACATGCTGCTTACACATGCTCCCTGACGCAGGGGTGGGCAGCAGTCGGCTGTATAGGTATAGTGTGGTGTGGACCTCCATTCAAAGCTAGTGAAGTCATGATTTAAAGTGCCTTTCCCTGGAGGGCACATGGTTAGTGTCATATTAAAGACAGATAACGGATTCAAAGCCGGAACCTCTGGGCTACGCCATACGACTAAAAGCTTTGTACCCCTACGGTAAACACTTCTGAATCAGTGTCTTTCGGCGTACGTCCCCCCACAGTGACATATAGATTAGTAGAAGATGTACCAGCACATAGCCTACTATTTTAAGATTCCCTTGTGCAACAGGACTTACACAGACGTAAAAAAATCATGATGTAAAATCTTGGAGGTGTCAGGGTTTGACAACCTTTTGCATAGACAAAGACTGAAAGTCACAATTCTTCGAAAGTTGTACTATCCTGGCTTGAAGGAAAACCCAGGAAATAAGTTAAGAACCTACAAAAAAATTCAAGCATACGTATTAAAGAGAAAATACCTCGAATAACATTTTAGCTATCGCCAAGTCATGGCTAAAGTAAGGATCAGCGATCACCCTCAACAAAAGTGAAGCTGGTAATAGTGGTAGAGGTACACCCGAACTCCTAATGTTTTGTGATAAGAACTAAGAAGAGGTAAGGAGCATGTAAAAACATTCATAGCACCTCTTTGTATATAACTCACTGCAGGTGGCTTTGGCAAGTAAAAGAATGTTGTAAATATCTGTATAAAAATAAGGACAACACACATCCAACCAAGCAAAAGGGTTGCACAACCCTTATTGGATGTTGAGTGAACCTTTATTTGTGAGCAAAGAAACCAAACGTTCACCAAGTAATAGTTCCTTTACATCTTAATGCAAAAGAACGGAATTTCGAATTCAGCTCAGCTCAGCTCAGCTCAGCTCAGCTTAGCAATAATACAGGCTAACCAAGTCCAGTAGAGTAAAGCTTCAACATATGTGTCTGAACCAAAGGAACAAATTTTACTTTTATTGTGTTTTATCGTATACATGTACATAGCAAATCCGGCGTCTTTTAACCCTCAAACACCCGAGTGGGGTCCATTTGGACCCCAGGCGTACATTTTGAAGTGCCATTTGAACATTTTTAATCTGAAGAAAAAATCCTTCCGTGACTTTGTTAGTCAATATGTCTTATACCGTCTTCTAACTTTTCGCAAAGATTGGTACAATAATGTGGAAATTATTAAGAAAGTTTGTGTTCAGTCCCACTGGGGTCCAAACGGACCCCAGCAAAAATGTGCAGTTTTTAAAACAAACTTTGGAGGCTAACTCCTTAACCACTTATAATATGACTACCAAACTTTCAGACAATAATAAGAATGTAAACCTAAATCCTCACAAACATTTCTGAGTCATCAACATGTAATGTGACGACATTATGACGTCATTTACCTAATCTTGGATTTTGACCAATGACGTCATGAAATTAGCATAAATTATAAATTTTAAGTCATGAAAACTACATTGAATTTCATAGAATTTAATTGTTGTCAGAAAACAGGTGTAGTTTACCAAGAAAGCCTTGTTTAAATTGAAATTGTCAAATTTTGGCAAAAATATGCCTGTTAGAATATGGTTGCCATGGCAACCCCCAAAAATGATAAACTTACTTTATTGACTAAAAACTTTTGCGAACAATATTTTGTGATAAATGACCAAGTTTCGTAGCTTTCGCTTTAGCCGTTCAGGAGTTATGTGACATAAATGTTGCTGAGGGCCTCAAAATTCCCCTATCTGGTCGGAATAGGTTTAGTGGAAAACGTGGTCCTTCTGAACTTTTGCATAAATTATGATAATGAGTTAGAATTAGCAACACCTTAACATCTCAAAATCTTCCTCTGACATTGAAGAACGGCAAGGTATATACAATGATCGCCGATAAGAAATGGCACTGAGATTTTATGAACAAAACATTTTGGGGTCCGTTTTGACCCCACTCGGTCATTTTAGTCGCAAAAAAAGGTCGGGTGCTTGAGGGTTTTAAAGGCAGTACATAAAGTTCCATAATTACTTCTAAACTTTATAAAGATATCAAAACGTCCCGAAGTAAATCTTCTAATCGTATCAGATATCAAAACGTCCTGAAGTAAATCTTCTAATCTTATCAGATATCAATACGTCCTGAAGTAAATCTTCTAATCTTATCGAGTTGTAGATTTTCTAATCGTGTCAAGTTGCATTTTACAGGATGCAGTTAACGTAGCCCTTATGCTTAGTACACTGGCCTTGTTGCTGACAAGTCTTCCTGGCGACATTGACATGATGCGGTTCCTGTGACAAGTGCTGAATGTTACAGCAGGCTTTCCTGTGGCAGACATGAGAAACCTCCAGAGTGACGTCCTCCTCTCCTGGCCTCTCCAACAGGAAGACTGCCCGGTACACCCTCCGGAACACTCGCCTTCCATCGAGCAGTTTCATCGAGGTTTTTGTGGTGTATCTGAAGGGAATGGGTGTTGGTGGTAAAGATTCCGTTAAAATTAGGGTCGTTGCACATAAAACACGGCCAACAAAAGACACGACTGTACACCTTGGATGGTAAGACTCAACTGAAGTTTATTTCAAAAGTTCAAACGTCTCGAGCGCCACACTACACTACGAGAAAGCGCAAACGTCGCTATTCGCCCGCAGGTGTGGACGTAAACCTAAAGCTGTTGCGATCTAAGAACGTTCTTGTACACAGCAATTACCCTTCTTACATACCCGTCTGTGTCAACTGATGGCCAGATTATACAGTCTCCACTTTTCTGGCATTTCGTCAAGATCCTGAATAACTTGTTTTTCCGGTACACATCGTATGCGGTATCCTGTCATGAAATACATACAAGTAAAATCATTAGATAAAATCCATGAAATAAGGACTCAATGTTGCCCAGTATATATAGGTACTCGCCCTTGGAAACCTGACCGAACAAATAGAACCAGGTCGAACCCTGCTGTATTTCGAACACCTTCGTCAAAGGGAAACCGGCCAACCGCGCGAATCGCGATTCCAGTATGAACGCAAATGTGACTTGAGCGGGCTTCATGTGCGATACGCCATGGGTCGAGAAATCATACAAATTTATGTATTTATGTATTAAATCAAGTACGATATCGTCTGTCATAAAAGCCCCAGTGGGACAGAATGATGGCCAAAGAAAAACGCTATGCTTTTTGTTGAACACTCCACCCATCGAGTATAACGATGTTTTGGGAGGGAAAGCCACTGCATAGTATTACAATGTTGGTGGGCAGGATGCACGTGTAGAGCAGGGTATGTATAAGACAAGGGACATGGGGCACGAGTGCCCGAGCCGATTTCTTCTAATTTCGTTCTGCATGCAACTGTTGAACTGTTAGGAATGCAATAATGCAGTAGAAACTCTGACACAGATATACATACCCTGGTTTTCGCGTCCATCGACCGCATCAGTCAGAAACCGGGCACTCCTGCCCACCAACAAGGTAATGCTATGCAGTTTCCTTTGCTTCCGCTTTTCCTGAAGTTATAACGTTATAACGCCCTTACTGCAAGTAACGTTACATCCGCCCCCTCCTCAAACGTCTGTGCCCAGTGGATGTAGCCTTCAACAAAGACGGCAGCATCTTTTTACCCGGTCTGAGAAGATTTCAGGGCCAGAAAAGTCTATCTTATCATCTGGATAATGGCGGTGGCCAGTTCTGTCCGACAAGCGCTGTTTTTGACGGAGGTGTTTGAAATAGAACATGATCGAATATGGGGCGTGGCTTCAGGATCGGTCCATTCTGAAATGTCATTGATTAGCACCGCTACTGTAAGAACCTTTTATTTTTAAGTAACTGAAATCTACATGCTATCACGTTAATTTGCTGATTTGTCAATGTTATAAAACAGAATTATAATGTGTGTTTTATGACCACATACATCCATGCAATAAGTTTGATTATGCAAATTACACGATCTATGCCAGGATATGTAACGTTACACTTTTAACTAAGTTACACATGTCAAAGCAGGTATAAAACTCCCATCACTTGCCATGCACTTGCATGAAATATGGCACATTCACATTAATGACGGAAATTAGGTAGACTTTTGCATAACTGGTTGCTGAACATGTTCAACAGACAGAAATGACATATATCACATGTCTATACATGTGGCAAGAGCTGCAGGGAAATGATGTAAGACATGAAAGACAATCAAGAAAGCAACGTGTCTGGGACAAACGATACCAAAGTAAAACGTTCCGCTGCTGTAATCAAGGCCACACGCCAGGGGGCCCAAAATCTAAACTGACCTTTGTATCAACAACACCGGTACCTACCGACATACCACATGTCATCATCGTAATCCATCTAGAGGTTGGTCAACACCAACGTGCTACACACCAAACACTACATGTACATCTATTGTCATACCTTCATTACCAGGATTTGAATGAAGAATTTGACTTGACTTTAAGGGAAAGAATCTGTTTGTAAATGATCAAGTCAATCCGCAGAATCCAGAACCTTTAGATAGCAAAGACAGTATTAAGGTGAATATCATTACCTGATGTTATGTCCTTATTATAATGAAGCAAGGAAAATGTTATTGACTATATGTAACAACAGAACAACATTACCTAAAACAAACAGAGAAGTGTTTAATGTAATTCTATCATGTCTCGACTCCATATCTGTCCACCAAGGCCATGTATATACATCTATATAATGCTATGAAAAGGAGAAGTCGTGCCATAACAATGTGAAATACACTGCCACCATATTTTGTATTCAGTAATAATGTTAGGTTAGTACTAGTATACTAATCATGCAAATAGATTGTAGTAATATGTTGTCTACCATACATTGTACCTGATGCAATCGTTGTGCAATGAACTTGACTTGACTAATTATAACTGCCCAATGATAACAGGCCAACATAAACAAAGAAAACATACTCGTCATTTACCATTATCCTATCGCAGGTTTCGGATTTGGTTCCCTTAACATGATCATCTATCCTGAGGAACTGTCGCTACCTGTGCACTTCAGCAACGTAGAGAAAATTTATAAAGAAATGACGAGTATTTTGTGGCAACCCTCAGGCCTCGGGACATGTTTTGTTTCGGATTGTGTGTACCAACTACGGTCGTTAGGTAGGGGTTCCCTTAATGTCATTGTATGTATTTTTTGTTTGTTTTATTTTGCATCTTATCTTTATATTTGTATGTAAGTGATTATATTTTCGAACAATGTAAAACTGACTCGAAATGCACTAGGATACTGTTATTTCAGACCTGATATTTTGCACAAGGACGATTTCTATTTTGGAAGAAATAAGAAAAATCTGTCGACAACGGCTCTAAAACATTACATCACTGTAATGTCAGATCAGATCGGTCTGTTACAAAAACATGTACACGTCATTTTTTTGGCATTGCCACACAAAATCAAACAACATAAAGGCACAAATTTCGTAATTGAAGGATTCGCACTAACACATTTAAGCTAACACTGGAAATTTTGGTGTCTTTATTTTTAATTTCATCCATCCATCCATCCATCCATCCATCCATCCATCCATCCATCCATCCGTCCGTCCGTCCGTCCGTCCGTCCGTCCGTCCGTCCGTCCGTCCGTCCGTCCGTCCATCCATCCATCCATCCATCCATCCATCCATCCATCCATCCATCCATCCATCCATCCATCCATCCATCCATCATCACTCCACAATTTTTTTACTTCTCTATTGGTACCAGTTGTTTTTGTCGCACACGTCGCATGCATCAAATTCGTTTTATAGTATTTGTATCAGTCAAGACATTAGGCAGTAAAGGGTAACATAATTGTGTCTAAATACGAACTATTGTGTATATATCAAAAGCTTACGAACATGAAGAAAGATAGAAATGTAAAATTCCTCACTAAAACATAAAACACTCAGTAACACATGATCTGAGCTAGCTACATGACCAGAATATTCAAAGAGGAAACCTTGAAGTAATGCTCTTTTGCTTAGCATATTTTACATCGTTATCAGCTGTGTGGAATAAGGGCCGTCATGTATTCGCTAAGGAAGTCGCCAACGCGATGCCGACGGACGAACAAGAGTCCAATCTGTAGGAATGGGATCTGCATGGAGTAAAATCATGCAATGAAAACATAAATCGAATTTCATGTCTGCATGAATGAACGAATTAATGATTTGTAGTATCGCAAGGTGCTCATTGATAAAATGTGAGGCATACATATGTTAAAACTGTTCCAGAAAGATGAAAATGTCAAATTCCGCGCGTGGGAAAAATTCAGGATTCAGAACTTGAAAACCTCCTTTACCAGCCCACGCAACCTATTTACTCAGAGATGCGCGCGAATCCGTCCCTATTTTTACCACGGCTGCGGTGTGTCATCTGGAAGTAGTGCGGGTCGCATGTTGTGCCGAAAGGAAGGAAAACGGGGCGGGATTGGCACTGGATCAACAAACAACTGGGTTAGAGGTGTCGGCTATCCTGCGGCGGCGGAATGGGAAGTTGTTGGCGGCTGTTTGTGCTCCACGGCCCAGGGCCGGCCCGCCCCGGGGTGGGTCGCCAGCGGTCACGGTCATCGTTATCGCTTCTCGGCCTTTTGGCTAAGATCAAGTGTAGTATCTGTTCTTATCAGTTTAATCTCTGATACATTCCCCATCGGGGAATCTAGATTAAATTGATTTTTGAAAGTTGGTCATGGAATAAGAGCTTGCTCTGTCCTGACCGCGGATCGGCTCGGTATTGCAGTACCTCCGAGATCGGTCCATCCCCTTACAAATCCAAAAGAAGTTGCACGCACGCACACACATGTCACACACATACCGCAATCTCTTTACGCGGTCAGGACAGAGCAAGCGTTTACCTTATTCCATGACCAACTTTCAGACATGAAATCAATCTAGATTCCCCGATGGGGAATGTGTACGGACGGAGCGCATATTGAGAAGAGCCTGCAGTTTGTGTGTGTCCGACTTTCCCTAACCCTAACCCTAACTCTAACCCTAACCCTAACCCTAACCCTAACCCTAACCCTAACCCTATCCCGACTTTCCCTAACCCTAACCCTAACTCTAACCCTAACCCTAACCCTAACCTTCAGCTGTTTCTTGGAGTGGCCTGGTGTAAAGAGTAGATAGCCATTGCTTTCTTTTCTGTTTCAGACTGCAGTGCCGGCGCCCCTGGAGGAGAGGAAAGAAAGGCCGACTTGAGCAAGACTGCATTGAAGGTGAGTACCGCTTGTGTTGTGTGTACTTTCTCTCCGTCGCTAGGGCGGCGTTCGAGAATCGCCGCGGTTCCAGCGGCGGAGCGCGGTTCGCGAACACCATTGTCGGGTGGGCCAGGTCGCGGTTGTTGTTGTATAGGTGTGAAAGTGAAAGTGAGCGGCTGCGTTGTGGCGACGTCACGTGTGTTTTGCCGCAAAACGGGGCCGAGGTGAGAGAGGGTGTCGCGAGAGGGGCTGCGGTGTGTCGTCTGGAAGTAGTGCGGGTCGCATGTTGTGCCGAAAGGAAGGAAAACGGGGCGGGATTGGCACTGGATCAACAAACAACTGGGTTAGAGGTGTCGGCTATCCTGCGGCGGCGGAATGGGAAGTTGTTGGCGGCTGTTTGTGCTCCACGGCCCAGGGCCGGCCCGCCCCGGGGTGGGTCGCCAGCGGTCACGGTCATCGTTATCGCTTCTCGGCCTTTTGGCTAAGATCAAGTGTAGTATCTGTTCTTATCAGTTTAATCTCTGATACATTCCCCATCGGGGAATCTAGATTAAATTGATTTTTGAAAGTTGGTCATGGAATAAGAGCTTGCTCTGTCCTGACCGCGGATCGGCTCGGTATTGCAGTACCTCCGAGATCGGTCCATCCCCTTACAAATCCAAAAGAAGTTGCACGCACGCACACACATGTCACACACATACCGCAATCTCTTTACGCGGTCAGGACAGAGCAAGCGTTTACCTTATTCCATGACCAACTTTCAGACATGAAATCAATCTAGATTCCCCGATGGGGAATGTGTACGGACGGAGCGCATATTGAGAAGAGCCTGCAGTTTGTGTGTGTCCGACTTTCCCTAACCCTAACCCTAACTCTAACCCTAACCCTAACCCTAACCCTAACCCTAACCCTAACCCTATCCCGACTTTCCCTAACCCTAACCCTAACTCTAACCCTAACCCTAACCCTAACCTTCAGCTGTTTCTTGGAGTGGCCTGGTGTAAAGAGTAGATAGCCATTGCTTTCTTTTCTGTTTCAGACTGCAGTGCCGGCGCCCCTGGAGGAGAGGAAAGAAAGGCCGACTTGAGCAAGACTGCATTGAAGGTGAGTACCGCTTGTGTTGTGTGTACTTTCTCTCCGTCGCTAGGGCGGCGTTCGAGAATCGCCGCGGTTCCAGCGGCGGAGCGCGGTTCGCGAACACCATTGTCGGGTGGGCCAGGTCGCGGTTGTTGTTGTATAGGTGTGAAAGTGAAAGTGAGCGGCTGCGTTGTGGCGACGTCACGTGTGTTTTGCCGCAAAACGGGGCCGAGGTGAGAGAGGGTGTCGCGAGAGGGGCTGCGGTGTGTCGTCTGGAAGTAGTGCGGGTCGCATGTTGTGCCGAAAGGAAGGAAAACGGGGCGGGATTGGCACTGGATCAACAAACAACTGGGTTAGAGGTGTCGGCTATCCTGCGGCGGCGGAATGGGAAGTTGTTGGCGGCTGTTTGTGCTCCACGGCCCAGGGCCGGCCCGCCCCGGGGTGGGTCGCCAGCGGTCACGGTCATCGTTATCGCTTCTCGGCCTTTTGGCTAAGATCAAGTGTAGTATCTGTTCTTATCAGTTTAATCTCTGATACATTCCCCATCGGGGAATCTAGATTAAATTGATTTTTGAAAGTTGGTCATGGAATAAGAGCTTGCTCTGTCCTGACCGCGGATCGGCTCGGTATTGCAGTACCTCCGAGATCGGTCCATCCCCTTACAAATCCAAAAGAAGTTGCACGCACGCACACACATGTCACACACATACCGCAATCTCTTTACGCGGTCAGGACAGAGCAAGCGTTTACCTTATTCCATGACCAACTTTCAGACATGAAATCAATCTAGATTCCCCGATGGGGAATGTGTACGGACGGAGCGCATATTGAGAAGAGCCTGCAGTTTGTGTGTGTCCGACTTTCCCTAACCCTAACCCTAACTCTAACCCTAACCCTAACCCTAACCCTAACCCTAACCCTAACCCTATCCCGACTTTCCCTAACCCTAACCCTAACTCTAACCCTAACCCTAACCCTAACCTTCAGCTGTTTCTTGGAGTGGCCTGGTGTAAAGAGTAGATAGCCATTGCTTTCTTTTCTGTTTCAGACTGCAGTGCCGGCGCCCCTGGAGGAGAGGAAAGAAAGGCCGACTTGAGCAAGACTGCATTGAAGGTGAGTACCGCTTGTGTTGTGTGTACTTTCTCTCCGTCGCTAGGGCGGCGTTCGAGAATCGCCGCGGTTCCAGCGGCGGAGCGCGGTTCGCGAACACCATTGTCGGGTGGGCCAGGTCGCGGTTGTTGTTGTATAGGTGTGAAAGTGAAAGTGAGCGGCTGCGTTGTGGCGACGTCACGTGTGTTTTGCCGCAAAACGGGGCCGAGGTGAGAGAGGGTGTCGCGAGAGGGGCTGCGGTGTGTCGTCTGGAAGTAGTGCGGGTCGCATGTTGTGCCGAAAGGAAGGAAAACGGGGCGGGATTGGCACTGGATCAACAAACAACTGGGTTAGAGGTGTCGGCTATCCTGCGGCGGCGGAATGGGAAGTTGTTGGCGGCTGTTTGTGCTCCACGGCCCAGGGCCGGCCCGCCCCGGGGTGGGTCGCCAGCGGTCACGGTCATCGTTATCGCTTCTCGGCCTTTTGGCTAAGATCAAGTGTAGTATCTGTTCTTATCAGTTTAATCTCTGATACATTCCCCATCGGGGAATCTAGATTAAATTGATTTTTGAAAGTTGGTCATGGAATAAGAGCTTGCTCTGTCCTGACCGCGGATCGGCTCGGTATTGCAGTACCTCCGAGATCGGTCCATCCCCTTACAAATCCAAAAGAAGTTGCACGCACGCACACACATGTCACACACATACCGCAATCTCTTTACGCGGTCAGGACAGAGCAAGCGTTTACCTTATTCCATGACCAACTTTCAGACATGAAATCAATCTAGATTCCCCGATGGGGAATGTGTACGGACGGAGCGCATATTGAGAAGAGCCTGCAGTTTGTGTGTGTCCGACTTTCCCTAACCCTAACCCTAACTCTAACCCTAACCCTAACCCTAACCCTAACCCTAACCCTAACCCTATCCCGACTTTCCCTAACCCTAACCCTAACTCTAACCCTAACCCTAACCCTAACCTTCAGCTGTTTCTTGGAGTGGCCTGGTGTAAAGAGTAGATAGCCATTGCTTTCTTTTCTGTTTCAGACTGCAGTGCCGGCGCCCCTGGAGGAGAGGAAAGAAAGGCCGACTTGAGCAAGACTGCATTGAAGGTGAGTACCGCTTGTGTTGTGTGTACTTTCTCTCCGTCGCTAGGGCGGCGTTCGAGAATCGCCGCGGTTCCAGCGGCGGAGCGCGGTTCGCGAACACCATTGTCGGGTGGGCCAGGTCGCGGTTGTTGTTGTATAGGTGTGAAAGTGAAAGTGAGCGGCTGCGTTGTGGCGACGTCACGTGTGTTTTGCCGCAAAACGGGGCCGAGGTGAGAGAGGGTGTCGCGAGAGGGGCTGCGGTGTGTCGTCTGGAAGTAGTGCGGGTCGCATGTTGTGCCGAAAGGAAGGAAAACGGGGCGGGATTGGCACTGGATCAACAAACAACTGGGTTAGAGGTGTCGGCTATCCTGCGGCGGCGGAATGGGAAGTTGTTGGCGGCTGTTTGTGCTCCACGGCCCAGGGCCGGCCCGCCCCGGGGTGGGTCGCCAGCGGTCACGGTCATCGTTATCGCTTCTCGGCCTTTTGGCTAAGATCAAGTGTAGTATCTGTTCTTATCAGTTTAATCTCTGATACATTCCCCATCGGGGAATCTAGATTAAATTGATTTTTGAAAGTTGGTCATGGAATAAGAGCTTGCTCTGTCCTGACCGCGGATCGGCTCGGTATTGCAGTACCTCCGAGATCGGTCCATCCCCTTACAAATCCAAAAGAAGTTGCACGCACGCACACACATGTCACACACATACCGCAATCTCTTTACGCGGTCAGGACAGAGCAAGCGTTTACCTTATTCCATGACCAACTTTCAGACATGAAATCAATCTAGATTCCCCGATGGGGAATGTGTACGGACGGAGCGCATATTGAGAAGAGCCTGCAGTTTGTGTGTGTCCGACTTTCCCTAACCCTAACCCTAACTCTAACCCTAACCCTAACCCTAACCCTAACCCTAACCCTAACCCTATCCCGACTTTCCCTAACCCTAACCCTAACTCTAACCCTAACCCTAACCCTAACCTTCAGCTGTTTCTTGGAGTGGCCTGGTGTAAAGAGTAGATAGCCATTGCTTTCTTTTCTGTTTCAGACTGCAGTGCCGGCGCCCCTGGAGGAGAGGAAAGAAAGGCCGACTTGAGCAAGACTGCATTGAAGGTGAGTACCGCTTGTGTTGTGTGTACTTTCTCTCCGTCGCTAGGGCGGCGTTCGAGAATCGCCGCGGTTCCAGCGGCGGAGCGCGGTTCGCGAACACCATTGTCGGGTGGGCCAGGTCGCGGTTGTTGTTGTATAGGTGTGAAAGTGAAAGTGAGCGGCTGCGTTGTGGCGACGTCACGTGTGTTTTGCCGCAAAACGGGGCCGAGGTGAGAGAGGGTGTCGCGAGAGGGGCTGCGGTGTGTCGTCTGGAAGTAGTGCGGGTCGCATGTTGTGCCGAAAGGAAGGAAAACGGGGCGGGATTGGCACTGGATCAACAAACAACTGGGTTAGAGGTGTCGGCTATCCTGCGGCGGCGGAATGGGAAGTTGTTGGCGGCTGTTTGTGCTCCACGGCCCAGGGCCGGCCCGCCCCGGGGTGGGTCGCCAGCGGTCACGGTCATCGTTATCGCTTCTCGGCCTTTTGGCTAAGATCAAGTGTAGTATCTGTTCTTATCAGTTTAATCTCTGATACATTCCCCATCGGGGAATCTAGATTAAATTGATTTTTGAAAGTTGGTCATGGAATAAGAGCTTGCTCTGTCCTGACCGCGGATCGGCTCGGTATTGCAGTACCTCCGAGATCGGTCCATCCCCTTACAAATCCAAAAGAAGTTGCACGCACGCACACACATGTCACACACATACCGCAATCTCTTTACGCGGTCAGGACAGAGCAAGCGTTTACCTTATTCCATGACCAACTTTCAGACATGAAATCAATCTAGATTCCCCGATGGGGAATGTGTACGGACGGAGCGCATATTGAGAAGAGCCTGCAGTTTGTGTGTGTCCGACTTTCCCTAACCCTAACCCTAACTCTAACCCTAACCCTAACCCTAACCCTAACCCTAACCCTAACCCTATCCCGACTTTCCCTAACCCTAACCCTAACTCTAACCCTAACCCTAACCCTAACCTTCAGCTGTTTCTTGGAGTGGCCTGGTGTAAAGAGTAGATAGCCATTGCTTTCTTTTCTGTTTCAGACTGCAGTGCCGGCGCCCCTGGAGGAGAGGAAAGAAAGGCCGACTTGAGCAAGACTGCATTGAAGGTGAGTACCGCTTGTGTTGTGTGTACTTTCTCTCCGTCGCTAGGGCGGCGTTCGAGAATCGCCGCGGTTCCAGCGGCGGAGCGCGGTTCGCGAACACCATTGTCGGGTGGGCCAGGTCGCGGTTGTTGTTGTATAGGTGTGAAAGTGAAAGTGAGCGGCTGCGTTGTGGCGACGTCACGTGTGTTTTGCCGCAAAACGGGGCCGAGGTGAGAGAGGGTGTCGCGAGAGGGGCTGCGGTGTGTCGTCTGGAAGTAGTGCGGGTCGCATGTTGTGCCGAAAGGAAGGAAAACGGGGCGGGATTGGCACTGGATCAACAAACAACTGGGTTAGAGGTGTCGGCTATCCTGCGGCGGCGGAATGGGAAGTTGTTGGCGGCTGTTTGTGCTCCACGGCCCAGGGCCGGCCCGCCCCGGGGTGGGTCGCCAGCGGTCACGGTCATCGTTATCGCTTCTCGGCCTTTTGGCTAAGATCAAGTGTAGTATCTGTTCTTATCAGTTTAATCTCTGATACATTCCCCATCGGGGAATCTAGATTAAATTGATTTTTGAAAGTTGGTCATGGAATAAGAGCTTGCTCTGTCCTGACCGCGGATCGGCTCGGTATTGCAGTACCTCCGAGATCGGTCCATCCCCTTACAAATCCAAAAGAAGTTGCACGCACGCACACACATGTCACACACATACCGCAATCTCTTTACGCGGTCAGGACAGAGCAAGCGTTTACCTTATTCCATGACCAACTTTCAGACATGAAATCAATCTAGATTCCCCGATGGGGAATGTGTACGGACGGAGCGCATATTGAGAAGAGCCTGCAGTTTGTGTGTGTCCGACTTTCCCTAACCCTAACCCTAACTCTAACCCTAACCCTAACCCTAACCCTAACCCTAACCCTAACCCTATCCCGACTTTCCCTAACCCTAACCCTAACTCTAACCCTAACCCTAACCCTAACCTTCAGCTGTTTCTTGGAGTGGCCTGGTGTAAAGAGTAGATAGCCATTGCTTTCTTTTCTGTTTCAGACTGCAGTGCCGGCGCCCCTGGAGGAGAGGAAAGAAAGGCCGACTTGAGCAAGACTGCATTGAAGGTGAGTACCGCTTGTGTTGTGTGTACTTTCTCTCCGTCGCTAGGGCGGCGTTCGAGAATCGCCGCGGTTCCAGCGGCGGAGCGCGGTTCGCGAACACCATTGTCGGGTGGGCCAGGTCGCGGTTGTTGTTGTATAGGTGTGAAAGTGAAAGTGAGCGGCTGCGTTGTGGCGACGTCACGTGTGTTTTGCCGCAAAACGGGGCCGAGGTGAGAGAGGGTGTCGCGAGAGGGGCTGCGGTGTGTCGTCTGGAAGTAGTGCGGGTCGCATGTTGTGCCGAAAGGAAGGAAAACGGGGCGGGATTGGCACTGGATCAACAAACAACTGGGTTAGAGGTGTCGGCTATCCTGCGGCGGCGGAATGGGAAGTTGTTGGCGGCTGTTTGTGCTCCACGGCCCAGGGCCGGCCCGCCCCGGGGTGGGTCGCCAGCGGTCACGGTCATCGTTATCGCTTCTCGGCCTTTTGGCTAAGATCAAGTGTAGTATCTGTTCTTATCAGTTTAATCTCTGATACATTCCCCATCGGGGAATCTAGATTAAATTGATTTTTGAAAGTTGGTCATGGAATAAGAGCTTGCTCTGTCCTGACCGCGGATCGGCTCGGTATTGCAGTACCTCCGAGATCGGTCCATCCCCTTACAAATCCAAAAGAAGTTGCACGCACGCACACACATGTCACACACATACCGCAATCTCTTTACGCGGTCAGGACAGAGCAAGCGTTTACCTTATTCCATGACCAACTTTCAGACATGAAATCAATCTAGATTCCCCGATGGGGAATGTGTACGGACGGAGCGCATATTGAGAAGAGCCTGCAGTTTGTGTGTGTCCGACTTTCCCTAACCCTAACCCTAACTCTAACCCTAACCCTAACCCTAACCCTAACCCTAACCCTAACCCTATCCCGACTTTCCCTAACCCTAACCCTAACTCTAACCCTAACCCTAACCCTAACCTTCAGCTGTTTCTTGGAGTGGCCTGGTGTAAAGAGTAGATAGCCATTGCTTTCTTTTCTGTTTCAGACTGCAGTGCCGGCGCCCCTGGAGGAGAGGAAAGAAAGGCCGACTTGAGCAAGACTGCATTGAAGGTGAGTACCGCTTGTGTTGTGTGTACTTTCTCTCCGTCGCTAGGGCGGCGTTCGAGAATCGCCGCGGTTCCAGCGGCGGAGCGCGGTTCGCGAACACCATTGTCGGGTGGGCCAGGTCGCGGTTGTTGTTGTATAGGTGTGAAAGTGAAAGTGAGCGGCTGCGTTGTGGCGACGTCACGTGTGTTTTGCCGCAAAACGGGGCCGAGGTGAGAGAGGGTGTCGCGAGAGGGGCTGCGGTGTGTCGTCTGGAAGTAGTGCGGGTCGCATGTTGTGCCGAAAGGAAGGAAAACGGGGCGGGATTGGCACTGGATCAACAAACAACTGGGTTAGAGGTGTCGGCTATCCTGCGGCGGCGGAATGGGAAGTTGTTGGCGGCTGTTTGTGCTCCACGGCCCAGGGCCGGCCCGCCCCGGGGTGGGTCGCCAGCGGTCACGGTCATCGTTATCGCTTCTCGGCCTTTTGGCTAAGATCAAGTGTAGTATCTGTTCTTATCAGTTTAATCTCTGATACATTCCCCATCGGGGAATCTAGATTAAATTGATTTTTGAAAGTTGGTCATGGAATAAGAGCTTGCTCTGTCCTGACCGCGGATCGGCTCGGTATTGCAGTACCTCCGAGATCGGTCCATCCCCTTACAAATCCAAAAGAAGTTGCACGCACGCACACACATGTCACACACATACCGCAATCTCTTTACGCGGTCAGGACAGAGCAAGCGTTTACCTTATTCCATGACCAACTTTCAGACATGAAATCAATCTAGATTCCCCGATGGGGAATGTGTACGGACGGAGCGCATATTGAGAAGAGCCTGCAGTTTGTGTGTGTCCGACTTTCCCTAACCCTAACCCTAACTCTAACCCTAACCCTAACCCTAACCCTAACCCTAACCCTAACCCTATCCCGACTTTCCCTAACCCTAACCCTAACTCTAACCCTAACCCTAACCCTAACCTTCAGCTGTTTCTTGGAGTGGCCTGGTGTAAAGAGTAGATAGCCATTGCTTTCTTTTCTGTTTCAGACTGCAGTGCCGGCGCCCCTGGAGGAGAGGAAAGAAAGGCCGACTTGAGCAAGACTGCATTGAAGGTGAGTACCGCTTGTGTTGTGTGTACTTTCTCTCCGTCGCTAGGGCGGCGTTCGAGAATCGCCGCGGTTCCAGCGGCGGAGCGCGGTTCGCGAACACCATTGTCGGGTGGGCCAGGTCGCGGTTGTTGTTGTATAGGTGTGAAAGTGAAAGTGAGCGGCTGCGTTGTGGCGACGTCACGTGTGTTTTGCCGCAAAACGGGGCCGAGGTGAGAGAGGGTGTCGCGAGAGGGGCTGCGGTGTGTCGTCTGGAAGTAGTGCGGGTCGCATGTTGTGCCGAAAGGAAGGAAAACGGGGCGGGATTGGCACTGGATCAACAAACAACTGGGTTAGAGGTGTCGGCTATCCTGCGGCGGCGGAATGGGAAGTTGTTGGCGGCTGTTTGTGCTCCACGGCCCAGGGCCGGCCCGCCCCGGGGTGGGTCGCCAGCGGTCACGGTCATCGTTATCGCTTCTCGGCCTTTTGGCTAAGATCAAGTGTAGTATCTGTTCTTATCAGTTTAATCTCTGATACATTCCCCATCGGGGAATCTAGATTAAATTGATTTTTGAAAGTTGGTCATGGAATAAGAGCTTGCTCTGTCCTGACCGCGGATCGGCTCGGTATTGCAGTACCTCCGAGATCGGTCCATCCCCTTACAAATCCAAAAGAAGTTGCACGCACGCACACACATGTCACACACATACCGCAATCTCTTTACGCGGTCAGGACAGAGCAAGCGTTTACCTTATTCCATGACCAACTTTCAGACATGAAATCAATCTAGATTCCCCGATGGGGAATGTGTACGGACGGAGCGCATATTGAGAAGAGCCTGCAGTTTGTGTGTGTCCGACTTTCCCTAACCCTAACCCTAACTCTAACCCTAACCCTAACCCTAACCCTAACCCTAACCCTAACCCTATCCCGACTTTCCCTAACCCTAACCCTAACTCTAACCCTAACCCTAACCCTAACCTTCAGCTGTTTCTTGGAGTGGCCTGGTGTAAAGAGTAGATAGCCATTGCTTTCTTTTCTGTTTCAGACTGCAGTGCCGGCGCCCCTGGAGGAGAGGAAAGAAAGGCCGACTTGAGCAAGACTGCATTGAAGGTGAGTACCGCTTGTGTTGTGTGTACTTTCTCTCCGTCGCTAGGGCGGCGTTCGAGAATCGCCGCGGTTCCAGCGGCGGAGCGCGGTTCGCGAACACCATTGTCGGGTGGGCCAGGTCGCGGTTGTTGTTGTATAGGTGTGAAAGTGAAAGTGAGCGGCTGCGTTGTGGCGACGTCACGTGTGTTTTGCCGCAAAACGGGGCCGAGGTGAGAGAGGGTGTCGCGAGAGGGGCTGCGGTGTGTCGTCTGGAAGTAGTGCGGGTCGCATGTTGTGCCGAAAGGAAGGAAAACGGGGCGGGATTGGCACTGGATCAACAAACAACTGGGTTAGAGGTGTCGGCTATCCTGCGGCGGCGGAATGGGAAGTTGTTGGCGGCTGTTTGTGCTCCACGGCCCAGGGCCGGCCCGCCCCGGGGTGGGTCGCCAGCGGTCACGGTCATCGTTATCGCTTCTCGGCCTTTTGGCTAAGATCAAGTGTAGTATCTGTTCTTATCAGTTTAATCTCTGATACATTCCCCATCGGGGAATCTAGATTAAATTGATTTTTGAAAGTTGGTCATGGAATAAGAGCTTGCTCTGTCCTGACCGCGGATCGGCTCGGTATTGCAGTACCTCCGAGATCGGTCCATCCCCTTACAAATCCAAAAGAAGTTGCACGCACGCACACACATGTCACACACATACCGCAATCTCTTTACGCGGTCAGGACAGAGCAAGCGTTTACCTTATTCCATGACCAACTTTCAGACATGAAATCAATCTAGATTCCCCGATGGGGAATGTGTACGGACGGAGCGCATATTGAGAAGAGCCTGCAGTTTGTGTGTGTCCGACTTTCCCTAACCCTAACCCTAACTCTAACCCTAACCCTAACCCTAACCCTAACCCTAACCCTAACCCTATCCCGACTTTCCCTAACCCTAACCCTAACTCTAACCCTAACCCTAACCCTAACCTTCAGCTGTTTCTTGGAGTGGCCTGGTGTAAAGAGTAGATAGCCATTGCTTTCTTTTCTGTTTCAGACTGCAGTGCCGGCGCCCCTGGAGGAGAGGAAAGAAAGGCCGACTTGAGCAAGACTGCATTGAAGGTGAGTACCGCTTGTGTTGTGTGTACTTTCTCTCCGTCGCTAGGGCGGCGTTCGAGAATCGCCGCGGTTCCAGCGGCGGAGCGCGGTTCGCGAACACCATTGTCGGGTGGGCCAGGTCGCGGTTGTTGTTGTATAGGTGTGAAAGTGAAAGTGAGCGGCTGCGTTGTGGCGACGTCACGTGTGTTTTGCCGCAAAACGGGGCCGAGGTGAGAGAGGGTGTCGCGAGAGGGGCTGCGGTGTGTCGTCTGGAAGTAGTGCGGGTCGCATGTTGTGCCGAAAGGAAGGAAAACGGGGCGGGATTGGCACTGGATCAACAAACAACTGGGTTAGAGGTGTCGGCTATCCTGCGGCGGCGGAATGGGAAGTTGTTGGCGGCTGTTTGTGCTCCACGGCCCAGGGCCGGCCCGCCCCGGGGTGGGTCGCCAGCGGTCACGGTCATCGTTATCGCTTCTCGGCCTTTTGGCTAAGATCAAGTGTAGTATCTGTTCTTATCAGTTTAATCTCTGATACATTCCCCATCGGGGAATCTAGATTAAATTGATTTTTGAAAGTTGGTCATGGAATAAGAGCTTGCTCTGTCCTGACCGCGGATCGGCTCGGTATTGCAGTACCTCCGAGATCGGTCCATCCCCTTACAAATCCAAAAGAAGTTGCACGCACGCACACACATGTCACACACATACCGCAATCTCTTTACGCGGTCAGGACAGAGCAAGCGTTTACCTTATTCCATGACCAACTTTCAGACATGAAATCAATCTAGATTCCCCGATGGGGAATGTGTACGGACGGAGCGCATATTGAGAAGAGCCTGCAGTTTGTGTGTGTCCGACTTTCCCTAACCCTAACCCTAACTCTAACCCTAACCCTAACCCTAACCCTAACCCTAACCCTAACCCTATCCCGACTTTCCCTAACCCTAACCCTAACTCTAACCCTAACCCTAACCCTAACCTTCAGCTGTTTCTTGGAGTGGCCTGGTGTAAAGAGTAGATAGCCATTGCTTTCTTTTCTGTTTCAGACTGCAGTGCCGGCGCCCCTGGAGGAGAGGAAAGAAAGGCCGACTTGAGCAAGACTGCATTGAAGGTGAGTACCGCTTGTGTTGTGTGTACTTTCTCTCCGTCGCTAGGGCGGCGTTCGAGAATCGCCGCGGTTCCAGCGGCGGAGCGCGGTTCGCGAACACCATTGTCGGGTGGGCCAGGTCGCGGTTGTTGTTGTATAGGTGTGAAAGTGAAAGTGAGCGGCTGCGTTGTGGCGACGTCACGTGTGTTTTGCCGCAAAACGGGGCCGAGGTGAGAGAGGGTGTCGCGAGAGGGGCTGCGGTGTGTCGTCTGGAAGTAGTGCGGGTCGCATGTTGTGCCGAAAGGAAGGAAAACGGGGCGGGATTGGCACTGGATCAACAAACAACTGGGTTAGAGGTGTCGGCTATCCTGCGGCGGCGGAATGGGAAGTTGTTGGCGGCTGTTTGTGCTCCACGGCCCAGGGCCGGCCCGCCCCGGGGTGGGTCGCCAGCGGTCACGGTCATCGTTATCGCTTCTCGGCCTTTTGGCTAAGATCAAGTGTAGTATCTGTTCTTATCAGTTTAATCTCTGATACATTCCCCATCGGGGAATCTAGATTAAATTGATTTTTGAAAGTTGGTCATGGAATAAGAGCTTGCTCTGTCCTGACCGCGGATCGGCTCGGTATTGCAGTACCTCCGAGATCGGTCCATCCCCTTACAAATCCAAAAGAAGTTGCACGCACGCACACACATGTCACACACATACCGCAATCTCTTTACGCGGTCAGGACAGAGCAAGCGTTTACCTTATTCCATGACCAACTTTCAGACATGAAATCAATCTAGATTCCCCGATGGGGAATGTGTACGGACGGAGCGCATATTGAGAAGAGCCTGCAGTTTGTGTGTGTCCGACTTTCCCTAACCCTAACCCTAACTCTAACCCTAACCCTAACCCTAACCCTAACCCTAACCCTAACCCTATCCCGACTTTCCCTAACCCTAACCCTAACTCTAACCCTAACCCTAACCCTAACCTTCAGCTGTTTCTTGGAGTGGCCTGGTGTAAAGAGTAGATAGCCATTGCTTTCTTTTCTGTTTCAGACTGCAGTGCCGGCGCCCCTGGAGGAGAGGAAAGAAAGGCCGACTTGAGCAAGACTGCATTGAAGGTGAGTACCGCTTGTGTTGTGTGTACTTTCTCTCCGTCGCTAGGGCGGCGTTCGAGAATCGCCGCGGTTCCAGCGGCGGAGCGCGGTTCGCGAACACCATTGTCGGGTGGGCCAGGTCGCGGTTGTTGTTGTATAGGTGTGAAAGTGAAAGTGAGCGGCTGCGTTGTGGCGACGTCACGTGTGTTTTGCCGCAAAACGGGGCCGAGGTGAGAGAGGGTGTCGCGAGAGGGGCTGCGGTGTGTCGTCTGGAAGTAGTGCGGGTCGCATGTTGTGCCGAAAGGAAGGAAAACGGGGCGGGATTGGCACTGGATCAACAAACAACTGGGTTAGAGGTGTCGGCTATCCTGCGGCGGCGGAATGGGAAGTTGTTGGCGGCTGTTTGTGCTCCACGGCCCAGGGCCGGCCCGCCCCGGGGTGGGTCGCCAGCGGTCACGGTCATCGTTATCGCTTCTCGGCCTTTTGGCTAAGATCAAGTGTAGTATCTGTTCTTATCAGTTTAATCTCTGATACATTCCCCATCGGGGAATCTAGATTAAATTGATTTTTGAAAGTTGGTCATGGAATAAGAGCTTGCTCTGTCCTGACCGCGGATCGGCTCGGTATTGCAGTACCTCCGAGATCGGTCCATCCCCTTACAAATCCAAAAGAAGTTGCACGCACGCACACACATGTCACACACATACCGCAATCTCTTTACGCGGTCAGGACAGAGCAAGCGTTTACCTTATTCCATGACCAACTTTCAGACATGAAATCAATCTAGATTCCCGATGGGGAATGTGTACGGACGGAGCGCATATTGAGAAGAGCCTGCAGTTTGTGTGTGTCCGACTTTCCCTAACCCTAACCCTAACTCTAACCCTAACCCTAACCCTAACCCTAACCCTAACCCTAACCCTATCCCGACTTTCCCTAACCCTAACCCTAACTCTAACCCTAACCCTAACCCTAACCTTCAGCTGTTTCTTGGAGTGGCCTGGTGTAAAGAGTAGATAGCCATTGCTTTCTTTTCTGTTTCAGACTGCAGTGCCGGCGCCCCTGGAGGAGAGGAAAGAAAGGCCGACTTGAGCAAGACTGCATTGAAGGTGAGTACCGCTTGTGTTGTGTGTACTTTCTCTCCGTCGCTAGGGCGGCGTTCGAGAATCGCCGCGGTTCCAGCGGCGGAGCGCGGTTCGCGAACACCATTGTCGGGTGGGCCAGGTCGCGGTTGTTGTTGTATAGGTGTGAAAGTGAAAGTGAGCGGCTGCGTTGTGGCGACGTCACGTGTGTTTTGCCGCAAAACGGGGCCGAGGTGAGAGAGGGTGTCGCGAGAGGGGCTGCGGTGTGTCGTCTGGAAGTAGTGCGGGTCGCATGTTGTGCCGAAAGGAAGGAAAACGGGGCGGGATTGGCACTGGATCAACAAACAACTGGGTTAGAGGTGTCGGCTATCCTGCGGCGGCGGAATGGGAAGTTGTTGGCGGCTGTTTGTGCTCCACGGCCCAGGGCCGGCCCGCCCCGGGGTGGGTCGCCAGCGGTCACGGTCATCGTTATCGCTTCTCGGCCTTTTGGCTAAGATCAAGTGTAGTATCTGTTCTTATCAGTTTAATCTCTGATACATTCCCCATCGGGGAATCTAGATTAAATTGATTTTTGAAAGTTGGTCATGGAATAAGAGCTTGCTCTGTCCTGACCGCGGATCGGCTCGGTATTGCAGTACCTCCGAGATCGGTCCATCCCCTTACAAATCCAAAAGAAGTTGCACGCACGCACACACATGTCACACACATACCGCAATCTCTTTACGCGGTCAGGACAGAGCAAGCGTTTACCTTATTCCATGACCAACTTTCAGACATGAAATCAATCTAGATTCCCCGATGGGGAATGTGTACGGACGGAGCGCATATTGAGAAGAGCCTGCAGTTTGTGTGTGTCCGACTTTCCCTAACCCTAACCCTAACTCTAACCCTAACCCTAACCCTAACCCTAACCCTAACCCTAACCCTATCCCGACTTTCCCTAACCCTAACCCTAACTCTAACCCTAACCCTAACCCTAACCTTCAGCTGTTTCTTGGAGTGGCCTGGTGTAAAGAGTAGATAGCCATTGCTTTCTTTTCTGTTTCAGACTGCAGTGCCGGCGCCCCTGGAGGAGAGGAAAGAAAGGCCGACTTGAGCAAGACTGCATTGAAGGTGAGTACCGCTTGTGTTGTGTGTACTTTCTCTCCGTCGCTAGGGCGGCGTTCGAGAATCGCCGCGGTTCCAGCGGCGGAGCGCGGTTCGCGAACACCATTGTCGGGTGGGCCAGGTCGCGGTTGTTGTTGTATAGGTGTGAAAGTGAAAGTGAGCGGCTGCGTTGTGGCGACGTCACGTGTGTTTTGCCGCAAAACGGGGCCGAGGTGAGAGAGGGTGTCGCGAGAGGGGCTGCGGTGTGTCGTCTGGAAGTAGTGCGGGTCGCATGTTGTGCCGAAAGGAAGGAAAACGGGGCGGGATTGGCACTGGATCAACAAACAACTGGGTTAGAGGTGTCGGCTATCCTGCGGCGGCGGAATGGGAAGTTGTTGGCGGCTGTTTGTGCTCCACGGCCCAGGGCCGGCCCGCCCCGGGGTGGGTCGCCAGCGGTCACGGTCATCGTTATCGCTTCTCGGCCTTTTGGCTAAGATCAAGTGTAGTATCTGTTCTTATCAGTTTAATCTCTGATACATTCCCCATCGGGGAATCTAGATTAAATTGATTTTTGAAAGTTGGTCATGGAATAAGAGCTTGCTCTGTCCTGACCGCGGATCGGCTCGGTATTGCAGTACCTCCGAGATCGGTCCATCCCCTTACAAATCCAAAAGAAGTTGCACGCACGCACACACATGTCACACACATACCGCAATCTCTTTACGCGGTCAGGACAGAGCAAGCGTTTACCTTATTCCATGACCAACTTTCAGACATGAAATCAATCTAGATTCCCCGATGGGGAATGTGTACGGACGGAGCGCATATTGAGAAGAGCCTGCAGTTTGTGTGTGTCCGACTTTCCCTAACCCTAACCCTAACTCTAACCCTAACCCTAACCCTAACCCTAACCCTAACCCTAACCCTATCCCGACTTTCCCTAACCCTAACCCTAACTCTAACCCTAACCCTAACCCTAACCTTCAGCTGTTTCTTGGAGTGGCCTGGTGTAAAGAGTAGATAGCCATTGCTTTCTTTTCTGTTTCAGACTGCAGTGCCGGCGCCCCTGGAGGAGAGGAAAGAAAGGCCGACTTGAGCAAGACTGCATTGAAGGTGAGTACCGCTTGTGTTGTGTGTACTTTCTCTCCGTCGCTAGGGCGGCGTTCGAGAATCGCCGCGGTTCCAGCGGCGGAGCGCGGTTCGCGAACACCATTGTCGGGTGGGCCAGGTCGCGGTTGTTGTTGTATAGGTGTGAAAGTGAAAGTGAGCGGCTGCGTTGTGGCGACGTCACGTGTGTTTTGCCGCAAAACGGGGCCGAGGTGAGAGAGGGTGTCGCGAGAGGGGCTGCGGTGTGTCGTCTGGAAGTAGTGCGGGTCGCATGTTGTGCCGAAAGGAAGGAAAACGGGGCGGGATTGGCACTGGATCAACAAACAACTGGGTTAGAGGTGTCGGCTATCCTGCGGCGGCGGAATGGGAAGTTGTTGGCGGCTGTTTGTGCTCCACGGCCCAGGGCCGGCCCGCCCCGGGGTGGGTCGCCAGCGGTCACGGTCATCGTTATCGCTTCTCGGCCTTTTGGCTAAGATCAAGTGTAGTATCTGTTCTTATCAGTTTAATCTCTGATACATTCCCCATCGGGGAATCTAGATTAAATTGATTTTTGAAAGTTGGTCATGGAATAAGAGCTTGCTCTGTCCTGACCGCGGATCGGCTCGGTATTGCAGTACCTCCGAGATCGGTCCATCCCCTTACAAATCCAAAAGAAGTTGCACGCACGCACACACATGTCACACACATACCGCAATCTCTTTACGCGGTCAGGACAGAGCAAGCGTTTACCTTATTCCATGACCAACTTTCAGACATGAAATCAATCTAGATTCCCCGATGGGGAATGTGTACGGACGGAGCGCATATTGAGAAGAGCCTGCAGTTTGTGTGTGTCCGACTTTCCCTAACCCTAACCCTAACTCTAACCCTAACCCTAACCCTAACCCTAACCCTAACCCTAACCCTATCCCGACTTTCCCTAACCCTAACCCTAACTCTAACCCTAACCCTAACCCTAACCTTCAGCTGTTTCTTGGAGTGGCCTGGTGTAAAGAGTAGATAGCCATTGCTTTCTTTTCTGTTTCAGACTGCAGTGCCGGCGCCCCTGGAGGAGAGGAAAGAAAGGCCGACTTGAGCAAGACTGCATTGAAGGTGAGTACCGCTTGTGTTGTGTGTACTTTCTCTCCGTCGCTAGGGCGGCGTTCGAGAATCGCCGCGGTTCCAGCGGCGGAGCGCGGTTCGCGAACACCATTGTCGGGTGGGCCAGGTCGCGGTTGTTGTTGTATAGGTGTGAAAGTGAAAGTGAGCGGCTGCGTTGTGGCGACGTCACGTGTGTTTTGCCGCAAAACGGGGCCGAGGTGAGAGAGGGTGTCGCGAGAGGGGCTGCGGTGTGTCGTCTGGAAGTAGTGCGGGTCGCATGTTGTGCCGAAAGGAAGGAAAACGGGGCGGGATTGGCACTGGATCAACAAACAACTGGGTTAGAGGTGTCGGCTATCCTGCGGCGGCGGAATGGGAAGTTGTTGGCGGCTGTTTGTGCTCCACGGCCCAGGGCCGGCCCGCCCCGGGTGGGTCGCCAGCGGTCACGGTCATCGTTATCGCTTCTCGGCCTTTTGGCTAAGATCAAGTGTAGTATCTGTTCTTATCAGTTTAATCTCTGATACATTCCCCATCGGGGAATCTAGATTAAATTGATTTTTGAAAGTTGGTCATGGAATAAGAGCTTGCTCTGTCCTGACCGCGGATCGGCTCGGTATTGCAGTACCTCCGAGATCGGTCCATCCCCTTACAAATCCAAAAGAAGTTGCACGCACGCACACACATGTCACACACATACCGCAATCTCTTTACGCGGTCAGGACAGAGCAAGCGTTTACCTTATTCCATGACCAACTTTCAGACATGAAATCAATCTAGATTCCCCGATGGGGAATGTGTACGGACGGAGCGCATATTGAGAAGAGCCTGCAGTTTGTGTGTGTCCGACTTTCCCTAACCCTAACCCTAACTCTAACCCTAACCCTAACCCTAACCCTAACCCTAACCCTAACCCTATCCCGACTTTCCCTAACCCTAACCCTAACTCTAACCCTAACCCTAACCCTAACCTTCAGCTGTTTCTTGGAGTGGCCTGGTGTAAAGAGTAGATAGCCATTGCTTTCTTTTCTGTTTCAGACTGCAGTGCCGGCGCCCCTGGAGGAGAGGAAAGAAAGGCCGACTTGAGCAAGACTGCATTGAAGGTGAGTACCGCTTGTGTTGTGTGTACTTTCTCTCCGTCGCTAGGGCGGCGTTCGAGAATCGCCGCGGTTCCAGCGGCGGAGCGCGGTTCGCGAACACCATTGTCGGGTGGGCCAGGTCGCGGTTGTTGTTGTATAGGTGTGAAAGTGAAAGTGAGCGGCTGCGTTGTGGCGACGTCACGTGTGTTTTGCCGCAAAACGGGGCCGAGGTGAGAGAGGTGTCGCGAGAGGGGCTGCGGTGTGTCGTCTGGAAGTAGTGCGGGTCGCATGTTGTGCCGAAAGGAAGGAAAACGGGGCGGGATTGGCACTGGATCAACAAACAACTGGGTTAGAGGTGTCGGCTATCCTGCGGCGGCGGAATGGGAAGTTGTTGGCGGCTGTTTGTGCTCCACGGCCCAGGGCCGGCCCGCCCCGGGGTGGGTCGCCAGCGGTCACGGTCATCGTTATCGCTTCTCGGCCTTTTGGCTAAGATCAAGTGTAGTATCTGTTCTTATCAGTTTAATCTCTGATACATTCCCCATCGGGGAATCTAGATTAAATTGATTTTTGAAAGTTGGTCATGGAATAAGAGCTTGCTCTGTCCTGACCGCGGATCGGCTCGGTATTGCAGTACCTCCGAGATCGGTCCATCCCCTTACAAATCCAAAAGAAGTTGCACGCACGCACACACATGTCACACACATACCGCAATCTCTTTACGCGGTCAGGACAGAGCAAGCGTTTACCTTATTCCATGACCAACTTTCAGACATGAAATCAATCTAGATTCCCCGATGGGGAATGTGTACGGACGGAGCGCATATTGAGAAGAGCCTGCAGTTTGTGTGTGTCCGACTTTCCCTAACCCTAACCCTAACTCTAACCCTAACCCTAACCCTAACCCTAACCCTAACCCTAACCCTATCCCGACTTTCCCTAACCCTAACCCTAACTCTAACCCTAACCCTAACCCTAACCTTCAGCTGTTTCTTGGAGTGGCCTGGTGTAAAGAGTAGATAGCCATTGCTTTCTTTTCTGTTTCAGACTGCAGTGCCGGCGCCCCTGGAGGAGAGGAAAGAAAGGCCGACTTGAGCAAGACTGCATTGAAGGTGAGTACCGCTTGTGTTGTGTGTACTTTCTCTCCGTCGCTAGGGCGGCGTTCGAGAATCGCCGCGGTTCCAGCGGCGGAGCGCGGTTCGCGAACACCATTGTCGGGTGGGCCAGGTCGCGGTTGTTGTTGTATAGGTGTGAAAGTGAAAGTGAGCGGCTGCGTTGTGGCGACGTCACGTGTGTTTTGCCGCAAAACGGGGCCGAGGTGAGAGAGGGTGTCGCGAGAGGGGCTGCGGTGTGTCGTCTGGAAGTAGTGCGGGTCGCATGTTGTGCCGAAAGGAAGGAAAACGGGGCGGGATTGGCACTGGATCAACAAACAACTGGGTTAGAGGTGTCGGCTATCCTGCGGCGGCGGAATGGGAAGTTGTTGGCGGCTGTTTGTGCTCCACGGCCCAGGGCCGGCCCGCCCCGGGGTGGGTCGCCAGCGGTCACGGTCATCGTTATCGCTTCTCGGCCTTTTGGCTAAGATCAAGTGTAGTATCTGTTCTTATCAGTTTAATCTCTGATACATTCCCCATCGGGGAATCTAGATTAAATTGATTTTTGAAAGTTGGTCATGGAATAAGAGCTTGCTCTGTCCTGACCGCGGATCGGCTCGGTATTGCAGTACCTCCGAGATCGGTCCATCCCCTTACAAATCCAAAAGAAGTTGCACGCACGCACACACATGTCACACACATACCGCAATCTCTTTACGCGGTCAGGACAGAGCAAGCGTTTACCTTATTCCATGACCAACTTTCAGACATGAAATCAATCTAGATTCCCCGATGGGGAATGTGTACGGACGGAGCGCATATTGAGAAGAGCCTGCAGTTTGTGTGTGTCCGACTTTCCCTAACCCTAACCCTAACTCTAACCCTAACCCTAACCCTAACCCTAACCCTAACCCTAACCCTATCCCGACTTTCCCTAACCCTAACCCTAACTCTAACCCTAACCCTAACCCTAACCTTCAGCTGTTTCTTGGAGTGGCCTGGTGTAAAGAGTAGATAGCCATTGCTTTCTTTTCTGTTTCAGACTGCAGTGCCGGCGCCCCTGGAGGAGAGGAAAGAAAGGCCGACTTGAGCAAGACTGCATTGAAGGTGAGTACCGCTTGTGTTGTGTGTACTTTCTCTCCGTCGCTAGGGCGGCGTTCGAGAATCGCCGCGGTTCCAGCGGCGGAGCGCGGTTCGCGAACACCATTGTCGGGTGGGCCAGGTCGCGGTTGTTGTTGTATAGGTGTGAAAGTGAAAGTGAGCGGCTGCGTTGTGGCGACGTCACGTGTGTTTGCCGCAAAACGGGGCCGAGGTGAGAGAGGGTGTCGCGAGAGGGGCTGCGGTGTGTCGTCTGGAAGTAGTGCGGGTCGCATGTTGTGCCGAAAGGAAGGAAAACGGGGCGGGATTGGCACTGGATCAACAAACAACTGGGTTAGAGGTGTCGGCTATCCTGCGGCGGCGGAATGGGAAGTTGTTGGCGGCTGTTTGTGCTCCACGGCCCAGGGCCGGCCCGCCCCGGGGTGGGTCGCCAGCGGTCACGGTCATCGTTATCGCTTCTCGGCCTTTTGGCTAAGATCAAGTGTAGTATCTGTTCTTATCAGTTTAATCTCTGATACATTCCCCATCGGGGAATCTAGATTAAATTGATTTTTGAAAGTTGGTCATGGAATAAGAGCTTGCTCTGTCCTGACCGCGGATCGGCTCGGTATTGCAGTACCTCCGAGATCGGTCCATCCCTTACAAATCCAAAAGAAGTTGCACGCACGCACACACATGTCACACACATACCGCAATCTCTTTACGCGGTCAGGACAGAGCAAGCGTTTACCTTATTCCATGACCAACTTTCAGACATGAAATCAATCTAGATTCCCCGATGGGGAATGTGTACGGACGGAGCGCATATTGAGAAGAGCCTGCAGTTTGTGTGTGTCCGACTTTCCCTAACCCTAACCCTAACTCTAACCCTAACCCTAACCCTAACCCTAACCCTAACCCTAACCCTATCCCGACTTTCCCTAACCCTAACCCTAACTCTAACCCTAACCCTAACCCTAACCTTCAGCTGTTTCTTGGAGTGGCCTGGTGTAAAGAGTAGATAGCCATTGCTTTCTTTTCTGTTTCAGACTGCAGTGCCGGCGCCCCTGGAGGAGAGGAAAGAAAGGCCGACTTGAGCAAGACTGCATTGAAGGTGAGTACCGCTTGTGTTGTGTGTACTTTCTCTCCGTCGCTAGGGCGGCGTTCGAGAATCGCCGCGGTTCCAGCGGCGGAGCGCGGTTCGCGAACACCATTGTCGGGTGGGCCAGGTCGCGGTTGTTGTTGTATAGGTGTGAAAGTGAAAGTGAGCGGCTGCGTTGTGGCGACGTCACGTGTGTTTTGCCGCAAAACGGGGCCGAGGTGAGAGAGGGTGTCGCGAGAGGGGCTGCGGTGTGTCGTCTGGAAGTAGTGCGGGTCGCATGTTGTGCCGAAAGGAAGGAAAACGGGGCGGGATTGGCACTGGATCAACAAACAACTGGGTTAGAGGTGTCGGCTATCCTGCGGCGGCGGAATGGGAAGTTGTTGGCGGCTGTTTGTGCTCCACGGCCCAGGGCCGGCCCGCCCCGGGGTGGGTCGCCAGCGGTCACGGTCATCGTTATCGCTTCTCGGCCTTTTGGCTAAGATCAAGTGTAGTATCTGTTCTTATCAGTTTAATCTCTGATACATTCCCCATCGGGAATCTAGATTAAATTGATTTTTGAAAGTTGGTCATGGAATAAGAGCTTGCTCTGTCCTGACCGCGGATCGGCTCGGTATTGCAGTACCTCCGAGATCGGTCCATCCCCTTACAAATCCAAAAGAAGTTGCACGCACGCACACACATGTCACACACATACCGCAATCTCTTTACGCGGTCAGGACAGAGCAAGCGTTTACCTTATTCCATGACCAACTTTCAGACATGAAATCAATCTAGATTCCCCGATGGGGAATGTGTACGGACGGAGCGCATATTGAGAAGAGCCTGCAGTTTGTGTGTGTCCGACTTTCCCTAACCCTAACCCTAACTCTAACCCTAACCCTAACCCTAACCCTAACCCTAACCCTAACCCTATCCCGACTTTCCTAACCCTAACCCTAACTCTAACCCTAACCCTAACCCTAACCTTCAGCTGTTTCTTGGAGTGGCCTGGTGTAAAGAGTAGATAGCCATTGCTTTCTTTTCTGTTTCAGACTGCAGTGCCGGCGCCCCTGGAGGAGAGGAAAGAAAGGCCGACTTGAGCAAGACTGCATTGAAGGTGAGTACCGCTTGTGTTGTGTGTACTTTCTCTCCGTCGCTAGGGCGGCGTTCGAGAATCGCCGCGGTTCCAGCGGCGGAGCGCGGTTCGCGAACACCATTGTCGGGTGGGCCAGGTCGCGGTTGTTGTTGTATAGGTGTGAAAGTGAAAGTGAGCGGCTGCGTTGTGGCGACGTCACGTGTGTTTTGCCGCAAAACGGGGCCGAGGTGAGAGAGGGTGTCGCGAGAGGGGCTGCGGTGTGTCGTCTGGAAGTAGTGCGGGTCGCATGTTGTGCCGAAAGGAAGGAAAACGGGGCGGGATTGGCACTGGATCAACAAACAACTGGGTTAGAGGTGTCGGCTATCCTGCGGCGGCGGAATGGGAAGTTGTTGGCGGCTGTTTGTGCTCCACGGCCCAGGGCCGGCCCGCCCCGGGGTGGGTCGCCAGCGGTCACGGTCATCGTTATCGCTTCTCGGCCTTTTGGCTAAGATCAAGTGTAGTATCTGTTCTTATCAGTTTAATCTCTGATACATTCCCCATCGGGGAATCTAGATTAAATTGATTTTTGAAAGTTGGTCATGGAATAAGAGCTTGCTCTGTCCTGACCGCGGATCGGCTCGGTATTGCAGTACCTCCGAGATCGGTCCATCCCCTTACAAATCCAAAAGAAGTTGCACGCACGCACACACATGTCACACACATACCGCAATCTCTTTACGCGGTCAGGACAGAGCAAGCGTTTACCTTATTCCATGACCAACTTTCAGACATGAAATCAATCTAGATTCCCCGATGGGGAATGTGTACGGACGGAGCGCATATTGAGAAGAGCCTGCAGTTTGTGTGTGTCCGACTTTCCCTAACCCTAACCCTAACTCTAACCCTAACCCTAACCCTAACCCTAACCCTAACCCTAACCCTATCCCGACTTTCCCTAACCCTAACCCTAACTCTAACCCTAACCCTAACCCTAACCTTCAGCTGTTTCTTGGAGTGGCCTGGTGTAAAGAGTAGATAGCCATTGCTTTCTTTTCTGTTTCAGACTGCAGTGCCGGCGCCCCTGGAGGAGAGGAAAGAAAGGCCGACTTGAGCAAGACTGCATTGAAGGTGAGTACCGCTTGTGTTGTGTGTACTTTCTCTCCGTCGCTAGGGCGGCGTTCGAGAATCGCCGCGGTTCCAGCGGCGGAGCGCGGTTCGCGAACACCATTGTCGGGTGGGCCAGGTCGCGGTGTTGTTGTATAGGTGTGAAAGTGAAAGTGAGCGGCTGCGTTGTGGCGACGTCACGTGTGTTTTGCCGCAAAACGGGGCCGAGGTGAGAGAGGGTGTCGCGAGAGGGGCTGCGGTGTGTCGTCTGGAAGTAGTGCGGGTCGCATGTTGTGCCGAAAGGAAGGAAAACGGGGCGGGATTGGCACTGGATCAACAAACAACTGGGTTAGAGGTGTCGGCTATCCTGCGGCGGCGGAATGGGAAGTTGTTGGCGGCTGTTTGTGCTCCACGGCCCAGGGCCGGCCCGCCCCGGGGTGGGTCGCCAGCGGTCACGGTCATCGTTATCGCTTCTCGGCCTTTTGGCTAAGATCAAGTGTAGTATCTGTTCTTATCAGTTTAATCTCTGATACATTCCCCATCGGGGAATCTAGATTAAATTGATTTTTGAAAGTTGGTCATGGAATAAGAGCTTGCTCTGTCCTGACCGCGGATCGGCTCGGTATTGCAGTACCTCCGAGATCGGTCCATCCCCTTACAAATCCAAAAGAAGTTGCACGCACGCACACACATGTCACACACATACCGCAATCTCTTTACGCGGTCAGGACAGAGCAAGCGTTTACCTTATTCCATGACCAACTTTCAGACATGAAATCAATCTAGATCCCCGATGGGGAATGTGTACGGACGGAGCGCATATTGAGAAGAGCCTGCAGTTTGTGTGTGTCCGACTTTCCCTAACCCTAACCCTAACTCTAACCCTAACCCTAACCCTAACCCTAACCCTAACCCTAACCCTATCCCGACTTTCCCTAACCCTAACCCTAACTCTAACCCTAACCCTAACCCTAACCTTCAGCTGTTTCTTGGAGTGGCCTGGTGTAAAGAGTAGATAGCCATTGCTTTCTTTCTGTTTCAGACTGCAGTGCCGGCGCCCTGGAGGAGAGGAAAGAAAGGCCGACTTGAGCAAGACTGCATTGAAGGTGAGTACCGCTTGTGTTGTGTGTACTTTCTCTCCGTCGCTAGGGCGGCGTTCGAGAATCGCCGCGGTTCCAGCGGCGGAGCGCGGTTCGCGAACACCATTGTCGGGTGGGCCAGGTCGCGGTTGTTGTTGTATAGGTGTGAAAGTGAAAGTGAGCGGCTGCGTTGTGGCGACGTCACGTGTGTTTTGCCGCAAAACGGGGCCGAGGTGAGAGAGGGTGTCGCGAGAGGGGCTGCGGTGTGTCGTCTGGAAGTAGTGCGGGTCGCATGTTGTGCCGAAAGGAAGGAAAACGGGGCGGGATTGGCACTGGATCAACAAACAACTGGGTTAGAGGTGTCGGCTATCCTGCGGCGGCGGAATGGGAAGTTGTTGGCGGCTGTTTGTGCTCCACGGCCCAGGGCCGGCCCGCCCCGGGGTGGGTCGCCAGCGGTCACGGTCATCGTTATCGCTTCTCGGCCTTTTGGCTAAGATCAAGTGTAGTATCTGTTCTTATCAGTTTAATCTCTGATACATTCCCCATCGGGGAATCTAGATTAAATTGATTTTTGAAAGTTGGTCATGGAATAAGAGCTTGCTCTGTCCTGACCGCGGATCGGCTCGGTATTGCAGTACCTCCGAGATCGGTCCATCCCTTACAAATCCAAAAGAAGTTGCACGCACGCACACACATGTCACACATACCGCAATCTCTTTACGCGGTCAGGACAGAGCAAGCGTTTACCTTATTCCATGACCAACTTTCAGACATGAAATCAATCTAGATTCCCCGATGGGGAATGTGTACGGACGGAGCGCATATTGAGAAGAGCCTGCAGTTTGTGTGTGTCCGACTTTCCCTAACCCTAACCCTAACTCTAACCCTAACCCTAACCCTAACCCTAACCCTAACCCTAACCCTATCCCGACTTTCCCTAACCCTAACCCTAACTCTAACCCTAACCCTAACCCTAACCTTCAGCTGTTTCTTGAGTGGCCTGGTGTAAAGAGTAGATAGCCATTGCTTTCTTTTCTGTTTCAGACTGCAGTGCCGGCGCCCCTGGAGGAGAGGAAAGAAAGGCCGACTTGAGCAAGACTGCATTGAAGGTGAGTACCGCTTGTGTTGTGTGTACTTTCTCTCCGTCGCTAGGGCGGCGTTCGAGAATCGCCGCGGTTCCAGCGGCGGAGCGCGGTTCGCGAACACCATTGTCGGTGGGCCAGGTCGCGGTTGTTGTTGTATAGGTGTGAAAGTGAAAGTGAGCGGCTGCGTTGTGGCGACGTCACGTGTGTTTTGCCGCAAAACGGGGCCGAGGTGAGAGAGGGTGTCGCGAGAGGGGCTGCGGTGTGTCGTCTGGAAGTAGTGCGGGTCGCATGTTGTGCCGAAAGGAAGGAAAACGGGGCGGGATTGGCACTGGATCAACAAACAACTGGGTTAGAGGTGTCGGCTATCCTGCGGCGGCGGAATGGGAAGTTGTTGGCGGCTGTTTGTGCTCCACGGCCCAGGGCCGGCCCGCCCCGGGGTGGGTCGCCAGCGGTCACGGTCATCGTTATCGCTTCTCGGCCTTTTGGCTAAGATCAAGTGTAGTATCTGTTCTTATCAGTTTATCTCTGATACATTCCCCATCGGGGAATCTAGATAAATTGATTTTTGAAAGTTGGTCATGGAATAAGAGCTTGCTCTGTCCTGACCGCGGATCGGCTCGGTATTGCAGTACCTCCGAGATCGGTCCATCCCCTTACAAATCCAAAAGAAGTTGCACGCACGCACACACATGTCACACACATACCGCAATCTCTTTACGCGGTCAGGACAGAGCAAGCGTTTACCTTATTCCATGACCAACTTTCAGACATGAAATCAATCTAGATTCCCCGATGGGGAATGTGTACGGACGGAGCGCATATTGAAAGAGCCTGCAGTTTGTGTGTGTCCGACTTTCCCTAACCCTAACCCTAACTCTAACCCTAACCCTAACCCTAACCTAACCCTAACCCTAACCCTATCCCGACTTCCCTAACCCTAACCCTAACTCTACCCTAACCCTAACCTAACCTTCAGCTGTTTCTTGGAGTGGCCTGGTGTAAAGAGTAGATAGCCATTGCTTTCTTTCTGTTTCAAGCACTGGCGCCCGCGCGGCCGGGGGGAGAGGAAAGAAAGGCCGACTTGAGCAAGACTGCATTGAAGGTGAGTACCGCTTGTGTTGTGTGTACTTTCTCTCCGTCGCTAGGGCGGCGTTCGAGAATCGCCGCGGTTCCAGCGGCGGAGCGCGGTTCGCGAACACCATTGTCGGGTGGGCCAGGTCGCGGTTGTTGTTGTATAGGTGTGAAAGTGAAAGTGAGCGGCTGCGTTGTGGCGACGTCACGTGTGTTTTGCCGCAAAACGGGGCCGAGGTGAGAGAGGTGTCGCGAGAGGGGCTGCGGTGTGTCGTCTGGAAGTAGTGCGGGTCGCATGTTGTGCCGAAAGGAAGAGAAAACGGGGCGGGATTGGCACTGGATCAACAAACAACTGGGTTAGAGGTGTCGGCTATCCTGCGGCGGCGGAATGGGAAGTGTTGGCGGCTGTTTGTGCTCCACGGCCCAGGGCCGGCCCGCCCCGGGGGGGGTCGCCAGCGGTCACGGTCATCGTTATCGCTTCTCGGCCTTTTGGCTAAGATCAAGGTGTATCTGTTCTTATCAGTTTAATCTCTGATACATCCCCATCGGGGAATCTAGATTAAATTGATTTTTGAAAGTTGGTCATGGAATAAGAGCTTGCTCTGTCCTGACCGCGGATCGGCTCGGTATTGCAGTACCTCCGAGATCGGTCCATCCCCTTACAAATCCAAAAGAAGTTGCACGCACGCACACACATGTCACACACATACCGCAATCTCTTTACGCGGTCAGGACAGAGCAAGCGTTTACCTTATTCCATGACCAACTTTCAGACATGAAATCAATCTAGATTCCCCGATGGGGAATGTGTACGGACGGAGCGCATATTGAGAAGAGCCTGCAGTTTTGTGTGTGTCCGACTTTCCCTAACCCTAACCCTAACTCTAACCCTAACCCTAACCCTAACCCTAACCCTAACCCTAACCCTATCCCGACTTTCCCTAACCCTAACCCTAACTCTAACCCTAACCCTAACCCTAACCTTCAGCTGTTTCTTGGAGTGGCCTGGTGTAAAGAGTAGATAGCCATTGCTTTCTTTCTGTTTCAGACTGCAGTGCCGGCGCCCCTGGAGGAGAGGAAAGAAAGGCCGACTTGAGCAAGACTGCATTGAAGGTGAGAGTACCGCTTGTGTTGTGTGTACTTTCTCTCCGTCGCTAGGGCGGCGTTCGAGAATCGCCGCGGTTCCAGCGGCGGAGCGCGGTTCGCGAACACCATTGTCGGGTGGGCCAGGTCGCGGTTGTTGTTGTATAGGTGTGAAGTGAAAGTGAGCGGCTGCGTTGTGGCGACGTCACGTGTGTTTTGCCGCAAAACGGGGCCGAGGTGAGAGAGGGTGTCGCGAGAGGGGCTGCGGTGTGTCGTCTGGAAGTAGTGCGGGTCGCATGTTGTGCCGAAAGGAAGGAAAACGGGGCGGGATTGGCACTGGATCAACAAACAACTGGGTTAGAGGTGTCGGCTATCCTGCGGCGGCGGAATGGGAAGTTGTTGGCGGCTGTTTGTGCTCCACGGCCCAGGGCCGGCCCGCCCCGGGGTGGGTCGCCAGCGGTCACGGTCATCGTTATCGCTTCTCGGCCTTTTGGCTAAGATCAAGTGTAGTATCTGTTCTTATCAGTTTAATCTCTGATACATTCCCATCGGGGAATCTAGATTAAATTGATTTTGAAAGTTGGTCATGGAATAAGAGCTTGCTCTGTCCTGACCGCGGATCGGCTCGGTATTGCAGTACCTCCGAGATCGGTCCATCCCCTTACAAATCCAAAAGAAGTTGCACGCACGCACACACATGTCACACACATACCGCAATCTCTTTACGCGGTCAGGACAGAGCAAGCGTTTACCTTATTCCATGACCAACTTTCAGACATGAAATCAATCTAGATTCCCCGATGGGGAATGTGTACGGACGGAGCGCATATTGAGAAGAGCCTGCAGTTTGTGTGTGTCCGACTTTCCCTAAACCTAACCCAACTAACTCTAACCCTAACCCTAACCCTAACCTAACCCTAACCTAACCCTATCCCGACTTTCCCTACCCTAACCCTAACTCTAACCCTAACCTAACCCTAACCTTCAGCTGTTTCTTGGAGTGGCCTGGTGTAAAGAGTAGATAGCCATTGCTTTCTTTTCTGTTTCAGACTGCAGTGCCGGCGCCCCTGGAGGAGAGGAAAGAAAGGCCGACTTGAGCAAGACTGCATTGAAGGTGAGTACCGCTTGTGTTGTGTGTACTTTCTCTCCGTCGCTAGGGCGGCGTTCGAGAATCGCCGCGGTTCCAGCGGCGGAGCGCGGTTCGCGAACACCATTGTCGGGTGGGCCAGGTCGCGGTTGTTGTTGTATAGGTGTGAAAGTGAAAGTGAGCGGCTGCGTTGTGGCGACGTCACGTGGTTTTGCCGCAAAACGGGGCCGGGTGGAGAGGGTGTCGCGAGAGGGGCTGCGGTGTGTCGTCTGGAAGTAGTGCGGGTCGCATGTTGTGCCGAAAGGAAGGAAAACGGGGCGGGATTGGCACTGGATCAACAAACAACTGGGTTAGAGGTGTCGGCTATCCTGCGGCGGCGGAATGGGAAGTTGTTGGCGGCTGTTTGTGCTCCACGGCCCAGGGCCGGCCCGCCCCGGGGTGGGTCGCCAGCGGTCACGGTCATCGTTATCGCTTCTCGGCCTTTTGGCTAAGATCAAGTGTAGTATCTGTTCTTATCAGTTAATCTCTGATACATTCCCCATCGGGGAATCTAGATTAAATTGATTTTTGAAAGTTGGTCATGGAATAAGAGCTTGCTCTGTCTGACCGCGGATCGGCTCGGTATTGCAGTACCTCCGAGATCGGTCCATCCCCTTACAAATCCAAAAGAAGTTGCACGCACGCACACACATGTCACACACATACGCAATCTCTTTACGCGGTCAGGACAGAGCAAGCGTTTACCATTCCATGACCAACTTTCAGACATGAAATCAATCTAGATTCCCCGATGGGGAATGTGTACGGACGGAGCGCATATTGAGAAGAGCCTGCAGTTTGTGTGTGTCCGACTTTCCCTAACCCTAACCTAACTCTAACCCTAACCCTAACCCTAACCCGAACCCTAACCCTAACCCTATCCGACTTTCCCTAACCTAACCCTAACTCTAACCTAACCCTAACCCACCTTCAGCTGTTTCTTGGAGTGGCCTGGTGTAAAGAGTAGATAGCCATTGCTTTCTTTTCTGTTTCAGACTGAGTGCCGGCGCCCCTGGAGGAGAGGAAAGAAAGGCCGACTTGAGCAAGACTGCATTGAAGGTGAG